>CM065720.1:62006256-62081256 GCA_033310375.1 Conus canariensis | reverse complement strand
AATGAAGAAGAAGAAAACATTAATCTTTTCAACAAAATCGGAGACCAACTCTTGCTTACATCCGGCAAGTTTTTAGTGAGCTAGGCCACTGAATCAAAACTGTGATTACATCTTTCCCACAGCTGATGTGAACACTTGGATTCTCAGGGGATGGAACTCTGAAGTTGAAGCGTTTGACCAAGTTTGTAAACAAAACTGAGTCGCAGCATCCCTCGAAGAGTTTGCAGCTTTCGACTTCAAACAAAGCTGGAGTAAAACAATAATACTCGCGAATGAAAAAAAACCGTGCATCTGTGTGAAAATCTGTGCATCAAACTGCAGAATCTGTGCATAAAGTACCTCCAGGTGTGTGTTATAAGGAACACTGATGAACTGCGATTACTGAAGGAAAGCACAGTTTTCCGACAATATGGAGTTTAAAAAGCAACAGTCGCTGTCACTGAGCCACAGTTAATTGAACCACAATCAGTGGAAAGATATCCTACCCCCTAACCTGGATTGTGTGGCTGTGCAATCTCATCAGGTTGGCCCAAACCATTACAAGTAAGGAGGGAAGGGGGATTAGTTTCAGCTGAGGCAGACATACACACATGTCACACACAACAACAAACATAATAGCATATGTCTACACAGTGATACACAACAATCATGTTCAGTTTTGCAGAACAACAGACACTGTGAAATCTGACCCCATTAAAGTTTGAACTCATGACCTTTGGCTCAAGGGCAATCACTTCAGCAAATAATGCTGTCCTCAGACAATGCATCTTAACACTCAAAGATTCCAAAATACTCTCTATGGGAAGAAAATATGGGGTCACCCTTCAGGAAAGGAACAAGGTTGGTGGGGTAGGATTGGAGTATGACAGTATAGAACAGGATTCAACAGGGAAAAAATCGACAGATTATTCAGAAATGGAGAAATAACTAAATCAGGCTTGAAAATGACAGTACATAGATAAACATGGTGTCATGTGGTTGTGTGACTGCTCAGATCAACCGTGAAGGCAAGCTGGAGGGTACGAGGACCAAAGACACAGTGGAAGAGCTGAGTCGTAGAGTGTCGGAGGCAGAGAGAAGTCGGGACGAGCTGCACTTGAGGGTTGAGACACTGACCCAGGCGCTGGAGAAGGAGAGAGATGAGTGAGTGCCCTGGGGTGCTTGCTTTGACCTGTTGTCTGTCTGTTTGCTGTTTGTGTGGATTTATGTGTGTGTGGTGTGTTTCTTCACCGAGCCCTACTTTCATGCGATGTAAGAGTGTCAGGAGTTTAGCTACCATGTTATCAGTTGATGAATGTAGGTGAACAGTAGGCTCAGTGGTTTGCTCACAACCCTGATATGGCTTGTGTGATCCTCTGAACTGTTAACAGTATGAACTATTATTGGTTTCTTCTTTAGGACGGGACCTTCCTCTCTGTCTCCCCTTTAGCTGCCCATTTTTCAGAGCAATTTCCTTTGAAGAATTTTTCGAAAGTATTAATTGGAATACTGAAATGGTATTAAATGATGTGTTTCTTTTTAATATGGATGTGAATACTAAGTGGAGTAAGCACAGCCTAGTTTTATCCATGTAAGGATTTCAGTGTTGAAGGTAACATGCTATGAGTGTTGTACATGCCTTGCTTACTATGTTCATATTGGCTTAGCGGATGTGGTGCAATATACATATAGACAAGGCGTCACACATTTACACCTTCTTCCTGAAACTGTGTGTAATGTGCATGTACATCAAGACCTGTTTACCCATATGATTTTGCCATATTTTGTCAGATGTTGGGCAAAAATGTGACAAATATGAGGAACTAAAAAAAAAACAACAAAAAAACAAGCAAAAGTTAAAAAAAAGTCAAGACATGAAGTTCTTGAGTGGTTAGGGACACTTGAGGAGGGTGACCATGGTACTGTCATGATTTGCTGATTGGGTGCTTTGACCAAAGAGCGACAACTCTTACTAACTCTTGTGCACAAAGTCACCTCTGGCTGTGCCTGTTCTGTGACAGCATCTGATACACAGGATCAGCAGCAGGGGCTACATGCCCAGAAATATAAAGAAAAAATGTTGAGAGAGCGTGAATTTGTGCCGAAGTATGCCAATGAATAAGGTATGAAAGAAACTGGAAAAACATATTTACACTGTAGCTTCTGTAAAGTTAAGAATGTAATCCCTGTATCCCAGTCAGTCATATGTGATGGCAAGGGAAAACGAATACCCCCATCCCCATCCCTTTCTGATTCCTTTCCCCTAGTTTTTACTAACATTTTAAAGATGGAACATGGGCACACACAAACACACACAAACTACTTTTACAACAATTTTCTGTGGAAAAGTACGCTAACAGCAGTTTTTTGGGGAAAAAGATTTGGTATGTGCGTGTGCTGTTTTTGTTTGTTTATTTGTTGCTATTTATTGGGTTGTTTTTTTTCATGATGGGAGAGACTTTCTTCATTAATCTTTTTCTTTTAAACATGATGACCGGCCTGAATGGACCCTACATGGTCTGCCGGGCTCTGATGGACCTGAACGCTGAAAGTGACCCCCTCATGTTCCCATCTTCCCAGGACCCAGCAGATGAAGGAATCGTACGAGGTCAAACTGCAGACCGTCCAGGACCGTCTGTCAGCCGTGCAGCAGGAGTACGACAATGCCAACGATGATCGGCTCCACAACGTGGACTCTATCAACACCCTCACCAAAAAGCTCCAGCAAGCTGAACAGGAGAAGGAGTCTGTCCATCGGAAGTTCTTGAAGGAGGTGAGGACTGTGTGCCAAACACTGATGAAGAAGAGAAGAAAGTACCTAGGGGCACCTACAGAGTTTCTACTTGAACACTGTTTAACAGACATTTAAGACCCAGGTGGACTGAACTTCCACATTCTGTACATACTGAAGACTGCTACGCTAGAAACAAGCATTCCTGTTTGCCCTTACCATCGTCATTTCAGAGGAGGTGCCATCTGCTTCAGTCAAGAAAAGCAGAATTAAGTTATCTCGATGTTGCTTATTGCTAGGGCCCAGTTTCTCAAAGCATCTCCAAATAACTAAGATGTTCTAACAGTGAAATTAGTCATTGAATCGCCATGCACCAAGCTGCGGCACTCCCTGCAACAAGATTGGCTGTATACTAAACATGGGCAATACCAGACAGTTCTAAACACATATAGCTGATGCTGTTTTAGGGGCCATGATTTCCAGTGCAGTCTTGGTCATCCCTGGTTATACAGACCCAATTTGTTGACTGTTTTCTTCAACATGCTGGAGTCACCACAGTTCTGCGAAGAAGAGTTGAAGAAAATAAACCTCTGAAAGTTCAAAATCTTTTTTTGTCTAAAGTGAAAAAAAAAATGCAAAACTGTTCCTGACAAATAGTTAACTAACTTATTTGTCTGCAGGTACTGAATAAGAGGATTCCCTCACCTTTTTTGTTGTAAACTTGTATGTTTGTAAATGACTCAGATTTTTGTCTCTTTTGTTTAAGAAAAAAAATCAGTTTTAGCATCATGTACATCACTGACAATAGCAGAACTGACAAGCCAATGTTTTTCGTTTAAAAAATCCTACAAACCTAGCTTTTACATCATATACATCTCTGACCATACTGGCCCTGCCATGTATCCATTGTGTGTAGAAGGCACTGTTGGAACAAGACCAGCAGATGAAGACCACTATGTGTCCTTTGTGAGTAGCAGGCACTGCTGGAACAAGACCAGCAGATGAAGACCACTATGTGTCCTTTGTGAGTAGCAGGCACTGCTGGAACAAGACCAGCAGATGAAGACCACTATGTGTCCTTTGTGTGCAGCTTGGACTGTTGGAACAAGACCAGCAGATGAAGACCACTGTGTGTCCTTTGTGAGTAGCAGGCACTGCTGGAACAAGACCAGCAGATGAAGACCACTATGTGTCCTTTGTGTACAGCTGGACTGTTGGAACAAGACCAGCAGATGAAGACCATTATGTGTCCTATGTGTGTGGCAGGCACTGCTGGAACAAGACCAGCAGATGAAGACCACTATGTGTCCTTTGTGTGCAGCTTGGACTGTTGGAACAAGACCAGCAGATGAAGACCATTATGTGTCCTTTGTGAGTAGCAGGCACTGCTGGAACAAGACCAGCAGATGAAGACCACTATGTGTCCTTTGTGTGCAGCTTGGACTGTTGGAACAAGACCAGCAGATGAAGACCACTATGTGTCCTTTGTGAGTAGCAGGCACTGCTGGAACAAGACCAGCAGATGAAGACCACTATGTGTCCTTTGTGTATAGCTTGGACTGTAGGAACAATACCAGCAGATGAAGACCACTGTGTGTCCTTTGTGAGTAGCAGGCACTGCTGGAACAAGACCAGCAGATGAAGACCACTATGTGTCCTTTGTGTACAGCCTGGACTGTTGGAACAAGACCAGCAGATGAAGACCATTATGTGTCCTATGTGTGTGGCAGGCACTGCTGGAACAAGACCAGCAGATGAAGACCACTATGTGTCCTTTGTGTACAGCTTGGACTGTTGGAACAAGACCAGCAGATGAAGACCACTATGTGTCCTTTGTGTACAGCCTGGACTGTTGGAACAAGACCAGCAGATGAAGACCACTGTGTGTCCTTTGTGTGCAGCTGGCGCTGCTGGAACAAGACCAGCAGATGAAGACCACTATGTGTCGTTTGTGTGCAGCTGGAACAAGACCAGCAGATGAAGACCACTATGTGTCGTTTGTGTGCAGCTGGAACAAGACCAGCAGATGAAGACCACTATGTGTCGTTTGTGTGCAGCTGGAACAAGACCAGCAGATGAAGACCACTATGTGTCGTTTGTGTGCAGCTGGAACAAGACCAGCAGATGAAGACCACTATGTGTTCTTTGTGTACGTCTGGCACTGCTGGAACAAGACCGGCAGATGAAGACCACTATGTGTCCTTTGTGTACTGCTGGAACAAGACCAGCAGATGGAGACCACTATGTGTCATTTGCGTGCAGAAGGCACTGCTGGAACAAGACCAGCAGATGAAGACCACTATGTGTCCTTTGTGTGCAGCTGGCACTGCCGGAACAAGACCAGCAGATGAAGACCACTGTGTGTCCTTTGTGTGCAGCTGGCACTGCCGGAACAAGACCAGCAGATGAAGACCACTGTGTGTCCTTTGTGTGCAGCTGGCACTGCCGGAACAAGACCAGCAGATGAAGACCACTATGTGTCCTTTGTGTGCAGCTGGCACTGTTGGAACAAGACCAGCAGATGAAGACCACTATGTGTCCTTTGTGTACAGCTGGCACTGTTGGAACAAGATCAGCAGATGAAGACCACTATGTGTTCTTTGTGTACAGCTGGCACTGTTGGAACAAGATCAGCAGATGAAGACCACTATGTGTTCTTTGTGTGCAGCTGGCACTGTTGGAACAAGATCAGCAGATGAAGACCACTATGTGTTCTTTGTGTGCAGCTGGCACTGTTGGA
Source organism: Conus canariensis (assembly GCA_033310375.1). Classification (NCBI taxonomy): domain Eukaryota; kingdom Metazoa; phylum Mollusca; class Gastropoda; order Neogastropoda; family Conidae; genus Conus; species Conus canariensis. Next base: position 62,075,806 of record CM065720.1, on the reverse strand, counting down.
ACAAGATCAGCAGATGAAGACCACTATGTGTCCTTTGTGTGCAGCTGGCACTGCCGGAACAAGACCAGCAGATGAAGACCACTGTGTGTCCTTTGTGTGCAGCTGGCACTGCCGGAACAAGACCAGCAGATGAAGACCACTGTGTGTCCTTTGTGTGCAGCTGGCACTGCCGGAACAAGACCAGCAGATGAAGACCACTATGTGTCCTTTGTGTGCAGCTGGCACTGCCGGAACAAGATCAGCAGATGAAGACCACTATGTGTTCTTTGTGTGCAGCTGGCACTGCTGGAACAAGACCAGCAGATGAAGACGCGGGGCTTTGAGGTGCAGCTCCAGTCCACAGAGGATGCGCGACGCACCAGTGTGGCCGAACTACGCAAACTGCTGGGGGCACAGCAACGCATGAGTGCCAGGTCAGATACAGTGTGTGTGTGTGTGTGTGTGTGTGTGCGTGTGTGTGTGTGTGTGGTGTGTGTGTGTGTGTGTGTGTGTGTGTGTGGTGCGTGCGTGCGTGCGTGCGTGCGTGCGTGCGTGCGTGCGTGCGTGCGTGCGTGCGTGCGTGCTGCGTGCATGTGTGTGTGTGTGTGTGTTTTACTTCGTGATTTCTGTTGTGGGAGGTTTACAGTACGGGTGATTTACAGTGAGTGTGCTTTACTTTGTTAGTGGTGTATTTCATGAGTGGTTAACAGAATGTGTGGTTCACCATTTGCTTGCTTTACTTTGTGACTGCTTTATTTTTGTGAATGGTTTACATTATGAGTGATTTACAGTGAGTGTGCTTTACTCTGTTAGTAGTTTATGTCATGAGTGATTTACGTTATGGCTGGTTCATTGTGTGTGTGTTTTACTTTGTAAGTGGTTTAAGTTGTGAGCGGTTCACATTACGAGTGGTGCACAGTGTGTGTGTGCTTTTCTTTGTAAGAGTTTATGTTGTGTGTGTGTGTGTGTGTGTGTGTGTGTGTGTGTGTGTGTGTTGTGTGCGTGCGCGTGTGTTTTTGTGTGAGGGTAAGTGTGTGTGTGAGTGTGTGTGTGTTTTTGTGTAAGTGTGTATGTGAGTGTGCGTGCATATGTGTGTGTGTGTGATTGTGTGTATATGTGTGTGTGTGTGTTGTTGTTGTGACTTTAAACAGAATTGTTCCAAGTATCATAGTGTAAGCTGCTCATTGTGGCTTTGCATACACAGCTGCACCCAGGCGTGTCATGCTGCAGTTCCAGCATCAGCATTCCACAGGGAGCAGTCTGCATCCGATCATCATGAGGCAACCCGCTGCAAAGACTTCCATCTAATGAAACTATACTTGACATGTAAAAAAAAAAAGTGAGAACAACTTGCTCCTGCCATTGCCACATGTCCCCTCCCCCAGCCCATCCCCCTCACTCTCCATCCCTCCACACCCTCATCCTGAATGCACTGGTCCGCCTTTGTACCACTTTCAGATGACTGTGTGTATTACGAAACCTTTACCTGTCCATGCTCAGGTGGAAAGAGGAGTGTCAGTCCATCACGCACAAGTTTGAGGGCAAGATGGAGGAGCTGAGAGGAGAGGTCACCAACCTGCGCCGACGTAACGACCAGCTGACGGCGCTGTTGAAGGAGAGCCAGACGAAGGCTGTGGAGGTGCGGCTTAATAGGGCGCTGTCAGCTGGGCCGTGTGGTCTTAGTGTGGGGCAAGGCTGCAGTGGCAGGGTTGCGGCCTGTGTTCATGACAGTGCCTGAGAGAGCAGGGGAAGCAGTGTACATATTCAGTTTAATGCGTAGTTCGTCTCCCCCAAGAGGAAATTACAATAGCAAGGGCTTTAAGGAAACTATTTTCAGCAACTAACAAACAAATGCCATTGTTTTTAACATGTTTGCATTATGGAAATGTTCATTAATCAAATGATATGTGTGTGCATGCACAGACACAGATACGGACACAGACACACACACAGACACAGACACAGACACCCCTCACACACACACACACACTCACACACACACACACACACACACACACACCACAACCACACACACCTCACACCACACACACCCAAACACACAACACCGCTCACGCCCCCACACACACACACACACACACACACACACACACACACACACACACACACACACACAACACGCACTCACACACACACACACACACACACTCACAACATATGTTTTGTGTGTCCTACATGTATTTCCAGAACACTGTCATTTATTCTGATAAATATTTGCACTGCTGCTGATTCAGCTCGCTCGGTGTCAAGGGCATTTTCCCTCATCAAACCCCACAAACTAGGTACCTGGGTGCCGATGGGGGTAAAGTCACAAAACAGCAACCACAAAGAGGGAGACTGAAAATCCGGTGTGCAGATGTAGTTCATGCTGTTTTATATAACTGCAAAATCAGCTTTGCTTAAGTTCCCAAACGGAGTGACTGAGGGCAGAAAACGAAGCAAAATTTAGAAAGAGAAGGGGTTAGTTGCCGCCAGGGACATAGACAAACAAGGTACAGGACAAGACACAATGCATTTCGACCTCTTGGGTCTTCTTCAGGCAAAATCAAGTAACAAAAACAGAGAACAAGAAACCACTTATCTGGTCATGTTGGAGAAAACCGGTAAAATGGACGCCGGATGGAAACAAGGGAATCATGGGAGAGGAAGTGGTGAGGGGGAGTGGGGGGGGGGGAGACGGGTGGGTGGGACGAGGGAATCATGGGAGAGGAAGTGGTTGGGGGGCGGGGGGGGGGGGAGACGGGTGGGTGGGTTTGCTTATTTAGTTCCAAACTCGATGCCCCACCAAACTGGCACACGTCGACAAAGGTATGATATGCATGTGCAGAAATTTGAAGATAAGTGTCGTTTTGATGATGATGCACACATACGTGAATATTAATGTGGAATAAATTACAGGAGTGATAGATTTTTTTTTTTTGGGGGGGGGGGGGGGAGGGAGTGGGGGGAACATCATGGAGGCCAGGATCTTGACATTGTAGGGTTTTATTGGCAGGCGGAGAGGGTGATGGCTGACTACACACGTAACATCAAACGCATGGAGGCACGTCTGCACAAAGCAGAAAACCACTCCACCGAGGTCTCCAAGCGGGTCAGTGTTCTCTTTGATTCTGTGTGTGTGTGTGTTGTGTGTTGTGTGTGTGTGTGTGTGTGTGTGTGTGTGAATTCTTGTCAGTGTTTTAGATCGCATACAGATGGGGCAACATTGTTCCCTTAGAAGCAAAAAATATGTAGAGAAAAATAATGAAGAGGGTAGGAATATGTGTTATATCTCTATGGTCTCATTATGTACTGGTAATTGGCTGTGGAGGTATATGTTCTGAACAAATTTTCATTGACTGCATCAGACTCAAAGGACTTTTCTTTTTTTTTTCCCCTACGAATTGCAAAAACTGTCCTGAGTCACTAATGACTGGAAACACTTGCTTGACAAGAACAGTTTGGCCTCAACTGCTTTGCATCAAATGACTATCTCCTGTCCAATGAGGGTATACTCCCTTTGAAAACTTCCAACTCATTGCAGAGTCAGACTCATCGTAGAGTGACTGTGTCCGTAATGGTGGTGGAAGTGAAACTTTTAACATGACAACCCACCCACCCCCCAAAAAAGAAAACAAAAGACCTGTTTTATTTCAATCAGTACCCCAGAAGATTATTTCTGGATGTGTGAGCACTCACAAATTTCAAAAAAAACAAACAAAAAAAAAGGTATGGATACACCTTATTCTGAGGTCTGAAAAACGGGTGTGTATGCAAGTGTGTTCCCTTTATTACCACCAGATCCTGTCTGTCAGTTGTTGGGGTTGGTAGTACTCCTCATTGCACAGATTGTTCATCGGTTATTTCACCAGCATAAAGGAGAGACCCTGTACACCACCTTGATTCTGTCACACCTAGCTGACTATGGAGGACTTTGGAAATTTATGATGGCCCACTACTGACCCTAAGGAAGCAATAATTAAGATCTCTCACTGGCTTGTTGAGGTGAACTTAAGACTTGTAGCCTGCTGTTTTGGTCTCAGGTAAAAGTTATGTCAGGGTTTTGGTACCAGGTTGAGTCTAGGTATGTCATTTCCCTTTTTTCTTTCTGTTGATTTTTAGCTTGGACAAAGGAATGGATCTGTTTGCAGATGGTGCGGCATCACATGAAAGAACGTCAGCTGACCAGCGAACGCCAGAGTCTGATCCATGAACTGTCACGCAGCCAGAGGGACAAGTGAGTTTGGCTATGTTGATGCTGCAAGACCTTCTTTTTTTGTTTGTTTTTTTTTTTTTGGTTCAAGAATAAGAGAACAGGTTTAATGTAAAGATCTCACTGTGTGTAGCCCAGGTTTTTTTCCCCGTTTTCTTTTCCTTCTATATCTGCTGGCATACTTTTTCATGCACCTGCACACACACACACACACACACACACACACACACACACACACACACACACATACACACACACACACACACACACACACACACCACAGTCACAAGCTTGCAGATAATGTGCAGGTGCATATGGGGGCATACGCACTTGCTAAAGAAAAAGAAATTACACACATATTTTGTGTATGAACAGGAGTATGTTCACATGCACTTACGTGTGAGAGTATGTGTGTGATCATCCATTCGTGCATTCATTTGTATACACTGGAGGTTTTAACAAATATCACTGTATTAAGTTTACTAGCAGAGATTACAGCACTACCTGTCTTGTCTGTTGGCTAAGTGTGTATTTGCAGTTAAGACACATGTTCAGTGCAGTTATTAGGGAAGTAAATAACATAGAAAAGAAATAGTAAGGTTGCGAATGTGTGACCATAGCTTCTTACAAATCACAGAGATGGTGTCTTCCAAAACGCTTTTTTTTTATGAATTTGCACAATAGGGTCTAAAGCACTTAATCATGAAATAGTAAAACAATTTTCTGACTGCTCTTGCAGGAGTGTCAATGGTCCTCAAACAGAATCCATGAGTAAAAGTGCTCTTCTCTTGGAGGATCTTCAGAGTTCACGGTGACCCTCGGCTGACCTTCATCTCTATGCTCCAACAACAGCAGCCGAAGAGGATGTGGCCTTATCTATTACTAAACTGTTCAGTAACAACCATGTCATGCGGTGTTCAGTGTGTGGCTTTGGATGAACTGGTCAATGCAGAATGTTGGCACTATGATTGTCATGGCTGGAGTGAGCCCGCACGAAAGTGTGGTATTGCACTTTGCGCTTATGCTCATCTGGAAGATGGTCTGTCTTTGGTCTGTGAGTGAACACTGAAGGTTGAACCTAAACAGGAAAGAGAGGTAAAAAGATTGTTTTCCTCAGCAACAACCGCTGTTGATTGTATGCATGTGAATGCTTGGAAACTGCAGCTGTAAAAGAATATGGCCTGGAACTGGTTTCACTAGCAGAAAGTAGAAAGGGAAAGAAATAGATATCCAACGTAATCATTAACAGGTGTTAATTTTCCATGATAAAACGTACATAATCTTTGTCCTATGAGGCCTGTGGTTCTTTTTTTTTTTTTCTCAGGAGGGGAGGGGAGGAGGAGATTAAATGAGTTCAGTAAGTCTTGCTTTCACAGTAAGATGTTTTTTTTAAATTGTCCTGGTGCATCTCCTTTCCTGGTACACCCAGGGCACATGTAGAGAGCTGGCTGTCACCACTGGCAGATGATGGGCAGAATATGACACCACTATCAGAACACAGGGCTGGAAGAATCCAGAACCCACGAGAATGGGGCTGCCCTGGGTTTTTTTGATGTTCTTGCCAGCTTTTTCCTGTTCTCCTGGGACATGCCATGGGTAAAGTTGCATAGAGGCAGAGGACAAAATAGCTGTCATTGTCTACTCTTCATCCTTCCTTCTTTTCCTCCCCCCCTCCCCCCATCACTTCATCTTAAGTACCATCTCTGTATCCTGTGCACAGTGCAAAGTTGGTAAAAAGCCCTCTATATAGAAGTGAATAGATATTTTGGGAAAACTTCTAGTTCAGGGCTTCCTGTTAAAAATCCCTGTGGATAACTTTCTCCTTTAAAGAGAGTTTCTCTATGTTAAATGTGGAAGCCCATAATAGTTACAACATGCCAACATGTATAATTAAACAGCATTAATTGAACTTTCAGGGTGTTTTTTTTGGTTTTTTTTGTATCAGATTCAGTCTGATCTTTGACATCAAGAAAACATTACGGCAACAAATCATGTTTGAAGGTAAGCGAGTGTTGAAAGCGACAAGTCCTTGTGTTTGCCAGGTTTTTTAACAGGTATATATATCAAGAGAAAAAGTTGGGTTCTTAGATGGCCAAATGAAAATTAATGATAATGACGCATTCTGACCTTATTGAACTGGCCATATGAAAGTGACAAATCAGCCAACCAAAGGAAAAAAGAAAGAAAAGAAAACCACTGCCAATTTAGAACAATGGTTTATCTGTGCCTTGAAGTGGAGAGTAAAAATGTCAAAGTCTACCTGCCAATCAGGTACTATTTTGGGGCAAAGACGAACAGCTGAACATGATTATCAAAAGATTTCCTTATTTGACCTGCAGCCCATAAAGACTCACTGTTTGTTTTGTTTGTGTTGTAGCTGAAATGGATTTAAAATTTGAATGAAGCCAAATTAGAAGCTATACTGTTTAAGGCTTGTCTTTTCCATCTCAGTCTCTTTTATTCAGAAATCTAATATGTATGACGCTGCATGCAAAAATCATAGATGTGGGTCAAAGTTTATAGAATTAAGTTAAAATTCTATCAAGAAAAAGAAATAATACTTTAAAAAAAAAAGAAAAGAAAGAAAGAAAAAAACAAGAAGAAAAACAACTTCTATCAGTCTCTAAAATGTGTGCATTTAAACCCATAAAAATAGTATGATAAAAGTTTAACATATCCTAAATGGAATTTTATTTGAACAGTTATCCATGATTAAGACAGAGTGTCACAATTAGGTCCAGCTACATCAATCACTGATCAGAATTTACCTGATGAGTGACCTTGCATAGCAGGTGATTGGAAGTGTGACAGGAGTTATCTTCTCTTGAGTTATTATGTGTGGTAATTTTGGTCTGATAGAGGAAAGAGAGTTTTTAAAAAAATGAACAGGCAAACAAACAAACAAAACCACAGAGGAGAGGAGAGGGGTAAGTTATTTATGAATTCCCAAACTTTTTCAGTCTTAAGTTTTTATTCCTCTGACCGGAGAGGTTCTGTAAACAAGCAATGAGGTGCTGAGAGGAGGGAGAGCAGTTGAGCAGAAAGCAGGCGTGGAACACCCCACTGACCATCCCGTCTGTCTGGTGGCTCAGTGTCTGCCAGGCTGTGTGACATAATCTGTCGACTGAAGACTGCTGAAACAGAAAGTCACGGTGCGTTTGTGTCCCATTACATCTTCATCAACTGCGGATGGCAGCATCAGTTGAATTAACACGTGTTACGCTGTGTCTTGGCTGGATTTGTAGACAGATGAAACCTCAGGGTCATAAAATGTGCCTGTGTAAACGCATATATTGTGTTAAAGCATTAATATCACTTCAGTATGCCTGGTAGTTATAACATCAGAGTGATTGTGTATGTGTATTCTTTGTTTTGAATTCTGTATGTTCTCAACAATATGTTTGGTATTAAATGAGGTGGCCCAGACCACATCCTTTTCTTGTGGTTTAGCGTTGTCTGACAAGTGTCCCTGTGGCAGACCTAAGGCAGCTGACTGTTCAGAGTACCCCAATATGAGTTTGGGTGTTGCTGGAAACGTAGTTATAACTTACATTCATAAATCAATGTTTATGAATTAATGCACTACTAAATGGTTCTTGTGTTCACACAGACAACACACACACACACACGCACACACACACATGAACACACACATATTCACACTGATGTAATAAGATGGGGAAAAATTTTTTAACTGAACATCAAAACATACTCATATACATACACATTTACACACGTCCTCCCAACCCTCCACTGCACACACACACACACACACACACACACGCACACGCACACACAGTTCAGTGTACTCTTTAACCCCTAGTTGGGATATGGAGGGCAACAAATTCAGTTGAGTAGATGTTAACACAGGGGAACCTTTGAAGAAAAGCTTGGAGCCTTCTCAAATTTGAATAAATTGTACAACAGACAATTTTCTCCAAAGTTATTATACTTAGCTAATTTTAGCAGAACAGACCTGTTTGTGCCCAAAAGATTACACAATGAAAACATAAGTTTTTTTAAAGGAATGTTTTGGGTAAAAACTTGTGATTTTTTTTGGAAGATCAATAGTACAATGGAATTGGAATCACTCAACTACACACACGCACTTTGTTATAGCATCATGTTTAACAGACATGCCTACCTCAGAATCTTTCCGTGAGAAACAGATGATGCACATGCTGAGAAAATCCTAAAAAGTTGCAAGAATTTTAGGGAACACACAACATTGTTACAAATGTGAGGCTGTACAGATGTACATGAATGCGTTTTTGCACACTCATATCATCATGGCCACCAAGAGTAACGAAGAAAGCACTCTTGCAGAACCTGCACAAACAAAAGGCAGGACAAATCACTTTAAGATCAACATGTTGCTGTATTTACAAGAAGGACAGAAAGGGGACCTCTTTGGATTGTGCAAGCTCTGCAAGTACGCATTCTTCAGTTTCTGGTGGCATTGAGTTTAGATTGTTTTCGTCCGTCTTGTTCATCAGTCTCACATATTCTGATTTGTGTGTTACCGCTTGCGATGTTTTCAGCACTTCTCTTCAGTTCTGTCTCTTCCATAGCCAGTTAGTTATACACTGATGTGCGCAGTGTTTGAGTTACAACTTCAAATCTGCTTTCAGGTATACATACCTGTGAAAAAGGTGCACCCATTCATTTTATGTTGTTGTTGACGCTTTTAGTGTTTTCCCCCACAGTAATGCATGACCTGCGGCTGTAACATCCAGAAAGGTAATTAATTTTCATATTTTTCAGTAACAAATTTGGCTATTCCAAGACAGAAGACAGTCTGAGGTAAACGGCAAGATGTTGAACAAGAAGACTGACACACTCGCACACACACACACACTCGCGCACACACACACACACTCACACACACACACAGGCATACAAACACCACCATGTTCATGCACACACACATAACAATTTGACTTCCCTGTGTAAACCATAAAACTTTATTTCAGTACAAATACAGATAAAACCGGACCAGGGGTGGGCCAGCAGCTCCTCAGTCACCTGGTTTCCCTTCAAGCAACACAAGCAAGTAATCTTGGCAGCACGACATTCACACACTTGTTTTCTTCACCACACTGTAACACCTTTACATACAGCTTCACACTTGAGCAGCTGAATCAGAAGTCAATCATAGCAGACGGTTTTAAACCGAGGCTGAGGAGCTGTCATGCTTACATCAGCTAGGCCGATTCCATGAAAATGCACACTTCACACTCAGGCTGCAAATGTGAAAATTAATATCACCTTTTCTTTGCACAGTGGTGTCAGTGTTGGTATGTAGTGGACCTTGACTTTTAAGACCCTGTTGAGGTATAAAATGTCACCCCAATACAGAATGTCACACCAAGTTGCGGTACAAAATGGAGACATTTTGTGCGGGCAGGTCACACATTTATGTCCCAAGTGGAACTGATTTTCATTGTATATTTATGCATGGATTGGGTACAGGTCCAGTCGGTTATTTTGTTGTGATATAGGTACACATGACGATACGCGAAGATACTGGTGATTACCAACACCAACATCTTATTGCTCATGGTGGACTTCATTCTGAAGATGGTGTCAAGCATTCTGATTGTGTGGTGGAAGAAAGTCTAGGCTAGTCTTTGACATACCTTTCTGTACTTACAGTTTAATGCTGAAACAGTGACGACCTCCTAAAATAACAGTGACAACAATGAAGATGTTGTGATGTTACCACACTGCGTAAGGCCTTGGCTGTTGGATCCATGTCCTTGCTCTTTTCTGAGACAAGTGGTCCGAGAGACATGTCTATGCATGTCTATGCTAACCATTCAATATCGGAAATGAAATGAGGCAGGGAACAGTAAACGATAAACTGTGGTGTTCTCACCAGTATTATGGACTGTGGTGTGTCTCTATTTGACGCCAGGAGCACAGACACAACCAGCTGTGTCTCCCTGATGAGTTCCGACCCAGCGGACGAAAGGCCTCGGAGCAGGCAATACAAATATATCTGCCTTCAAAAGGGATTGCGATGGTTCCCTTATGCAGCTAGTGAAGAGTTTTCATATCTAACATATTTTCTTAATTTCATGTTCCCAGTTTCCCCATCTTCAACCCCCCCCCAGTCCAAATCTTTGCCAAGTCATTACTATGAAGACAGTTCAGTTGTTGGCCTGCGCTTGTTTTTTCCCCCACTATTAGTTTGTTCGTCTATGTATTTGTCTGACTTTATTCAAGTTTAAAAGGCTGTGCCAGTCTTGAGTAAAAGTTACTCTGCGTTAGGTTTTCTTATGGGGGCAAAAAATACCCCACTTGTTTACTGTTAACCATTCAATAGTTTTGGTCACTTTATTTGTTTTTATTGATTGTGGCAGTTTTTTGAGATGCTGAATTTAACTGCCAATAATCATTATTTATTCCGAGTCATCTTTCCTACTCCACCTTGTGTACTTAAGCCTCATGATACAGGCGAGCAGTTAGACTTCAAGCAAATGGCAATAGTTTGTTCACAGTGAACATTAATATGTAATCTGCTGATGCTAGTCACCTCGAATATGGTGTCACCTGCACTGACACTCTGTACCACGTTATCATTTTGTACCTCGTCAATTTAAAATCATGGGGTGTTATTCCATACAATGGTGACATTTTGTACCACAACAGTCCTCCCTTCTCAAGTCTTTCAAAATGAGGTCTTTCATGGCAGGGAGTCTCGAGTCTTTTACTTTCTATCATGGATGCTGTCCAGCAGGTCACTCACTGCTACATGAACAGTTGACCTGGTGAAGTGATAATGTTCATTGTCTTACAAAGGGAACAACTTTGCTGGGTGCTAGAAGAAATTTCTCAGGAAGTTTTGGCTCAATTTCAAGTTTGTGATTTATAAAAAAAAAAAAAAGGTTGTTGCGCTTGTCAACATGGCTTCCAAGAGCTACAATGCAGAAGATGTGGCCAGGATTGTGTGCAGTTTGCAGCATGATGACAGTTATCACAATGACAAAAACGTGGAAGGAAAGAAATGTGTTGTTGACGCAAGCTGTTCTGATCATTCTGATGAGAATTACACCCTAACAAATATAAGGACAGATAGGGGGCTTGGTCTTGTTGACGGTGGGCAAGACTTGCTAATCCCATGATTATGAGACATCTCATCCAGTCAACAACAAACATGATAATTATATTATTCATTAATTTTCTTTCCATAAAGCATAGATACTTTCATACTTTTAAGCATTGTTTTATTTTTCTCTTCTTTTTTTTTGACTTCTGATTTTTATGCAAAAATTACCAATAACCTGGATTGTCAAAGGATCAGTTGGAAGGTAAAGGTGGTTCTACATGCGGAAAAAGTAAAAAAAAAAAAAAAGTCATTAGGTTGTCTTATTTGACAGGTGGGGGAGGGTTGAGAGAGGGGGAGGGGGAGGGGGCAGTGGGGAAAGAGGGTAAATGTATTTGGACATGTGGAAACAAAATCCTTGACCAGGTAGGTGGGGAAAAAGGGAGGGACATCTTTGGGAAGGTCTTCACCGGGATTAACCGAACAATCTGTATGCACTCACACCGACATAACATGTCCATAGCTTACATGTCCATGATGACAAAGCAGTATACTGGAATAACGCCCATGCTTTATACAGCAAGCTTAAAATACAGCAAGCAAGCACACACTGCCTCCTCTCATCTGTTATGGACCGCGTAAAGACCACAATATCAGTTTAACACCATATCCAACATGTTACTAAGCTTTCACAGACCCCACTCAAACTTTCACAATCCATCTACACTTTTTACCCAAAACTTTCGCAATCCATCTACACTTTTTACCCAATCAGGAGTCAAATAAAACAGAGAATCTTGAGAAACTAAGGGGGGAAAATCATGGATCAGCATGGAAGGGAATTTTGAGGAAAGGGGGCCATCTTCAACTTTGGGTGTTGCCACTTGGACGACACCACCTTCCAACTCTTCTGTCTGAGCTCAGAATAATCAGAGTAAGAAACGAAATGACAAGAATAAGGAACGAAATGACAAAGAGGCGAACTGTTCAATGAATTAACCTTTCCCAAGTGGAGGAAAAGAATTTTCAACAGCCTTTCTTTTAGCCTTTCTTCAAGCAAAGAGAAAAAGATGGAGAGAAACATGACTAATACAATGTGGGCATTATTTAAGATCATGACTTGATCCGATGATTTTTGTGTTTTACATCCTCACTTGTGCGCACACACATGCACCCATTTGCACACATACACACTCAAACACAGTGTCGGATCTACCAGCAATGTGCCTTTTTTTTTCCATGTATGCAGGCTGATACTCCTGCGGAGACTCCCTGCATAGGCAGGCAAGGATTAATCCCATCTACCCAACAAAGGGTGGGGAGTTTAATGTGTATGACCGTTTTCAATCCCGCCATGAAGGCAGCCATACTCCAACTTCGTGGAAAAATGCAATGTGCCAATACAAAAGATCTGGCCTGAGTATTACCCATGGTGATGAAGATCACGGTGAATTCATAGTGACAGAAAGTAACTTGTTACAGACATGAAAATCAAGTCCTGAAAATGAACAGAAAAAAAATTGAACAGTGAATGCACTCTGTATCAGCACTAATATATCATGTCCCTCTCTGGAGGAGGAGGATGGAGGCGAGGTGGGGCGAGGCGGGGTGGGGTGGGGTAGGATGATCACACGAATTGATCGCTCAGCCACAGAAACAAGGCTGTTTCAGTCTCCGCTACATGAAATACTGCTATGGCAAACACTGTAATGGCAGACTCCTTTCTATGCTTTTTTGTCCTAATGTTTGGTATTAAAATATACATCCATCTCTCTCTCTCTCTCTCTCTCTCTGTCTCTGTGCTCCTTCCAATGTTCCCCTCCTTTTTTTTCTTCTTCTTGTTTTTGAGTCTCTCACCTTCAACAATGCAGTTGTACAAATGCTTCAAGTATGCCAAGTCAACAGCTACCAAGACATTCACTTACTGACTCACAAACACACCTCTCACGATATAGTTCAATCTGCTCATCCTTTGGGGGGGGGGGGGGGGGGTAGTGTAGTGAAGGTACAGGAGCAACTTATTCAAACATAATTGAAGTTTTTCAAGTGTTTATCAGTATAGCACAGCTGATCACACACAGCCTTTTCACAAAGGAGTTCACAGACACACACACAGAAGTTTATATGGCAGCTTCAGAATAGTATGCGTTTTACACTTAGCACTGTAGCGTCACATGCACAGCCACAAATCCGTGCATCAATCATTATTAACATAGCAACTTTGTATATACAAATAATACAGCTTCAGGATACACAAATTTGCATATAAATGACAAACATGAATACACTGTTACGTGTTGTATCCTGAAACTTGCTCGTCATCTTGCATCGGTGAAACACCTAAAGATCAAACTAGCCAGAATTTCATGATCGTTCTAATATCTTCATATCCATTTAAGAATAAAATTATGCCCCCCCCCCCCCCCCTCCTTGAGAGAACATCCCTCCATTAAAGCTGAAAAAGTGTTGGACCCATCTATGATCCATTTCATCAAAGAAAGAATAATTTCTGATGGCCAGGGGAAGTAATAACTGGTAAGGGCTGAAAGAGTTACTTCTACCTACTTTATTTTCAAACTAGGTTGGGGGTGGGGGTCAACATTTATACCATATCAATTAAAATTCCAACACTGCGATGCTTTGTATCAGTTTGTAACTATTACATCGTTTTGTTCGTGTTCAGTAGAAAACTAGTGATAATAATCCTAAAATGTGAACAGATAACTCTTTGGTGTGAAAAGGAAAGCTGGACAATCTGGTAATTCATTGGTTGTCCCCCTTTTCCTGCCCCACCTTCATTACTTTGAATGACACAGGCAACTGCAAAACTGACCGTTGAAGAGTGCTACCCCTCTCTCTCAGGACTGTTTTGTCTGGTATTTTTCCCTCCGTACCACCTCCCTTTTAGAATCTGTTTGGAACATTTCTTAACACATCTACCTCTCAGTAAATGCTCTCTCTCACTTCCTGTCTCCGGCACATTCTTCTCTTTGTCTTCTCTAGACTAGGTTTCAACCAAAAGACTGTCTTAAAGACCCATATTTCAAGGATTTGTAGAGGTGAATACTGATGGGTTTCTCTCTATTTCAACAAAGATTTCCTGGGACTAAATAAAAGTCGGAAAAGAAAAAAAGGTAGGTTGTGGGACTCCACTCCGGTCAGTGACTTCATAACTTGCCCATCAAGACTGAAACTGAACCCCAGCAAATGTACTGCCTGTCAAAGTAGTTAAATTTGAAAGGCACTGGTAAAGAAACTTTCACTGATTAAAAAAAAAAAAGAGAAAAAAACAGAAAATAATGAAAAATCACAGACATCATCATCCAGAAATTACACCCAGCGCCATCTCGGCTTAGCTCTTCATACGCGAAGAAAAACTAGGTGTCATAACTACCTTGGTCTTTCATTCAACATGAGACTTGCTACTACCTTTTCCATGTTTCCTGCTTAGATTCAGACACGGTGCATGCACTCGCTCATCTCTGCGCCAGGACACAGATGATCGTCAACCATTCCTTGACAATTTCACTACAGGTTTTGATTTTATGAGTGCACGAAATCCAGCATTTCGGGCAATGCTGATAGAGACTTTGGCACAATGTGTTCACTGCAGTAATGGGGGTATCCAATTACAGTTGGTTTCTCCATAGCTGCAAGATTTAGCATGCCTCCATATTGCGACAGACACTGACGCATTATGACCCCTCCACACATGCCATGACACGCATCAACACATGAGATCAACTTCTCCCACAGGCACACATAAATTCTACAGTTGTGCTGCACACACCAGCATACATTCTTCTCAATGTGTACTTAACACTTTGAAATAACAGTCACAGACAGAGAGTTAAATTTCAACTTCAATCAATACTTTGGCCTTAATTAGGGCACAGAGGATATAAGTTCAATGACATTCAGCCAATATCGTGTGAAATGAAAATCTAAAAAAAAAAAATTAAAAATAAAAAAAGGATAATAATAAAAGAAGAGCTCACGCATTTGCACAAAATCTGCTAAAGAATGAGGAACTGCACATCTGTGAAACTTACCCATGAAAAGAGAAATGACAGACCAACAACAGAACAACTGCAGCTAATCTTATTCTACTCAAATTGATTTGTTTTTGCTAACTCAATACGATGATGACTTCTTACCACTGACAAGAAATTAACAAGAATACGGTGATTTGGGGAACACATTCTCTTTTGGGAGTATAAATTTCTTTCTAAAATAGAGTACTTCACACACACACACACACACGCGTACGCGCACAACACACACATAAACACACACACATTCTCTACCTAGAATCAACCACCAGTGAGCATCGGACATGTGGCAGTGCACTACAGTAACACTCACAAGAGTGTAACATGGTACTAACAGATGACGCCAAACGACCATTCACCAACATGTGTTGCCCATCAGTGCTTCAACACTTTGCCACTGATGCCCAAGGACCACCACCACACATGGTCTCTACATGCACAAGGATGAAGAACCATGTCTGGAAAGTTTGTGGGCAAAGTGAGGGTATGCCACCAGATGAGATTCCTTTTTCGGTTTTAATCCAAACCTCAAACTTCTTTAAATCATTCTACCCCTGGTATGAAATAACTCACACCACCCTTACTTTCACTGTAAACCAGGTACAAGTACTTTTGTGCCAAAAACACTATTCCATGTTGGTTTTACTCTTACTTTGCATTATTTACTTTCTCAATTGAACCATTCTCAGCTGGCTAAAGGATAAAGACTCTGCTTTTTTTTTTTCTTTTAATGCAAATGCTCTTAAAAATAAACATGTTAGACAGGTTTTAGCGTCATATAGATACAGGTTTGCTTCACCAGCTGCTTGTAGTATTGGTCCAGGGAATCAGCAGAACATGTGTGGCTGTGGAATACATAGGACTACTGTAACTTGGCGTATGCCATTCCAAAGATGAATGAAATGCAGGATAAAAGTACACAATTCTTCTTGATACTCTTTCAAATGTTCTCAGTATGATTATCATGAATGGCAAAGTCAGGAATTTTCTATATGAAAGAATTTTCACATGTTTCAATTATTTTGAAACAATCATCAAAAGTCTTCATTTCCTTAACATTCAAAATACCAGAACTAGACTCTGGGGAAGAGGGAGTCAGCAGTTCTAATACATCAATTCAGACATGTTCATGAATAGGCATGCTAACTAAGTAAAAGTGATTTCCTCAAATTCTAATGGTACATGTATAATTCTTTTGTTTTTCACTTATAAGTACATACCCAGTTGTCGCAAAAATTGCCTATACAGTGGGCTACAAATCAATTCAAAATGACAGATAATGCAAGTGTACCTGTGCCACACTAGTCAAGATTCAGATAAAATGCCAAGCAGCAAACACACATGGGTCCTTACGGAGAGACAATGAGAAGGGAAAAAAAAAAGCCCTGAGTCAGTGGGTGCATTTGCAGATGCAAGGCTTCTTGCAGTTTTTTTTTCCTCCATCATAATCATGATAATGCTGCATAACACGATATATACTGATAAAACAAACCCACATGAACTTGGATGTGAGCCAAATCTAATGCTGATCACAAGAACGAGAACACATTTGCAAGAAATGAGTAATTACTTATCTCTTTTGCATCAATGGACACCACTTTTTTTTTTTTAAACAGCAGATCAAAAACATTTTTCTTTTTCTTTTAAATATAAATGAAAAAAAAAAAAGCACAGAAAAATACTGCAACGTCAAAACAATAAATACTGATGATCTTAACACACCGCTCTGTCAGTTCATTCCAGTTCTATCATCACAGCCCATGTGATAAAAAAAGGGCCTTTTCAAGGCTGTCTCAAAACAAGCCCCACCCTCAACACTAGAAACAAACAGCAAAGACAACGTTATGACATGTACAAGCCGTTAATAACAGGGCCAGTCAACAACTGACATCCTTAAAGGCTGATCAAACCAGGCTGTGCTGGGAACGCTCATCATTTGCCTGAATTTGTTGCCCCCCCCCCCCCCCCCCGTTTAAAAAAAAAAAAAAAAAAAAAAAAACATAAAATGCCCCATCCCACCTCTCTTATCCTATCCTTCCCCAACAAATAGTCACACACCTACACAAAAATGCGAATAACATACTGCCAACCTGCTGGAGTCAAAATTCAGGACCCAGGGCATGAAGAGGGGTGCATGGAGTTTTAAAGTGGGGCAGTTCAGCTTTTGACAGGAATCTTTTCTAACCCCTTCATAGGTTTCAGGTGACAAATGTGGGGGGTCAAAAAGAAAATGCATTTTCCAAACTTGTCACTGCCAACATCCACTTAATATCACTGCTTTGTTCTGCTGTAATTTACCATCCCTATTCAAAAGTGACCCTTCAAACACCACAATTTTTAAACAAAATTTTGAGATTCTGGAACACCCCCCCCCCCCCCCCCCTTTGAATTTGGGGTCTGGGAATAATTAATTCTGGGAAATTCAAGAAACATTTGGGAGGGTTGGCCAGCTATGCAAATATAGTCATTCGGGCCTAACAGACTCTGCAGAATGGACAGGTAGAGTCCACAGTCCACGCTGGACCGTGTGTACAGTCTCACTCCCTCATGGCACAACATGAAATTGACATGCTTTGTTAAACTGTTACCACAGAAACAGAAGAAAAAGGCTTACTAAAACACAGACAGAGAAACAGTAAACAACAGTATTAAAGACAGCCCCCCCCCCCCCCCCCTTCCCCCATCTCCCTATTCCTTCCTCTCTCTCTCTCTCTCCCGCTATTAAAAAAGCATACAAACAAAACAAAAGCAAAACAACATACAAAACGTGCAGAGTCAAACAGTAAGCTAAAAAAAAATTTTTTTCTTTTTTTAAGAAAGAAAGAAATAACATGTTACACACACAAAACTTGCACAGAACTTCCAGAATGCAGGGGTATCTCTAAAGATTCATGAAGCAGGTGTCTTCCATGAAAAACACACACAAAAACTCTGAAGGTACTGCAACTTGCTGACAGCATTCGTAAGGAAAGGTTTTCGCTTCGTTCCATTTAGTGAATCTGTGGCTGTACTAATGATTTTCTTTTTTTTTTTCTTTATGATTTTTTATCTAAACAAACTGACAATTTATAACAGGCCTGGAATACACCAACATGTCTCAAACTGGTAGAACAACCATTCTCAATGCTGAGTGAGAGAGAACAGAGACAGAGATTAATGTTGCGTACAGCCAAGCCGACCACAAAGGGCCATATCAGGGCTGTCACTCAATGCTGTATGCAGAAGAAATAAAATCACGAAACCTGAATGAAATCAACCACTATGCAAATAAGACTGACAATGAAAAACAGAAATGAAAACAAAAATGATCAAAAATCTAGAAAAAAAAAAAAAGGTGAACATTTTAAGTATCAACTTGCAAAAACATTTAGCTTGATCTCGAACAGAAGTATTGGGACCAGTTGCTTCCCTTTACTGTGGGCAATTAACACAGCCACCTGGTGAACCACATTGACTCGACTTGGTATCAAGAAGCGAGCTGAAAGGCCGACATGATGATCAACAAACAAAACAGATGATGAATCTAAATAATCATATCCCAAAATTTACAAACATTGCAAGCTTACATTTCCAAGCATACATGTCGTTTTTCTGCAAAAACCTACCAACAGAATAAAACAGTCAGGCAGACGATACAAGACTCGTTCAGTAGACTGCACAATGTGATATAAACGGTTCTACCCTAACTACATGCACAAAGAAGAGAACACACCTCTAAGACTCCATGGAAAGTGGGAATACAGTGAAGCCTGCCAATAAAAACTCAGCAAACAGTGATCCCCTCCCATTAAACACATTTCTATGGAACAGTTTCCACTTTACGGATAAAAAACCCGTAGCCTAATAGTAAAATAATATCATAATGTCTAGGTCACAGCACTGTGGAAGGTGGAGCCCAACCATCTCATTCAACCGCTTCACCCTCCCTGATCTGAATCAGGTAAAGTCCTTTCTGCTGGGTGGACAGATAGGGTTTTCAAGCCGAAAACACCCCCAGAAGTGGCTCAAACTCGTGACAGTCAACTCCACAGCTGGATGCTTTCACCATCCAACAGCGGGCCACTTTCCTGCACTCATTTACCTCCCAATACAGACTGTTCCCTGAAAAGACTCAACTTTTAACCGTTTCTGGAGGACGATGCTGGGAGATTTCACTGTACGCATTTTCCACCCCCATTTGGTCCTGTACATTAATTATGCCATGATAAAACTTTTAGTTTACCGCATACAACATCACCTTTCCCATTTTTACTTCCTGAAGGAACTGTACATTATAGTTCATAACTGCCATTTCCATCAGATGGTCAACACAAGACCTCACTTGCCATTTATTCTGAGCTGACTTGTAACACACAGCATGTAAAGTCTGCAGAAAGCAAACACTAGCAGAAGCATCATCAATAACACTGACTACAGGCCTGGAATACTGTATTTTCCATAACATTCCCTTTAATCCACACACCTCAACTTTCCACTCCAGCATCAATTTCTAGAAGTCCAGTCAGACCGCTTTCTAGCTGGAATCAATTGCCTAATTACTTTCCTTTGGAGAACACTCCGCTATGATCATGGTGAAGACTGTTTTCCATCCGGAATCACATTGGGTCGGGAATCAGGTTGGGTCAGACAATTTTCCACCCGGATGTATCAGTTGCCGTAAGTATAGTCAGATTGCTTTTCTTGCTTGATCTGACCATCACACATCTTTTTCTTTTTCTTTTTTTTGCTATAATCGGTCACCATATTTCTATTATCTATTTCTAGGCTCTCTAATTCTAAGCCCAAATGAGTTGCAAAATGTTTCACATCTGCATACCATAAATTCGTACAAACTGTAGTCAAAGCACTTTCCATTGACAGCCAATCAACTTTATTCCTGCCGGACTGTTTTCCAGCCTGAATCAATCGATGCAATTCCACTAACAGTATTCTCTCCTTTTTTTTTTCTTTTTTGTTTCAAAGCCTAAGTCAACTGCCATTTGAAATCAGTTCACACATAAGCAGGGAACCAATTGCCATTTTAAGTTGGAACACACAAACACATAACAAAGACCCCCAAACAAACATAATACCCATGCAGCCTCATCTTCTTCATCCAACAACATTCAGTCAACAGACACTGTTGAGTTTAAATGTTTGACTGCAGTCACAATGATCCAATTTGGGGGATTAAAGCACACACACACGCACGCACACACACACATATATACACATGTACACACACACGCACACACACACACACACACACACACACACACACACAAGTCCAGTCATCTAGACAGCCAAAAGCAAACAGTTTCATACTTTCAACTGCATGAGCACCGAGTCGCAACAAGCACTTCTCAACAGAACTGAAGCTACTGACACGAGGAGCAGCAGCCAGATCTGCTTCGTCAGGTGGCCTCAAAGCAGCACCCATACTGCAAGCAGACTAGGTGTCTTCCGCTAGGATGGTGCAAGCATGGCAGTGACAATGTATCAGCAAGCTGTGCAGTGCATGGGAACCCTGGCAGTTTGGCCTTCAAGACAAGATCAACACAAAGGAAAAAGAAAATATAATTTAAGTGAGAAAAGAAATCACAACACACATTCAGAAGCAAAACACAGTGTCTTTTCCACCAGAACAACTAAAGAATGGGTGTAATAAGAAATTCATACTGTGCTCATTATCAGCAGTTTTTTTACATTGCACACATACATTTGCATACATGCGCATGTGCACCTGGAAGTCACTAGTTAGCGCTACAGCAAAAGCAACACTCTGGCCATTTCCCAACAATGTAATACAGGGTTTGCTTTTCTCCCTCCTCCCTCTGTTTCTGTTTGTTTTCATTCCTTGGTTCATTTAGTTTCTTCGGCAAGTCAGAGAATGTAAAATAAAAGTGTTAATGCTTAGTAATGCACCATCCTCTTGAAATTCATTTGTTCATTCATCCATTCTCCCTCCTCTCTTCTCTCTCTACTTCCTAAGCAGTAGCAGAGGATAAGAGTACTTCCTCTCTACTTCTAAACCAATGTCCATTGAATCCCAGTCTTTTTTTTTAGCTGTTACTGTTGTTGTTGTTTTTGAAAGGTCTCGTTGTTGACATGATGCTACCCATGTGATGTTCTTTGCAACTCTAAGCATCTTGGTATATACCCCACTTGTTTTTTTTTTCTTCTAATATGCTTCTGTCAATGATGAAGAACTGGAGCTGTATAACATGGCTGATTTTACTGTGGTTCTGGAGAATTCTACCTTGATGCTGCTCTTTAGGCTTGGTTTCCAAATTTGATCAACTTTTTGTAGAGCTGTCCAGCCTTCGCTATCCTGACGTCTGTTTCTTTACCACAAGACCTGACCCAGGGGCCCAGATAGCTGACCTCTGTATCTTTACCAAAAGACCTGACCCAGGGGCCCAGATAGCTGACCTCTGTATCTTTACCAAAAGACCTGACCCAGGGGCCCAGATAGCTGACCTCTGTTTCTTTACCACAAGACCTGACCCAGGGGCCCAGATAGCTGACCTCTGTATCTTTACCACAAGACCTGACCCAGGGGCCCAGATAGCTGACCTCTGTTTCTTTACACAAGACCTGACCCAGGGGCCAGATAGCTGACCTCTGTATCTTTACCACAAGACCTGACCCAGGGGCCCAGATAGCTGACCTCTGTATCTTTACCACAAGACCTGACCCAGGGGCCCAGATAGCTGACCTCTGTTCTTTACCAAAGACCTGACCCAGGGGCCCAGATAGCTGACCTCTGTTTCTTTACCAAAAGACCTGACCCAGGGGCCCAGATAGCTGACCTCTGTATCTTTACCACAAGACCTGACCCAGGGGCCCAGATAGCTGACCTCTGTATCTTTACCACAAGACCTGACCCAGGAGCCCAGATAAGCTGACCTCTGTTTCTTTACCACAAGACCTGACCCAGGGGCCCAGATAGCTGACCTCTGTATCTTTACCACAAGACCTGACCCAGAGGCCCAGATAGCTGACCTCTGTATCTTTACCAAAGACCTGACCCAGGGGCCAAGATAGCTGACCTCTGTATCTTTACCACAATACCTGACCCAGGGGCCCAGATAGCTGACCTCTGTATCTTTACCAAAAGACCTGACCCAGGGGCCCAGATAGCTGACCTCTGTATCTTTACCAAAGACCTGACCCAGGGGCCCAGATAGCTGACCTCTGTTTCTTTA
Source organism: Conus canariensis (assembly GCA_033310375.1). Taxonomy (NCBI): domain Eukaryota; kingdom Metazoa; phylum Mollusca; class Gastropoda; order Neogastropoda; family Conidae; genus Conus; species Conus canariensis. The sequence continues at coordinate 62,053,330 of CM065720.1, read as the reverse complement.
CCAAAAGACCTGACCCAGGGGCCCAGATAGCTGACCTCTGTATCTTTACCAAAAGACCTGACCCAGGGGCCCAGATAACTGACCTCTGTATCTTTACCAAAAGACCTGACCCAGGGGCCCAGATAGCTGACCTCTGTATCTTTACCACAAGATCTGACCCAGGGGCCCATATACTTCTCAGACTGAACCATCTGATCTTATCTTTACCACAAGACCTGACCCAGGGGCCCAGATAGCTGACCTCTGTATCTTTACCAAAAGACCTGACCCAGGGGCCCAGATAGGTAAGCTCCTGCAAACCCTAGAAGAAAGTGGGGAAGGCTGGACACAAATCTGAGGGGGGAGGGGGAGGGGGATGTCAAAACAGTCGAAGGAAGATCCAGTCACACAGCCAGCCATAAATCTCGTTATGTCTAAGCTCAATCATTTCCACAATTTTGTGGAATGCAAACAACGCGTCACACACACACACACTAACCAAACATGCATCCACAAACGAGATGCTTTCTTAAAACACATTCTACAGATTTTATATCTTTCCAAATTTTTACATGATACTTGGACAATTTTCAGCACCTCACTCAACTGGCAAATGATTTGTCCAACTGCAGGACAGAAAAAAAGAATTGCCAAATGGGGCTTCAGTGTCATTACAATGATATACGGCCAAATACGTAGCTGTAGCCACAGCTACCAAAAGATGGCCAGACTTGCAACTCGTGTCTACCTGTATCATGCCATTTGGTTTCTTTACACCTGTAAAGTAATACAAATGTCAGCAACCCCACATGACAAATCTGAGTAGGAGCTCTGAACAGCAGAGACGATTTTGAAATCAAAACATTTTAGGAAACTAGAGAGACTATGACCAAGACAGTCAGTGTCATTATAACTGAAGTTGCACCATATTATTCGGAAAGCAACGTCAATGAAAAGTCAGATTATCAGAAGATAAAATCAAATGAAGCCTCTTACTGTTACTAAACCATAGCCAGATGTTAATGAGGTATGCGATTACAACATGAGTATTATAGTGCTGAACGTCATCAAGTAAATACGAAGCATTAGTGACCCTAATGTATGAAAGTTTCAAAATAATGAATAGTCAAACACCGACTTGATTTCCTTTCCTTCTAAGCTCCCGAGTTTATTTCATATTTCCAAAACCTACATTCCTGATGAGTGAAATTAAGTCTGAAACTAGTGAAAGGATCAATATATTTCAGAAAAGAGGACTCTCAGCAAGCAACAGAGAACAGCCTCAAACAAACAACAGAGAGGATCCTCAAACAAGCAAGCAAGAAGACCTTAAACAAGCATCAGAGAAGACCCTTAAACAAGCATCAGAGAGGACCCTCAAACAAATATCAGAGAGGACCCTCAAACAAACATCAGAGAGGACCCTCAAACAAGCATCAGAGAGGACCCTCAAACAAACAAGAGACTGGACCTTTAAAAATCAACAGAGAGGACCCTCAAACAAACAAGAGATAAGATCTATAAACAAGCATGACAGGACACTCAAACAAACAAGAGATAGGACCTATAAACAAGCATCAGAGAGGACCTTCAAACAAACAAGAGACAGGACCTTTAGTTTAAACAAACATCAGAGAGGACCCTCAAACAAACAAGAGACAGGAAATTCAGTGTAAACAAGCAACAAAGGACCCTCAAACAAACAAGAGACAGGACGTTAAAAACAAGCAACAGCGAGGACCCTCAAACAAGCAACACAGTGGAACTCAAAGTCAAACAAACAAGAGACAGGACCTTTAAACAAGCAACAGAAAGGACCCTCAAACATGCTTACAAGATCCCCAAGCACGCAAATGACTGGATCCTGAAATAAGCGGAAGAGAAGAACACCAGAAACTGATGCAGATCATTAACACAACATAAAATGGAAGAAATAATTTCTATTATGACCGATTCTGGAGACAGACTGGAAATTATATTTTGTTACCCTCTGTGGAATTTGCAATGTTTGGGAAACTGAGTTTCAGATGTAAATTTGATGTTTTTCGCAATGACCTATGAACTGTTTTTCCTGAACAATTTTCTTTTTCTTTCTTTCATTTCTCTTAATTAATATAATTTTCTAACTTCAGGTCTTTTGGCACTAAAGAACCCATTCTCATTTTCATTTCCTTGTTCACTTCCAAAGTTTGCAAATCTCATACCAACAATGAACAAAGTAGGTGAAGTTCGTTATTCTCATGCCAGAAGTAATCTTAGAATTTGACAACAACTACAAGGTATTCTGACTGCATCACTAAAAGTCCCCTGTCTTTCGTTACCTCAAGTCAAACAAGGTTTACAATAATGGCTCTCGAAACCAACCCAGCACACAAACATCTGAACACACAGCAGCGGACCAGGCGGAAGGGTCACCAATCAACACTTGTCCCGGTCCACCACAAACTCGCGGAACATGCAGAAGTCTTTGAGGGAGCGGGGCAGAGGGAGCTTCTCCACGTGGGCATCAATGCTGGTGGGCAGGCGGTTGCGCACCACAATGCGACACATGTCTCGAAGGGACAGCACCGGGTTGAGCAAGGTCTGGATCCAAGGGGAGATCTGGTCGTAGCTGCTGCACATGGACAGCTGGTGCACTTTGCTCGACAGAGTCCCCTGCACCAGCGGCTTGCTGCCCGTCTTCAGCAGCAGCCGCCAGGAGAACAGTTCCTTGCTGTTGGGGCCGATCACCTCCGGGTTCTCCAGGATGGATTTGGACAGACTGAGAGACACCAGCTCCGACATCTCCTCCTCCGTGATTTTAGCACCATAGGACAGCAGTAGGCGGATCTTGTCCACCGAATTGTGGACATAGGCAAAGATGAGGGGTTTGTGTTTGCGCCAGCCCCCTCCCTTGTTGACATCAGCACCATGTTCAAGGAGGAGGCGAACCACAGAGGGGGCACATTGGCAGCGGTGCAGGCACAGCCCAGAGGGGTGCGCTGGTTGTCATCCAGCATGTTCACGTCCATGCCCAGCTGCAGGAACTCCTGCACCACCTCCACTGCCCCAAAGTTGACAGCCGCTGGCAGCAAGGTGGCTTCCTGAGGGTCCGCCCCGGCCTCCAGCAGTTGCTTAGCGATGATGATGGGTGGGAAGTTGCTGGGCTCCATCTTGCCAGCCTCGCTCTTGCTGGCGGCAGCAACAGTCATCTCTGGTCGGCAGTGCCAGAAAAACCACAGTTCTGCTGTCTTGCAGGCCACCTGCACTCAGATCAGCACAATGTCAACAAAGGTGTAAGATACCCACACAGTTTGTATTATGATACTTGCTCACAACTGCTTCTGATTGAACCTGTTATTGCTAACAAATAAAATGACAATGCCAATCAATTCAAACATGACATGCATTGCATCAGCTAATCTGAAAGAACTGACTGATTAAACACTACCCCAGTACAAATAATAGCAAACAATTCCTTTTTTTTTTCAAATGAATATCTCTTTGATATCTACTTGACCTTTGCAAAGATGAGGCTTTTACTTAGCAGTAAACATTCAGCCATGTTACCTTGCCACTGAACCCTTGTCCACAGTGCAAAACAAACATCTGGAGCCTACAGAATATATACACAGATACATGTAATCATGTATGAACACACACATGCACACCTTCACTCATGCATGCTTGCTCGCACACACACAACACACACACACACACACACACATGCACGCACACACACATACATGCAAACCACGCCACACACACACACACACACACACACACACACACACACACACACCTTGATAGGAGAATCTCCGTTGTAGTCATGAATGTTGACGTTGCAGCCAGCATTACACAGCAGTCGCACCAACTTGTGATCTTCACTCTCGCAGGCCCGCAGTACCGGTGTCTTGCCCATGTTATCAGCTGCGTCAATACTGGCGCCGTGGGACATCAGCAAGTCCCCTAACTCCACCATGTCTGAGGAGCGCTCCTCTGCTCCACACAGCAAGTGCAGAGCTGTCTGGCCTTCTGGGCCTGTTCAGACACACAGCAAAATAAGTGTTAGTCAGTGTTACAGGCTATGGGCAGGGAGGCTGTGTGTTTGAATACTACCAGAGGCATATATATATCTGAAGATTTTTTTTTAGCACCATATGGCTCTTATCTAGCATTGGTGAGTGTGCAGACTGTGCAACTGATTCACTGAAGAAAGACTGAAATCACACAGCTGTTTCATCCATTTCATCTTCCAATCCCGCTGACGTTAGGATCAATTGTGAAAGGAAGTTGTACAGTACAATCCTGGAATATAATTTCCAACCAAAATGAAACTCCATCGATTCATCTCCATTCATCATCATCATATATATATCCCCTCACGCAAACACACAAACCAAAGCATCTGAAATTCCATGGCCCTCACTGCCCTGCTCACACTGAGCACTGGCAGGTTCTCGAGGACCTTCCTTGGATGCTGACAGTGGCACCCTCTGGAGAGGAATGCTCAGTCACAGTGATTCTGCAGCTAAGCACTTATTGTGCCATCAGAGAAGCACAGGATCTCCTCTGGTGGGTCTCCTCATGATGACCTCTTACTGACTGCTCTCAATGGACTGTCAGTGCCTGGCTGTCTGGATACGGATGTGTATGGTAAGCCAGGAAAGAGCAGCATGAATTTAGCACCACTGGACTGGCATGAAGAACAAGGCAGCGAAACACAGAAGATTCACAAATAAAAACAACACAGGACTAAAATTGCAATTTACACTTAAGACCTTATGACTAAAAATTACACAAATAATAACATGACTAGAAATAGAATCTACACTTAGGATCTTATGACTAAAATGAAAAGAAAGTGAAAAAGTTTCTCTAATCAGCAATGTCAGTCTGCTCCATTTCAAAGACTTATCAAACTGAAAGGTTGATCTGACTTTGTAGCTACATGCATGGATTTATAAAACAGTTACTGAAGTGGAGACACATGCAAATCTATCAATACCAAATGTTCTCTTTAATCAACTTCAAGATATCACTCACTGAAATTCGACAAAACTGAATGGTATAAAAAAACAAAGACGACAGTTCTGTTAATTTTTATGCGAAGAACTCTACTGAAAACACACACACACACACACACACACACACACACACACACACACACACAGAAGACCCTTTTTTCATGACAGTTCTTTTATGTAAGAACTGTACTAAAAATAAGCATATAAACACACACACACACACACACACACGCACACGCACACGCACACGCACACACACAGAGAAGATAAAAAGTCACAACAAAGACTCATTTTTTTAACTGAAAGCTTTCATTCACTGAGAATATCCCATTTCCTCTGGAACTGAATGTTGTTGCTTTTTTTTATTTCCATGCATCTTCCCATTAAAACAACTAAGGATGTTCTCAGTTACTTTTTCCTTTCCTTTTTTTTTTCTTTAATAAAACCATCGAACAAACAGAAAGAACCAAACCAGCAATTAAAAAAAAAAAAACAACCCAGACTCCATCCCACAACTGACCCGGAACACTGATGTCAGCTCCGTATTCCAGAAGGATCCTGGCCGCCTCCAGTCGCCCCGACTGGCAGGCCACGCCCAGAGGAGACAGTCGCTCCTCTTCTGACACCCGATTCACATCATGGCCGTCACGCAGTAATTCCGTCACACGCTCCAGGTTGCCAGCACGGATGTTCCGCGCCAGCTCCTCCAGCCATTTCTCTGTGTCTTCCGCTGCCATCAGCCCTCACCCGCTCGTCTCTGCTGCAGCGTCAGGTGATGACCTTCTGCTCGAACACACAACAGACACACAGGGCTGAATTCGTGCTGAAATGTCTTACAACTGTAAAACTCAGTAATGTCCTGTTTTAATGTCCCCCCCCCCCCCCCCGTCCTGTACATCTCATTGATCAACCCTCTCATGCATAAAAGTAATTCTCTCCGAAAGGGCACTTATCAGTGACAGTGACCCAAATGGGGAATGGGGGGGGGGGGGGGGGGGGGGGCTTTTAAACTGCAACTGTACCACAAAATTCTGTACATTGACAAAGTGGAACCTTAGTGGGCAGGGCCATGGACAGCTCCATCCCTTTCTCCCTTTCACCCGCCCACCCATCCCTATGCCCTCCTGCACCCCACCACCTCTTTTCCCATGGCATCCTGATGCAAGGATTGGTTAACTTCAACTATAAATGAAAAAGTGTAATGTTATATAAAGTCTCAGATTCAGAATGTAACTGAGCAAAAAACTTTCGGGTAAAGAACTGATGGCAGCTGGAACTGTCTCTGGCTATTCTGGAATTTGTTGGCTGAAAAGTCCAGCCCATATCAATGGAAAAAAAACAAAAGGAAAAAAAAAGAAAAGTTTACACATGCACAAACACATACACAGAAGGAAGAAATACAAACATTGATGCTGTACAACTGCTTGTGCGTTCTCCCCTTGACATGCCTACATGCTGATTTTCACCCAGAGAATATGTATCATGATAAGACACACACACACACACACACACACACACACACACACACACACACTACGTGCAAATGCACACGCAAGCACACACGTGCGCGCACACATGCATAACGCACACACACACCAATGTCTCAAGAATCAAACAGTGGAATTCTGACAGTCTGTGCTAAAACAAAGACAATGTGGAAAAGAAGTTTAATATCTATATATAGATATGATCTAAAAATGACAATGAGAACTACACATAATTTATTAACCATTTTCAAATATGGAACTAAACAAAAAAACAAAAAAAGAAAAAATCTAAGGCAGAAAATTAAGAAATGTTCTACTTCTAGGTACATCGGGACTCCCACTAATGCAAAAACAGCATGTCTAAGGCAAAAAATTATGCAATTAAAATATGCTTCGGGTGACGCTCCATCCTACAATACTACACAGTAAGTTACTTGAAACACCTTTAAATTAGTAAACATTCAGCAGGGTGCACAACCATCAGAGATTAAACTGTACTGTGCAAGGCTGCATAACATTTAAGGGGTTGTGCCGGGTCAGTGTAAAACTGAAACAGATGCTGTTCATTTCTTTACATCAGAACATCTCAGGTGAGGTAAGCGTAAAGTAAAAACATGTGACCAAAACAATGCACCTAACTACTTATTATGGCTGAAATGTAAATGCAGCTAAATGATGGTTCTTTAGAATTCTATAAATTTCGGGGGGTCAAGTAACTGCTCAACGAAAGTCAGAGGGAACCGTGTAGCTTGCCAGTCTTTTTTTTTCTTTTAAATGAACTTTCCATTTCCGTTCAATGCCTACATCTGCAAGGAGCAACACTGTAGACAGACAATTTCCTGGTCCCATCAAAAATTGAAGTTTTGAGTCTGAACTCCAGGCATGAAACACATTGGACATCAAAGGTTTGGTGCACACAGGTAATGAGGTATTTATGGCAATCGGTACATGTCTGCTAGGGATGAATTTTGCAGTTTTTACCCAAATTATCAACATTTAGTCTTGATCACCATGAATTCCAAGATCACAGTGTAATGTTTCTGTCTGATGCCTTGCGGGTGTTGCTATGTACTTGGGGTCTCAACAAAAAACAACAACAAAAAGTTGAAAAAAAAAAAAGCTTTATAGGCTCTAAACCATGTGACAAAAAAAAAAGCCACAATTTGGTCTTCTCTATAGCCAGTCTACATATAGTATGATAGCGACTGTTGTTACAACTCAGTGAAATCTGTATATCTGAATCAAAAGACATGAAGACCACTGAAAAAAAAAGTGTTTATAAAGGTTATTTTTAAAAATACGAACCAGATCTATGCACACATCCTTCTCACCATCCTTGGGCTAATATTATGGCAAAATCAGAAAGAAAAAAATAATAAATGACAAAAATGACAGAACCCTGCTGAGCAGTTCAGTCATTTAATTTGAGACAAGTTACATATGCCCACCAATGACGGTCTATCAATTTCAAATTTGAACCTGATAACTCACACTGAACCTTCTTTCTTAATTGAAAATCCTACATAATACACAAATCTGTTTATTCTCATTCTGTTTATTCTCATTTCTTCATGCCAGCATACTACTTTGGTGTTATTGTCTGGTTTTCTTAATATTTACATTAGATTTATTTTCAGTTTATAACAGATTTATATTTTCTCTACTTTCATTTATCTGTATTCTTTTCCCTTTTTACTGTTTTTTTTTTTTTCTTAAAGATTTTCTACCATGTTTCCTTTAGTTTTATCAAGTACATGTGAACGAACGGCAACCTACTTTTTTTCCAATGCCAAAAACTGAGCAAGCTGTTCTATGTTTACCTCAGTCAAGATAAGACAAGCAGGCCAGAACCTTTCATGTAATATGTCGGTCAGTGTAATCACTGTGACCCCAGACGGCCAGGAAAGGAGATATCACCTCTGAGGCGATTAGCGCACACACCACACACACACACACACGTCATTGGCACATAGGGTTTGGAACATAATGCCAACACATATGAGATGTGGAAGCATACTGATAAAACAAATGCATGCATAGGAGGTATTATATATATACTTTTTTTTTCACATGTATTTCAAACACACTCTCTCTCTCTCTCTGGTTTTCTCTATTCTCCTTTCAACTTAAACACCTGTGGATCCACACTCACAATCCCCTTACACACACACACACACACACACACACACACACACACACACACACACACACACACGCACACACACACACACACACATGCACACACACACACACACACACACACACACACACACACACACACACACACACAAGCTCACCCACTGACTGACACTAGTTTTCAGATTAATCTTAGATTGTATTGTTTACCACACACACACACACACACACACACACACACACACACACACACACACACACACACACTCACTGACAGACTGAGACAGAGACAGAGAGTCCCAGACAGAAAGAAAGGATAAGAGAGAGAGAGAGAAAGAGACAGTGACAAAGACAGAGAGACAAAGATAGAGAAAGAACGAGAAAAAGAACCACTTGGATGCGGGCCAGACCAAAAACCCCACTAACCTATAGCACAAAAATCACACAACACACAGTATGTATACATCATTATATGAATTAACGTGATTACCCTTCTGGGATTCAGAACAAACAATTGTTCACCGTCTACAGGCGTACAAACTCGGCTTGTTCCGCATTCCATATTCCTAAATTCCAACTTGGCATTTAATTTATAAATATCCAGGGTCACCTTGGATTTTTCTTTTTTTAATCCCAACTAAATGAGGGCAGTCATGCTTTAGTTCTTAGTCTCCTCTATTCACAGCCTGCAAAGCCGACGGAATGGTGGCCTTGTGGGCAGCTCTCTCTTCTAGTCCTAGGAAGTGGGGAGAATCTGTGGTTCAAGTCTCCCATGGAATGGGGTTTTCTTCCCCCTTTCACTAAACTTTAAAAAGAACCTGAGCCCTAGTTCTTCCCATGAGATGATAAAACCTTAGTCCAATGTACAGCGTGCACTTCACTTGGTCACAGATCAAGAGTGGAGAGGGCGACTCCTGGCTGGGTGGTTGTGGGTTCGATTCCGATCAGACCCATTTATTTGAAGGATTTTTCTGCCTCGATAGGCTCCTACTTACAACTGAGTATACTATATGGTCAAATGGGAAGGCAGGAACCACACAGTAGAGTTTAATCCACTTAATGGATGTACCTCTAACAGAGTAATGAGAGTTGCTCAAATTTCCTGATCAACACTACAGGTGCCTGTACCTCTCAGGCCTGGTTGACACCAGAATATATCATTTTGTGAAGTAAACACAGCCCTGTCATGCAGTCTCAGATAAGAATGGAAATATGTAGCTTCATCATCCTCATTCCCAGGAATCAGCGATACAAAAATAAAAAGCAAAAAAGAATGGCGACCGCAAGTATCACTGGTCTTCTCTGATCAGAGCTCCACAGACATGCCTGTCCCAAAATCTTTTAATCAGGAAGAGATAATGGAGCTAAAAAAAAAAAAAAAAACTCAGGGAGCTTCCCATTGCTCTGAATGGCTGGCTGTCTCCTCCAGTTCAGGGCCGTCTGTTCAACACACGTCACCTCTCACCAGTGCCTAACTATAAAAGTGTGAGCCAGACATACAGAGAGGTGCTATGGCTACGCTCAAGACCATGGGCCGCCCTCGCTGAACAGCGGACAAGAAGCAGCTGGCTTACACTGTTACCTGGCAAGGCACCCCAGCCAACTGAACACTTCTCTTGCACAGGTGAGGCAGTGCCCAGCAGTGGTCAGCGGCCAGCACCAGCAGCCTGCACTCTGACTCAGGTGAACAGTAGGAAAGTCAGGTGACAGCCTCACCCTCTTCTCTCAGAATAATACCTTAGCACATGTTACAGAACTCATGGCCACACAGTAGTGGCAAAATTCTGTAATAACGTCCACTCTGATTCTGATAGATCTAAAAAAAAAAAAAAATTAAAGCACAGAAAAGAAAAAAAAAGAAAGAAAAAAAATGGCAATACGCTTTCCCTGGATGCAGCAGCCCTAACTTCAAGTGAATAAAACCACCATAAACAAACAAACAAATAACCACAAACACACATACAGAAGTCCCATGTGCGCAATGAGTCAGAGTACAAGGGTTGAGAGTGGGAAGAGAAAGGGGAAGAGAAGAATGGCTTTAAAGGAAGGAGAGGGGGGGATCTACTACAGTACTAGTGGGCCTGGAGGGGGGATCTACTAGTGGGGGTGGAGGGGGGATCTATTAGAGGGGGTGGAGGGGGGATCTACTAGTGGGGGTGGAAGGGAAGGATGGGAAGGGGGTGAAGAAAGAGGAAATGAGGGAAGGAGGAATGACCAGACAAAAAGGGAGCTGGAACTGGGACTGGAAGGGAGGGGGAGAGGCAGTGGGGAGGGGGGTGGGGGGAGAAGGAGGAGAGAAAAAGGAAGAATAATGGAGGTAAGTGGGAGGGGGCAGGAAGAAAAGTGATTACATCAGACAACATAACTGAAATAATACAAAAAATAATGATAAAATGATACATCAATTCATTAGATTTACGACATGGAAAAAGATGGGAGTTGGGAGGGGATGGGAGTGGGGGACTTGAATTAGTTGAAACAGGATGGAAAGAGAAAAATGGGGAGGGGGGGGGGGAGAATAATATAACAACAGTGTACTTACACAAATGGGGACGGATGGGCAGATGGAGAGAGATGGCAAAACTGGAAAGGGCACAACCAATTTATTAGGTTTACAACAAATGACGGAAAGAAGGAGGACAGGAGATGGGACTGGGGGGGGGGAAGGGGGGGGGGGAAGGGGGGGGGGGGGGGGGGGGGGGGGAATGGACTGAAAATGTGTAAGAGCAAAGACAAAGGGAAAACAGGGAAAAGGGGAGAAGACAGAGCCTATAAAACCACATACTTTTGGGGAGAAAGAGAAGTTGCCAAATAACCTGAGAGGTGTAGGTCAGATGATCATAGATGAACGTGGTCACAAAGACTGATGGGCAAACAGAACAATGGAGCAATAGAGAGACAGACAGGCAATAAGCAGAGAGGCGAGTGAAAAGGAAAATAGGCAGAGAGACAAACTGGTCAACAAGCAGAAAGACCAATAGCTATGGGCATATAATATGGAACTGTAGGTTAGAGAGGAGTACAGAGAGATGCAGCAGTCAGACTAGGAACAGCTTCTGACCTATGACATCAACCAGAGGAGAATACACTGGAAACAGCACTGGCGATCTGGTGATTATGGATGCAAGAATCAGTCTGCAAATTAACTCACAGAACGATTCTTTGAACATTTGAAAAAACATAATAATCAAAACAAAAAAAAAAAAAAAAAAAAAAAAGGTTGGTTGTTGAGATCTTCAGGACAGATTTGATAGGAAGAGCTGTGAGTATGAGAATATCTTTGAGAGAGAGGCTGCTGCTTCTTTCATCCAGGAGAAGAGAGCAAGGTATGGCCTTGATAGCTTTCAGCCTGTCACTGATGTCACACAATGAAAGTGATGTGTATTTCTTAAAGCAATACCCCCCCCCCTCCCCCCACCAGTGTGCATGCCATTAACTCAGGCATTGGCCGTATTATATATATGGCATTTATTCAGTAGTAAACAGCAATCCCATATATGCCACAGAATGATCATTCGAATGATTATGGGTGTCAATAAGAGGTGTATGTGTGAGTGAGCCAGTGTGTGTGTGTGTGTGTGTGTGTGTGTGTGTGTGTGTGTGTGTGTGTGTGTGTGTGTGTGTGTAGATGTGTGTGCATGCCTGTTAATAAGTCAGGTCACCTCTACTATCAAGTCAGATTATCTCCTAAGTCATGCATTTTTTTTATTATCTCTCAGTTACACTGGATGTTCTCTCTCTCTCTCTCTCTGTATCAAGTGCCATCTCTGTCTCTGTATCTTCTATGCCATTTCTCTCTGTATCATCTGTACCATTTCTCTCTTTCTGTATCATCTGTGCTATTTCTCTCTCTGTATCATCTGTCATTTCTCTCTCTCAGTTTCTGTATCATCAGGTGCCATCTCGCTTTATCATCGGTGCCATCTCTCTCTCTCTCTCTCTCTTCATCTGTGCCCTCTCTCTCTCTTCATCTGTGCCCTCTCTCTCTCTCTCTCTCTCTGTATCATCTGTGCCATTTCTCTCTCTTTCTGTATCATCTGTGCCAACTCTCTCTCTCTTCATCTGTGCCCTCCCTCTCTCTGTCTCTCTCTGTATCATCTGTGCCATTTCTCTCTCTTTCTGTATATCTGTGTCAACTCTCTCTCTCTCTTTTCATGTGTGCCATTTCCCTCTCTGTATGATCTACAAGTGTCACTTCTCTCTCTGTATCATCTGTGCCATCTCTCTTTCTCTCTCTCTCTTTTCATCTGTGCTATTTCTCTCTCTTTCTGTATCATCTGTGCTATTTCAGTGGCGCTGCCCCCAATGCCGCTAGCTCTTTTCAGCTCCCCGTTCACACCCTGGCTTGTCCTGCCCAGCCCAGTTCTGACAATCCACAGGGAGCCGTCAGGGTCAAGTCATCACGAGGCAACCTATCAAACTTCAAAGAAGATGCAGCACTACAACCAAGTCACTTCCATGGTATTTTAGAGTACCTGTTTTTATCCAGCATATGCAGGACACCACTTTTTAAGCCCCTACTGATTACAACAGAAAGCGTTGTGAGCGAGTATCCCCCTCCAGAAGGGGGGGCCACCACATCCGCCCAACAACAGTCCCCATGACCTTGCCGATACCTGCAACCTCCACACAAACTTACCAAGGACGTACTACATGTGAACAGGAAATCTACACAGCAGTGTGCTGTGGATAGTCCCTCTGAAAGTATATCAGAGGAGCCATACATAACAGAATTGCTTGCTAAGCATTTATTCTATCACTAGATTATTGTTTCTTAAAATGTGGTCACTGCTTATATCGTAATCTAAATAGTAATGAATACTATCCTGTTATATATATGGCTCCTCTGATAAACTGAGGGACTATCCGCAGCACGCTACTATACTTCTACTATGATTATTATTTTGATTAAAAAAAAAAGAATTTGACTATTGTAGTAAAATTACACAATACAATCAAATACCGGCTCCCCTCTCCAATTCACCCCTGTGGCCCATCCCCTCTATTGTTCTCTCAACCCTGTACAGTTTACTGCCAAAGAACTTGAACTTGAAACAGGTGACCTAGATAGGATTATCACAGGGTGAATGGCCTCCCAGTGTTCCCACATGATCCAGTACTGTGTTGGTCAACATGTATCTGACCTCTGTCTGGCCTGTCGAGGACTTGCCTACAGGTATATTTTCCCACCTTTGGTCAGTGGATACATCGAACTGTGAGTGTTGCTCAGATTTCCTGACCACCACTGCAGGTGTCTGTATTTCTTGGCCTGCTTGACTCTGCATGCATGCGTGTGTGCGTGCGTGCGTGCGTGCCTGCCTGCCTGCGTGTGTGCGTGTGTGTATGCATGTATGTGGGTTGGTAGGATGGGGAATGTCAATCATTGGTTTGAACTTAAGAAACTAACAACAAATATACCACAGATTGACAGAAAACACAAGCACATACATGATAGTTTGATACACACTGCTTTACAAAATGATGCAAATGCACACACACACACACACACACACGCACACACACACACACACATGTATATATTTATACACACACATATTATTCTCAGTCTCTCTCTCTATCCCCCTCTCTCTCACACACAAACACATGTAGATACATACACACACATGCACACTGCTTTGGATTTATGAAATAGCACACACACACACACACACCACACACACACACACACAACACACACACACACACACACATGTAGACTCCAGTAAATCTGCACATACGCAAATTACCCTTTTTGTTTATGTTTTTATTTTCAATGAGGCATCTACCTTTTTGTTTATTTTTTCATGTTCAATGAGGCATCTATTGTAGAATTAAAGTTTGAATTAAAAAGTATGAAACACACACACACACACACACACACACACACACACACACACACACACTATACACATTTTCTTCAACCTGATATTAAGTTTCAAACGTTAAGCATTGTTAAGCATTGTTCTTGTGTAATAGAAATATCCTACATCTATTATATAGTATATATGCAAATATAAATAATAGAAAAGAAGAAGATAATCTTTTAAATGCACTTTACTCTGGTTGGGGACAACCAAATGGTTTGTCTGTCCCCGCAGCTGGATATCCTGTAAGTTACTGTGAGCGTGACCCTCCAATCTTTTATCCAGACCTTGCAAACTTTTCCCCCCTGTCATCCACTTACAAAGGCTCGCTCAGACTCATTGCCAGATTATGTTGGATCCATCTTTTGGTACAATGGATCATCTTTGTTCCTCTTGAAGAGTTGGTTAAACTTTCCTCTGTGAATCCATGCTGATTCTAAAATTGTCATTTCCCAATTTTATGAGTTTTTCACTCACAAGAACATGTGCTCATGCAAAGGTATCATGAAAATACTGCTGCGAAGTATGATTCTGATACTGACCTAGTTGAATCCTAATACTTTGTCAACACACTGTCACTATTGGGTCGACTAGCACATACTAGGTTGAGCCAATGATGACTATTGTTTTGGCATGCACTGGGTTTAACCAAGCACATCGGGATGGAACTGTATTGGACCAATACGCCCATTGTATCGAGTTAAACACAGTATGCATTGGTCTGAGGGTTTAACCATACACTGGGCTGCAATACGTGTACTGAAAGAGCTCCATCCTACTTCTCACCCCTCACAAGTGCAGGGCTTACGGCAACACTACGGAACAGTCATCAGTAAACTGATCAAAGCATCGACTGTTGATTAAACTAGACTAACATGGAATCTGGGATGAAGCTCAGACAATGAATGGGGTTGTCAATGTGTTGCTTATATTAAATATCATGATAACTCCGTGCAGTCTTCTTTCTGCGCATATGTAAGCTCCTATATTACCTAACTGAAATCCGTGGGAAAAAAATATGATAACAGTAATGCTACGAAGTCGTCTGATACGACAGTGACGGTGTGTCAATTCGTCTGATAAACTGGGACGGTGTCTCAATTTTATCTGTGGGTTACCACTGAACAGACAAAAAACATACAAAGATGAGAAACGTAAAATGAAAACAGACCTGTCAAAACACTGGCGACGGCTGTGTCTGTGCCATGCAAAAGGCTAAGCACGCTGCAGCCACAAACAAACCAGCTGATTGCCCAGAGCTTCAGGCAGTGACTGCACATGAGGTCACCCCCTCCCAGTCGGTTTTGGAAGCCCGGCCATAGACCTAACCGAATTTTTCGTTTTGTCGTTCACAGTTTCCCAGTTGTTTCGTGAAACCGTTACGCGGCCATAAGTGTGTTAACCTTGCCCTTGAAACGAGGCTTGTATCACGCGTGGCCTACACCACGCAGTCTTGCCTCAACACACGCCGTACGTCTGGGACAAATCGTGTTATCGCCATTTCCAAGGCCATTCTAAGATGCATGCTCTCAGCACATGCTTGGGAATCGCATGCAAACAGAAAGACCAATCAGGAACGAGGTCGCAGGAAATGAGAAATGAGTTTTCTCCCTCATCTTTTTTTTTCTTAATTTTCTTTTCTTCTTGATTTTCTCCCTTGAAGATTCGAGTAGCCCAGTTCGGCATTTAGCCTCATACTGTCATAGTGAAGAAAAGGAAAGCACATACTGCCATTATCATCAAATATACTTGATGGATTAACCTGGAATGCATCTTTTGCTTTTGAACCTTAGCACCGTCTTTAGAGTATTTATTAAATATCAAATGTAAAGAATAAAGATAATAAATTCTGAATAATTCAGTACCGAACCCATCCCTTTTTTTTCGATCAAAAAGAGCCTCAAGCTGACCGGACATCAGTTTTACTAGCCTGCCCCTCTCCTACTGCTTGTGCCTCAGCCAAAAATGTCCCCAGACCAGGCTGCGCTCCCAGTGCCTTCCCTCAGGCTACTGTACGCAAGCATTGGATGCCCGAGTGTGGCTGTTGCGAGGTGTGAGTTGTGTAAAGTGTGTGTGTGTGTGTGTGGTGTGGGGGGGGGGGGGGGGGGGCAGTGCAGGGCGGGATTAATTTGAACTCTACGTCTATAAAACCTTGTATGTAATTAATTTTAGACGAAATAAAGATAGGTGCTTTTTTTTTTTTTTTTTTAAATGTCCCGAGCTTTATACACTCCGAAGAAATATATCTTCCTGTATCACCACCCGAGATAGTCGTTTTTGAATCGTACCGGGGATCTTTCTTAGTGGTCCACTTGGTGCACTCGACGTTGTTAATTAGAGCAGGGACCGTACAGCACGGTCTCTGATTAGAGCTAGCCATCCACCACCTGTAGGCCAGAGGTGAGTTCCACAGATGCAAAAACTCGCAAGGTTGCTGCCTTAACCTGGCGGCGAGGGATGTGAGAGCTGCAGAAGAAAAGAAACAGGTGCACGACAAATTCAAATGAACAACGTGCCAACTTCTTCAAGCTCTTCTCGCTGCTGAAGGGTCAGTTTTATTATCGATTTATGTACCAATCAGTGAACGTTACTGCTTTTCGTGCTCCAAAACAGACTTGCGAGCTCTTGCCTATTCCTCGCCCCGCTCGCCTCAAGGGTGTGCTAAAAATGCTGACACTTGCCAAGCAAGCGAAAATTCTAGCTATCTCGCCTGTAGTAAACACTTCTCAGCTGACCACTTCCGACCCTCGCCAAGCAAGCGAAAATTCTAGCTATCTCGCCTGTAGTAAACACTTCTCAGCTGACCACTTCCGATCCCTCTTCTTCGTCCGTTAGGCGGCCAACATCGTTATGTCGATGATTATGTCGCACTAGGGAGAGGTTGCATTTGTAGCGCAGTAGTGAGGGAGTAAGTAAAAGTTGGGTGTGTGTGTGTGGGGGGGGGGGGGGGGGGGGGGGGAGGGGGTATTTGAACAGGAGGCAGTGACTGGCATGGTTGGGTGGGAAGTGGTGGAGAGGGTGGGGGGAGGGGGGGGGAGGGAGGACTTGAAGTTTGGTGTTTACATGTGAGAGGCCAGCCTGGACTTGAAAGAGTCCAGCGACTCCGCCGTCACGACCCTCTGAGGCAGTCTATTCCATTCCGGGATAGTCCTTGGGAAGAACGACATCTGTCGATATTTGGTTCTATGAGAAGGAATGTCATAGCTGAAGGAGTTGTTCTTTGGAGCTCAGCCTGCTGGTGGTTGGCTTTGGCAAGTAGATGGAGATGTGTCCATGATGGTATTTATTGAATATCTCCAGGCAAGCTCTCTGTCGTCGCTGTTGGAGTGTGGGCCAGTCGAGGGATTCTAGGATAGAATCAACGCATGAAGATTGGCGGTAGGAGTTTGAGACCCATCTTGCTGCTCTGCGTTGAATTTTTTCGATGGCGTGGGTCTCAGTTGCAGTGTACGGATCCCATACAGTGGCTGCATACTCAAGAATCGGACGGACAAGGGTTTTATACGTGGTTTCCTTTGTCCTCTTGTTGCCTATCTTGAGATTGCGCCGGAGAAAGCCCAAGGTCTTGTTGGCTTTGCTGGTGATGGCATTGATATGGGATTCCCACTTCCTGTCATCCTGGATGATCACTCCCAGGTATTTAATACTACTGGCATTCTCAAGAGTGTGCCCGTGAAGCTCATATGTTGGCATGATCTTGCTCCGCTTGCGGGTGGCGCTCAGCGTGGAGCACTTCTGAGGATGGAATTCCATAGACCATTTCTTCTCCCACCGCGTTGCAATTACTTTTGTAACTCAGCGACGTCCAGATACAGATAGGGCAGATTTGAAAACAAATGTTATCAGAAATGTTCAACAGAAGTGTACATTGAACCTACCCACGGGGTAAATTGAATCTAATGAATACTAATACAAATGGATTATACACACGTTTTAGCCAATGTGAGCTATAATGCAAGACATTAACATCCAAAGATATAGCCACTTGTTGTATGGCGTTTCACACACCACACATACACATCAAGAATACTAAACCGGGTTAATCTTCGCAATATTTAGCATTGGGAAAGACAGCATTTGTACAGCATTATCAAATCAAAATTGTTCGTCTATCTGGTTTTAACAAATATGATTAAACTAATATCATTATTGATGAATAGAAGTTTACCTTTTGGCGACATGGTTCTCTCTCATCATTGTCTGTGCTTCTACTTTCAACAAATATATGATGAACTAATATCATTAATGACGGATATAAGTTTACCTTTTGGCAATATGGTTCTCTCTCTCTCTTAAATTTCATCCTATCCATATCAATCATCAAAATAACAAAACATAGGAAACGAAGACTAGCAATCAAACTCTTTTTCAATCAGATTATGTGTGTGTGTGTGTGTGTGACAATACCAACAATGCGTAGAGCACGCACGGCAGCAAAAATTAAATCTAACACCGCATGACCAGCCTGTAGGCCTGCTTCATTATCTATATAGTTGTTTTCGGTTAAGATCGCATAAAAAAAAAGGTTGCCTTGGCATTGAACTTGGGCACAATTAACAAGCCTCTGACATCAGTTTGCAGTTAACACCTGAGATTCTGACACTGAATCATGGTTTTTTTTTTGTTTTTTTGTTCTAAACTGATTTGCAATAGAGACAGAAGTACATTCACCTAGTCAAATTATTTAGTAATGCGTGCATATGCCAAACATCAAAGATTCAATGTGTGTTTAAACTCTAAGAAAATGACATGATAAAGGTCAAGAAGTTAAAACCAGCATTTAGCATTCTTAAGAAGGGTAAAAACAGTTTTTTCTACTAGCTATACAAGCATCAACAAAATTAAAAGTGATCCGATACCCAGCAGTCCGATCATGCTTGAACCAGTTTTACTTCTTCATCTGGAAGACTTGGTCTCAAACATGGAATGATCCTTTTCTTTGACCGACATGATGTCAGTTTTACCAAATGGCAGAGCTAAGTAATTGGGAATCAGTGTAACCAGTATGCGTTTGTCAGTTGCTGTTGTTATTTGTTTGTTTGCTTGTAAGTCAGAGGTAGGGATGGAACTCACAGACAGACAACAAACTATTTAAAATCCGTCCAAACCTGAAAGAGATTTTACCAT
Organism: Conus canariensis; assembly: GCA_033310375.1. Lineage (NCBI taxonomy): Eukaryota > Metazoa > Mollusca > Gastropoda > Neogastropoda > Conidae > Conus > Conus canariensis. The sequence goes on along the minus strand of CM065720.1, from coordinate 62,033,731 downwards.
GTTCCTGAGACGGCCGTAAAGAAGAAACAGTTTTTTGCCATATGCATATTTGTTTTACACCCATTTTTATTTTTTAAAAGGTGAAGAAGCTCCGTGGTGCATTCCATGTCATGTACCACTCACAGTGAAACACATCCTTTTAGAGTGTTGGGACTTGCATGATGCGAGACATAAACACTTTACAGCATGAAAACCTTGTTCAGTGATTTTCCACCTGATGTGATCTTTGAATTTCTGAGGGAGATTAACATTTTCCATATGATCTAAGATTTTATGGAGGAAAGAGTTTTAATACAATTTTCTGTGTGTTTTTGGAAGGTGTGTTCTACAGAGTTGTGTGAATGAGGTTGTTTTGTTTCGTTCATTTGTTTTTCAATGACTTGTAAGTTGACATCAACGCAGCGACAGCCCTGATATGGACCTTTGCGGTCGGCTGGGCCATAAGCAACATTACCTTACCTTACATACCAACTTATCTGGAATCAGTGAATTCAGAGATCAAAATAAGGGATAATTATTCACGATATCTTCAGTGGATGATGGTGGTCGAAGATTGATCAATTGACGTTTTAAGAGACTGACTTGGTTTGATACCGAGCAATGAACAAGTGGTTTGAAAGCAAGTTTTTTGTTACAAGCATTATTTTTTTTTCAGAAAACTTTGAAACACATTCAAACTAAATCTGTACATTTAATTTGTAAACTAGAATGTAAGATGGCTACAAATTACTTATAAAGGACGTAGGATTCCCAGCATTCCTTACTTGTACACAGTATTGGTAATGACTATTGATTAATTATGCACGTGATCTCAAGACATTTTCTCTGTATGTCTCATGCAGATATAATTGGATACCGAGTTGGACTGAGTTTTCAGAGCTGTTCGCAGCCTTTTCTGCAGTTTTATGTTCTCACTTGCTGTTTACCATTTCACAGTCACAAGACATCAAGCAGAAGGTAGCGCTAGTACCTTTTGTAGACAGATGATGGATTATATCTAATTTAATTGTCATCTCCCATCGCTTGTGTGTGTGCGTATGCGCGCGCTTGTGTGTGCGAGACATGGGGATCTAATGGCATGTAAAACTGCGTACTTCCAGATTACAAAAGGTAATACTTTAAATGCATTGGCCGGGTATCTACTTGTGATTTAAAGAGATAAATGTCTTCAAGTTCAGCAGTAAAAACAGAATCATGTTAACCCATGTTGTACCGTTTTCCTACTATTACTGAAATAATTATAAAAACTGCTCCAGTATTGCAGTTATCAGGAACAGACACGTCTGTGCATATCTTCAGATGCTCTGCACACTGACTTTCCAATGGGAGTATACTGATCTCTTTAATTGACAAGGTGACTGGTCTTGAAAAGAGTATGCATGATCGATGTAAAAAAAGTATAGTTTTATTTTGTACCAAAGCTGGAACAGGAGAAAATGCAAGTTTAACCATAGTACTTTTTTCTCCATCTATGTGGCACCAACAATAACTGAAGCAAATTCATAAATAGATTTTAAGAACTGTATTTTCTTGGCTCTTTTTGCAAAGTCTGTTTGTGAAGTTAAATTAAGTCTGTTTCTGGAAAATGTTTGATCAGGAGCTTTTATGACAAATGTTGCGAAAACCGCTTGTTGGCTTTTCGTTTTGTTCATCGAGAGGTTTAACTCTTGCTTCTCTGGCAAAAGCTGAAGTATGCACTGTCACTCAGAGTGATGTTTATAAGCTTTGCAGTCAGTGCTCTGCAATTTCTTCAACAAATGACAGTGCATTAAAAAAAACATTTCTTGTGCGCAAGTCAGCCATGCACACATCATAGAGGTAGCAAGAGAAATTACTGCTCAGTTATCATCCCCAGTAGTATTTATTTATCCTTTGACCAAAGGTGGAACCTCTCCTTGCTTTATTAACATCATGTAATTGATTTATTTGCTTAGCGAAAGCTTTCATGCAAGATAGACATACAAATGTTGACAGCTTACATAGATTATATGACAGTTGTAGGACAATACATGACTGCTGTTGTGAAAACCGGCAGTTGTTTCTGGGTGATTGCCCAAGTTTAAGAGTACACGAGGTTCCTTTTTTCCAATGATAAAATGAACCCATTTTCTGGTCATGAAGTTGCTACTTTTACAGTGTTCACATCAATATGCTTTCTTTGTATATTTCTAGACCCTGTAAACATTGATATACTTTCTCTGAATAGTTCTAAACCCAGTCCGAGTTTTATATTTCACCGTCACCTTTGTCTACAGATGAATATTGTCAACAAATTGAGCTAAAAACCGTTCATTTTGATAGATCTTTTGGAGATCAGCTGACAATATGTTTAACAAAACAGATTTAATAGGAAGGGGTTGCTCTGTATGTCCCCTCCCCTCCAATCGTCACACATGCGCACTGATAAGGGAACGCAAGTTGACTTTGATCAATTACTTCATGGAGGTTTTGTCCCTTGATCTTGAAGACACAAGCTAAATTCAAGCGGGAAATACCAGGGAAGGAAGCGAATTGCTTTCCTTTGTTTTGTAATTTGTTCCTTCGTTTGGCAGCCCAGTAACCGTCAGCAGTCATCCCACCTTGAAACCTTCCCATTGTAGAGCATTAATGGTCTGCGACTCCTTTAGACTTAGTGCGTTGGGTTGGGCTGTTTTTGCCCATGTATGCACACTTTCAAATGCAACATACAACTAAGAACCTTCTTTAAAGTACTGTCCATATCACATTAATCACATTTGTATGGAATGCAGGCAGTGAGCAGGGCCTGCCTGGATGATCGACTGGTCACCATCTATCCATTCAACAACTGTTCCATTATACTGTTTAAGTTTTACAGTCATGCAAATAAAGGAACACGACATTGTAGACAGTTTCTGAGGTGGCATTCAGTGGCAAATATGAAAACCTTAAAAGCAAGTTGAAAGCAGATCTTACTGAAAATGAAAAAGGTTAAAATGGGAAAATCCAAATTACTTTCAAGATACAACAGGAGGTGTACTGGTAATGGTAGTCATCAAGTAAGCAAGCATGGTTAGCCTGCTGGGCTTTCTTGTTTACCTGCTTTCTTTTCTTTTCATTGTCCGCTGTTTACTTTTTTGTAACATCTGTTTTGAAGAAGACCATTTAAATGTTGTTGAAGTCACAATCTCTTTTGATCTTTCTCCTCTCACAGAACATTTATACCCAGTTCATAATATAGTTGCTCAAACAGAGAAGACTTGGCTGTGCCATCGCAATGTGTCACGTTTGCAGACATTAAAGATCAATTATATGCTCACATGCATGCTATGCACACACTGGTTGGTATCATCAAGATGTGAACGAAATTGAAGGATGAGAGAATGCCTGCACATACATTAAATGTTTTCTTTCAACAGACATTCAAGTTCACATGCTTGCACATACGTGATTCAGACCAATGTACCTCAAACTTGCAAAGATCGGAATATTTTCTAGAAACTAAACTCTGATAACTTTTTTTGCCCTTGACATTCCATCACTGATAGCTGAAACCTTCCCACCAGAGTGTAATAAAGCCTTATGAAAATGGTTGATAGCAGCATGATCAGTTTGACAGTTCTTCAGATGTCTGAAACCTTCCCCTCTGGGCGTTTGCCATGCAACATCATAAAAATGGTTATTATCAGCATGATCATTTTGATAGTTCCTCACAGACATCTGAAACCTTCCTATCAGGGTATTTGCAATGAAGCTTAATGAAAATGGTTGATAGCAGCATGATCAGTTCCTTCTATGAGAGCCGATATCAGGATGTGTGTGATGAAGTGTTACGAAAAGTGGTTGATACGAACATGATCAGTTTTAGTTTCTTTGCCGACTTCTGAAGCCTTCCTTGAGGGTATTAGAAGTAAAGCATTATAAAAATGGTTAATAAAACCAACTGTATGGTGAAGTGGTTAGCATCGTGACTCCTGCCAGGAAGGTCAGTCATGGGTTCGATTCCCATCAGTCATTTCTTTGCGTGATTTTTCTGTAAAAACCAACTCCTACCCAGACTGATTTTTTTTTTTTTTTTTTGCTCTGGGTCCAAATAAGAAGACTGGGGCTACACAGTTGCATTTCATCCCCTTTATGGATCTTTTTCTGAGTGTTGCTCAAATGTCCTGACCAGTATTGCAGGTATCTGTATCTCTCCGACCTGGTTGATGCCAGGGTTGATTGTGAAAATAAGCACAGAGTAAAGCCCTTCATGTAGACTCAGACCTAAATGGAAATCCTTCATCTTCGCTGATTAGCATAAAGGCAAAAAATGCTTGAATTCCATGGCCCCTCATGCCCCGCTCTTATGGCAAGTCGAGTTTCCATTACTTCTCCATTTCTTTGCCTTGTTTTGAGTCTGTCCAAGTCACCTCCATCAGCAAAATCATGTGGACTATTGTTGGATGGACATGGTGGCGCCCTCTGGAACAAGAGCTTACTAATGCTGACTACGGGACAGAGCAAACATTGTCCTCAGTAGGAGGCTTAGTATGTCGTGTCTTGAACATGTTGGATCAGAAAAGGCTCCAATGAATACCACAAAAGTAACTCAGATTTGTGCAGAATGACATCAAGAGCTTTCTTTACTGACTTCAGCATGATTGCCACACACATTTTAAAGAAAAATTACTATTCCACCAAACGAAAGAGACACACAAATTACAGGATGAAGTGTTTGTCTCTTTAGTTCGGTGGATTAACACTTTTTCTTTTAACTTTCATTCAATTTCCACCTGCAGTCACCTCACTTTGAAACTGCCATACAGTGTTAGTATCTGGGGCACTTTTGAACATTTGGATCAAGTTTCAAGTATTCATTATTATAACCCTACCGATCACATGCAGCCTTTTCAGGACTGCCCAACTCGCATAGTAAAACACAATATATCATAAGGCAGAACAGACCATTGGGGTGGGCGGTGGGGGAGAAGGGAGAGATGGGGGAAATACTGAAAACAAAACCAAACAATTAAAGCAGTTATGACATGGTAGGTATACTACCGATATCATAAGGTATATACAATTAGGGTGTGTTCAGAGTGCTAGGTATTTGCCTTGATTTGTCACTACCAAACTTTAAAAAGATTATAAAAAAAATAGGAGTGAAAAACTAAATGCCACAAAACAATACATTAAAAAAGCCATACTGGCAAACAAGACACTGCAAAACGGACAGCTATTGTCCACTCTGTATAATGTACACAATTTTTCACCATCTATTTGCCAGATTTAATCAAAAAAAAAAAAAAAAAGAAAAAAAAAGAAAGGAAAACCTAGTATACCATAATCAACTGTTCAATAAAATAAGAAATAAAAGAAAATAAAAAAACATGTTAATTTCCAAAACAGAGACAAGGGAATGATCACAAAGGTGAAAAAAAAATCAACTTTAAAGGCAAATGAAAATATGTTAAAACAAACAAACAAAAAAAAAACAAAAAAAAAAAGAAAAAAAGAAGAAATACAGTGACAGGAAACAGGAAGTTACTAGCACAGACCTCTCAGACGGAGGAGGGAGCTATCTCTACAGAAAAAGTCAACAGCATTCCAAGGGAGACGAACATGTTCCCACAAACTTTTTTTTTTTTTTTTTTTTACCTAGTTGGACTTTTGATACTGTGAGCCCCTCCAGGGTATGTGTAGTATTTTCCATGGCAGCAGCTTTCTTGTTATGTTTTGTCAGCAAGGCTTTCTTTGTACCTATTTAAATGCAAGGCGAGCAATGGTACCATAAGGAACTCGCGGAGATACAGGCAGACAGACAGACAGACAGATTCCAAACACAATCACGGGTAGGGTAATAACAACAACCCCATGATCGCTTGTTCATCCATGCGATAAGAAATGAGACAGAAAAACATTTATTTTTTTCCCCACCAAGAGATAATACCAAAGATTTCTCATTGAACTGGACAAAAAAAATCTCTGAATAGGACCAAAGGAAAAAAAACGACACAGTAATATGAAATACAAATCTGTCCTAAATCTGCACAAATCAAGCCATCTCCCCATCCCGCCCATCCCCGTTCTCCTCTTCCCCACCTCCTCCCCATGGTCATTTGTAATTCATCATTCTGAATCTAACGACGAACAGTGCAGATGAAATAATTAAACCATTTCGTAGTATTGAAATATCAAATTTTTTTTTCTTTTGGTGGCTGCAAGTTTAAGCAAACCACAATCTTACATTACATTCTATCACAATAAAACATCACACACACATATTTTACATATATTTACACAGAAATGGACAGACATACACTAACCAACAAAAAAAAGAAAAAAAAAAAAAAGAAAATAAAGACAGAAACTAAATCCGACAAGTTTATAAAGATAAAACGCTGAACACACAGCTGGCTATATACTATCAATGTTCCTCTGTCAACATTTACTAAAAAGAAAAAGAAAAAAAAGCAGCAAGGAATGTTCGTGGAAAAAAAATTAATCATACTCTAAAAGACCTTTCTTTAATTGCTCTGTTAATTTTTCTTCAATGAAAGTGGTAATGTGATTTCACTTGGCCTCTGAGCTTCACATCATGTCATGACAGCCTTGTTTACACACATGGACTCATGGAGCTAGTAACACATGTAGTAGTTTTGAACATTAATCACTTATAATAAACAACTGCACATCATTTGCAAAGGTTAAAACATGAAAGAGGGAGTAAGTTATGCTGAATTAATGACCAACATTCCTTGATTTCAGACAATTTCTTAAAATTCAGAAAATCAAATTGTATACTGAAGCTTAGCAAGAACAAAAATTGAGAGAAGGAAAAAAAGGGCAAAAGACAATTTGTGTTCAGCCAGAGTTAACAAAGAAACAAGATGACATTACAAAAATCATGACCATGAAAGACATTTTAAAAGCAAACTAAATCAAGTCTTTTCACAACTTACTCTTCACTACATTTGGGGTATTTTAGTGCTGGATCACTATACAGGACCAAGAAAAAAAAGACAAAAAAAAAAAAAAAGAAAAAGGAGGAAAAACCTATGTGTGGATCACAGACAAGCCAATTTGTATTAAAAAAAAAAAAAAAATGGAACCTGTCCATAAAGTGACCGTATTTACACCCATTTTGTTAGTGATAATAAGTTTTGGCAAGGCAAAGCATGCACCAAAGTACAACTATTTACTTTTCTCTCTGTGCCAATAATCACAATGTTTCACTTTCCCTCCTCTTTGTCTTCATTCTCCTTTCTGATTTTCATGACAAAAAAAAAGAAAAAAGAATTGAACAGACAAATAAATAAACAAAAATAAACTACCAACCTGTGTCTCCCATCCTGATCTATCCACCTGATTTCAACTGTTCAAAACACAACTGTGTTAGTTTTCATTCCCATCTGTAATTCTTTTTTTCTTTTTGAGTTAACTTCATGCGCCTGTAATCATCCCAACCCAAATCTTTCCAAAAATTATTTCATCTTTGCCATCACTAATTTTTTTTCCACCTTTTATTTAATAATCAAGAATTGTATAGGTTCTTATAATTCTACTATAAAACATTACCAAAATTTCAGAGTCCAAATCTACTGTCAATTCTAAACCCCAGTGTTACTGCTCTGTCTTTTCTTTTTTTTCTTCTTCCCAAAATCAAGGAAAAAAATGAAAATGAAGGAGAGCTCTTCACTGCAATGATCCACAAGCTTGCTTCAGATAAGACGATAGCGGCGCAAACGGTTGTTGAGCTGGGCCCACTCATACTTCACCCGCACGTATTGCACTGATCCACGGATGAACAGAAGGAAGCCTGCAACAAGAGGTTATCATTAAAACATTTTTGTGTAAAACCATATAAAAAAAAAAGCCATAAATCATAAACTATCGTCAATATTACATGATGTCATGTTATTCGGTCTTTCAAATTAGTCCCCATCACACACGGTGAATTGATCACTCAAATGCAAAAACAAGACTGTTCTTGCGCTCACTCTTCCATAAACCATGACACAGATTAAAAGCTTCATGTTAGAAACACATTACACAGTAAAAAGGCCTACTCACCACAGAAAAAAAGCAGCCACCACAGCCAAGATTCTCCATCGGCATAGTCACTGGCCCACTGTTTGTGCTGCACACAACAAAACAAATATAGGTTATTTCCATTTAGGCAGAGAGTATGACAAGGTTGTGGTACAATTCAATGGAAAGGCAGGGAGCCAGAAAGGCAGTGGAGCTGGATTCAATGAAGGAGGTAAAGTTGTTCTAGTACAGGGCATGTAATAAGCAAGTCGAAGCTGATCACCAATATATATGCATGATATTGTGCCAAGTGTTCTTCGTCATCTTGCATGAACATATTCGATGTTCAGATTTAAACATCGTTACTGACGCATTCAGATTCTGTTTGATGCAGCTATGAAGGCATATTTACAATGTTTTCGAATTGTTAGGTCACTGTTGTTGTGAAACAAGTGAAGCTGTTTAATCTGCTTTCATGACTTCACTTGCTTCATTCACCTCAAACCATCACCTCATACTTTGCCACATTTGGCAACAGATCAACGGTGGCCAATCTTTCTTCTGTTTCTAAAATACTTATTCATATCTGCTCCTCTGCTTGACAGAAAGTGCATTAATTGATCTGACGTAGATAAAATCTGACTTTACGTTCGTTAAAATATCGGTATAAAATATAATTTAACATACCTTCTTTCACTATAAACAGGAATACTAATTCTAATCACACTTTAACCCGTTCGCTGCTTGAAAATGTTACAAACAAAGGCTTTCCCAGTGCCAGGGAAATCTAATGATTTGGGGGTAATAATTAACAAAAAATTCTAGCTCAGAAACTACAAAAGATATAACAATGAAATATATATGATTTTTGAAGGAAATTGAATGAAGATTTTGAATCTGGGCTTCTTTTGTTTTAATTTTGATAATAAAAAAGTATTTAGACAATTAGATTTGGATAGATTTTTTTGCACGATCAAAAGCATATGTATTTACCACTACATCTTCACATCCAAACAAGAACACAAAGCAAAAAAGTTGAAAATAAAGTTTGTATTGTCACACTACACCTGTAAATGAAAGTAAAACAGTTTAGAAGTCTATCAAGACGCTCACACTCTATGCAGACAGGTCAGTCCACGACCACGCCCCCCTCTCCCCACCACGCCCCCTTGCTGGACTTCAACCCTCTCTTTCACTGCTCCTCTTCCCCTACCTTTCCCTCTGCCCCGTGCCGCGCCGCGAGCAGGCCGCGCTCCCCTCTCACGCTGACTACCACGTCACTGACCACTGGCACGCAGTGCAGAGTACACACTAGGCGAGCTCGTTCGACGCTGGCAAACCAGTCAGCTGAACACACATTGAGGTCACACAGCCCGACACAATAACTGACGAATACGGTTGGCAATTCCATCACTATCATCATCTCACCTTCATGCTCGAGTGAGTCGTTGAATAAAAGATTATTGTCTTTGTCAAAAATCATTAGCAGAGCCTGCTCAGCTGTGTAAATACGTTGATTTGGTCGCTGCGCTTGTCGAAGGTTGCGCCGCCATCTTTGCAAGCAAGACGAAGTGCTGGCTGGTCATCCAGTCAGTGATGAGAATAAATGGGCTTTCCCCTCACGTGTGGTCATTTACATATCATTTTAATACTACAGACATATAAGGCTTACTACGCACACTCTATTTAAGTCCGTTGATAGAAATAGTAACGAATGAAAATTCAAGAAAAATGCATGACGTCAGTGGACGGCCCATAGGCACTGGGAAAGCATTTTTAATGCGGCGTCAGCTGACGGCTTAAAGGCACTCTACGGGTTAAAAGAAAATGTCTATTCAATAATCTTGAAACTTTTGCTGAAAATATTACAGTTTTGACTGTTCCGTAACATCATACCTTATCAATATAAATTGTATCGTCAATTCTATTAAGCTGATGCTTTGATTTTAGTGCATGCAGAACATTGCACGTGTGCACACACACAACTCTATGCACAAATATCATGCACACCAATGACACAGACTCACTTTGTGATATAAACAGGCCAAAAATCCCTTCATCCATGTGATCATGTCTATTCGGATGTTCTTTTTCTGCCGTATTCTGGTCACTTCCTTTTCTTTGTTGCATCTTTCTTCTGCACATTGTCTCCTAATGGTCTGACATTCCAGGTCATTTATTTCCCAATAACCAAAGTCTGCCTTCTAACCTGCATATGACAAACTGATGAATGTGGTGTGAAAACGTTTGACAATATCACTAAAAAGTGTGCCCGCTCGTAAATTTCTGCTCTTACAACTACAGGCCATAGAAGTCTGCTGCGTCTGCGACGACTTCTTCTTTCCACAATCCCCCTACTACCACCCACCTTCACTCTGCCCTCCTCTCCCTCCTACATGCACGCAACCTCTCTGAAAGCATACAAAAAAACATTACTGCCCGTCACCTACCCTCCCCCTTCCCTTCCACACACCTGAACTCTCTGAATACACATACAAAACGAATAACTGAGCCAACAAAATGAGAGAGAGAGAATTCCAACCTAATGTTATGCAAAAACCGACTTGGCCATGGTAAACTTATGAACACAGCCATCAATGAAAAATGTCCTCTGCAGAGATTTTATCACGAAACACTGAATACACAGAACAGGAGGAAAACACAAAAACTGTTCTTAATAGTTTGATTTGACAGGTTTACATTGACCAAAACCTGCAGACATAGTTTCGATTCCTCCCCACACCCCAACACAGTGTTAACAGAGTATTCTCAAAGTGGCCTTCTTATCAAAGGTTTTTGTGACACTTCTGCTTCTTTGAAGCAAACACACCATTTGCAACTGAAAATTACCTTGACAATGGCCACCCATTTGATGATGGACAGCCCCAAACCTGACAGAGCTCCGCAGCGGCCCGCCACTGTGTTGGAGAGACACAGTGACAGCAGGAACCCCAACCAGTTGAACAGGAAAGAGACTGCAAAAAATTTAGACCTCAACATTACTGCAATTATTTCTTCTTTCAGCTTTTTAAGAGCAAGACAGCACAAAATTTAGACATCTACAGTAGTGCAATAATATCTTCTCTCAACTTTATAAGAGCAAACTATTCACTGCAACATCATTAACCTGTCTGCAGTCAGGCTAAATGTACACCAAACGCTATCAGCTTTTGTGATCTACCCATCATTACCATGACTGGAGTAGTTCTCTTTAAAAATGAGCTGGGCTGTTAAACATGGTCAAATTTGCTATGGATCTGTTTCAATTCTAGAGCAATATCTTGGTACAGTGCACTTTGATAATTCAAAGTATGATATGCAGCATCAGTTTGCATACCACGAACTCCATCTTTCAGTATCACAGCCAGTAAACCACTAGCATTAAGACTGAATTAAAATGAATCCCAAGATCACAGCATGGAGCTTTCTGTCCCATCCCTAACATCTCTTGCCAAGTACATTTGTAACTGTATTTTTTTTTAAGTAACAATCATGACAGAAAGAATCTAGTCACCATGACTGTGAGAAAGTTTGATCAGTGCATTGTCAGCATGTTTCACTCGATCTTTGCATCGTATGACGCTGTATTGTGCAATATGGCATTCTTACCCTGTTGATGTACAACAAAAAAAAATTCCCTGTATGGAATCCAGGTCGCCCTTAAAACGTATACTACTACAGTTAACTGTTGTCCATCATTTCTCTTTTTGTATTTACTTCCTAAGAGCCACCCTCCTCTCCCTTCACATTTCTTTCTGCAATAGAGAAAACTTTCATTTTGATGAATGGAAATGCTCCTCAATGGGAAGAACAAAAAGAAGGTAAGGGGGGGGGGGGGGGGGGGGAGGGTCTCTAAATTGTATCTTTTTCCAAAAATCTTGCTGCATATCTAGGACTTCATCCAAATCTTTCTGATACTTACAACACTCTTACTCTGGCTATGCATCACATTTGGGATTACTACTTTTTAAAGGTTCACTATCACTGGCATTCTCCATCTACTTGAAGACAGCCAACTTCAAAATTCTGGAGAACCTGCCACATTATTGCACACAATGGCCTACAAGTATAAGATGGAATGGGATCAAACATATATATAAGATATTTTTTATCAACAGCCTCAGTGGTAGTATGAGTATGGCCACTATTTTGTCGATTACTTAAACATAACTGAAAATGAGATTGACACACACAGTGGCAGAGCCCATACTTCCACCTCTGTAAATCTCTCCACAGAGAATGCTGAAGAAGAGGAATACATCAATTTCTTCAATGAAACTGGATGCAAACTCTTGCCTCCAGCAAGGTTTCCATGGGAAAGTGCTACTGAATCAAAAATGTTCCACAGCTGGTGGGAAGCTCTGGATAATCAGGGGACACAACTAGAAGACGATGTCTTAGACCGTGTTTATCAAGAAAACAACGTTGCTGCATCTCTTGAAGAGTTCACAATCTTCGACTTTGAACAAAGCTGCAGAAAAGGACAGTAAATCATGACCAAAAAAAAAACTAGGAGTCCCTGCGATTCTCTGTGTGAAAATCTATGCATAAAACTGCAAAATCTGTGCACAAAGTACCCCCAATTGTGCATGATATGCAACACTGCTGCTGAGTAGACAGGAAAGGTTTTTAACCAAAAATCCCATCCCACAGGCAAACACTCACACAGACCAGTTTACCTTAAAATGCCATCACTGTACTTTTCTTTAAAAATGAACATATTTTTCAGAATGTATGTGTAGTCTTACCCTCACTGGGGAGAACAATACTGAACAACAGCGGGTGTTGTCAAATTTGCTAGAATGGGCAATGCTCAAGTTGATCTTGCAGTACCTGCAGAGGCAGGTTTTCCAAAAAGATGATTTTCTAATACACCATTCAGAGGAACACTTTGGTAGGAATTTCTGCTCTCTAACCCCCCTTTTTTTTTTTCTTCAAACGTTTCAGAACCTATAGCCCCACTGCTGTTTGTACATCTCAGCATATTATTAGAGGCAGACTACAGTTAGCAAGTGTTGTAGTTCAATGGTCACAGCATTTGAACCAGCACACCAAGACAATGCTGTGGTTACAATCAACAGATTTGATTCTATAACAACTTTCTTCACCTATTTCTTTAACATTTTCCATATCTGGCGCATTGTTGCAAAACTTCTTTACAATGTGGGCTGAAATTGTATTGGTCAACAGGTCTGAAGTTACTGTGCCAGAGAAGAACTTTGATCTTCTGTTCTACTCATTTTCAGTATGTTTTCACACCTTTTATTATCTTGTAAGACTGTAATGTACCCTGTAGCATTGCTTTACTTTGCGGTCATAACGAAATTCCCTGTCTCGAATCCAGGTCGCCCCAACATGTATGCCACTACAATTTAATGCCATCCATTTTCTTTTTTTTTCTCCCTCTTTTCTGTATACATAGACATCTATATCAACTTTTTTTTTCAAATTTGATTCTATTCATTTGGGACAACTATCCCCGAGGTCAGTATGGAAACAGAAGAAAACTATTCAGCTTATGCCTACCTGACTTTTCCAATGGGTAATAAAGGATTATATTGTAACATGCATACTTTGGCAACATGGTTCGAAAGAAACTTCTAAAACAATCTGGCACAGGATCCACCGAGCTTTTAAATTTCTCCATCTTTCTTTCTTTTTTTTTTTTGCCTCTATAGCTCCAAAGTCAGTTGGTCCTAGATCACCTGATATCCACAACACACTAATCTGTCACACAGTACAAAAAAAAAAAACAGGAAGCACCCTTGATGCCAGCTTACTCAGGAAAGTGCAGATGAACATGCCATCTGTTCCAATAGTCATGTCTGAGAACATGTCCCGATTCTGCCCTGCCTCCTGCAACAAATACATACCACTAGGTTAGGGTGCATTGTCCAAGTCATGAAAAACAAAGATCTTACCAGAACCTCACAAGGCCTCAATACCGCAACATTAGGCATCATCAGTGTGCCTTCCTGTGCACATAGGGATCTTACCAGGACCTCACGAGGCCTCCATACTGTAACATTAGGCATTATCAGTGTGCCTTCCTGTACACATAGGGATCTTACCAGGACCTCACGAGGCCTCCATACCGTAACATTAGGCATCATCAGTGTGCCTTCCTGTGCACATAGGGATCTTATCGGGACCTCACGAGGCCTCAATACCGTAACATTAGGCATCATCAGTGTGCCTTCCTGTGCACATAGGGATCTTACCAGGACCTCACGAGGCCTCAATACCGTAACATTAGGCATCATCAGTGTGCCTTCCTGTGCACATAGGGATCTTACCAGGACCTCACAAGACCTCAATACCATAACATTAGGCATCATCAGTGTGCCTTCCTGTGCACATAGGGATCTTACCAGGACCTCACAAGACCTCAATACCGTAACATTAGGCATCATCAGTGTGCCTTCCTGTGCACATAGGGATCTTACCAGGACCTCATGAGGCCTCCATACCGTAACATTAGGCATCATCAGTGTGCCTTCCTGTGCACATAGGGATCTTACCAGGACCTCACGAGGCCTCAATACCCTAACATTTGGCATCATCAGTGTGCCTTCCTGTGCACATATGGATCTTACCAGCACCTCACCAGATCTCAATACCGTGATATTAAGCATCACTAGCATGCCTTCCATTACATACAGGGATCTTACCAGAACCTCACAATATCTCTATTCCAGCAATATGAGGATCATGAGCTTGCCTGTGCAAATATTCTTAAAAATCTATACGAGTGTGCACACACACACACACACACACACACACACACACAACACACACACCAATACAAATGTGATCTTCAATGATTTTCAGACCTGAAATTATTTACTCACTGACGTAATTTTAAAACAAAATCCTACAATTTTTTCAACTTGCATCTGTACAAGCACTGACACACGCTTGAAAGAAGCAGACAAATGAAGCAGCTGTCAAAATCACTAGGATTTTATTAATGAACTTGTCAGATCATGTGTTTCAGATGCGTCTCTGAGCAAGGCGTAGTCTTAAATCTTTACTATGTAACATGGGGGTAACCATACCTCCAGCAAGAACTTTCAGTTATGATTTGTATTATGACAGCTATGGCAATAACACACAACCTTTTTTTCCTGGCTGTCAAACCCATACATGTAAAAAGATCAAATCCTGAACAGATCCCAGGATCAAAACCTATCATGTTGATGATTTTACACTCTTGCATCAAAAACAGGAAAACCTGGCTAAATTTTTAACATCACCAAACATTTTTTTTTACACGGGGAAAAAAAAAAGAAAGAAGAGAGAGAGACAGAGAGAGAGAGAGAGAGAGAGAGAGAGAGAGAGAAAGAGAGTTACAAGAAACGTGCAATAGGACTACATAACAAATAACTAGCTAATTTAAATATTGAAAGGTTGAAAAGATTAAACTGATCCCAAAATAACATTAGACAGGGAGCTTTTGTTAGAAAGAGCCCCAGCGTCCCTCTGGAATCTCCTCAAGGACAATTTTCGAGGGGTTTCATCGACAGATTAAACTGAAGAGTGCTGTTTTAATGCTGAATGTGTCCCTTGCTTGCCATCATAAACATTCTACTCTCAAACCAGTATGATTCTGCAACACGTTGGAAGCTTTCAAAGGCTGCACACTCTCATGGCACCAAACACAACATTTGTTACCAAGAAGCCAAGGCCAAAATGTTTTCATCGGGTACATGTTTGTGTTCATTTATGTGGCACACTGACTGAAAGTTTTGTGACTTACAGCAAAAAAATTTAAAAATATAAAAAAAATTCAAGTCTTGCAAGTATGATGGAGTCCACAAAATAATCTTCTAATAGCATACCTCTGCAGCCACTAAACAGAACATGATGAAACCACAGAAAATAATATAGTGCTTTTTCTTTCCATTTTCATGATTTTCTTGAATATGATTTTAAATTATATGGCTTCTATTTATCCCCATTTCTAAATTATCTAAAATACTGTTACAGTGTCGTTTAGATCATTCTGTCACTGGCGACATTTTATTTCACTTCCAAACTACCTTGTTTCTACTGCACACAAATGTACTCCACTTTTTGTTTACATCTTCAGTTCCCTATCTCACATCACAACCACCGTCATTCTTCCTAACAAAGTTTATTGGGGATCCAATAGCCTGACAGAAAGTATGACATTGATCTTTCCAGTTCTCTACCACACCCTCCTTTCCTTTTCCATTTTGGCAAACAGATCCAAAATGATTGACTGTCCACCAAAAAAAAAAAAAACAAACAAAAAAAACAAACAAAAAAAACCCAACATCACAACAGAAGGTTGAAAGTGACAGATCATACCACAGAAGAGTCGTTCACGCTGTCACTGCTTGGATGCAGTGCTTCTTCCATCTTGCTGCGCTCTGCCTCCTCATAGGTAGGTAGAGTTGTGGCTTCCACATAATTTGGAAGTTTGGCTGAAAGCAGATAACACACTGAAATCAAAGACCCACTGCATATAAAGTGATGGCATCTTACTGGTGGAAAATGAAGGATCCTTGCATACTCACAGTACACTATGAACACAAAACACATGCACAGATCTGTGCATGCAAACTAACTATAAAATGAAACAGAAGTACATGAATGCGTACATTCACCAATACATTATACTGTATGTGTAACTAGTTCAAAGTATTCAAAATGTAGGTTCAAGAAAAAAAAAAGGAAAAGGAAAACGACTGGAAAGTGTGCAAGTACGCCAAGTCAATACACAAGCATGCCTTCATGTCAGAGTGTGTGTGCCTGTATGTGAAACAAGTGTGTGCGCGGTGGAAGCAGGGGGAAGAGTGGGTGGGGAATGAGGGGGCACATATATGTGATTTTTCATGGGTATACCATGTGAGTATGCATAGTGGAATCCAGAGTTCTACATCACATATAACTGAAGCTACAGTATCTCCAACACCTGAAGCACACACACACACACACACTGCATATCCCTGTGTTGTAATCTGTCTCAGCTGCTTCTGTTGTAAACTTTCTCATATGCGTCCCTTACATCTCTTTCATGACCACTTCCATGCGATCTCATTTCTTACGATTTTCACACTAGAATTGTCAAACTTCGTGCAGATTCTGTTCATGATCATTCCAGTCTGCTTCCCAAGCTGGCCATTTCCATTGTTTCTGCGCACAGTGAGGCCTCATTCAAAACAATAATACACACAAGAGGCAGTAAATTCTTAGCTGATTCTTTCTCCTCATGAGCTGGGGGTTTTTTTTTCCTTTTTTTTTGGGGGGGGGGGGGGGGGGGGTCTTCGGCAGATATTGCTTTGTATTTCAAAGAAAACTTTCATCAAACGGCAGAAACAGCCAAACAACAAACCATTTCAAGTCTTGTTTCTCACAGGAGTCAGACCATTCAAAGTCTTGTTTCTCACAGGAGTTATTGACCATGATGCACTGGGCTTCCGAACTTGTCAAACTTTGTGCAGATTCTATTCATGATCATTCCAGTCTCTGCACTTCCCATTTCCATTGTTTCTGCGCACAGTGAGGCATCACTCAAAACAATAAACAATACACACAAGTGGCAATAAATTCTTAGAAGGCGCTTTCCCTTGATTTCTTTTTTCTATTATTTGGTTTTCAGTAATTTTTTTTCTTTAAACTTTCATCAAATGGCAGAAATCAGCCATACAGCAGATCATTTAAAGTCTTGTTTATCACAGGAGTAATCGACCATGATGCACTGGGCATCCATCTCTCATCCAAAAAGTAAGAATACCTTTCACACTAAGGAACAGGAGGTATAATATACCTCTATCCATTTTCAGGATATGGAACTCCCAAGAGCATGGATATAGTCTGAGGTGAAAGGGGTGAAAATAAGTGACTCGACAGATAAGTTGTCTGTATTCTCACCTGGCTGAGCACCACTGGCAGTGGTATCTGCTGTCTCGGACTCATAGGGTGGTGGTGCTGGTGGCACAATCATCGCCATGGCCACAGGCTGGGCCGGCACCTCCTCATTCTCCAACTGTAGGAAACATGTTGATCATTTAATTACTATCAAAGTGTACTTTGCCATGCACTTTTCATAGCTTTTCACTCTTCCAGACATATGATACAAATCTGTGCATCCCATGCAAAAGTCAAACATATCACAGTAAATTGTCACTTTCTGTTAACTGTTTAGTAGATATTCATACTGTGATGATCAGTGTCCCCTACCTTTATCATACTTCAGTATAATCAAACACTCATATTAAGCGTTAAACACAATCAAAACTAGAATGGAATGAAAATGAAAATCTGCCCTGAATTTCAAAGGCTGTGGAAAATTTTAGAATCTAGATTAACTTTAAAAAAAAAATAAAAAAAAATATTTCAGAAAATGCAATAACCACTCATGAAATATCCATCTATTATCTGTACAAATGTTGAAAGAAATCAAGCTACCAGTACCGATCAACAACTGGATTTTGACTGACTGGCTGGTACAAAGGCACATGATATTTTTTCAATAAGACAAGTGTCGTAAAACCCTTACGACATCTTGTGTAGTGTATGTCAATGTCAAATAAGTCTCATGCAACCTGGCATTCATCAAAAGTTTGGATAAGTTTTCAGCATTTTGTTTTTTACCTTGACATTTTTTACTGCGATTTTCTGAATATTTCTATATTGGTACTGACTGTCTCCTAAGTAGCGTGTGACACTGATACTTGTGAGCAGAACTGGCGGGCAACATTTGCAGTATGATCACTCACATCTGTCTGAGTTTGCAGTACTGCTCTATGTCTACATAACAGCCGAAGAAACAGAGGACCAAACACTTTTTCAAGACATGGTCTCCCTTAGAATCTGCAAGGTTCTTATGTTTCCACTCCAGAAATGATGCACCCCAAGTTCAGCCTAGAAACAGCTAAAAAAAAACAAACAAACAAAAAAACTCTGCTAATGAACTGCTGAGACACACTTTGAAGAACACTGCAATTAAACACCAAAGCGTCACTATCCCATGCAATCTAAAGTGGGAAACTCGCATCAACATTGTTTAAAACACGTGGACAAGGAAGGAAAAAAAAAAAAAAACACTGCCTGGATTTGCTCCCACGTTTGTCTCAGAATTCATGAACAGCAGAAACCAAAGAAGCTGATCACCCTTCTAACTCTTCAACAGCCAGTGTGTTGGTTTTTGGGGGATCGCACACTGTCAGAAAAATCCAGAACAACGAAAAGATCCACCTGGACAGATCACTGCCATTTAGTGTCAAATATCTCTATCACAGGGAACTTCTTTAGCCAGCCTTCACTAGAAGACAGGTTAAGATATTTCATACTGAAAAATGTTTTACCTGCACATAACCTATATACAGAAAAAAATGTTTTACCAACACATACCCTCCACTGACTTACAGAGTCTAACAACCAGCACTATCTAATCAGATATACTGAGTTCCATTAATAGAAAAACAGGGAAAAAAAAAAAAAAAAGACAGAATGATAATGCTGCTTATAGCCCAGCCGACTGCAAAGGGACTCACATGTCACTTAAAAAAAAAAAAAAAAAAAAAAAAAAAAACAACCTTGTTCACACAACCCTTTAAAATACACCTTTTAAGAACACACCAGAAATTTCATTAAAATCTTTCTTCCGTGAAATCACAGATCAGATGAAAAATGTCGTTCTCTTTCAGTGAGGAAGCTTTGACATCCTGGTCTGCAAAACACAGCACAGAAAGATGTTTTCACAGCAACTAATCTGAACTGAAAAAAGATGTGGAATGCTTTGTAACTGTTTGTGGAGATCAATGGTGTACGCTGTAGACTGTGCAAATCCAAGCACTGAAGCAGTGTGTGTGCTACAGCAGTCACACTGAGTGAATGCACTGTAGTGTTGGGTTGACGGCAGCATAAGACTTTCAGCCTAGTGTGCCATGGCATCTTTTCATGAATTTACTGTACATCATCTGCACTTTGAGTTTGACACTGAAAGGTGCAAGAGGTAAGACTGAAAATGAGCATTATACTGTGCATAATTTACATCAATTCTGTGACATATGTTTTGCAGAAAATAGATCATATTACATTCCTTAATTCAACACAAAATGAGCAACACATGCCGCATAGATCTATAAATCTTAGTATCCTGAGAATTGTGTTCAACAAGGTGACAGCCTGATATGACCCTTTGCAGTCAGCTGGGCTACAAGCAACATGAACTGTATTTACAGATTGTGTGTGCATGCATGTGCGTGTGCATATGTGCAAGCATGCACACGCACACATGCGCGTATGCGCGAGCATGTGCACAGTGTTTGTATGAGCATGGTATGTGTGTGCGTGTGCATGTGTGAGATGCCTTTGAATGTCTTAGTGCATATGTGCATTTAAGTGTGCATGTGTCTGTGTTTGAACCTGTGTGTATGTGTCTATGTATGCTTCCAGGTGCATGCATGCTTGTGTAAACATATGCTTCAGTGTTCGCTTATAAATGCATGAATGCATAAACGGTTATTTCATCATTTTAGTTTTTAGTTCACTAGACTAACAGAACTGTTAGTTTTAAGGAAAACGACAAATTACTCTGACAGCCTGGCCATTGAATGAAGACTAAGTCTATAGTGTGTGTGTGTGTGTGTGTGTGTGTGTGTGTGTGTGTGGTGTGTGTGTGTGTGTGTGTGTGTGTGTAACCCAGAGATGCCAACCTCTGAAGACACTTTCAGGAATATTTTTGGAAACTGAGAGGAATTTGTGACAGTTGAGAGGAATACATAAGCTGTCACATCAAAAACAAAATAATGACATTCCAGACACTTTACTTTCTTTCCTTTTGTCAAGTACTTTCATGGAATCACTATCTCAGCCAATATATATTGTTGCCCTTTCACATTTTTGAAGCACACTGTCACTAAGCTTCATCTTGTGATTTGGCTCATATTTGCACTTCAGAATCATCCGTGCCTCTGGAGTGTCTAAACCCAAGGGGGAAGAAAATCTGTAAAAGTTCTTCCTGACAAGGCTGAACACTTTCACAGGCCGAACTGCTGACTGGGGTCAGCAGCACTCCCATCAGGACATCACAAACTGACAAAGCAACCTGAATCTGCACTTCTGTTCTTATTTCTTTTTCTTTGTTTCTGCCCCAGGGTTAATCGGTTCAGTAGGTCATTTCAACATAATGATGGCGGAAGAAGCTGAACTGGAACTTCGTGGAAATAAGTTTCCAAACAGCTCCTTGGCCATATGAAAGGCAGATGAGCAAACTCTGCGAATAAACAAACGTTTTTTCCAAGCAGAATTTTTTTATGTCAAGCGGAATAGCGCAATAATGTCCGCCCAAAGCGGGATGGTTGGCAGCTCTGATAACTTTGCATGTGTGAGTGTAATAAAGTGTATGTGCGTGTGTGTGTGTGTATGTGTGTGTGTGTGTGTGTGTGTGTGTGTGTGTGTGGCGTGCGCGCGCGCGCGTGTGCACCTGTGAGAATGAGCGTACAAGTGAGTGTATGTGAGTGCATGCCTCCCTGAGTGCACACGTGCGTGCATGCTGGGTTTTTTATTAGCAAAATTTATATTCACAGTACACTGTACATACGTTTGGTAGGATTTACATATAGTCTTTACATATAAAATACATCTGTACATGAGTGTGAGTGTGTGCACATGTAACTCTGTGTGGTGTGTGTGTGTGTGTGTGTGTGTGTGTGTGTGTGTGTGTGTGTGTGCACGCGCACGCGCACACATGCGTTTCTCAGTGTGTGCGTGCATGTGTCAGTGTGCGAGTTAAGTATGTCCCCTGGTACGGTGAATATAAATTTGTAGCACATGATTTGACCTCCAGGCAGCCTTGTGTTAAAAATCTGCATAGATGAATTGGTTATCCTCAGTGCCCCAACAAGAGCACTAAATACTCTGAACTTTGGTGTAGGGCTCACTGACATCCTCAGTGCCACAACAAGAGCAATAAATACTTTGGACTTTGTGTAGGGTTCACTGACGTTGAGGATGTGTGTTTGCATGACGTGACTGTGAGGAGCAAAGTGACAGAGAAAGACCAGTGTCTGTATCTCATGCTTCACAGCATCTGAAATTTTTCCATCATATGAAAAAAAAAAAAAATTTCAATCTGAAAGTGAACCTGTATCCATCACCACCTTTCTTCCTTCACCCTCTGTGGTGTGTGTGTGTGTGTGTGTGTGTGTGTGTGTGTGTTGTGTGTGTGTGTGCGTGCGTGCGTGCGTGCGTGCGTGCGTGTGTGCGTGCATGCGCGCGCATGTGTGTGTGCATGGGTGCTACCAACAGATTTGTAAAAACCTGAAAGGCAGGGGTCCAGGACACACCCAAGTCCCCGGTGGGGTATAGGGACAGTTGGAGGGTCAAGAGGGCAATGCAAAAAAAACCAAAACAACAAAACGCATTTTAGAGGGCAAACAAAAGGCTTTCATTTGATATAACGTGGAAAATTAGGCCTGAAATTAGAACTAAAAGTTCATAAATAAATGCGTAAAAACACAACTCAAATGCAATTTCCAGAAGAAAATCTATAACTTTTTTCTCTAATTTGTTTTGTTTCAAATTTAATCTACACACACCTTTATAGTATATCCTTTACTATTCCATACACTGCAGATTGAATTCTGAAGTGAAGGACTCCAGACTGTCTTCTGAAGTTACTAAGAGTTATACTCCTGACTTTGAAGTCACTGAAAACCAGAGCTACTACATGAACGTATTTTCAGCAGATGACTGATGATATACTTTGCATAAGAAGCCACAATACAGCTCCTACAGATGCAGTCTTGGCATTAATTTAAAATCACCACACAAGAGGAATGAAGTCACCATAAAGTCTGTTGTCACTATTTGAAATGTTAGTCTGAAGTCTGAAAACAAACAGAATAGTAAGCCACACCTGGCATGTCCATCTTTATTAGCCAGAGGCCAAATGTTTCGCCATTTGTATCCTTTTAGTTTTCCATCAGCCATTCCGATCGCAATCGATTTCACATGCCTTTATCCACCTCCTCTAGCCTCAAGACATCGCCTTTTAAGTGTGCGAGACATGGGTGTCACTGTGTGTAAGCATGCATATACTGTGTGTGCGTGCATGCAATCATGTGTGTGTGTGCATGTGTGCCAAAGTGTGTATGCGCATTGGCCTGCATGGCTGTGTGTGCATTAGTCCATGCTCTTTCTCTGCCTTACATTTTTTTCTGATATACTTCTGTCAAACTGCTTGCAAGACACTATGAAGCAGGATTATGAATCAAGATTTAAAAAGTATCCTGTCTTATTATGACACACAGCAAGAGCACAAGTGCACATGTCATACAGAAATCCTTCACGCAATTCAGGAAACAAAGCCTATCAGATCAAGCACCTGAAGAACGAATTACTCAGACCGACAAATATGACAGCATTCCAGAAGCTGCAAGAGACCATCCATGAGGACTTACTATGGGGTACAATGCTTTGTCACATGTCACTAACTCCCTGAAATGTTTCACAAATCTTGTCATCCACCTTACACCGGTAATATTTAAAAAAATAATACATCCAACTGAACAACATCATGAGACTACTGAGAGAATACTTGAGTGAGAGTGTCTTTTGGTTTGGCCTTGGCTGTCACCTAATTGGAACCTGTTAGAAGCACCTGCTTATTCAAATACATGCAGTCACAATGCCCTGGCAAAACTGAAAATAGCAACTGTGGCACAGTAGCCATCTTTAAATTCCTGTCATTCCTCACGAACAGTGTTTTGCTTTTGGGGTTGGGTTTTTTTTTCCTTATTCACTTGAAGTCGACAGTTTTGTTTGTGGAGAAGGTTTGGGGTGTGAATTACAAAAGATACTGTCTATTCTGTATCGGTCAGTGCGACCATCCCACTGTATTATCTACGCACACAGATGGTGTTTTTTGTCTTATCTTGTCTGGTGGGCTGCTTGCACATTTTCAATCAGATTATTGGCCTATTCAGGCTACTGCTTTCTGTTCTACCACACTGCCCATGTAATTTTTAATCAGTTTCTTCTACAAAGGTTGGCCTATTACTTCCAAAAATATTTCAACTGTTTGTTCTTACCAATTAAGCTGCTGAGATTTCCATTAACGTGTATCACTTTGATTTGTGGTCCCCAGCTCTTGCAGAAGACCTCCCTTTTTGTTTTTGTAAATGATCAAAAAATAGAAGGTTTTCTCTGAAGTGTCAGACAAATTCAGCGACAAGAGAGAAACTTCACATTATTCATTGCTTCAGTGACATGTGCACTGGCTTAGCCTGGCTGATGGCTGTGTACTGCTCTGGCCAGTATGCTTCGCCTTGGCAATTGACTGGCGTGCACAGTCTGTTGTGTTTCTAATTCTGTTTACTTTTTGTTTCACTTTTTTTTTTCTCTTGGGTCCTCCAATATCACATCATCGAAATAATGATAGCTGGAAAACAGAAGAAAAAAAAATTATCAACAACAACCGTATGAATGCAGACTGTCACTGTCAAGGGTAGAATGTACTAGATAGCATCACGTAACCGTAAATTTAAAGATGGCAAGGTTCACAAACACTCGTGCACAGTTGCTGTAATTATTCCCAACACTAATTACACAAATTACGTTATTTATGTCCAAGCAAAGAATGGACAATAAGCCAGACAACCGATCTAACATTAGTCGTCAATAAAAACGTTATGGAACACATTATCTGCGACGAGCCTATCTCAAATCCCCATGTGATTTGACTAAAAACAGATCCCTGACAGCGACGATGAGACTCCACTTTCACGAGAGAGGTAGGCGTTACAGTATTCCACTTAAATGTTTATATCATTACCTTCTCTTCAACTCTTACTCATTAAAAAAAAAAATTGTACTAGACGAAGCTTGGAGCTACAAATATGTTTTAGCTTTCATATCTAACTCAAGACAACAGATAGACTCGGAAACACATACCAATTCGTACCGCACACTGTTGTCCATTGCTGCTGACCAGAAGACAAAATGGCGAACAGCAACAAGAATAAACGATTCTGATTGGCTGTGCAAATGGGTTGATAATGCAAAAGGCGCCCGAAAGTTAACGCTTCGTTTTGTGCCTTGTTTTGTTTGAACTTGTGCGCGTGATGATAGAATTGTTTAATTAAACTGTTTCTCAGTTCAAGGGGCGCCCGCTGGATGGAATGTTACGTATGCTTTTTTCTGATCTCCCACAGATCTGGTGTGTGCACTCCTAAAAGTACCTGAAATGTGGATTAAAGCCTCTCTTAGTATCAGTTTGATCCTCAGATATGAACTCCTGCCCTTTAATACAAACCAGGTACAATGGATGAAATCAGTTGACCTTGCCTGTCCATTCTGCCAAGCAAACGAACAGGGTAACATGCCTTCAGCTCATGCAAAGCGGCGCAACCCAAGAAATGTACACACGGACGCGCGTAGGTAACTGTCAGGCTGAGAAAGCAGTAGGATACCAGAAGCTCCAGCGTCAACGTCGTTCCACATGACGGGATGTAGCAAATCATGGTTAGGATTAGCTGTGACATCAAACCAAGGACGCAGTATCGACTGGGTGGAGTAGATGGACACTCCCGCCCCCTCCCCCCCCCCTCCCGCCCGCCGTCCCCACGCTGCGCAAACTTCAACCTGATCCCCCTACATGTCAGTAATTGTCGAAGCTAGCATCTGGACATTAGAGGAAAAAGAGAGGGGATGTACAGGATTTTAAAACTGAAAAACCACAACAACAAACTTGCTGAGAAATCATCAGTAGCAAACCAAGACCACCATTCCACTGACTCAGATCCATCAAGAGAAATTATTCTGACTGAACTCGCTGTGCCATTTAAAAAAAAAAAAAAAAAAAAAAAACAGAGAGGAGGAGGCTGACAT
The DNA here is from genome assembly GCA_033310375.1 of Conus canariensis. NCBI lineage: Eukaryota > Metazoa > Mollusca > Gastropoda > Neogastropoda > Conidae > Conus > Conus canariensis. The sequence continues at coordinate 62,007,895 of CM065720.1, read as the reverse complement.
CTAGAATCTAGCTTCCAAGCCAAAGCCCTCACCACTTGAGAGGTTCGAACAAGGGAACTTGTCAGCGCACCTGCCCATGATTTTATAAAACAGTTGTCGATTTCGGGTTAAAAAAAAAAAAAAAAAAGGACCAGAGCTCTGAATGCAGCTGAAAATAGTCAGTTCCAGATGAGTGTATGGATATGAAGGAGCAAACATGAACTTCGTAAGGCTTTTCAATTTACAACAGGTATCCTGCATCTACGTTGGTAAATTCGTCTCAAGGCGACTTGATCTTAAGGCGTCCCACTATTCAGGAGTAACCGGTTCAATTCACGGAAGTGCCAATGAAAAAAAGGAAAAATGACAACCTGAGAACGGCATCCATGACATACGTCATGACTGTTAACAAAATACACAACCAAGCAGGTGCCCACATACTTACCTTAGCGTTAGGCTGCTATGCCTGCAGTATGTTTCCATGGGTATTGCCAGTAACTACTATCTTGACGAGTTCTCAAGTGTAACAGTTGAAGCCAACTGCCCATTGCTTCCCTTCATGCTTATCTTTGTACTGTACGAAAGTTTAGCCTGGGCCTTGCCACTCACACACTACAGCCGTCTGATGATGGTCTGGATATGGTCCAACTCCCTTTCAGAGTTAGAGTAAGATGTTAGGATACAGAACACTCGCACAATAGGAGCTTCTTCTCTGGAGACTTCTGTCGTCCCCCATCGCTAGAGTTTCCTTCTACAGAGGCAACACTTAGATGATAAATAAGGTCAAAAGGACTCGAGACCGAACGACACGCGAGAATTTAGCATACAAATGTAGCCTTAATGAGTGGTTAATGCAGTTATTTGTAAACCTCTCCCCCTCCCCTTTTCTTTCTTTCATTCCCCCGTTTTTAAGGAAAGGGTGGGGATGTCACTCACTGAAAGTCTTCAGTTGCATGACCATCTGGCGACCTAGAGGAAGCAGTTATAGGTTACGGAAGCGTCATCAACAATCCATGTATTAATGCAGTCCGCATATCCCGTCTTAAAATTCTCGCAACCCGTCACGCAATGCACAGTAACATTAATGCGAGGCACGCATTGCTTGAAAAAATTGTCCAGTCATTTTCACGTGCAGGGATCGCTTGACTTGGAACGCTGTACCCCAAACTGCACGTCGATCACGCTTAGAAATAAAACAAAAACATACATACACCTACTATCACTGGGCACCAGATGTGCATGTTTGTTTTCTTCTCTGCCCTCTAACTGCCTTTCAGTTTTCTCTTCTTAAACGAAACCGTACATAGTTTTGGATCGCAACATCGGCAAATGCCGTCAAACGTTGCTAAGCATCAGTCCCTTCCGTCAAGTCACCAAGGTAACTTAGTTCACAATATAAAGGGAGTGAAGCATTGTAATTGTTTCCCTTAGTCTTCAGCGCCTAGCATGAGCTCGATGGAGGTGCGAACTACACTTTTTTGCAACTTGACAACAAGCTCAAAAGTTCGTCGAAAACGTGTCACAAGATTATCTAAAATCTAATGCGATGGTTGACCAGATCGGAAGTACGCTTGCAAGCTCAGTGACAATGAAGTGTTAGAATATCAATCAGACCAATGAAACAGCCAGTTTGTGCAGCAGACAAGTCAAAACACCAACA
>CM065720.1:61993756-62001256 GCA_033310375.1 Conus canariensis | reverse complement strand
CAAAGTATGTTTTGAAATGACCGATATTATGAGCTTTTCTGTAAATATTGTTGGTTTTGTGTGTGAAATCAACGTTTGGGAGCTGCAACAGAGGGCGGATGAAAATAGACACTATTTCAAGTACCTATGCCTGTCTGATCCAAAATTAACATCTGCCGCTTACGCCCCCAACGTCGCTATTCGGCACAAACCTCGAGACCGTGATACAAACCGAACGTGCTGCAGCTTTCTACAATCAGGTTGGTTCACAATTTTTTGTTTTTGTTTTATTGAATGTGCAGATGCATAAAAGATTGTCACTTTTCCTTCTGAAACACATTGACTTTTTGTCAGTTGAGAAGCGCTTGTTTCTAAACTAATTTTGCTCAGTTTCGATTTTCAGTGTAGGGGCATGTGTGCGATCGTTTTGGTGATACAGTTAGCCTACAGTCAACACACTACTTTTGTTGTTATGCTGTAGATAAAAATAGAACTTGAACCAGCAAGGGCCTGTTGACACGGAAGGAGAACAGGAAGTGCGTTCGCGCGGTGCCTCTCTCTCTCTCTCTCTCTCTCTCTCTCTCTCTCTCTCATTTTTTGTTTTGTGTTTGTTTTTGTTGACGCGCCCAGTTGCATTTAAAAAAATAAAAAAAAAACACCAAAACCGATACTGGCATTTCTTATTTTCCCGCCAGTTATTTGTCACGTGACCAAAGGACATTATAACTACCTCGTACATTTGGAGTGTAGTCTATGTGCGTGCATTACCAACTCATTCTTTCGGTCGAAACATGCTTGAGAGTTATGGTTTGCAAAACTGAGCAGCTTGAACATGCAGCTGAGCATCATTAAAAGGGAGAGTTATTTCCCTGCTCTTGTTTATTTTCTTCTAGCTTCATCATTTTTCATGCATATCCTCACCTAGCAATGAAAGACCCAACATAAAACAATGATGAACTTACATATTTTTGTTTGTTTGTTTTAACGGTTAAATCAAGGTAAAACAAATGGTTGTGAAGGTGTTTTTTTTTAAACTTTAAAAAAAAAAAAATTTTAACCATCGGTGTATGTGATCGGTATAACTTGAGAATCGAAGTCAAAAAAGTATTGCAAAAATGTTTTTTTAATCATCGAGTGTATGCGATCGAGTGCCATCTGCACGTGGAACTTTTACAGCGGTTTTACTGGTGTGAGAGTGAGGAGAGAAGAGAGAGAGAGAGAGAGTTGTTTTGGAAAGGCGTCACACAACCCGATGGGACAGAACACAGTTCTTTACGATTTTGTGTCTATAATTATTTCAGCGAATAGGCCTTTGCCCACTATTGTCGTTATTCAGCATCCGCACAAAGAAATTTCCCTGCTTTCGCACAACACCGATCACGCTGCCGTTGGAAGTGGTAAATGTGTCAGGAGGGATGTCAATCTGGAGTCATGTGCCAATCGATTACTGTGCAACAGATGTGCCTTGTGTGTTATAACCCATGAGACGATGTGAAAGTTTTTTTTTTTTTTTTTTGTTGTTGTAAAACGATACTTTAACGTTATGTTTGATACCTGGATCAATAGTTACACAGCCAGGAGTTAGTCAGCTTCACATGATCTTTCTCAGCACGCACGCGCGCGCGCGCGCGCGTGCGTGCGTGCGTGTGTGTTGTCGTGTGTGTGTGTGTGTGTGTGTGTGTGTGTGTGAAGATATTTAGATGCAGACCATGGTATAAAGATCAGAAAACAGCTGTATGTAAGAAAAAAATAAGAAAGAATGTAAGACTACAAGTGTGTGTGTGTGTGTGTGTGTGTGTGTGTGTGTGTGCGTGCGTGCGTGCGTGCGTGCTGTGGTGTGTTGTGTGGTGTGTGTGTGTGTGTGAGGAACGGGGGGGGGGGTGTGTATGTGTACATGTATGTGCGTGGTATAATGTGTGTTGTGCGCATGTGTGGTGCATGTGATGTTTGTGTCCGACTTGTGTGTGTGGTGTGTGTGTGTGTGTGATGTCGTGCGTGATGTGGTGTGTGTGTGTGTGTGTGTGTGTGTTTGCGTTGTTTGCTGCTTCTCTCTCTCTGCTCTCTTCTCTCTTGTTCTGTGGTCTCTCTCTCTGTGGTCTCTATCTGTGGTCTCTCTTTTCTCTCTCTTCTGGTCTCTGTGTCTGTGTACTTTGTGTGTGTGTGTGTGGTGTGTGTGTGTGTGTGTGTGTGTGTGTGTGTGTGTGTGTGTGTGGTTTGTCAGTCAGCGTTCTATCTCAGCCGAGGGATGGGGATGGGATAAGTGGGGGAATCTGGCAGTCAAACTCTTCATCTACCAGTCATGAGATTATCTTCAGTGAGGAGGTTAACTGTCACGGGTTTGTCTGTTAATCAGGGTTTATCTATCAGTCAGGTGTTTATCGTCGGTCTGATGTTTATCTGTCAGTCAGCTGATCAATTGTCAGTCTGATGCTTATGTATGACTCAGATAATTATCTGTCAGTCTGGTTTATCTGTCAGTTAGGAGGTTAATTTGTCAGTGATGAGTTTGTCAGTGATGAGTTTATCTGTCAGTCAGGTGTTTCTCCGTCAGTCTGATGTTTATCTGTCAGTTAGATAGTTGTCTGATAGGTTATCTGTCACTTTATCCGTCAGTCAAGGGGTTTTCGGTCAGACGTTTATCCACAGTCAAGAGTTATCTGTTGTTCAGGTGTTCATCGGTCGGTCAGGAGATTATCTTCGGTCAATAGTTTGTCAGTCATGAGTTCATCAGTCAGTCAGGCGGGTACCTGTCAGTCAGGTGTGGATCTGTCAGGTGAATATCTTTCAGTCATGATTTACTTGTTGGGCTGTCAGGTGTCTATCTGTCGGTCAGGTGTTTATCTGTCAGTAAGGGATGTCAGGTGTTTATCGGTCAGTAAGGGCTGTCAGGTGTATATCTGTCGGTCAGGTGTTTATCTGTCAGTAAGGCCTGTCAGGTGTCTATCTGTCGGTCAGGTGTTTATCTGTCAGTAAGGGCTGTCAGGTGTCTATCTGTCGGGCTTCAGGGTGTTTTATCTGTCAGTAAGGGATGTCAGGTGTTTATCTGTCAGTAAGGCCTGCAGGTGTCTATCTGTCGGTCAGGTGTTTATCTGTCAGTAAGGCTGTCAGGTGTCTATCTGTCGGTCAGGTGTTTATCTGTCAGTAAGGGTCTGTCAGGTGTTTATCTGTCAGTAAGGGCTGTCAGGTGTGTTATCTGTCGAGGTGTCAGGTGTTTATCTGTCAGTAAGGGCTGTCAGGTGTTTATCTGTCATAAGGCCTGTCAGGTGTCTATCTGTCGGTCAGGTGTTTATTGTCAGTAAGGCCTGTCAGGTGTCTATCTGTCGGTCAGGTGTTTATCTGTCAGTAAGGGTCTGGTCAGGTGTTGTGATCTGTCAGTAGGCTGTCAGGTGTTTATCTGTCAGTGCTTCAGTGTTTATCTGTCAGTAAGGGCTTCAGGTGTCTATCGTCGCTCAGGGGTTTATTGTCATAACGCCTGTCAGGTGTTAGCTGGTCAGGTTTTATCTGTCCTAAGGTGTCATGTCTATCGTCGTCAGGTGTTTATCTGTCAGTAAGGATGTCAGGTTTATCGGTCAGTAAGGCTGTCAGGTGTATACGTCGTAGGTGTTTATCTTTAGTAAGGCCTGTAGTGTCTATCTGTCGGTCAGGTGTTTTCTGTCAGTAAGGCTGTCAGGTGTTTATCTGTCAGTAAGGGCTGTCAGGTGTTATTTGTCGTCAGTGTTTGTTCATAACTGTCAGTTTTTGGCCTGCCAGTGTCTATCTGTCGTCAGTGTTTATCTGTCAGTAAGGCCTGTCAGTGTTATCTGTCGGTCAGGTGTTATCTGTCATAGGTGTCAGGTGTTTATCTGTCATAAGGGCTGTCAGTGTTTATCTGTCAGTAAGGGCTGTCAGGTGTTTATCTGTCAGTAAGGGCTGTCAGGTGTTTATCTGTCAGTAAGGGCTGTCAGGTGTCTATCTGTCGGTCAGGTGTTTATTGTCAGTAAGGCCTGTCAGGGTTTATCTGTGGTCAGGTTTTATCTTCAGAAGCTGTCAGTGTGGTCTGTGTTTTTTTAGGCTTCAGTGTTTATCTGTCATAAGTTCAGTGTTTATCTGTCAGTAAGGGCTGTCATTCTATCTGTCGCTCAGGTGTTTATTGTCAGTAACGCCTGTCAGTGTCTAGCTGTCGGTCAGGTGTTATCTGTCAGTAAGGGCTGTCAGGATTGTCGGTCAGTGTTTATCTGTCAGTAAGGGATGTCAGTTTATCGTCAGTAAGCTGTCAGGTGTATATCTGTCGGTCAGTGTTTATCTGTCATAAGGCCTTCAGGTGTCTATCTGTCGGTCAGGTGTTTATCTGTCAGTAAGGCCTGTCAGTGTCTATCTGTCGGTCAGGTGTTTATCTGTCAGTAAGGGATGTCAGGTGTTTATCTGTCAGTAAGCCTGTCAGTGTCTATCTGTCGGTCAGGTGTTATCTGTCAGTAAGGGCTGTCAGGTGTTTATCTGTCAGTAAGCGCTGTCAGTGTTATCTGTCAGTAAGGCCTGTCAGGTGTCTACTGTCGGTCAGGTGTTTATCTGTCAGTAAGGGCGTGTGTCTATCTGTCGATTAGGTGTTTATCTGTCAGTAAGGGCTGTCGGTGTTTATCTGTCAATAAGCCTGTCGGTGTCTATCTGTCGGGCAGGTGTTTATCTGTCAGTAAGGCCTGTCAGGTGTCTATCTGTCGGTCAGGGGTTTATCTGTTGGTAAGGGCTGTCAGGTGTTTATCTGTCAGTAAGGGCTGTCAGGTGTTTATCTGTCAGTAAGGCCTGTCAGGTGTCTATCTGTCGGTCAGGTGTTTATCTGTCAGTAAGGGCTGTCAGGTGTTTATCTGTCAGTAAGGGCTGTCAGGTGTTTATCTGTCAGTAAGGGCTGTCAGGTGTCTATCTGTCGGCCAGGTGTTTATCTGTCAGTAAGGGGTTTGTCTTTCGGTCAGGAGTTTATCTGTCAGTGAGGTGTTTATTTAACTCTCAGGGCTTTATCTGTCAATCAGGGTTTATCTGTCCGTTAGGAATTTATTTGTCAGTCAGAAGTTTATCTGTCTATCAGGGATCTATCTGTCTGTCTGAGGTTTATCTGCCAGCCAGGGATTTATTTGTCAGTCAGGGAATTAAATGTCAGTCTGGTGTTTTATCTGTGAAGTAGGGTGTTTATCGGTCAGGTGTGAATCTGTCGTGTAATGGGTTCATCTGCCAGTCGAGTGTTTTATCTCTCAGGTATCTATCTGTCACTCAGGTGTGTGTGTGTGTGTGTGTGTGTGTTGTGTGTTGGTGTGTGTAAATGTGTGTGTGTGTGTGCGTGTGTGTGTGTGTGTGTGTGTGTGTGTGTGTGTGTGTGTGTGTGTGTGTGTGTGTGAGATAGGTGTTTGTCAGTCAGGCGCTTATCTCCGCATGAGGGGTTTATCTTACAGTCATAGATTGGCCATTTAGTGAGTTCATATGCCAGTCAGGTATTTGTCTATCAATCAGGGTCTATCTGTCATTCAAGGTTTATCTGTCAGTCAGGGTTTATCCCTCTGTCAAGTCTTATTTGTCTGTCAGGGTTTTAACTTTCATTCGGGAGTCTATCTGTCACTCGGGAGTTTATCTGTCAGTTAGGGAGTTTTCTGCCAGTCAGGTGTTTTTCAGGTAGGTGTTAATCTGTCAAAACGTTTTTGTCAGGCAGGGATAAGTTTGTCTGGTAGGGATATATCTGTCAGGCAGGGGGTTGTTAGTCTGCCCGGGTTTATCTGTCAGGCAGGGGTAAGTTTGTCTGCCAGGGGTTCATCTGTCAGGCAGGGTTGTTTTGTCTGCCAGGGGTTTATATGTCAGCAGTTGTTATTTGCCAGGGTTTATCTGTCAGCAGGGTTTTTGTCTGCCAGGGTTTATTGTCAGACAGGGTTGTTTGTCTGCCAGGGGTTTATCTGTCAGCAGGGGTTAGTTTGTCGCTAGGGTTTATCTGTCAGACAGGGGTGTTTTCTGCCAGGGGTTTATGTCTTAGTTTTGTCAGCAGGGGTTAGTTTGTCTGCAGGGTTTATTGTCAGCAGGGTAGTTTGTCTGCCAGGGGTTTATCTGTCAGGCAGGGGTCAGTTTGTCTGCCAGGGGTTTATCTGTCAGGCAGGGTTTGTTTTGTCTGCCAGGGGTTTATCTGTCAGACAGGTGTTAGTTTGTCTGCCAGGGGTTTATCTGTCAGACAGGGGTTAGTTTGCCATGGGTTTATCTGTCAGACAGGGGTTTGTTTGTCTGCCAGGGGTTTATCTGTCAGACAGGTTTAGTTTCTGCCAGGGTTTATCTGTCAGACAGGGGTAGTTTGCCAGGGTTTATCTGTCAGCAGGGTTGTTTGTCTGCCAGGGTTTATCTGTCAGACAGGGTTAGTTTGTCTGCCAGGGGTTTATCTGTCAGACAGGGGTAGTTTGCCAGGGTTTATCTGTCAGACAGGGGTGTTTGTCTGCCAGGGGTTTATCTGTCAGACAGGTGTTAGTTTGTCTGCCAGGGTTTATCTGTCAGGCAGGGTTGTTTGTCTGCCAGGGGTTTATCTGTCAGACAGGGGTTTGTTTGTCTGCCAGGGTTTATCTGTCAGGCAGGGTGTTAGTGTTTGTCTGCCAGGGGTTTATCTGTCAGACAGGTGTTGTTTGTCTGCCAGGGGTTTATCTGTCAGCAGGGTAGTTTGTCTGCCAGGGTTTATCTGTCAGACAGGGTGTTTGTTTGTCTGCCAGGGGTTTATCTGTCAGCAGGTTTGTTTGTCTGCCAGGGGTTTATCTGTCAGACAGGTTTGTTTGTCTGCCAGGGGTTTATCTGTCAGACAGGGGTTTGTTTGTCTGCCAGGGGTTTATCTGTCAGGCAGGGGTCAGTTTGTCTGTCAGGAGTTTATCTGTCAGACAGGGGTTTGTTTGTCTGCCAGGGGTTTATCTGTCAGACAGGTGTTAGTTTGTCTGTCAGGAGTTTATCTGTCAGACAGGGGTTTGTTTGTCTGCCAGGGGTTTATCTGTCAGACAGGGGTCAGTTTGTCTGCCAGGGGTTTATCTGTCAGACAGGTGTTAGTTTGTCTGCCAGGGGTTTATCTGCAGGCAGGGGTTAGTTTGTCTGCCAGGGTTTATCTGTCAGGCAGGAGTTAGTTTGTCTGCCAGGGTTTATCTGTCAGGCAGGGGTTAGTTTGTCTGTCAGGAGTTTATCTGTTAGGCAGGGGTTTGTTTGTCTGCCAGGGTTTATCTGTCAGGCAGGGGGTAGTTTGTCTGCCAGGGGTTTATCTGTCAGGCAGGGGTAGTTTGTCTGTCAGGAGTTTATCTGTTAGGCAGGGGGTAGTTTGTCTGCCAGGGGTTTATCTGTCAGACAGGTGTTAGTTTGTCTGCCAGGGGTTTATCTGCAGGCAGGGGTTAGTTTGTCTGCCAGGGTTTATCTGTCATGCAGGGGTCAGTTTGTCTCCAGGGTTTATCTGTCAGGCAGGGGTTAGTTTGTCTGCCAGGGGTTTTTCTGTCAGGAGGGGTAGTTTGTCTGTCAGGAGTTTATCTGTTAGGCAGGGGTTAGTTTGTCTGCCAG
>CM065720.1:61981256-61988756 GCA_033310375.1 Conus canariensis | reverse complement strand
GACCCTGGTGATCCTCACAGTCTGTCCTGGAGCAGCACAGGACTGGGCGTGCTTGACGTCTCTGGGCGTCCAAGGTGGGACAGGACTTCAACATACTGCTTGTGGTCTGTGGGGCAGTACCACCACGGGAATTCACCCAAGCAGATCTTTTCCTTTGCACAGATGGGAGAGGGGTTGACCAAGTCCAGCTCTGAACCTGAAGATAGTGACTTGCGGAGCTCGGTCCAGCTGGTGTATATTGTCTTCTCCGACCTCTAGGGGAAGGCGTTCCCTTCATGTGGATTTGCTGGGTCGACTTAACGTCTTCACAACTGCCTGTTCCAGCCTGCTGCCTGCCTTGAAGAGTTTTTCCGCCCTTCCATTGCCCGTGAGAACACTGTGAGAGGGAGTCCACTGCAGTGCCACCACGGACTTGGTATTGAAGATGTGCTCTTGTTACTTAGTGTCTTGAAGGATCTGTTCAAGATCTTGTGTCTAGGGCTCTTAGGAAGACACGGGCGGTTCAAGATCCTGACCTGGAAAGCTGGCTGTCTGGTTCAGCACCTGATGGACAGTGTGTGGCAAACATGCATCGGCACAGTATTTTGTTGTAGCACAGTTTATTGGGTAGTTTGCAGATCCGTACAGGAGGCACCCGTCGGGTTGACAGAAATCACATCTGCGTAGGGACAGGTGTCTCGTGGGATGCACGTCGCATGCACATAGGTAGATGGGCGTCTGGAAGATGTCGGATCCACTTGTGTAGATGTGTGTTGGGGTGTACGTAAATGTCCGTTGTTCATGTGTTAGTGACTGTCAGGCAAGTTCTCAACTCCACACAATTCCGTATCCCATCGGATGGTTATCACATCCACAGCTATTGTCCGGTAACCATTCGGGTGGCTTTTTGACGGGTAAAACACCTGATTCCTGTGGGTTGGTTTATGTGGCCACGTCCAGACAGGCAGCTCTGTATACTGATCCACGCAGGGACTTCTCCGTTGGTGGCTTCCTAGCAACCAGGTATTGATAGTTTTGTGGCGGATTCTAGCATTTGGGCTGTGACGGAGATGCGGCTCTGGCCGTAAGGGCCGGAGAATTTTGTCACAAAGAGAAAATGGGAAAGGGAAATGGAGACCCCCCCCCCCCCCACACACACACACACACACACACCCCTTGTGATTTTGGTCTCCTCGATCTTTTCCACTCTCTTATTTTTTGTTCTAGAAAATCTTTGCTCTTTTCTATCTTGTCACAATTAATAACGTTGCTAAGTGTTGTAAACAGGCGACAATGTAGGTGAGAGTAATGTTTTGCTAATATGAATTTTTATGGTTTTTTTAAAAAAATTTTTATTTTTTTTAGGAATTCTTTAACACTTCAAGACCGAGCACTTATCCCAGCATGCTGGCGTTTCAAGGTGGCGACTGCGGCGGCGGCTGGCTCAATGCCAGATTCAAGTGAGAGTGTGCCCTGAACTTCACAATCATTAAAAACAATATCCATCCACCACATTGGAAACCACCACCACCACCACTCAAGCAGGAAAGAAATGCTTTACAGTGTTATTTAAATGGGGGTGTGGTGGTGGTGGTGGTAGTGGGGGGGGGGGGGGGGGAGCGCTTGGTACGTGAAATTAGGAGCGTATGTCAGTGCTTGTCTGAGGCTTTCAAGAAGAAGAACGAGTTGTCATTTTTTTCGCGCTTTTCATTTCGATTTCCTCCCAGAATTCCACGCGGTGTCGGCTTTCTTGTAACCAAAGTGAACTTGTCCTCCGTAACACGGGGCGGTTCAGTATGCGAAGGGACGCAACTTTCCGACCGCACGCATTGATACAAAGATTACAGACGCTTGCTTGTTTGTATTCCTTAATACGCTTAAGCTCACCAGCTAGCCATCATGAAGCAGTCGGGTCTCTTTCAACCGGTGGACCAACGGTTGCAGGTCTACAGCACGGCATCATCTGGCCCTGGCAAGCCAACGCCCTACCCAGGGACAGCCCCACCTTGGCTGACAAGCTCCAGGAGGCCGGGTACGCCACCCACGCCATAGGCAAATGGCACCTGGGGTTCTATAAAGACGAGTACCTGCCTACCAACCGAGGATTCAAGTCCTACTACGGATACCTGACGGGGTCCGAGGACTATTACACACACAGGCGTTGCTGGAACGGCTGTAAGATGGGTTGTGTGTGTGTATTTTGTGTGGTGCGGTGTGGTGTAGTGTGTGGTGGTGTGGTGTGGTGTGGTGTGTGTGTATGGTGGTGTGGTGTGGTGTGGTGTGGTGTGGTATGGTGTGTGTGTCTGTGTGTGTGTATGTGTGGCGCACATGCGTGCGTGCGTGCGTGCGTGCATGTGTGTGTGTGTGTGTGTGTGTGTGTGTGTGTGTGTGTGTGTGTGTGAGAGAGAGAGAGAGAGAGAGAGAGGAGAGAGAGAGAGAGAGAGAAAACTCGGCTAGACAACTTTGATATTTTATGCTGATTTTTGTGTTCTGTGATTATAATGGCCATATCACATTCTGATCATGATGGTGATGAAAAAAAATGTTTTGAAAATACCTACGTTGCTATACATATGCAGTGCCAATGATTTTCTCTCTACAAGTACTCTAAAGCTAATATCTGTTATGTAAGATCTATTTCTTGCGTACCGGATACCTTCTCTGTTGAAGGAGTTTACATCTAATGTAGCTATTCCTATTCATCATTTCGCGTCTAAATTCTCTCCAACGAAGTCTGTTCCCATTATTCATCGTTTAGAAATCCCGTCTCCCACAATGTAGATTACTCCTTTGATTGAATGTTCAAATTATCCCTCTATATCCCTACATCTTCTAAACTTTGCCTATCGTTTTAAACGTCTCAGTTCGTTCAAACGTAGCCGATTTCAGTTGTTAAACGTTCAAATACACCAACGCTGGCTAGTGCTAGAACTGAACGTTTAAGATCCCCGCAACGATGGTTACTCCTAGCATTAAGCGTTCAGGTTCCCTACCAGTCATCGTCTCTCTGCCCCTCCACCCCCTATCCCCGCCATCGCAGTCCATTCGTGTCATTAAACGTTCAAGTTCCCGTCAACGTTGCTTATTCTTGCCATTAATTGTTCATACCCACCACCACCACCACCGTCCCGTAACGTTGTCTATCAAGAAACTTTTAAAACCGACCCCCATCTCCTTTTTCCTAGCATTACACGTCAAGTCCTCCCCCCCCCCCCCCCCCCCCACCACACACACACACATCGCAGGGTTCTCTATTCCCAGCATTAAGCGTTCGCCATCAACGCAACCTACTGCTGTCATTTAACGTTCACATTCTCCTCAACGATGTATGTTGCTATTATGAAACGTTGGAGTTCTGACAGTTACTTTCCAAGTTCCATCTAACGAAACATATGGTGCTATTATGAAACGTTGGAGTTCTGACAGTACTTTCCAAGTTCCATCTAACGAAACCAATTCTTATCATTAAACGTTGATGTTCCAAGCAATGTTGCCGATTCTGATGGTTACATGCAACAGTTTCCGCCAGAGTAGCTTGTTTCTTTCCTGAAACGGAACAGTTTGTTTTCTTTTAAGGTTGGCCGTTTCCAGTTCCGAACGTTTATAATTACTTTGAACGCTGCCTGTTACTGTTAATGTTGCGTGTTTCCTCCATCAAACGTTCCGACTTTCCCTCCCGAACAGCGTGTGGACTGGACCTGCACGAGGACCTGCAGCCCGTCTTCACGGAGAACGGAACCTACTCCACCTTCCTCTTCACCCAGCGAGCCATCAGCATCATCCAACGACACGTCAAAGCTGGCGCCGGAGCCCGATCTGGAGCGAGTTCTGGAGACAGTGTAGCCAGTTCTGGAGGCAGTTCTGGAGCCAGTCCTGGAGGCAATTCTGGAGTCAGTTCTGGAGCCAGTCCTGGAGCCAGTGTAGCCAGTTCTGGAGGCAGTTCTGGAGCCAGTCCTGGAGCCAGTTCTGGAGCCAGTGTAGCCAGTTCTGGAGGCAGTTCTGGAGGCAGTTCTGGAGCCAGTGCTGGAGCCAGTTCTGGAGGCAGTTCTGGAGCCAGTCCTAGAGCCAGTTCTGGAGCCAGTTCTGGAGGCGGTACCAAGCCTCTGTTTCTATACCTGCCTTTCCAGTCTGTCCACGCCCCGCTGCAGGTGCCTGAGAGGTACATGGAGCCGTACCAGGACATCAAGGACGAGCACAGGAGGAAGTACGCTGGCATGGTGGCCTGCATGGATGAGGGTGAGTCGAGGGGTTTCCACGTGACGGCGGAGTGATTGTGAGGGTGGAGTGGGCTGGTGCTGGTGTGTGCACACGTATGAACGTGGGTGGGAGGGAGTGTAGAGGGGTATATTTGTGTGTGCGTGTGTGTATGTGTACGTGTGTGTGTGTGTGTGTGTGCGCGCGCGCACGTGTGTATGTGTGTGTGGATGGTGTGGGATAATGAGGGGGACATGTAAAATGGAAAAGAGATTTGAAGGAAGATGTGTGAGTGTGTGTGTGTGTGTGTGTGTGTGTGTGTGTGTGTGTGTGTGTGTGTTAACGCGCGTGCGCGTTCATGCATGTGTACATGCGTGTATGAGGGCACATGGGCGCCAGGCGCGCGCGGTTATGTATGTGTATGTGTATACACACGCTCGTATACATGCCGACGTATGGATCAGTGTTCGCGCCTCGTTTGTCTTTGTAAGCCGGTTACGTTTTTACCTTGTCATTGTATCACCTCCGCTATCTCTCTGAATGTCCTCAGTCTCTCTGAATCTGTGTCGCCGTTTCAGCACTCTGTAGTTCTCTCCGTTTCCTTATTGTCGCTTTAAACGCCACTTAAAAATATGTCACTAGTTGTTAAATGTTCTGCCACCCATACTACCCTTTTTTTGCATTCTTTTTTCAATGATAATGAGCTTATCAATCTGTGTCTTCTAGATTCTAGAATGCTTGGGAAGTAACACGTTCAGTAGTCAACACCCACTGTTGCTTTCCCGGGTGGAAAATAAATTTGTTTTCAGTTATAAACTGACATGACCAGAAAGGGTGAAAAAAAAAAGAGGGGGGGGGGGGCTTTCTATCGTTCGGTTGTTTTTCAAATCTCTGTCTTTTTGGGTTTTTTTTTTTTTTTTTACTTATGAATATTATTATATGTGTAGGGCTACGTGGTTCGCCCGATAGACGATGGTCGGAAATCTCCTAGGGAGGTAAATTGTGTTAGACCTCGCGATCAGCGAGAGTGACCCCGTCCTTTTCCTGGGACAGATGGCGCTGGTGGGCACGCCCAAAAGCAATGGGTCAGCTCAAAAAGTTCAATCCTAGTGAGAAAACTGCCAACTATGGGCTCGAAATTGTGCACCTGTAATACAGTCAAACGGTATCTCGATTGTTACCTTAGCGTGCAGGCTTCAAATAAAAATACTCGCGTTTCCTTAAAACTTGAAAAAAGAAAAAAAGGTAACTCTATCCAGAAAGGAAAGACAGGCGTTATCTTTCCCTGAAAATGTTTTTTCTTCTTCTTCTTTCTCGGAAACGGGTGTATTCTGTTACCGCCGCCAGCGATTTGAGGAGACGGGGGGAGGAAGGGGGGGGGGGGGGGGGGGGGGGGAGAGAGACCTGCGTGTTCACCAGTTGTGACAGTGTGTGGGGTTTCTGTGGCAGCCGTGGGCAACCTCACCTTGGCCCTCCAGAAGGCGGGGCTGTGGGACAACACGCTGCTGGTCTTCTCCACGGACAACGGCGGGCAGATCCTGGAAGGGGGAAACAACTGGCCCCTTCGTGGCTGGAAAGGCTCCCTGTGGGAAGGAGGGGTGAAGGGCGTGGGCTTCCTGCACGGCAAGCGCTTCCTCAAGGCCGGGGCTGTGCATAAGGTGCGCGGTGGCGGCGGTGGTGGTGGTGGTGGTGGTGATGGTGGTGATGGTGGTTGGTGTGTGGTGGTGGTGGCGGCGGTGGTGGTGGTGGTGGTGGTGGTGGTGATGGTGGTTGGTGGGTGGATGGGTGGCGAATCGCGGTGAACGGTTTTTGTTGTTGCTCTTCTTTTGTTATTTAATTAGTTGTTTAATTAATATATTATTGTGGTGAAGTGAAAGCGTGTGTGGGAAAGGAGAACGAAGAGCGAGGTAAGAGGCGGGAGTCTTGATCTGCCCATGCAAATTCACTGGGGAAAACGTCGTAGGCGAGTTTGTTTTTTTTTTGTTCGGAGGAGTGTGTGTGTGTGTGTGTGTGTGTGTGTGTGTGCGTGCGTGCATGTGTGTGTGTGTGTGTGTGTGTGTGTGTGTGTGTGTGTGTGTGTGTGTGTGTGTGTGTGTGATTTGCACGGTCTGTACTCCTTCCTTTCAACATAGTTTTTTTTTTTAGGATGAAAAGCGTAATGCTCAGGGAAACAGCAATGTATGTTCATACACACACAAAATGTCAAGATGTTGTCGAGAAAGGAAGAACATGTATTACAGTGACCTGGTACATAAGCAGATTTAAAGGGCCAATACTGTTGTCTACGCGGGCTGTCATATTTTCACACAACCTTCCGGAGTTGTTTCCCCTGTGTCTATTTTAAGACCTTACCCCAAGCATGCAAGGATGAAATTTCGACAATAAAAGGCGGCGTTTAGTGTAGCGGCACCAGAGCGTGAGATTCAAGGGACAAGGGAGTCTGAATTGTACATTACAAGCAAGGCGAGATGTGTTGTTTCAATGGATCCAAGGTGACTATGGCATGCAACATCATCGACATACTATATCAACGTCTATGTGAGGCTGTCAACAACAAGTCGTCAGCGTGGTCGCGCTTCCAGTTCGAGCGCTACTAGAATCTGCTGTAGTTTTAGTGCTCTTGGAAAAAACTAATCAAGCCTAGTCAAGTAACCTGGGCTTTTAGCTTGCACAGGGCAGCAACTTTATGACCACACGTGACGATCGGAAGAATACCGTTGTTTGCTCGCTTATCTGCCTTAGTATGTTTGTGCCTGATACCTCTTCAGTGGGTTTCGTAACGTTTTAGGTGAACTTCTCTCAAACTTGACACTGGGTTACTCGGACGCAAAGAAGAAGATTCGTTTTTAAGGAAGATGGAATGTGCAAATTCTTTTCTTTTTTTTTTTTTTTTTTTGTATTTGCTGTCCCATCCCCTGTGTCGCCTCAGTTGCATTGCACTCACGTCATTTTGCACTCATTTTGTCTCCCATGTCCACAGCCACAGACCGGCCCGTCCTGCCGCAGCTCCGGCACCGGCTAATCACAGGGAGTAGTCAGTGTCAAGTTGCAGTGAAGCAACCCATCAGACGAGACACTGCGCTGCTGCCGAATCACTTTGTGGGTGTTCGGTAGCGTCAGTTCTGATCCAACGTACTCAGGACACCACAGACTAAGCCTCCTTTTGACAACAATGATTGCTTAGTCGCGGAGAGAGCGTGAGTGAGTTATCCCTTCGGATGGCGCCACCACGTTCATCCAACGACAGTCCCCATGAATTTGCCACACCAGTGACCCCGTCAGAACCTCGCCAAGGGTGAAGTTGTCGAGAGGTTTATCGAAACTGTG
>CM065720.1:61953756-61971256 GCA_033310375.1 Conus canariensis | reverse complement strand
ACTTACACTCAGGGAAGGCACGGGACAGGTCACACTTGTTGATGAATTCAGCACTTACACTCAGGGGAAGGGCACTGGGACAGGTCACACTTGTTGATGAACTGCAGCACTTACACTCAGGGAAGGGCACGGGACAGGTCACACTTGGTTGATGAATTGCAGCACTTACACTCTGGGGAAGAGGGACGGGACAGGTCACACTTGGTTGATGAATTGCAGCACTTACACTCTGGGGAAGGGCACGGGACAGGTCACACTTGGGTTTATGAATTGCAGACTTACACTCAGGGGAAGGGCATGGGACAGGTCACACTTGGTGATGAATTGCAGCACTTACACTCAGGGGAAGGGCACGGGACAGGTCACACTTGGTGATGAATTGCAGCACTTACACTCAGGGGAAGGGCATGGGACAGGTCACACTTGGTGATGAATTGCAGCACTTACACTCAGGGGAAGGGCACGGGACAGGTCACACTTGGTTGATGAATTACCCTGGAAACAGAGCACTTACAACACTCAGGGGATACAGGAGCACGGGACAGGTCACACTTGTTGATGAACTACAGCACTTACACTCAGGGGAAGGGCATGGGACAGGTCACACTTGTTGATGAACTACAGCACTTACACTCAGGGGAAGGGCATGGGACAGGTCACACTTGGTGATGATTGCAGCACTAACAAAGCATCGTGCAGTCCAGATCAAGACATGGAAAGAAAAACCTCTCTCATAATGCATAAATATGATCACAATCAATACATTACACCCACAGTTGGTACTATCATTCAAGAAGAGAGTTACTCGACAGTATGGATCTGTTACATGTGCAGTCCATACCAAATTGTAATAAATATAAAGTGAGATCTGATTTTGCACAAGTACCATTTTAAAAGAGAAGAAGAAGAAGAAGAGAAGAAGAAGAAGAAGAAGAAGAAGAAGAAGAAGAAGAAAGAAGAAGCCGTGTATGCAAGTTTAAACACTTAAGCTTATTCCAGAATGAATTTTGCTTCGCTGAAAAGTTTAACCACATCTGTACATCCCTCTTCCCCAACCCTTCCTCTCTCTCTCTCTCTCTCTCTCTCTCTCGCTCACACACACACAAACACACACACACACACACACACACACACACACACACACACACACACACACGCCTGCACAGATAAAACAAAGAACGAAATAACATGTAGACACACAACAGCTGGTTCATACTACTAGCGTTCAGTGCAATATTTTCTTTCACAAGTGACTTGCGGTAGGATCCTGTCATACCAGCGTGTCTGCTTGAGTTAAAGGCAGTAGGCCTATGTACAATGGCCAAGCGAGATAACAGCACGAAGTGCAATGCGTGATAAACCTGTGATGATGTGCCGGTGCGAACCTGTCTTCTCAAACACGGCATAAGCATGTACATTATACCAGCATTATGCTCGACGTTATACATGAGAATAGAATGGTCCTCCCGAACCTACACGACAGTACTGATCTGCTGTTTTGCAGTATTCAAGAAATAATCTCTATAAACACACAGGTCGACGGACTCAAATAAGCGGAAAGAAGTACTCGATTAATGCATATTTACTTTTCAAGAGCACAATCCAAATATTGATGTCAAATGTTGCTTCTCTCTCTCTCTCTCTCTCTCTCCTCCTCTCTCTCTCTCTTCTCTCTCTTCTCTCTCTCTCCTCTCTCTCTCTCTGTCGTGTTAAGTTGCTCTGTGTACATCCCCCCTTCTAAGAGACGATGGCCTATACGAATAAAAGACTTTGTCTTTGTCTTGTCTTCGTCTCTCTCTCTCTCTCTCTCTCTCTCTCTCTCTCTCTCTCTCTCTCTCTCATCATACACTTAAATATTGCTATTCTGTAAATTCTTCACTGATAAATTAACGACACGACAAATCCGCCATAAAAGAGACAAAAAAAAAGTTCTGATTAATATGGTGGTGGTGGTAAAGTAACTGGACATGAACACAAATGCTTACTTACGAAAACACAAGTGCGCCCCCTTTTTTTTCCCTTCTCTCTCTCTCTCTCTCTCTCTCTCTCTCTCTCTCTCTCTCTCTCTCTCTGATGCAAGTTTACAGTGTCACGTCTAGACTTTACAATAGTTTTCTTTTTTTTTTCCCTTTAGTTTCGGGGAAGTGGAGAGAGTATCATTATTAACATTATTGTCATCGTTATCTTCTTTTTTGAAGAATGATACCACCACTACTACTAGCCTTCTACTAGTACTACTACCACTACTACTAATGCTATTGTTATTACTATTAGTGTTAATATTATCATTATTGTTACTATTATCATCATCATATTCATCATCATTATCATCGTCATCATCTTCATCATCATTATTATTAGTAGTATTGCTGTTATGATTATCATTATTATGTTGCCTAGCTCAACCGGTTTGCTGTAATTGACTCTTATATATTATATGCTGATTGAGTGCTGCACACACTATCTTTATTTCTTACTTTATTTCCTTTGTTCTTCAGTTATTACTAAATTTGATTCTCTCTTACTTTCTTTCTTTGTTTTTACTCTGTTTCCTTCTTACTTTGTTTCTCTCTCACTTTCTTTGTTTTTCTCTCCTTATTTTGTTTCCTTCTTATTGTTTGTTTGGTTCGTTCGTTCTTTCTTTCCATCACACTTTCTGTCTTTCCTTATTTTGTTTTCTTCTCACTTTGGTTCTTTCCTCCTTACTTTGCTTCCTTCTTATTTCGTTTCTCCGACTTCCTTTCGTTCTTCCCCATTTGTTTCCCTCATAGTTTCTTTTTTTCCTTCTCACGTTGTCTCATTCTTATTTCAAATCATCTCTTTTCCTCTTTCTTTCTTATTTTGTCTCTGCCTTATTTGTTTCTTGGTTGATGCTTTATTCAGGTGGGGACGGAGAAGGGTGGAAGGGGAAAAGGAAGGAGATTTTGTTTGGGAGGGGGGAGGGGGAGAGGGAAAGGGAGGGGAGGGAGGGGGGCGTGGAGGGGAGGCATCCACATCAGAACCAAGCGCCTGGAAAAGTCAGTGCGAGGGGAAAGTGAGGCCAGAAAGGAAGGCAGGTGAGGGGACTGGGGATGAGGGGAGAGGTGTAGGGAGAGCGCAGGGACGGAGAAGGAATCGGGGTAGGAGAGACGCTGAGCAACATTCAGCACAAGTAGCAAGGCTCCCAAGTCCCTTCCCGTCCTTGCTCCCAATTACAGACAACACAACATGGAAGAGAGCCGCTTTGGAGGCCAGTGATACCCTATACTGCGCACGTTCAGCAACTTTTCCCCTCCCGTCTTAGCAGGTTAGCAATGCAGTCCATAGGCAGCAGTCCAGGTCGTCATCAAGCAAATCGCCGCAGGAGACACTGCGCTGCAGCCGAGTCGCTTCGGTGGCGTTCTGTGGTGCCTGTTCTGACTCCAAGCCGAACACCGGCTTGTAAGACACGTCGCGGAGCCAGCACACTAAGCGTCCTTGTACGGCGGGCACCCCCACTGTCCGTCCATCCAACTACAGTACTCGTGAACGTTCCGATTCCGATGACTCTGACAACGGGCTCAACACTGGAATGAACGTGGAGACGAAATCGAAACTTGGGTCACCTCGAGAGCAGGGCAACGGGTTCATTCAGCAAATTCATATCATCTACGCACAGGGATGGATAACCATGACGAGACAATAATGATTAAAAAAGGGTCCATTACAAGACGTGTTTAGCATGATGTAGCTTTCTCATGTGGAGAAGAACTTCCCCCCCAGACGTTGTGCAGATCTGGCATGAGCCCCAAAGTTGCTTTAACATATGACTGAGGCAAAGTGTGATCACCATACATAGTCCGTCGAATACATCGTTTGTATTTGGCAGCCATTACCCACATAACATCAAGTACTCAGTAAGATTGCATTTTAGCAGCCACCACCCACATAAACCACAGGTCTTTAGCTTAGATCGCATTTTAAACCACCACCCACATAAACCGCAGGTAACTACTACCTACACATAACACACGTATTCGCACAAAAAAGCATACCCCCCCCCCTCCCCCCCCCCCAAAAAAAAAGAAAAAAAAAAGAAAAAAAAAGAAAGAAATCAAACCAAATCAAACCACAACAAAGCAAAACGAAAGAAAAACTAACAGCACAGATCTATAATACTAATCAAGTCAACAAACTAAAACATGTTGATGGTTAAAACATAAAGGGAAATACATAACCTAACATTTAAGCGAAATCACTCCATATCACAATGACCAAAAGTAAAAGAAACAAAAAATGAAGTAGAAAACGAAGCTTACCAGCAAACTGACAAACAAGCGTGAAAAAAGGACAAAAACAAAAAACAAACCAAAAAAACAAACCAAAAAAACAACAACAACAACAACAACAACAAAACACCCGATCCGACACTTTGTACATTATACAGCGTGCAAAGAGTACTACATTATGCAGCTGGCAAAGGGTATTACAACATGTAACTTACCAAGACTAATAAATTATGCAACTTGCAGAGACTAGCCTACTTCATTAGGCAATTTACAAAGAGTATTTCTTTATGCGGCAAACAAAAGAGCGCTGAAGTATGCGACTTGCAACGAGAGCGACAACATTGCAAAACACTCACTGTCCAGATAGAGTATGTTATCTGCATCCACATCCAGTTCATAGCATAGAAAAAAACACGAGCGGCCTCAGAACACTGATTGGAATGATCTCTTTCATGTAGCTTAAGCAACGGCTAATCAACAAGAGCATAATCAGAAGGGAAACAAATGCCAGCTAAACAACGATAATTTAGTAAAGGGACAGCAGAAAGGGCTGATGGGAAGAACAAGTTTTCCCTACCCCCCAAGCCACTGAATCATCAACTTCGGAATTCCGAGTGGTCTTGATATCGTGACTTCTGTTGGGTTCGAAATGCTCCAGGCTGAAAT
Source organism: Conus canariensis (assembly GCA_033310375.1). Classification (NCBI taxonomy): domain Eukaryota; kingdom Metazoa; phylum Mollusca; class Gastropoda; order Neogastropoda; family Conidae; genus Conus; species Conus canariensis. The sequence goes on along the minus strand of CM065720.1, from coordinate 61,966,343 downwards.
CGACAGTTTCCTGTCTAGAGACACGTCTTGACAAGCTGGGGGACACTTCTTGACAAGCTGAGGGACTCTCCTTGACAAGCTGAGGGACACTACTTGACAAGCTGAGGGACTCTCCTTGACAAGCTGATGGACACTTCTTGACAAGCTGAGGGACACTCCTTGACAAAGCTGAGGGACGCTTCTTGACAAGCTGAGGGACACTTCTTGACAAGCTGAGGGACACTCCTTGACAAAACTGAGGGACGCTTCTTGACAAAGCTGAGGGACGCTTCTTGACAAAGCTGAGGGACACTTCTTGACAAAGCTGAGGGACACTCCTTGACAAAGCTGAGGGACGCTCCTTGACAAAGCTGAGGGACGCTTCTTGACAAAGCTGAGGGACACTCCTTGACAAAGCTGAGGGACGCTTCTTGACAAAGCTGAGGGACACTTCTCGACAAGCTGAGGGATACTACTTGACAAGCTGAGGGACTCTCCTTGACAAGCTGAGGGACACTTCTTGACAAGCTGATGGACACTCCTTGACAAAACTGAGGGACACTTCTTGACAAAGCTGAGGGACACTTCTTGACAAGCTGAGGGACACTTCTTGACAAAGCTGAGGGACACTCCTTGACAAAGCTGAGGGACGCTTCTTGACAAAGCTGAGGGACACTTCTTGACAAGCTGAGGGACTCTCCTTGACAAGCTGAGGGACACTTCTTGACAAGCTTAAGGACACTTCTTGACAAGCTGAGGGACACTACTTGAAAAGCTGAGGGACTCTCCTTGACAAGCTGAGGGACACTTCTTGACAAGCTGAGGGACACTTCTTGACAAGCTGAGGGACACTTCTTGACAAGCTGAGGGACACACCTTGACAAGCTGAGGGACACTCCTTGACAAGCTGAGGGACTCTCCTTGACAAGCTGAGGGACTCTCCTTGACAAGCTGAGGGACTATCCTTTACAATCTGAGGGACACTTCTTGACAAGCTGAGGGACACTTCTTGACAAGCTGAGGGGCACTTTTTGACAAGCTGAGGGACACTACTTGAAAAGCTGAGGGACTCTCCTTGACAAGCTGAGGGACACTTCTTGACAAGCTGAGGAACACTACTTGAAAAGCTGAGGGACTCTCCTTGACAAGCTGAGGGACACTTCTTGACAAGCTGAGGGACACTTCTTGACAAGGTATCGAACCACAGCAATCCAAGTTCAGTCAATGGGATTGTCGTGTCCCTGTGATAGATTCAGTGCTAGCCCAACCGAATCATGAATCTATGAATAGCAAGTGACGGAAGGTATCCATCAGAAAGCAATATTATTTTTTCTCGTGACGTTACTCGAGGCTGAATGTACTGAAAAACAGCAAATGTACACACAGGTAATTCCTAACGCACTTCCCTCCGGCAGGTAACAGAGATCCCGAAACGTCAAGGGCGATGAAGAAAGGGGCGTTACTTTGCTTGCCAACGGCAAATCCATTTCATGTTTAGATAAGTAAGCCTGCCATGTGCTCGCCTGTGGTCGACTACAAACTAAAAATGTAGCTTTTAGCAGCACCTCAAACTGATCTATAAATGACACTTTCCACACGCACCATGCTCTGACTGACTGACGACCAACGGGAGGAACTGTCACAGCGTGTACGCGTCATCCAATCACTGCACAGCTACTGGAGGGCAAGGCACGGACGTGGAATGAGCCGGAAGCCCCACGACAGGTGGCGGGTAGGTCAGGCAAGATGGCGGCGGTCCGAACGTGGGTGTACTGACGACGTAGGCCAGCTGGCCCTGGGGCAGGGTAGGGGCGTGGCTCGCAGCCTGAAAACCAAGGGTACTGACCGTGGACTGGGTCTGATACTCATGGTAGTTCACGCGGGGGTTCTCAGCCATACCACTGGAGACGGAAGAACCACCCGGGGTGGAGAGGATTTTAGGAGGGGGACGCTTGGCAAGCTGGCAGACATGGCAGGGAAGGTGTGAGAAGAGCCAGCCCCCAGAGAGGGCCCATAAAGCGTGGAAGCAGCACGTGCGTTCTCTGCTTTACTGGGTGGACATGGAACACATGCACCTGGCCTTCTGTCGGCCTCAGCGCCGGGCACACTCTTCACCGGACTGGTCAAGGACGGAGTCTTCCCATCTAGCGCAGGTGGACCATGAGCATAAACTGGGGGAGGAGGTGGAGGGGGCAGTGATGAGGCCATACAAGAGGTCATGGGACTGACCTGCGCAACGACTGAACACAACTCTCCACTGTTTGCCACTATCGTGGGAGCGGGAAGGTGGTTTCCGAAACTGAGGACCGCAGGAGGGGGCACCATGGGTGGGGGGTGGATGGAAGACGTCTCAGAGGCGTTCATGTATAAGCTGGGATTTCCCGTCACGCACACGTTGTACTGACGCCTGGGGTAAAAACACTGAGCTTCAGCATTGAGTCTGCCCCCGGAGTCCTGGTCTAGAGGCCCCTGTTCTGCAAGTGGTTCCACCATGTAGACAGGCTGCCCGTGACACCGTTCCTTGTTGGCTTTCATCTCAGTCAGCAGCTGCTGAAAGCGAGGCGGGATGTCTTTGATGGGCTTGATCAGTTTGTGCGTGCCGTACATGTAGTACTTGCGCTTTCCTTTCTCTTTCACCACTTTCACTCCGTCTTCGCCTTGTCCTGAACCTGGGTCGTGCTCGGGCAGTTTGGGTTCCTGCGGGATCGAGGCATCAAGATCGTCCTCCCGCCCTTGCTCTCCGTCCCCCTCGCCGCTGCTGGTGAACCCGCTGTCGGACACGTCACTGACCAGGTCCATGGTGTCTTTGGTCTCTTTCTCCTGACTGCTGCTGCTGCTGCTGCTGTTGCAGTTGAAGGTCTGCATCTGTTGGATGCTTGGTAGAGACGGAGACGGCTTTCCTTTAGGGGTCTGCGGAGTGCTGGAACTGCTGGCATGGGGGCTGTGATATCCTGTGATGGTCGTGGGGCCTTTCAGATCGTTGGGCACCTGCATGGAGGACTCGACCGGTCCGTTCTGGTACGCATAGGACAGCTGTGGTGGCGTGGTAGGGTAGCTGTACTGTGGGTACTGTTGCTGCTGCTGCTGCTGCTGCCGCTGTTGTTGAATGTGGGCGCTGATGCCGAAGTACTGAAATAGTCAAGGTCAGAATTGAGAACAGAGCGAGTGAAATGTCTATTACAACAACCCCAACGTTAAAAAAAGAAAGATTTACGTGATTAATGTTTTGCTACCGAAGTGTCAAAGAGTGTCAGTCCTAGCCGTATTGATTCATTAGGCAAAAAAGTATCAGGTGATCTGTGTGGTCAGAACACTCTGGGTATTTCCCATGCCTTAGGGATATATTTCACCTGCCTTTGGGATATATTTCACATGTCTTAAGGGTATATTTCACTTGCCTTTGGGATGCATTTCACATGCCTTAGGGATATATTTCACATGTCTTAAGGGTATATTTCTCTTGCCTTTGGGATGCATTTCACATGCCTTAGGGATATATCTCACAAGCCTAAGGAATATATTTCACATGCCTTTGGGATGCATTTCACATGCCTTAGGGACATATTTCACATGCCTTTGGGATAATTCTCATATGCCATACTTATTATTTCACACTTTTTAGGGACATATTTCACATGTCTCAGGAACTTACTTCACATGTCTTAGGGACTTACTTCACATGTATTAGACGGCCTGCAAAAGTATGAGGATTTTACAGTATTGAGCCAGTATTGCAAATACCATATCCTGCGAACGTGGCTAGTGACATGCAAGACACTTCAAAGTCATTAGCATATCTTACTCCTCGCCTTGCTATATGCGCGCGCAATCCTCATTCAAGGCACGAATGCCCATCATCGGAACTAAGACACTGAAGGAACAACGAGATCATTACAGAGTACAACTTTGGCGGTAGTCAACACAAAAGATGTAAGACAATAACACTTTAATACTGACATGGATACCTGTCTGTAAACTTTGGTGTTCGACCCCACTGACTCATGTTTTACCGTTGTCGACTGTCGCTGTACGGATGGGTTGTCTCGGACACACTCGATTACACTTGACAAAACTGGTTTGTCAACATTTACCACACTCAGCCGATTTTACGTGGTCGGATGTGATTGTGCCTTGCATGTACAAGTCATTGTTTTCATCAGCAGATACACTGTATGATTGAATTTACATCTGAATCGGCGTCAGCGGAAACAGCCACCCTTTTGGAAAGGAAGTAAAAACCATACATGGATTATGTAATTCCGATCCGATATAACGATTCTGATCGAACAGTTGCAAGCAATATGGGGAAGATAACCCAACAGAACACAGCACTAATCCGCCATTTTTTTATGCTGTCAAGCATGCGGACCAAGCCGTACATAGCTTGAAACAGACTGGCTCGATCCTTCAAGGTCCGGGACTTGCTACGTCTGCGGGCTTCATGAGGGACATCTTTCAAATGTCTAAGGGACATGTTTCACTGGACATAGATAGAACACTTTTGAGATTTAAATGTTCGTTATATATGAGTCAGATCCTTCAGAATTCGCGAGCGTATAGTTAAAAGATTGTCTTTCATTTCACTGGATTGATTTCATTATTATTTAAAAAAAAAAAATTTCTCTACGGTGTTTTTTCCTGTTAGGTCGCCGTTAGTTGATTACCTTAGATAATTATCTGATTGGGATTTTTTGTTGTTGTTGTTGTGGTGATGAGAATGTTACTAAATTTTAGCGTGTGCCTCTGTTAGGCACTGTATGTGGAATCTTATCACAGGTGATGACTGTAGTGTTGCATTATACTGTAGGAGAAATGTGTATGCAGAGACGTGAAAGAATTTCCTCTACGTCTCTGGTGTATGTCAGATACTATGAGTGGAATCATTGCCATCAAATGATGAGAACACCACTAACTTATACTACAGGTGGAATATCTTTGCTAGATACACTAGGTGGGCTCGTTTCCTTCACGTGGTGATAATACTTATGAATTAAAAGTGCTCTACAAAGTGAGATTCTTGTCAATGGTGATGAGAATACCACAGCTTTGTAGATGGTAGGTCTCTGTCAGATACTTTGGTGGGATCACAGCCCACTGCTCATGAGATTAACAAAAGAATTGTAGGTGATCCGTCATACTATGGGCATGATCATTGCTACTGGTGATGCGAAAGACAAAGAATGTCAGATAGAGTGGGTGAGGTCGTTGTCATTGTTGGCAGGAATAACAAAGAATTACAGGTGATCAGTCAGATACAATGGGTGGGATCATTGCATTTGGTGCCGAAAATAACAAATAATGATAGGTGATCTGTCAGATACTATAGGTGGAATCATTGCCATCGGTGACTAGAATAACAAAGGAAAGTGATCTGTCAGATACTATGGGTGGGATCACTGGTATTGGTGACTAGAATAACAAAGAAAAGTGATCTGTCAGATACTATGGGTGGGATCACTGGTATTGGTGACTAGAATAACAAAGGAAAGTGATCTGTCAGATACTATGGGTGGGATCACTGGTATTGGTGACTAGAATAACAAAGAAAAGTGATCTGTCAGATATTATGGGTGGGATCACTGGTATTGGTGACTAGAATAACGAAGAATTCAAAGTGATCTGTCAGATACTATGGGTGGGATCACTGGTATTGGTGACTAGAATAACAAAGAAAAGTGATCTGTCAGATACTATTGGTGGGATCACTGGTATTGGTGACTAGAATAACAAAGAAAAGTGATCTGTCAGATACTGTGGGTGGGATCACTGGTATTGGTGACTAGAATAACGAAGAATTCAAAGTGATCTGTCAGATACTATGGGTGGGATCACTGGTATTGGTGACTAGAATAACAAAGAAAAGTGATCTGTCAGATACTATGGGTGGGATCACTGGTATTGGTGACTAGAATAACGAAGAATTCAAAGTGATCTGTCAGATACTATGGGTGGGATCACTGGTATTGGTGACTAGAATAACAAAGAAAAGTGATCTGTCAGATACTGTGGGTGGGATCACTGGTATTGGTGACTAGAATAACGAAGAATTCAAAGTGATCTGTCAGATACTATGGGTGGGATCACTGGTATTGGTGACTAGAATAACAAAGAAAAGTGATCTGTCAGATACTATGGGTGGGATCACTGGTATTGGTGACTAGAATAACGAAGAATTCAAAGTGATCTGTCAGATACTATGGGTGGGATCACTGGTATTGGTGACTAGAATAACAAAGAAAAGTGATCTGTCAGATACTGTGGGTGGGATCACTGGTATTGGTGACTAGAATAACGAAGAATTCAAAGTGATCTGTCAAATTCTATAGGTGGGATCACTGGCACTGGCGATGAGATTATCCCCAAAGTACAGATGACACGTCGGATGTTATACTATTATGATACTGTAAGTGGGACTTTTGCCACTGGCGACGAGAATTCCACAGAATTATAGATAACGTGTCTCAGTCTGGTGCCCTTTGAGGGATCAATGGCTGGTGTGATGAAAACTCCACTGATGTGTGTCTGTGGCAGATACTATGAGTAGAATCAATGCCGCCACTGATGGGAACACCATTGGATCATGGGTGATGTATCTCTGTTAGTTACCTGGGCGATATATCTCTGTTAGTTACCTGGGCGATATATCTCTGTTAGTTACCTGGGCGATATATCTCTGTTAGTTACCTGGGTGATATCTCTCTGTTAGTTACCTGGGTGATACCTCTCTGTTAGTTACCTGGGTGATACCTCTCTGTTAGTTACCTGGGTGATATCTCTCTGTCTGTTACCTTACTATTGCCAGAGGTCTAAATCATGGTTCAGCTGGAAACCAACGGCAGATCAGAGGCAGTGGAGACAAATGTTTTTTTTCTGCACACGCGAGAATCGATTGCACCCTTCACGCTGTTGGTGAAGGCTTTAACACACATTTTGACTTCGATCTTTCTCTCTTTTCTTTTCATTTCTTTCTAACGCCATTGTCATAGTGATGGAATAACTGTTTAATGTTGTCTACCCCCCCCCCCCCCCCCCCACGCGCATCCCTTCACCATCTCTCAGCCTCCATCCCAACCCTACACAACTTATTTATTCCACTGACTCACGAGTTTGGCAATGATCAAAATAGTTGAAAAGAGTGGGCTTTGAATCAAGCTGTGCTGTATTGTCGTGTCAACATGACAGAAGCCGTCGGTTTACTTTTCCCATGGAAAATGTTTACTTATGTTATTGAGCCTGAAATCTCCTGTCTGCACTTTGACTATAAAACTTTGACTGACCACTGGACATGACATACACGAAACAAGACCTTGAGCTTAATTTGAGTAAATTGATCGGCGAATTCTATCTAAAATCCTTTACAGCTAATTCGGCTGAAAGCTTGCAATCAAGAGGTGGGGGGGGGGGGGGGGGGGGCAAGAAAGCTTGTAATCAAGAATGAGGACCCCCCCCCCCCCCCAGCAAACAAACACACAAAAAAAAACCTTTAAAAAACCCCGACCATCGTATTATGAACTGATTAATAAATTAAGATTTTTTAAAAAGTTATGATTTAGTAATCAACATGTTTTATACTTCAGTCATTTTGTTCTGCATGATACATTTCAGTTTGTCTCCTGCTGTAAACGGTTTGTTACAGTAAGCTGCCGCTGCTTTATCCATTCCTTTTTTCCTTCTTTTTTCTTTGATAGAAACATGATCATTTCATTGTCCAAAACATGATAATTTCATTGTCCAAAACATGATAATTTCAGTGTCCAGGTGTGGTGATTGAAGACAGGTAAATCACGTTCTCCGTCTCTCGGCATCCCATGTGTCCATAATCTTTATGATGATTGTCATTATACGACAATGATGATGATGATCTTCCGCCTGGCTATGAACGCGAATGAACGATTAAATTTACAATAATGATGATGACGATGATGATTATGATGATCATAGGATGATGATGATGATGATGATGATAAACAATAACGCTATGATGATAACAACGACAACGATGACGACGATTACGATGATTACAATGCTGTTGGTTAAAAGTCAAAGTGTACACACCTCCACTCCAAGGTTGAAGAAATACCTCAGCGTGTTCACGTCTGCTGGAATCAAAACAAAAACACCACCACTTATTGATGCTGATAACACGAACAGCTAGACAATTCAACCTGTCAAAAGACAAACAAGAAAATCAATCAAGTGAAAAGGAAAACAGAAACATTGATCACACGTGTACACAGACGTACAACAAAATTAGCCACTTCTAGCCGCCATGACGATGTGGTTAGCGTCTCGGACTCCCGGCTGGGAGGTCTTGGGTTCGATTCCCATCAGAGACATATGGGAGTTCACTGCCCCGACCGGCTCGTACCCAGAATTGAGTTTACTACGGGCTCAGCTGGGAAGACTGGGACCACACAGCCGAGTTTCATCTACTAAATGGATGCGCCTCTGGGAGTATTGCTCAAATTTCCTGACCAGCACTGCAGGTGTCTGCATCTCTCGGGCCTTGTTGACGCTGGGATATACTATGAAAGTAAGCGTAGAGTACAGTGTTTTCACGCCGTCTCAGACCGGAATGGAAATCCGTAGCATCATCCTCATTCTCATCAATCAGCTTGTGGCCCTTCATGCCCTGCTCTCACGGTGACTTCAGTTTTGACGTCCTCTCCACGTCTGTGGCCTTGGTTTGATTCCGTTGGGATCACCGGTTTTGACAATTTCATGGGGGTTGTGGTTGGGCGGATGTGGTGGCGCCCACCAAAGGGAGAGCTCACTCGCGCCGGCTCTGTGACTAAGCAATTATTGTCGTCAGTAGGGGCTTAGTAGGCGGTGTCTTGCACATGTTGGTTCAGAACAGACACCTTTGAACACCACCGAAGTGACTCGACGGCAGTTCAGTGTCTCTTCCGGTGGGTTGCCTCTTGACGACTTGACATTGACTGCTCTCTGTGGATTGCCGGTGCCGGGGCTGTGGCTGTGGACGGGGTGTCGGAATGAGCGCCGTGGTTGCAATGCCACTGAGGTGGCACAGATGATGAGACTGCAAAAAGAAAAAGAAAAAGAAAAAAGCCCCCCCCCCCCCTCATTCCCCTTTCTTAGTACCCTCCCCCTCGGTCCCCCCTCTTCCCTTCCCCGAACCTCCTTCCCTCAACCCTCATTTCCTGCTATCCCCCTCCTCTTCCCATTCCGATGACACCCCCCCCCCCCTTCCCCTTCCCGCACTTTTTTTTTACTCTCACACCCTCCCATCCTCCTCTTTCCCCATCCCCTTACCCACTTATTCCCCTTTTCCACGCCCCCTCTTCTCCATCCCCTCGTCCACCCCAACCCCTTTTGCCTTAGACCCGTTTCGAATTTTTTGAAGGAAAAAGAAATTGGGAAACGCATGATTGTTGTCAGCAGGCAGTTCTTCAGTCAGCTCTACCCACGTTGGTACCTCGCTGCATAAATGTGTGCATGGATTGTAAAGCACGTAGAGCTTGGTCTTTAGCTGTGGACATGTGCTATGTAAGTATGATGAGAGAGAGAGAGAGAGAGAGAGAGAGAGAGAGACAGACAGACAGACATACAGACAGATTTACAGACTAACAGACGGACAGATGGAAAGTACAGAGATAGAGAGAGAGAGAGAGAGAGAGAGAGAGAGAGAGAGAGAGAGGGAGAGAGAGAGAGAGAGGGAGAGAGAGACAGAACAGAGAGAGAGAGAGAGAGAGAGAGACAGACAGACAGATGGACAAGCAGACAGACAGGCAGAACACACACACACACACACACACACACACACACACACGAAGGGAGAGCGAGAGAGAAAGAGAGAGAGAGAGAGAGAGAGAGAGAGAGAGAGAGAGAGGAGAGAGAGACAGACAGACAGACAGACTGACAGAGAGAGAGAGAGAGAGAGACAGACAGACAGACAGACAGACAGACCGACAGAGAGAGAGAGGAGAGAGAGAGAGAGAGAGAGAGAGAGAGAGAGAACGTCCACTAACCAGACAGTGGCAGGTCTTTGCCATAGGCGTCTTGAGATGGGGGCCAGTTGACGTTGACCTGACCTATGGTATTTACATACGGAACTGTCACCACAGGCATCACGTAGCTGACTCCGCCCCAGTTCCCACTTGGCCCCGCCCCCGTGCTGCTAGCCATGCCCACCGCCTGAGTTTGACCGTCCATTGGTAGAACGGCTGCGAGGAGAGAGGAGCTTGCCCTTTGTTCTTGACCAATCGAATGGCTGTCAGAGTCACGTGTGTTATGACGTGTGTTGGGACCGTAAGTTGACTGGGTTTGTGATTCCAAGGGAATGAGACCTATGGAGCAAAGAAATGCGTTCAGAAAACATGAACACACACACACACACACACGACATGAAATGAACTGAAAACAAATAGTGGCCAAACAATTCTTAGACAATATTTTTTGCCAATTTACCAACATAATCATAATACAAAATATGAACTTTTAAACCTGACTGACACCAAACAGACAGATAAGAATTTTAAAAGGGCGGTGGTTCTTCACGTCTGAAGACCAACTTTTTTATTTTTTTATTTCTATTTTTTCCCATCTTATTATCGTCTTTTTTGTTCATGCAATGTATACATAACCTGGAGAACGAACCAACGAGGAGAACGCACAAGCCGACTCTGAGACTTTAAAGGACATTGCCTCCTTCAATTCCTTTAACTCTAATGGGCATTGGGAGTCACCAACAAATAAATGATCAGACGCACAGGCATCAGCAACACCTTGCATGAGATGAAACAGACACTGGAGGTGGTCTTCTCGCTGAGTGCTAAGTAAGCTTTAAAGCTCCGCCGCTAAGGAGGCCAGCAGGACCAGCCAGTGACGACTGTTTCACTCTATGAAGAGCTCTTCAGGCTCGTTACTGGATCTTGGTAACCCACTGATGAGAAGCTCCTCCACATAAACAAACTCTGGACTCCTCCCCCCCCAAAAAAAAAAAAAAAAGAAAAAGAAAAAAATCAGGTACATTTTCCTACTTTTAAGAAATTTAAACCCGAGAAGCAAAGGTGGACTATCAATGTCAGGAAAAAGAAGAATTTGATTCAATCGATAGTTTATGATTTGCCCAGAAATCAACAGGTGATGGAATGTAAGAAACACAGTCTGTGGAGTGAGTGAGTGTGTGTGTGTGTGTGTGTGTGTGTGTGTGTGTGTGTGTGTGTGTGCATGCATGCAGCCATGTGTGTGTGTGTGTGCGTGATCTTGCTCCTTGCACAAATCCAGTTTTGAGAGAAAGTGCAAGAGCTGAAAAGGATGAACAGGGTGGAGGAGAGGGTGGAGGAGACGAAGGGAGGGTGGGTGGGGACAGATAAATAAAATCTTCAGTGATGCTGGTCATCGTAAAAATGTTAACATGAGACAGACAGGCACATCCAGGCTGGCATCCACTGATGAATTTCAGCCAGAAGATGAAAGCCGACTCTAGAGTAACGAATGATACTATTTGCCTGACAGAAAGGACTGTAGAACAACGAATGATTCTATGCTAGACAGAAAAGACTCTAAGAGTAACGAATGATTCTATATGCCAGACAGATAAGACTCTAGGGTAACGAATGATTCTATTTTCCTGACAGAAAAGATTATAGAGTAACAAATGATTCTATTTTCCTGACAGAAAAGACTCTAGAGTAACGAATGATTCTATATGCCCTACAGAAAAGACTTTAAGAGTAACGAATGATTCTATATGCCAAACAGAAAAGACTCTAGAATAACGTATGATTCTATTTGCCTGACAGAAAAGACTCTAAGAGCAATGAATGATTCTATTTGCCTGACAGAAAAGACTCTAGAGTAACGACTGATTCTATATGCCAAACAGGAAAGACTCTAAGAGTAGCGAATGATTCTATTTGCCTGACAGACAAGACTCTTGAGTAACAAATGATTCTATATGCCAAACAGAAAAGATTCTAAGAGTAGCGAATGATTCTATTTGCCGACAGAAAAGACTCTAAGAGTAACGAATGATTCTATTTGCCAGATAGAAAAGACTCTAGAGTAACGAATGATTCTTTATGCCAGACAGAATAAGCTTGTGCCGCCAGTGAAAGATTTAATGTCTGCACTTCAACGCCCTCTTCTCCAACCCTTTTTTAATCTTCTTTTTCTGTATGTACACCTTTGCTATATCACTGTTCTATAGAACGGTGGAATGTTTCTTGCCTGCGCTTTTTTTTTTCTTCTTCTTCTTCTCCACACTACTTCATTGTTCAGCCATTAAGCAAGGAAGGTAACTTTCGTTCGCACCGATTACACGCACACCACTTCCCTGCACTCACCATGGGGACATAATGGTAACTTCCCTTTGTTGTGTTGTGCTGCATGTGTCGAACAATGCGAGTCGTAAAGTATTCAGGTACATTTATTTCCGTTAGGCAGTTTTCGGTTGTTGAATCGACGACGTGCGAAGTGCGAGGTTGATGTCAGACAAGGGAGAGAAGTGCGAAGTGGAAAGAAAGGCGGCAGCCAATGAGAACACGGCGCTCCTTGGTCGTGTCAGGGCGGCCAGAGGTAAAGTCACTGTGTCCGCTGCTACGCCATTGTTGCTAAATGAAATGTAACACCGTCCTTTGATTTAA
>CM065720.1:61943756-61948756 GCA_033310375.1 Conus canariensis | reverse complement strand
GCGATGGCCAGCCTGAACAGAGTGTGGAAGAGCAACATCAAATTTCACACAAAATTCCGGCTCTACAAGTCACTAGTGGTCTCCATCCTGTTATATGGTTGCGAGACATGGACACCGATGGCCGAAACAGAAAGAAGAATCCAAGCGTTTGAAACCAAATGCCTGAGGAAACTACTCCGCATTTCCTACAAGCACAAAGGGGGGAGGGAGGGAAGGAGGGGGAAGGGGGAGGGGGGTTCGGTAGGGGCCAGGGCAGGGAGTGGATGAGTCCAAGTACTTTAGTAACTAAAGCATCAATGGGAGAAACATCGAATCTTAAAAAACACAACAAAACAAAAAACATGATTGGGGATGGTTGGGGTGGGGGTGGGGTGGGGGGTGGCATGGAGGGAAGACTGGGAGGGGAAGAGGTGTGAAAACAAAACGGATGATCGAGTCACAGCAGGAAGGGGGGGGGGGGGGGGGCGGGGAGAGGATCCCCACTTAAGAGGCGCCAGGAGTGAGTGAAGGGAGGGGGTGTGAGGGCAGGGGAAGGGAAGGAGGAGCAGAGGTGGAGAAAACATCATCTTGCTATTCGTTTGCCAAAACAAACAGACAACATTATCACTTTGTTTTTTTTGGAGGCACTTTAGATATTTTCAAAATGTATTCACAAAAGGAGTGTGTGGGGATAGGGAGGTGGTGGAGGTGGGAAATGGAGAAGGGAGGGATGACGTGGGGGGGGGGGGGGGAGGAGGGTTCCTGTGTTTTTCTTCCATTCATCTCACACTGATAATCCATTAAAGGGTGGCATGATATTTATAAAGGAATCCCCAGAAGTGTGTATGTAGTGTTTTAAGTGTTCAGACATATATAAAAGGGAGAAATGCTGACGGGGTGGGGGTGAAGGTGGGGATGAGGGGGATGTCGAGACATCAGCACATCAGAGGCTGTATGTGCTTATAAACACAGTGGGCAGGAGGGGGGGGGGGGGGGGGGGGGGGCATTAGGACGCACGCGACCAGATTGTGTATACACACATGAAATGTGATGTTCAGACATCAGTAGATCTGCTGTTCTGTGTGTTTATACAGATGAAATGTGATGTTCAGACATCAGTAGATCTGATGTTCTGTGTGTTTATACAGATGAAATGTGATGTTCAGACATCAGTAGATCTGATGTTCTGTGTGTTTATACAGATGAAATGTGATGTTCAGACATCAGTAGATCTGATGTTCTGTGTGTTTATACAGATGAAATGTGATGTTCAGACATCAGTAGATCTGCTGTTCTGTGTGTTTATACAGATGAAATGTGATGTTCAGACATCAGTAGATCTGATGTTCTGTGTGTTTATACACATGAAATGTGATGTTCAGACATCAGTAGATCTGATGTTCTTGTGTTTATACACATGAAATGTGATGTTCAGACATCAGTAGATCTGATGTTCTGTGTGTTTATACACATGAAATGTGATGTTCAGACATCAGTAGATCTGATTGTTCTGTGTGTTTATACAGATGAAATGTGATGTTCAGACATCAGTAGATCTGATGTTCTGTGTGTTTATACAGATGAAATGTGATGTTCAGACATCAGTAGATCTGCTGTTCTGTGTGTTTATACACATGAAATGTGATGTTCAGACATCAGTAGATCTGATGTTCTATGTGTTTATACACATGAAATGTAATGTTGAGACATCAGTAGATCTGATGTTCTATGTGTTTGTACACATGAAATGTGATGTTCAGACATCAGTAGATCTGATGTTCTGTCTGTTTATACACATGCAGGGGGAGGAATGTTGATACATCAGAAGATCAGATGTTCTATATGTTTACACACACATGGTGTTATGTTTGAGGCTTCTGCAGTTCTTCTTATTCTATGTGTTTATGCATCTGAACAGTAAAGGAGCGTTGAGACATCAGTAGATCTAATGTTTTTGTTTGTACACACATGGAGGGGGTGTTGACACATCAGTAGGTCTGATGTTCTATACGTTTATTGACATGAGGGGGGGGGGGGGGGGGGGGGCGGGGTGTCGACACATCGGTAGGTCTGATATTCTACGTGTTTATACACATGGAGGGCATGGGAATGTTGACACATCGGTAGTCTGATATTCTATGTGTTTATACACATGGAGGGCATGGGAATGTTGACACATCGGTAGTCTGATATTCTATGTGTTTATACACATGGAGGGCATGGGAATGTTGACACATTGGTAGGTTTGATATTGTATGTGTTTATACACATGGAGGGCATGGGATGTTGACACATGGTAGGTTTGATATTGTATGTGTTTATACACATGGAGGGCATGGGAATGTTGACACATTGGTAGGTTTGATATTCTATGTGTTTATACACATGGAGGGCATGGGAATGTTGACACATCAGAGTGTCTGATGTTGTATGTAGGTTTGTCCGTGTGTTAACCAGAGGAGTGGGAACATCCCGCTTTACAACACACACACACACACACACACACACACACACGCACACGCACACACACACACACATACACGCACGCACGAGCGCGTGCACACACACACACACACACACACACACCCCACACACACACACACACACACACACACACACACACGCACGCACACACACACACACACACACACACACACACACACACTAAAGCATACACACACGCGCGCACTCAAGCACTCTCTCTCTCTCTCTCTCGCTCTCTCTCTCTCTCTCGCTCGCTCGCTCGCTCTCACTCGCCTCCCCTCCCCCTCCCCTCCTCTGTCCGCCTCAGACTGTGCTGTTGCTCGAACCCACGACCCTCAGGTGTGAAGAGCTGTGTGCTATGAACCACTCATGCCATCAGTCCCCTGTGTGTGTGTGTGTGTGTGCGTGTGCGTGTGTGTGTGTGTGTGTGTGTGTGTGTGTGTGTGCGTGCGTGCATGCGTGCGTGTGTGTGTGTGTGTGTGGTGTGTGTGTGTGTGTGTGTGTGTGTGTGTGTGTGTGTGTGAAGCTGACACGTGTGTATGCGGCTGCACGTATTCTTACGGTAGTACACGCACAGTTGTACCAACTCAGTCCTTCTCTGGCATGCCAACAGACACAAGTGGCTGTACTGCCCTGCAGGCATTCATAGCAGGAAGATCAGAACAACCACACAGAGAGAAGAAGACAGACCAAACTCCTTTCAACCTGATGCCACTGGATACTAATTCCAGGTGAAATGCCAATGACAAAAAGGCCCACACACTTTAAAGCAACGAACGTGTCAAACCTTCAGTTTAAGCTGTGCCATGTCATGCCATGAACGAGCCTGCCTACGGCTAAAATGCCACACTTTCAAACCGCTGTGCTGCGGGGTCGGCTGTTTTACTGGCACAAAACCTAATCGCCAGTGAGATCCGCCTGCTACGTTTCCCCGCCTCGTGAACTGCGGGGTTGCTTCTACAGTCGGAAAACAAGTTCATTGTGGTAACTAATAGGCTAGAGGCTCAGACGAAAAGCAAAGACGAGGTTACAACATTTTAGAGTCTAATTCAGCCTCAACCTAATTAGAATCCACTTCAAGTTTAATATAAACTAGATCAAGACTGTAAGAAAGGGCAAGAGCTCTTTGAGAAAATCTGACTGATTTTTTTTTTTTTTTTTTAAATGTTCGGCCATTATTTTTGCCTACATGCGCCAACAAAATTGGAACGTTCTGAGAAATTCGCATTCTCATCCTCGAACAGGCCACAAGACTTATGTTGCACAAGAACCACCAAACAACTTGTGTTGTTTTTTTTGTGTGTTTCCTGTCTGACAGACTTTTGTAGCAACTAGGTTTTGAAGCTATACGTGGAATAACTGCATGACGTGCTCTGGTCTGATCAAACACATGGCTTTCATTTTCGCATCATGAGCCAAAGAACAGCGCTGCTGGCGGACACACGTGACTATGCCTCGCTGGACAATCAAACAGCAGATGAGAATTGAACGGGCCCACTTCAGATTCTTACCGTAACACATACTGTTTTTTCGGATCAGTTTACTCAATGGCTGGCTAACCTGTGGGCCGTAGTACTGATGGTTGAAACAGGCACCACAAGCCAAGCAGAACGGTCTTAATGATGAATAATTTTGTGCACTAATCAAACAAGCTCAAATGTGTTGCATTTTGCCTTCAAACAAAATAAATTAACTGCCTATATCGTGAGGCCTGTATCACTTGACACTGTTTCCGAGGGAAATACCCATTCCAAACAGAATTAGAGCTATGAGAGTTTCCAGAGAAGCAGAGCAGACAGGAGCAGTATCTCTTCGCGTTTTCTCACCGTTCGCTTTTGTCCGAGTCCCATTCGCTTGCACAGATCACTAACCTCTTCCTGGCGAGAGAAATGTTCAGTTGGGTGGGCTGCCCTCTTAGGTAAGCTCATATGCCAGCTTCTTCTTATCCGCTGTTAAGCCAGGGCAGCCCACTGCCTGCATGTAAGCTTTGCCCGCAAGTGAACCACTGTGTGTGTGTGTGTGTGTGTGTGTGTGTGTGTGTGTGTGTGTGTGTGTTAAACTTGATGATTGAACACTCGTGAAGTGTAGTAGACAGACAGCCAACCCATGAACAGGGACAGACACAGAGCCATTTAGACCAACAGGAAGAGATGAATGCCTTCAAAAGGCGCCACGGATCATCCAATTGGCGAAA
Source organism: Conus canariensis (assembly GCA_033310375.1). Classification (NCBI taxonomy): domain Eukaryota; kingdom Metazoa; phylum Mollusca; class Gastropoda; order Neogastropoda; family Conidae; genus Conus; species Conus canariensis. The sequence continues at coordinate 61,944,099 of CM065720.1, read as the reverse complement.
TAGGCGAAGGTACTACTCTTGTCCCCTCTCCTTCTTTGGTGTGTCGAAGCTGTATGTTTTAAGGCATGTCACACCACATGAATTAATACCTACAGCACGGCCCTGAGATGCAAGCTCATGCCAGGACAGTCGGTTATAAGTATGGGAACTGTCGAGTGTCAAAATGTCATAATTTCTGCTTTGTTCCAGAACCCCTGTCTTCAAGCTTCAAAACACACTCACTTCAGGATAAAGCGAAACCACAGAAAATACATGTTAAATATACTGGGGGCCAAACGTACGTAACACTGAGCCTCAACATTACAAAGGAAAAACAAAAGTAAGTAAATGATAGAGAGGGAGG
>CM065720.1:61936256-61938756 GCA_033310375.1 Conus canariensis | reverse complement strand
GAGGCGACCAGTCAGTGCATTATATAGGGTACTGTCTATGGTTTTAAGCTGACCGTCTCCCAGCAATGAGGCGACCAGTCAGTGCATTACATAGGGTATTGTGTATGCCCCCTAGGCAAAGGGATCAACTTTCTCCAACACAGGGACATTCATTTTGGGGGCGGGAGAGAGAGAGAGAGAGAGAGAGAGAGAGAGAGAGAGAGAGAGAGAGAGAGAGAGAGAGTTTGGGGGCGGAGAGAGAGAGAGAGAGAGTTTGGGGGCGGAGAGAGAGAGAGAGAGAGAGAGAGAGAGAGAGAGAGAGAAAGTTTGGGGGGAGAGAGGAGAGGAGAGAGAGAGAGAGAGAGAGAGAGGTTTGGGGGCAGAGAGAGAGAGAGAGAGAGAGAGAGAGAGAGAGAGAGAGAGAGAGAGTACTCATGGATCTTTTCATCTGCTGATCATTAAAAAGAGCTTTTTGATGAGCTGTAGTAAGAACTTCTGTTTCCCAGTTCAGCATATCGTACTGCCAAGAACAATTTCCTTTTTTTTCTCTCATGTGTTTGTCAATCAAGTATCCTGTCACGAGGAAAATGATGCAGATCTGTCGTAGTCCAGTTGTTGTTGTTGTCGTACCCTGGCTAAAAGACTCCAGGGATCATCCAAACAGCCGAAGTACTTGAAACATATGGTACAAATGCATCAGCTGGGGATGAGAACATTACGTGTGTGACCGTTTTTGACTACCCCGCCACAGGGCAGCCACAACCCGACTTCGGGTGATTTTGGAGACTGATAATATTATGCTAGGAGCTTGTCACAACTGAAGACAATCCCCGCATAACTATGCAGAGCAATAACAACATTTTGATGTAGCCTTAGTGTTCTAGCCTGTGTGAACTGGCCTGACAGCCTTAAGCCAAGGCGCAGTGACAGCCTACAGAATGAAGCGATCTTTTTACCGTGCTTCTTGAAGGCGTGCCAAATATCATGAGCACCCCCCCCCCCCCTCCGCACGCACAAAGATCTTGACGCGCTTACATTGCAACAGAATATTCGTAATTTTCTAGTTTTTTTTCTTCTTTTTTTTTTTTAAATGCGGGGCTTAAAAAAACTCACAAGAGCTCCACTGCTGGGTATTCTTGTGAATCGTGTTCCCGCTTGTTGAAAATGGGGAAAGAGAGACTGAGGGTAGGGGGTGGTGGAGGGGGTGGGGGTAGGCGTGGGTGGGTGGGTGGGGGGGTGGGGGGGGGGGGCGGGGAGGGGAAGACAACTTACCCCATGCGGATGGAAACGGGAAATTGTTTGCCCCATACCGGAAAACGTACCCTGACATGGGGTGAGTTTGCCCCTTGTGCCATCAAGTCAGCGAGGAGCCAAACTGTGAGTTATGTTCAGATAGTTTTACAAGACCCGAACCCCCCAATTTGTCTATTTATTTATTTGTTTATCTGTTTATTCATTATTCATTCGTTGTTTATTTCTTTCATTCTGTTTACTTCTTTATTCATCCATTTATTTATTTAATTGCCACCAGAGGGAGAGCTTTACACGATGTTCTACAACTTGTGCATGCTATTATTCATTTATTTGCCATCAGAGGGAGAGCTTTACACAATGTTCTACGACTTATGCGCTGCTATTATTATTTATTTGCCATCAGAGGGAGAGCTTTACACCAATGTTCTACGACTTATGCGCTGTATTTATTCATTTATTTGCCATCGGGAGGGAGAGCCTTACACCAATGTTCTACGACTTATGCACCGCTATTATTCCTTTATTTGCCATCGAGGGAGAGCTTTACACCAATGTTCTATGGTTATGCACTGCTTGTTGTCGGTAACTATCATTGTTTTATCGTCGTGTTATAGTTATTATTTATGTTCATCGAATTTTCCGATGCCTATTTGCACTACCTCCCCTAACACCCTGCCTTCCTGTCCTAACCCTAACTTCTTTCCTCTGCCCGCCTCTTTCCCCTGTCTCCCACCCACCCTTGTTCCTTTCCCAGTATCTCTCGCATCTCTCTCCTTTGGGTCCCATTGTAATGCTATTTTCAACGAAACATTTGACTTCAATGGATTTTGACTATCACCTCAAATAATCGTCTCCTTTGCAACGAATATCTTACGCAATCAAACCTTGTTTACTGCGACGCCATGGCACCCTATGCCCGAAAATTTAAAACAACAGAAACAAGAAAGACGCAAACAAAGAAACAAACAACAAAAAAGAACACTTACACAAATTTCTCTCTCTCTCTCTCTTCTCTTCTTTTTTCTTCTCTTTTATGTTCTTGTTCTCAAACACCCAACAACACCAAACCACAACACACACAACAACACAACAAACACAACACCCCAACACAAAACCACAACACCACACCGCCCCCGCAGAACGCACAACACAACCCCACCACACACACACACACAAAACCCACACACCACCCCCCCTACACCGATTTCCCCCTTTTTTATTCCCCAGGACGTGTTTATCAAGATTCCATGTGATCTTTGTTTTCTCC
>CM065720.1:61917062-61934562 GCA_033310375.1 Conus canariensis | reverse complement strand
CTCAGTGGAACCTGAGCAAACGCAGAAATGGTTTTATTAATCTAACGGTTTCCTTTAATCTCTTTCTTTATCTGACAGTCTCCTTTAATATTCTGTCTTTAACACTCTCGCACCTCAGTTAGAACCTGAGCAAATGCAGAAATCGTTTCAAACGGACACTCTCCTTTAATCTTCTTTCTTTAACACTCTTGCACCTCAGTTAGAACCTGAGCAAATGCAGAAATCGTTTCAAACTGACACTCTCCTTTAATCTTTTTTATCTGACAATCTCCTTTAATCTTCTTTCTTTAACACTCTCGCACCTCAGTTAGAACCTGAGCAAATGCAGAAGTCGTTTCAAACTGACACTCTCCTTTAATCTTTTTTTATCTGACAATCTCCTTTAATCTTCTTTCTTTAACACTCTCGCACCTCAGTTAGAACCTGAGCAAATGCAGAAATCGTTTCAAACTGACAATCCCCTTTAATCTTCTTTCTTTATCTGACAATCTCTTTTAATCTTCTTTCTTTAAAACCCTCCTCCTTCAGGTGAACTTGAGCAAACGCAGAAAAGGTTTTCATCTGACCGTCTCCCAGCAATGAGGCGACCAGTCAGTGCATTATGTAGGGTATTGTCTATGGTTTTAAGCTGACCGTCTCCCAGCAATGAGGCGACCAGTCAGTGCATTATGTAGGGTATTGTCTATGGTTTTAAGCTGACCGTCTCCCAGCAATGAGGCGACCAGTCAGTGCATTATGTAGGGTATTGTGAATGGTTTTAAGCTGACCGTCTCCCAGCAATGAGGCGACCAGTCAGTGCATTATGTAGGGTATTGTCTATGGTTTTAAGCTGACCGTCTCCCAGCAATGAGGCGACCAGTCAGTGAATTATATAGGGTATTGTGTATGGCTTTAAGCTGACCGTCTCCCAGCAATGAGGCGACCAGTCAGTGCATTATGTAGGGTACTGTGTATGGTTTTAAGCTGACCGTCTCCCAGCAATGAGACGACCAGTCAGTGCATTACATAGGGTACTGTGTATGATTTTAAGCTGACCGTCTCCCAGCAATGAGGCGACCAATCTTATATAGGGTATTGTGAATGGTTTTAAGCTGACCGTCTCCCAGCAATGAGGCGACCAGTCAGTGCATTATGTAGGGTACTGTGTATGGTTTTAAGCTGACCGTCTCCCAGCAATGAGGCGACCAGTCAGTGCATTATGTAGGTTATTGTGTATGGCTTTAAGCTGACCGTCTCCCAGCAATGAGGCAACCAGTCAGTGCATTATATAGGTTATTGTGTATGGTTTTAAGCTGACCGTCTCCCAGCAATGAGGCAACCAGTCAGTGCATTATATAGGTTATTGTGTATGGTTTTAAGCTGACCGTCTCCCAGCAATGAGGCGACCAATCTTATATAGGGTATTGTGAATGGTTTTAAGCTGACCGTCTCCCAGCAATGAGGCGACCAGTCAGTGCATTATGTAGGGTATTGTCTATGGTTTTAAGCTGACCGTCTCCCAGCAATGAGGCAACCAGTCAGTGCATTATATAGGGTATTGTCTATGGTTTTCAGCTGACCGTCTCCCAGCAATGAGGCGACCAGTCAGTGCATTATATAGGGTACTGTCTATGGTTTTAAGCTGACCGTCTCCCAGCAATGAGGCGACCAGTCAGTGCATTATATAGGGTACTGTCTATGGTTTTAAGCTGACCGTCTCCCAGCAATGAGGCGACCAGTCAGTGCATTATATAGGGTACTGTCTATGGTTTTAAGCTGACCGTCTCCCAGCAATGAGGCGACCAGTCAGTGCATTACATAGGGTATTGTGTATGCCCCCTAGGCAAAGGGATCAACTTTCTCCAACACAGGGACATTCATTTTGGGGGCGGAGAGAGGAGAGAGAGAGAGGAGAGAGAGAGAGAGAGAGAGAGAGAGAGAGAGAGTTTGGGGGCGGAGAGAGAGAGAGAGAGAGTTTGGGGGCGGAGAGAGAGAGAGAGAGAGAGAGAGAGAGAGAGAAAGTTTGGGGGGGGAGAGAGAGAGAGAGAGAGAGAGAGAGAGAGGAGAGAGAGTTTGGGGGCAGAGAGAGAGAGAGAGAGAGAGAGAGAGAGAGAGAGAGAGAGAGAGAGAGTACTCATGGATCTTTTCATCTGCTGATCATTAAAAAGAGCTTTTTGATGAGCTGTAGTAAGAACTTCTGTTTCCCCAGTTCAGCATATCGTACTGCCAAGAACAATTTCCTTTTTTTCTCTCATGTGTTTGTCAATCAAGTATCCTGTCACGAGGAAAATGATGCAGATCTGTCGTAGTCCAGTTGTTGTTGTTGTCGTACCCTGGCTAAAAGACTCCAGGGATCATCCAAACAGCCGAAGTACTTGAACACTATGGTACAAATGCATCAGCTGGGGATGAGAACATTACGTGTGTGACCGTTTTTGACTACCCCGCCACATGGGCAGCCACAACCCGACTTCGGGTGATTTTGGAGACTGATAATATTATGCTAGGAGCTTGTCACAACTGAAGACAATCCCGCATAACTATGCAGAGCATAACAACATTTTGATGTAGCCTTAGTGTTCTAGCCTGTGTGAACTGGCCTGACAGCCTTAAGCCAAGGCGCAGTGACAGCCTACAGAATGAAGCGATCTTTTTACCGTGCTTCTTGAAGGCGTGCCAAATATCATGAGCACCCCCCCCCCCCCTCCCGCACGCACAAAGATCTTGACGCGCTTACATTGCAACAGAATATTCGTAATTTTCTAGTTTTTTTTCTTCTTTTTTTTTTTTAAATGCGGGGCTTAAAAAAACTCACAAGAGCTCCACTGCTGGGTATTCTTGTGAATCGTGTTCCCGCTTGTTGAAAATGGGGAAAGAGAGGACTGAGGGGTAGGGGGTGGTGGAGGGGGTGGGGGTAGGCGTGGGTGGGTGGGTGGGGGGGTGGGGGGGGGGGGCGGGGAGGGGAAGACAACTTACCCCATGCCGGGATGGAAACGGGAAACTTGTTTGCCCCATACCGGAAAACGTACCCTGACATGGGGTGAGTTTGCCCCTTGTGCCATCAAGTCAGCGAGGAGCCAAACTGTGAGTTATGTTCAGATAGTTTTACAAGACCCGAACTCCCCAATTTGTCTATTTATTTATTTGTTTATCTGTTTATTCATTCATTCATTCGTTCGTTTATTCTTTCATTCGTTTACTTCTTTATTCATCCATTTATTTATTTAATTGCCACCAGAGGGAGAGCTTTACACCGATGTTCTACAACTTGTGCACTGCTATTATTCATTTATTTGCCATCAGAGGGAGAGCTTTACACCAATGTTCTACGACTTATGCGCTGCTATTATTCATTTATTTGCCATCAGAGGGAGAGCTTTACACCAATGTTCTACGACTTATGCGCTGCTATTATTCATTTATTTGCCATCGGAGGGAGAGCCTTACACCAATGTTCTACGACTTATGCACCGCTATTATTCCTTTATTTGCCATCAGAGGGAGAGCTTTACACCAATGTTCTATGGCTTATGCACTGCTCTGTTGTCGGTAACTATCATTGTTTTATCGTCGCTGTTATAGTTATTATTTATGTTCATCGAATTTCCGATGCCTATTTTGCACTACCTCCCCTACACACCCTGCCTTCCTGTCCTAACCCCTAACCTTCTTTCCTCTGCCCCGCCTCCTTTCCCCTGTCTCCCACCCACCCTCTGTCCTTTCCCAGTATCTCTCGCATCTCTCTCCCTTTGGGTCCCATTGTAATGCTATTTTCAACGAAACATTTGACTTCAAATGGATTTTGACTATCACCTCAAATAATCGTCTCCTTTGCAACGAATATCTTACGCAAATCAAACCTTGTTTACTGCGACGCCATGGCACCCTATGCCCCGAAAATTTAAAACAACAGAAACAAGAAAGACGCAAACAAAGAAACAAACAACAAAAAAGAACACTTACACAAACTTTCTCTCTCTCTCTCTCTCTCTCTCTCTCTCTCTCTCTCTCTCTCTCTATGTCTCTGTCTCTCACACACACACACACACACACACACACACACACCCCACACACACACACACACACACAACACACACACACACACACACACACACACACACACACACACACGCACGCACGCACACACCACACACACACACACACACACACACACACACACACACACACACACACACACCTCACCCCTACACCGCCACTTCTCCCCCCTTCTATTCCCCCAGGACGTGCTTTATCAAGATTCAATGTGATCTTCTGTCTCTTCTCCCCTCTGATCTCCTCCACCTCCACCCCCTCACACACACACACACACACACACACACACACACACACACACAGAAAGAGAGAGAAACACACACACACAGAAACACACACACACACACGCACGCACACACACACACACACACACACACACACACACACACACACACACACACAACATACACACACGCACGCACGCACACACACACACACACACACACACACTCTCTCTCTCTCTCTCTCTCTCTCTCTCACACACACACACACACACACACACACACACACACACACACACACACACACACACAGATAAATAATATGGGTGCACTAACCCGCCATCTTATTTTGCCCGAAACCCCCCTTTTTCACAAACAAATCTCGTCCATCTCATGCTACTTTTTGCCAAAAGTAGCACCTTTCTTACAATCAAAATTAACATGCAAACCCCTCCAAAATTGACGTAATCGTTATTTTAAAATGGGGTCTTCGTGCAAACAAAGATGCGCAATTTAGAGGCACCCATATTATTTATCTCTCTCCTCTTCTGATTAATCTTCTATCTCAAGCACCACTAACAAATCAGAACAAACAACCGGCCTTCCATCTTGGTTAGTTATTTTTACACACACTGAATTTATAGACCCCTCAACTAATTCTTTAAACCGACCGTCTTCACCAAATGTGCTTAACTGATAATCGCAAAACCCCGCCTTAATTGATGGCAGTACTCCTAGAACTGTAGATGGATTGCCATCAAATAAATTAGTACTTGTTTTTAACTCTCGTAAATGGACATACAACATCGGGTTAACGAGAAAATCACATGGTTCATTACCTTCAAATTGATAGATGTTTTCTCTTGTACTAAATTTATAAGATCTGCTAGTACTGTGGAAGCCCAAGATTCTAGCAAGGCCTTTAGGAAAAGTGTATTCTCTTTTTTCTTCTAGTGGAAAATGCATAGTAATTCTGAGGTTTGCTTCGTTAATTTTTAGCAATATGCCTAATTCGATAAATACTTCTTTTAAAGAACAAAAGCTGTAATAGCCTTCTGGTATTTTTTCATGAGTTATTTGATTGCCCTCTTCATTACTAATATTAATCCAGTTATTCTGAGCTTCTTCAGATATATTAAACCACTTAACTTTAAAACCAATTTTTCTAAGAGCAACCCTACTATTACCGCGCCTGTTGTTAATTGGATACTTTAAGAACACACTTATGTTTTGTTTAGTTATATAAAGGAACATCCTTTTTAAATCCTTTTTAAAAAAATCTATTTAAAAAATGGAACCTTTTAAATATAATGAAAGTGCTACTTACGATGTAGGGGGGGGGGGGGGGGGGGGTTATGAGCCCAAATCTTTGGACTTTAGTAGCCTAACCATCGCAGTGGATGAATCATATGGCTTTCTAGTCAGGCTTGTAAACCCACTAACTAGATATTTAAATCCTCCAATAAAGAGTGATAGAGTGCCATCAGCATGGTCATCCAACCCTATGGCTTTTTACCAGAATCAGTTAAATTTTGCCATTTACTGCTCAACTACTGGCTGCGGTGTTTCATATGCAAACCATTTATACCACCCCAATCTCTTAGTAAGGTCAGTATATAACTTTCATGTTTATTATCAGTATAGACGCATACTAACTTAACTACAAGTACCCCTCCCAACGACAACGCGTTTAATCCATTTAACAGCCCAATGGACAAGAATGCATATGAAAGAATTTGCAACGAATTTAACATTAACCCTTCAAATAACTTTAGACAAAAGTTAGACCGCAATCACGGGCTGGGCACATTGTATTTGTGGGGTCAGCGTAGAGAATATAATTTTGACTACTGGCCCGGCCACACCTCTTTTAAGCCAAACTCCCAAGTTAGATTGGGATCAATAGAACAAAAACACCCCAATGCTTGGGCAACATTTATCTTAGATGAAAGTAAAGGCCTAACAATGCCAGGAGTGCAAAGACTTAATGACTCCATACGGACATACGTTTGGTGTCTATTAGGAGCGCAAGCACAGACCAAGTCTAGCATAGTGGATCAATCTACAGGCTTTGACGCCAGAAAACAATTTCTAGCCAATTTAGAAGATGCTATTAACTCTGCTGTTGATTTGCCTTCCAGCATACAAAGGTACCAAAACGTTCTTTCACATGCGAGGTCAAAGGTTGACTTTGTTGTGGGTCATGGATTATACATGCTGCCTTCTGACCTTAGACTACAGATTGGCATGATACAGAATTATAATAATGAAATCCTCATAGCCGGAGACGATCAAAACTTAGGACACAATCAAGGCTTAAACACAAGGCCAGCGCCAGCCATTTTAAAAAAAAGTATCTAGCCCAGAACCTGCAGAAAGCGACCCCCCGCCAGTTATAAGCAGCCCACAGCCAGAAAGCAGTCCACCGCCTGTTGATGTACCTCACCCCGACAGACACACTAGCGAAAAGACGGCCCTTGTTGTGTTTTTAACTTTTACTGGACTGGTCATACTTTATTTTACTAAAAATTAAACCGACAGCCAGCACCCCAAAGTCCACAGATGGTTAGCCATATAACCAACCACTTTGCCTATTGTAGACAAAACCCAACTAACAACACCGCCTATTATGCCAGGCAGTGCACCAAGCGCTTTGGCAGCTAACTTCTTTAATAGGTTTGCCAGATGGTGCAATTGTTTTCTAATCCAACTTTTACCAGGCTGAGGCGTTGGAGGCGCTACTGACCCTGTTGGCGCACTGCCGGTTAATGCATAAACCAGTGTAGAGATAGCAAACCCAACGGCCGTTAATATACTAACTATTGTAATTCCCTGCTCTCTGAACAGAGTCCTTATTCTTTCTGCCAGCGTAGTATTTTCATAAATCATTTTGTTTATAGTTTTCTCTGATTCTGCTCATTTGGGTTGCTATTTTTTCTCTGTTAATATACAACGCTGCTAACACGTTTGCCTTTTCTTTCATTAAATCCTGTATTTTCGCCTGTATTCTAGCCTTTTCTTCTTGCCCTAAATTGTTATCATCTGCATCGGCCAGTTTATTTTTTTCTTCTTTTATCTCTCTCCCTAGCTCATTAAATTTTGCCAAGTTGTTTTTTAGTTCTTCGTTCGTAGTTGTTAAAGCAGACTTAATATTTAAGAGTTCACGCAGAGCAGTTCTAATATCCCTGAGTTCACTCGTAGACAATGGAGGATCAACAATTGTTTTTAAAGCCGCTTCTTCTTCAGGACTCAGCTCACCTTCTCTTTGCCTAGGCGAACCGCCAATTGTCTCCTCAATAAAACTCGTCTCATCAATAAAACTCGCCTCAAATTCTGTTATTGCTTTATCTGTTTTTTGACCTACCTCTGGAATAGAGGCGATTTCTATTTCAGATCGTGTTGGCAACAACCGCCCCATTTTATGTAAAAGTCTAACAGCATCAGACCTTAGATTTGTAATGTTTAATCGTTCTGCATCAGCAGCAGGGAGGTCTCGTCTATTGTACTTAGACTTCAAAAACTTGGTCGCGTTTGGCTTTGTAGTAACTCTTACGCGGCCTCCTTCACTAGTCCTAATATACAAATGGCCGCCATCTTCTTCAAAATCGTTAAGATCAAGTATTTCTGGCAGCTCCCGTTCTATATTTTTATAGAATGATTCAATTCGTCGTTGCAATAGTTCGTGACGCTGTCTAGGGAGTGAAGAGCCTACTCCTAAAAGTTCTTGACGAGCACTAAGGAGTGAAGAACCTACGTCTTGAGGTTGTCTAGGGAGTAAAGGACGTGCTTCTGCTCCCTCAAGTTCATCTTGTATTGAACGACCTGGTTCTATTTCATCTTCATCTCCTTCAATAGGACTAAGCGCGTCATAATCGCCCTCACCAGACATATTTATATATTTATTATTTTTTGTTTTATAAAAAATGAACCCATACGGCTGCGACCTTGATCCATTCAGAAAAGCGAAGGAACCCCACGGCATAAAAGGTATAAGACAGACTGTGCGCGTTGTAAATAATCCATCAACAATTGAGCCCAATGAAATGTTAACAGTTAAGATTTAGTGACCTTGGGCTGACGATGTTATAATGCCAGGCACTGCCAGGCTGTCATTCAAATAGACATTGAGTCGGCGGATCCTAATGCGACTGTCGTTGCAAACCTGGGCAGGGCCATCATTAAAAATATGGTAATTAAACTGGAAGGTAGAGAAGTCTTCTCACTGAGTAGCGCAGAATTTTTAATCTCTATTCTGATCTGTGGCTACCCAGAACAGAAAGGAAAGACAAAATACTTTCAGGGGATCCAGAGCCCAAACGGTCTTAAGCACAGGCTTAATGCTGCAGATGCAAAGGAAGACGAGGGGAGACCAGGCAATAGCGCGAGCATTTAAAAACAGATGTTGCATCCCTCTAGATTTTGAACTGTTAAAAACCCATCAGCCATATTATCAAGGCGCACTAAGAGACAAACTTACTTACGAACTGACATTCAATGACAACGGGTCTGTTATTCTATCAGATGACCCAACAGCCTGATACACTGTCAGTAACATCTCTCTTAATTTTGACGTTGTTACTAACCCCGAACTGGCTAGAATAATCTTAAATCAGTATAAAAGTAGGGCGGTTGTTTACTTTGAAAGAGTTTTACACCACAGTCTAGCGATTAAAAACAAGCAAGACACCGTCTGGGAAATAGCTATAAGCAATTCTTTAAGGTCCCTAAAGGGGGTTCTCTTGCTATTTACTAAACCCTCAGCTCCTTTTCAGAGAGAATCTGAGGTGTTTTACAACCCAAAAATTGAGCAGTTATCTTGCACAGTAGATGGCAAGCCTTTTCAGCTGTATTCGCTGGACTTTTGCCCGACCAACACTTTGATGAAATAAGAAAATTGTTTGCTGGAGGCAGACAGACAAGCCCCATAGCCGATCATGTGTGTAAAAAACTTCACCTTCACGATGTAAGGCTCGAAGATTATCTAACAGACAAATATGGACTATGGCTGGATTTTAGATCCACGTATGACAACAGACTGCACGGGAGTGGAAGAAGGGTAGGGTCAGATGGCATACTCATACAGATTAATAGGAAGAGGAGGAGAATGGCCAGATACAAATGCACGTTTTTGTGGTTTATGACGCCCAGCTGAACATTGAAGAAAATAGACTGAAAGAAATAGCCTATTAAAACAGATGGATAGTTTGAACTTTTTGCCCAAAGACCCGCACTGTTCGCTTATTTGTGGGATTACTGGGTGTGGGAAAACTGTCTTCGTACTTGATTTGTTACAAACAGTCTACAGATTTCATTACGAGTACATTGTTATATTCTGCACAACCATTAAGCACAACAAGTCTTATAAAGAAAGGCAGTTTGTTTGGACAGACGATAATATATTTTTAGTTGATCCTACTGACAAGCTAAGCGACTGTTTAGAACATTACTATAGGCTATTTGAGGGAACTGAAACGCTGTTTATTATTGATGACTGTTCAGCCGAACAAGACATTGTTAAAAAAGAAGGACTCTCTCAAAGCTAGCCTTTAGCGGAAGACACGCATTAGTTTCTGTTTGGCTCTTAACTCAGAAATACAATGCTGTCTTAAAAGACTTTAGATCGCAGTTAAAATCAGTCATCTTATTCTATACTAAGGACAGAGATAGTTCTGAAGAATGTTTAAGTGAAAATTATATAATCAGGGACAAGGATGAACTAAAAAAAAATAAAAGAGCAGTTAGAAAATCTAAGCACGCTAAACTATGCTTACGGACTGACCCGCCAGTTCAATACGTTTGCTTATTATAGATTGTTTATTACAGATTATTTATTACAGATTGCTCATTATAGATTGCTTATTACAGATTGTTTAATAATAAATTGTTTATATTAAAAAAATGTCTCGAGGGCCAGAATCAAAAGCGGAGTTAGCTCCTAAATGCATTGCAGTAGAGCTAAAAGATCTAGCAGATACAACTGACTTTGATCTAATAGGAGTGGCAGGAAATGTTTATGGATTTGAGTACACCGACGATGGCGTTTACAAACGAATAGAAATTGAAGATAAAAAACGACAGCAATATCCTACCCTGGAAGAGATAAGAAATCTAAGGGCAAACGATTTTGGCAAACACGAATACAAACTTCATAAACGAGAGAATGCCTGGGCGTTGCTTCCTGACATTAACTGGCATTTAAAGTTTGAACTACGAAGCCCCTATGTATACTTTGATAAGAAATACAATTTTAGAAAAGCTTTGAATGAAGGACGCCTTCTTGCTAGCCTAGTCCCAGGAACACAACAGAAAAAGCAGATTGAAATAACTAAGCAGGGCTCTGAATATATGCTGCGGAGAAAGAAGTCCTTAGCTGAAGTGGGGGGTGACACCGTCGGCTTAGAGTTTAACCCAAAACTAGAATCACTGCCTAGAAAAATGACGATGCTTTTTCGCTTATTTATTACTCCAAGGGAGGCTGATCCTAGTTTGCCAGAGCATACGTTAATCAGAGGCGTACAAATAAAGTCTGAAAACTTGGACGGGCGTCTTAGGCTTGTTATTGTTATTACTAAAAACGGGGATGAAATAAAACACTTCTGTATCTTCTGACAAAGTTACTGTGATGGTTGACAATGCTAAACTAACTACTCGATTTTATTTTTATTAAGTATGTTGATTTTATTGCGTTTTACTCTGTTGATGAAGTGCTGCCAGAAGGGTTAATAAGAAGATATGTACAAGATTAATCTTAATTAAAAAATTAATCTTAATTAAAAATGGATGATCAGGCTCAAAAGTTTAGGTTAGAGCAAATAACTGAACTTCAAGAAGAAATAGAAAGTGACTTGAATAAGTATAGGGTTACTAGAAAGAAATATGCTAAAGTTTTAAATACTCTTTCTTATATAATCACCGGCTCATCAGCTGTAGCGAGCGTAAGTACTGGGTCCGGCGTTGCTCTTTTAGCTACTGGGGCCGGAGCGCCAGCCTCTTTAGCATTAGGGAGCATTGGTTTGGGTTTAGGTGCTATGTCTATGATTGTAAGTGCTGTTTTAAAAAAATTAACGCCTAAATTACAAAAGCACACTGCCATTGTAGCCCTAGCATCAGCAAAACTTTGTTCATTAAGACTGAGAATAAGCAAAGCATTGCAGGATGAAAACATTACAGCTGAAGAATTTGAGCATCTTATGGCTGATGGTGAGGATTACAGACGACAAAAAACTGAACTTCAAAAGGAGTGGAGAAAGACTTTTACTTCGCAACAAGTAGACACTGAGACAATCAAACAGAACATTGAAAAGCAAGCAAACAATCAGTTAAACCCAAAATAGACTAAAAAAAATAAGATGTGAACTAAAATAAAATTATAAGTTTAACAAAAAATAAATAAATCATAAGTTTAACAAAAAAATAAATGCTTTTTTTTTTTTTTAACTAACAGGCACTGTGTTTGGTGGGACAACTTGCAACTCTTCGCGAACAAACGATCTTTTAGGGGCGGGCTTTTTAGACGTAGAAGAAAGAGTCTCTCTTAAATAATACACGGGAGGGGCTGTTTTCATAATTCTTTCAACTTCATATACATCTACGCTCCATATGGGGTCTGTGGCTCTAATTCTAACATCGCCCTCTGCCTCTCCAGGAGTATACAAGTATCTTACTTTTAATCCGAACGGCAAGAGTTTCTGATTACTTTGGATGTCTTCAGTAATACTTTTTTTTTTTAATTTGATTGCGTTCACTGGCTTAAGGCCTGTTGCTTTAAATTCTTCATTGTTCATGGCGCGTAAGACTGCTGGCAATCTCCTAACCCATTCTGTGTTACGTGTTTTGACCATAAGGTCTCTGTGGTATTGATAGATAAACAGGCGCTCAGCCTGATTCTTATTAAAGTTTTCTACTAGAGCCTGGGAGCGTTGGTTGCCTGGGATCCCTCTCTTAACTGTAACCCGATGTCTTAAAAACAGTTGGTTTACAGCTCCTTTAAACTCTTTCCCATCATCAACCTGAATCAGCCTAGGATACTTTAATGGACCTCGCATGTATATTTGTTGTAAAGCCACAGCCACAGCAGTTGAGCTTTTATCCGTTAAAGGCTCAGCGTCTTTATACCTTGAAGCCATGTCAACAACAGTCAGAGCATACTTAAACTTTTTTCTTCTAACTTTGTCATGTGGAAGATACAACAAGTCCATCTGGTGGGTGTCATTAGAAACTGAGTTAACAAATCGAGGCCTTATTATTCTTTTTGGGGCAGGCAGATATATTTGCCAGATCGCTTGTTTTGAAAGCCAGTCTTTCGCTTCTGATTCAGACACCCTAGCAGCTTTACTCAGTTTATCAATAGCAGCCTTTCCTTTCCAATACCCCCTAGGTGAATAATATATTTTGTACTTCGTATCGTCCATAAGAGACTGTTTTTATTACATTTTTAACTATGTTTTTAGATTGAATATGCAAGAAGAAAGATTGCTCCCATAGCGCCTATAATAAAGCCTATTTCTACCATTTTCTGATCCTCAGATGGTTCATAAAAGTCAGACAGTTCTGGCGGTGGCGATGTTAGAAACTTCTTTCCTGTCACTAAGTAATATTCATTCATTGCGTCATCAACGTCTGTAAATGTGTGCTCTGCATGCCCCTGTTCTCTTAACTTTTTATTAATAAAGTCTAAGTGAGCAATTCTCCTTTTCTCGTAAGCGTCTCTTGCCTTAGCTAAATCTTCCATTGCCTTGTTATGGCGTTCTCTCTCTTCATCAGACCGTAATTTACTAAACATATAATTGCTGCCAGAGAAAGCCAATGCATTAACAATAGCTCCTCCCACCATCAGAACTATTCCAGACATCTTTTTTATAAATGAATGAATCTTTTTTTTATAAATCAATCTTTCTATGCATTAACTTTTTTTTATAAATCAATCTGTCTAAATGCTTTAATCTTTCTATGCATTGATGTTTTCTGGGATAATCCCCTGTGCAACAAGAAAGTCTTTTGAAGCAATCCCTGCAGTTATTACAGCTATAACCTTAAAAACATCCTCAATGTCTAACCTTCCTAGATCGGCCGGCCTCATTTTAAACATGTTTTTTGCTAACGTGCTATATCCTATACTAAGGCCGCTGATTACAGCAGAGTGGTAAATCGTATTAATAATCTTTTTTTCGCTCATGTTTTTTATTAACTAAAAAAATAATTAAAATAATCATAATATGAAAGACTGTCTATGTGCTTTTTAATCAGATAATCTTTTGTTGCTAGAGCTAAAAATAAGGTTGTAACTAGTTTCGGCGAATCTTCTATCTTTCCCATGTTGGGCGGTTTTATTCTTAACAAACATTTTGCTAGGGTTGAATAAACTATAACGCCGACAATGGGCACTGCATAATTAACCAGCGTTATACTCATGGTTTTATTTTTTTATTTATTTAATTTTTAGATTTAAAAATGGCGGCCAAACACAGCGAATCTGATCTAATGATTTTAATAGAAAATTGTAATGAACTATTTGACGAAACGATGAAAGTGTTAAACATTGATTTTAGTAAATCTGGGTTTGAGAATGATGTAAACAGTTTAATCAAAAATCATAGTGAACTATTTGACAAAGCAATCAAAGAGTTAAACATTGACTGTAGTGATTCAGAAAAAGCTAAAGTATTGGCAGGCGTTCTTGTAAGATTAGGGTGTCTTGAAGTATTGCAACGCTTGGGTGAAGAATAAAAGAGCATTTACTTACTTTTACTTACTTTTATTTTTTTTAATTTACGTAAATATTGTGAGTTAAAAATGAACCCAACAAGTGAGTCCGAGTTTGAAATACTACCTTCCAACAGTACGTTGTTGGGTAGTAACAAATCATTAGGCAATATGTTCATTGAATTAGACATGGACATTATTAACCCCACAAACGTTCAGGAAAGTGTAACACATGCTATTTCTAAAATCCCGGGGTCTCTTCAAATTAACCCGCCAGTAAAAGTGTTGTTGGCCATTCTGATTGAATATATAACCCCCGATGATAGTAGTATGCAAGTCTGGGTATCAACTAGGCAGAAAGAAGTAATCAGCTATTACGACTTTACACCTGGCTGGGCTGATTACATGCTTACACAGTTTAACTATGCAAGTGAAGAAGCGAAATTGCGCGGCTCTGGCTGGTCTGAAGGAACAGTCCTCGAAATCAAATTAAGACAAACCAAATACTCTCCTGTAGTCGGCAATTCTTACATCCCTCTCCCCAGAGAGCTAGTTTTTAAACGGGCAGTCCTAAACATACAAAATTCAGATAACTTATGTTTCATGTGGTGTGTTTTGGCGCATTTACATCCTGTTAAAAAGAACGCAGACAGAGTTTCTAGTTATTGGCAGTATAAAGATAGTCTGAACTTTGATAACATAACCCTTCCAGTGAGTATAGAAAGTATATCTCAGTTTGAAGAGCAAAACAGCCCAATAACTGTAAGCGTATACACCTGGGATCCAGTAGACAATCTAGTCCCTCTAAGGATCTCTCCCGAAGCCCCTACTTTAGGCGAATCACTTGAGAATCATGTAGACTTGATACTGTTTGCAGATGGTTCCAAGAGCCACTATGTATTAATCAGATCAATTAGCAGACTTATGACTTATACTACAAAGCATAAATCTAAAAAAGAGCTTTGTAGAAGGTGTTTAGTCAGGATCCCCACTGTAGAGGCGGCTGTCAGCCATAAGAAGCATTGTAAAAGTTTTGTAGACTGTAAAATCGAACTTCTTACACCCAAACCAGGGTCTAAGGTTAGTTTTAAGAATGTACACAAAATGCAGATGAGCCCATACGTAGTCTATGCTGACTTTGAAGCAATCTTGCTACAGTACTACGGCCCTCAAGAACGGACACAACAAAAAACAACCTTATTGTCCCGTCATCAGATCTGTTCTTATGCATTTGTTGCTGTTAGGTCAGATGGCGGACACACAGAACCAGAGATTTACAGAGGTCCCAACGCGGCCGATCGATTTTTGGAGCAGATGAAACACCTTCGCAATCAATTCTCTAACCAGCTGAACCTTTCAGACATTAAGATGACCCCCGAAGATGAAGAACGTTATAAATCAGCCACCCACTGCTGGATATGCAAATGCAAGTTATTAGGCGACACTGTAAGAGACCATGATCACATTACTGGAAAATTCAGAGGGGCCGCGCACAACAGTTGTAATCTTCAACTCAAGGTTGACCCCGAAAAATGGAAACTGCCTATCTTCTTTCATAACTTACGAGGCTACGATTCTCATTTCATCATGCAAGCAATAACTTCTGAATGTAAGAGGGTTAGCTGCATTGCACAATCATCAGAAAAGTACATGACCTTTACTGTAGACTGTTTATGCTTCTGTGACTCTGCCCAGCATCTGATGGGGAGTTTAAGTAAGTTAGCAGAATCTTTACACGACTGTCCAATCACTAAAAAATATTTCGACCCATCTTTAGTCCGTAAAGGCGTTTACCCTTATGAATACATGGACTCGTGGGACAGGTTTGACGAGCAGGCGCTGCCGCTTAAGGAAGACTTTTACAGCCGTCTTAGAGGCGGAGGCATATCTGACGCCGACTATGAATACGCGCTGAAAGCCTGGACAGAATTACACTGCAAAACGATGGGCGACTATCACGATCAATATTTATTGGCCGACGTGTGTTTATAGGCAGACGTCTTTCAGAATTACAGATCTACATGCATGAAACATTACGGTCTAGATTCATCACAGTACGTCTCTGCCCCGGGCCTTTCTTGGGACGCATTCTTGAAGTCTACAAACATTCAGATCGACTTAATATCTGATCTGGATACACTTCAGATGATTGAGGATGGGCTGAGAGGGGGCATTAGCATGGCCTGTCATTCTTACCGCAGAGCCAACAACAAGTACTTAGACGATTATGACCCCACTAAACCATCCAACTATCTGATGTACTTAGACGCCAACAATCTGTATGGGTGGGCCATGAGTCAGGCACTGCCATTAAGAAACTTTAAAATGATAAACGGGCCTCATGAGGTTGATCGGGTGGTAGGACTATTGTCACAGCTTACACCTGATAATCCAATAGGACTAATCCTAGAGGTAGACTTAGATTATCCTAAAGAATTGTACGGCCCCCATAACGATTTCCCCTTAGCCGCAGAAAAATTAAAGATGAGTCCCGCCGAACCACCTAAACTCGTGCCCAACCTCTTTGACAAAACTAAATATGTCTGTCATTATCGACTGTTACAGTTTTACTTAAGGCACGGACTGAAACTTACCGCCGTTCACAGAATAATTACTTTCGACCAAGAGCCTTTCATGAGGCCATATATCATGAAGAACACCGATCTTAGAACTAAGGCCACTGACGCCTCAGAAAAAGACTTCTTTAAGTTGATGAACAACAGCTGTTTTGGCAAGACGATGGAAAACCCACACAATCGTAAAGATGTAAGATTAGTTACAAAAGAAAAACAAGCAATTAAGCTGGTCTCTAAACCTAATTATCAAGACTTTAGAAGCGATAGCCTGGTTGGCGTTATGATGAAGAAACAGAATGTGAAGTTGGATAAGCCGGTGTTTATCGGGTTGGCCGTGTTAGAGCTGTCAAAGTTATTAATGCTTGAATTTCTGTACGACTACTTTAAACCGCTGTACCCAGAATCAAATGTCCTTTACACAGACACTGATAGTTTTATTCTGGACATCCCAACTGAAGACTTTTACAAAGACATGGAAATAGAAGTGGCCAAAGGAGCTGATGGGTGGTACGACACATGCGACTATCCAAAAGATTCGCCTTTACATTCAACCGTGAGCAAGAAAGTGATCGGAAAGATGAAGGATGAACTTAATGGGACGATTATACTAGAATATGTTGGCTTACGGGCAAAGATGTATAGTATTGCTACCCAGACTTCTGTAATAAAGAAAGCTAAGGGCATAGGTAAAGAAGTTGTAAAAAAATATATAAGTCACAACTACAAGCAGGCTCTCTTCGAAAACAAAGTATTTTATCATGCAAATGTTAATCTGCGCTCTACTCTTCATCAAGTAAACACAACTGCTGTTAATAAGAAGTCGCTAGACTCTAACAATAGCAAGCGAACTTACGTCAATCCCGTGCTTTCATGCGCTATAGGCCCCCCCGGAGAGCCAACTTGGCTGACTTAAATTAAGATCTTAACTAGTACTTAACTTAACTTAAGATCTTAACTAGTACTTAACTA
>CM065720.1:61874562-61889562 GCA_033310375.1 Conus canariensis | reverse complement strand
TCAAAGGTTGACTTTGTTGTTGGTCATGGATTATACATGCTGCCGTCTGACCTTAGACTACAGATTGGCATGATACAGAATTATAACAATGAAATCCTTATAGCCGGAGACGATCAAAACTTAGGACACAATCAAGGCTTAAACACAAGGCCCGCTCCATCCATTTTAAAAAAAGTACCTAACCCTGAAGAAGGCGATCCAGTTATAAGCACCCCACAGCCAGAAAGCGATCCAGTTATAAGCACCCCACAGCCAGAACCAGAAAGCACGCCACCTGTTGATCTGCCTTACACTGACAGTCACACTAGCGAAAAGACAGCCCTCGTTGTGTTTTTAACTTTTACTGGATTAGCCATACTTTATTTCACTAAAAATTAAACCGGCAGCCAGCACTCCTAACGTCCACAGATGGTCAGCCATATAACCAACCACTTTGCCTATAGTAGACAAAACCCAACTAACGACACTGCCAATTATGCCAGGCAGAGCATCAAGGGCTTTAGCTGCTAACTTCTTTAATAAGTTTGCTAGATGATGCAATTGTTTTCTAATCCAACTTTTACCGGGCTGAGGCGTTGGAGGCGCTACTGGCCCTGTTGGCGCACTGCCGCCAGTTAAAGCATAAACGAGTGTAGAGATAGCAAACCCAACAGCCGTCAATATACTAACTATTGTAATCCCCTGCTCTCTGAACAGAGTCCTTATTCTTTCTGCTAATGTAGTATTTTCATAAAGTATTCTGCGTATAGTTTCTTTAATTCTGCTTGTTTGTGATGCTAGCTGCGCCCTGTTAGTAGACAGCGTTTCTAACCTGGCTGCCCTTTCTATCATTAAATCCTGTATTTTCTGCTGTATTCTAGCCTTTTCTTCTTGCCCTAAATTGTTATCATCTGCATCAGCCAGCATATTTCTTTCTTCTTCTATCTCTCTATCTAGCCCGCCAAGTTTTGCCAAATTGTTTGTTAGTTCACCCCTTATTGTCCGCAGAGTTTCATCAAGGCCTCTGAGTTCACGTATAGCAGCTTTAAGATTCCTGTGTACACTCTCAGGCAATGGAGGGTCATCAATTGTTTGTAAAGCTGCTTCTTCTTCAGGGCTCAGCTCACGTTCTCTTTGACTAGGCGAGCCGACAATTGTTTTTAACTGCGTCTCCTCATTAAAACTCGTCTCAATTTCTGCTATTGCTTCATCTGTTCTTTGACCTAAATCTTGAAAAGAGAACACTTCTATTTCAGATCGTGTTAGCAACCTCCGCTCCAAGTTCTGTAAAGCACTAACAGCCTCAGGCCTTAAATCTTTAATAAGGGCTAACCGCCTTCGGTCGGCAACAGGGAGTTTTCTAAGAATTGTGCTCATGCTTAAAAACTTGGCCGGGTCTGGCTTTGTAGTAAGTTGTACAAGGCCTTTACTAGTCCTTACATACAGATGATTATTTTTATCCATCTTAAAATCAAAAGCACTGTGGCCTTCTGGCGGCTCTAGTCCTATGCTTCTATAGAATGAGTTAATTTTATTTGTTAATAGTTCTGCACGAGCTGTAATAACTCCAGGGGGTGTTTCTTCTACTGAAGGGGTTAAAGAACGTGCTTCTTCAAGTTCATCTTCTAATGAAGGGCCCGATTCTGTTTCATCATCTTCTTCTTTAATAGGATCAATCGCGTCAAAATCTTCATCCATATTTTTTATTTATATTCTTTTTTGTTTTATAAAAAATGAACTCATACGGTTGTGACCTCGATCCATACAGAAAAGAGAAAGAACCCCACGGCGTAAAAGTATAAGGCAGACTGTAATTAGTGTAAATACTCCATCAACAGTTCAGCCCGGACAAACTTTAATAGTTAAGTTCCCCGATCTTGGCGCTGGCGATGTTATAATGCCAGGCACTGCTAAACTATCATTCAAAATAGATATTACATCGGAAGATCCTAATGCCACTGTTGTTGCTAATTTGGGCAGGGCAATCGTTAATCATATAGCAATCAAACTGGAGGGCAGAGAAGTATTTGTACTAGGCGAGGCAGACATTTTTGCCCTCTATTCTGACCTATGGCTGCCTAAAAAAGAAAGAAAAGAGAAAGTTTATCAGGGAATACAAAGCCCAAACGGTCTCAAGCACAGAGTTGGAGCGGAGGATGCAAAGGATGATGTTAAAGATGAAGCAGTAGCAGAAGCATTTGGCAACAGATTCTGCATCCCTCTAGATTTTGAGCTGTTAAAGACGCATATGCCATATTACCAAGGTGCACTAAAAGAAAAACTTACTTATGAACTGACATTTAATCCTAGCAGTTCTGTTGTTTTGTCTGAAGATCCTGAAGCTAAATACGCAGTTAGCGACATTTCTCTTGAGTTTGATGTTGTTACTAACCCTGAACTGGCCAGAACAATCTTAACCCAGTATAAAAATAAAACAGTTATTTATTATGAAAGAGTTATACACTCCACTACAGAAAATAGAAACAAGCGAGACACTCTCTGGAACATACATCTAAATCAGTCTCTGAAGTCTTTAAAAGGAATTTTGTTCTTGTTTACTGAAGGAACAACTCCTTTTCATAGAGAATCAGAAGCGTTTTATAATCCAAAAATTGAGAAGGTTGACTGTGCAATAAATGGTAAGTCTGATCAGTTGTATTCGGGCCGCGGACTTTTACCTCACCAACACTTTGATGAAATAAGAAAGTTATTCGCTGGAGGTAGGCAAAGAGATCCCGCAGTTGATCGTGTATGTAAAAAACTTCGTCTTTATGATGTAAGACTCGAAGACTACTTAATAACCAAATATGGGCTGTGGCTGGATTTTAGATCCACATTTGACAACAGATTGTTTGGAAGTGGAGAAAGGGTAGGGCAAGATGGCATAAAAATAAATATTTACAAGAAAGCAGACGGAAACGCCCCAATACAAATTCATATTTTTATGGTTTGTGATGCTCAGCTAAACATTGAAGAAAACAGGCTAAAAGATGTGGCTTATTAAAATGCAGAAGAAATATTCTAATAAAAACAGATGGATAGTTTGAAGTTTCTGCCAAAAGATCCGCACTGTTCTCTTATCTGCGGGATTACTGGGTGTGGGAAAACTGTCTTTGTACTTGATTTGTTACAAACAGTTTACAGGTTTCATTACGAGCACATTGTTATATTCTGCACAACCATTAAGCACAACAAGTCTTACAAAGAAAGGAAGTTTATTTGGACAGACGATAATATATTTTTAGTTGATCCTAGCGACAAACTGAGCGACTGTTTAGAACACTACTATAGACTATTTGAGGGAATTGAAACACTGTTTATTATTGATGACTGCTCAGCCGAACAAGACATTGTTAAAAAAAGAAGGACTTTGTCTAAGCTAGCCTTTAGTGGACGCCACGCCTTAGTTTCTGTGTGGCTCTTAACTCAAAAATACAATGCTGTCTTAAAAGACTTTAGATCGCAGTTAAAATCAGTCATCTTATTCTACACTAAGGACAGGGATAGTTTTGAAGAATGTTTAAGTGAAAATTATATAATAAGGGACAAAGATGAGCTAAAAAAAATAAAAGAGCAGTTAGAAAAATCTAAGCACGCTAAGCTATGCTTACGGACTGACCCTCCAGTTCAATACGTTTGTTTATTGTAGATTGTTTATTATAAATTGTTTATTATAGGCTGTTTATAACAAATTGTTTATTATAATTTTAATATTAAAAAGAATGTCTCGAGGGCCAGAATCAAAAGCGCAGCTAGCTCCTAAATGCACTGCAGTAGAGCTAAAAGACCTAGCAGACACAACTGAGTTTGATTTAATAGGAGTGCCAGGAAATGTTTATGGATTTGAATACACCGACGATGGTGTTTACAAACGAACAGAAATTGAAGATAAAAAACGGCAGCAGTATCCTAACCTGGAAGAGATAAGAAATTTAAGGGCAAACGATTTTGGCAAACACGAATACAAACTTCATAAACGAGAGAATGTTTGGGCGTTGCTTCCTGAAATTGCTTGGAATTTAAAGTTTGAACTACGAAGCCCTAATGTATACTTTGATAAGAAAAACAATTTTAGAAAAGCTTTGAATGCAGGCCCCTTTCTTGTTAGCCTGGTCCCAGGAACACAACAGAAAAAACAGATTGAAATAACTAGGCAGGGTTCTGAATATATGCTAAAGAGAAAGAGGCCCTTAGCTGAAGTGGGGGATGACACCGTTGGCTTAGAGTTTACTCCAACGCTACAGTCACTACCTAGGCAAATGACGATGCTTTTTCGCTTATTTATTACTCCAAGGGAGGCTGATTCTAGTTTGCCAGAACATACGTTAATTAGAGGCATACAAATAAAGGCTGAAAACTTGGATGCTCCTCTGAAGCTCGCTATTGTTATTACTAAAAACGGAGATGAAATAAACACCCTTGTATCATCTGACAAGGTTACTGTGATGGTTGACAAAGACAAACTAACAGTACTTGACTTTATTTTCATTAAGTATGTTGATTTTATTGCGTTTTACTCCGTTGATGAAGTGCTGCCAGAAGGATTAATAAGTAGATATGTATAAGATTAATCTTAATTAAAAAATTAATCTTAATTAAAAATGGAGGCTCAACAGTTTAGATTAGAGCAAATAACCGAACTTCAAAAGGAAATAGAAAGTGACTTAGATAAGTACAGGGTTACTAGAAAGAAATATGCTAAAGCTTTAAGTACTCTTTCTCATGTAATTACTGGCTCATCAGCTGTAGCTAGCGTAAGTGCCGGGTCTAGTGTTGCTCTTTTAGCTACTGGGGCCGGGGCGCCAGCCTCTTTAGCATTAGGGAGTCTTGGACTAGGTTTAGGCGCCATGTCTATGATTGTGAGCGCTGTTTTAAAAAAATTAACGCCTAAACTACAAAAGCACACTGCCATTGTAGCCCTAGCATCAGCAAAACGTTCTTCATTAAAATTAAGAATAAGCAAATCAATACAGGATGAAAACATTACAGACGAAGAATTTCAGAAGCTTATGACCGATGGTGAGGATTACAGGCGACAAAAAATTGAACTTCAAAAGGAGTGGAGAAAGACTTTTACTTCACAACAGGTAGACACTGGTGCAATTAAACAGAACATTGAAAAACAAACGCATGATTGGTTAAACCCAAAATAAGTTAAAAATAAGATGGGAACTAAAATAAATAAATCATAAGTTTAGCAAAAAAAATAAATTATAAGTTTAGCAAATACTATTTTTTTTTTAATTAATCGGCACTGTGTTTGGCGGGACAACTTGCAACTCTTCACGAACAAAGGATCTTTTAGGGGCGGGCTTTTTAGACGTAGTAGCACCGCTAGAAGAAAGAGTTTCTCTTAAATAATACACAGGAGGGGCTGTTTTCATAATTCTTTCAACTTCATATACATCTACGCTCCATATAGGGTCTGTAGCTCTAATTCTAACATCGCCTTCTGCTTCTCCTGGCGCATACAAGTATCTTACTTTTAGTCCAAACGGCAAGAGTTTCTGAGTCCCCTGCACATCTTCAGTAATGCTAATTTTTTTAAATTTGATCGCGTTTACTGGTTTAAGACTTGTTGCTTTAAATTCTTCATTGTTCATGGCACGTAAGACTGCTGGCAATCTCCTAACCCATTCTGTGTTGCGTTCTCTGTCCATAATTTCTCTGTGATATTGATAGGTAAACAGGCGCTCAGCCAGATTCTTATTTAAGTTTTCTACTAGAGCCTGGGAGCGATGGTTGCCTGGGATCCCTCTCTTAACTGTAACCCGGTGTCTTAAAAACAACTGGTTTACAGAACCTTTAAACTCTTTTCCATCATCAACCTGGATCATCCTAGGATACTTTAATGGACCTCGCATGTATATTTGCTGTAAAGCCACAGCCACAGCAGTTGAGCTTTTATCCGTTAAAGGCTCAGCATCTTTATACCTTGAAGCCATGTCAACAACCGTCAGAGCATACTTAAACTTTTTTCTTCTAACTTTGTCATGTGGAAGATACAACAAGTCCATCTGGTGGGTGTCATTAGGAACTGAATTAACAAATCTAGGCCTTATTATTCTTTTTGGGGCAGGCAGATATATTTGCCAAATTGCTTGTTTTGAAAGCCAGTCTTTCGCTTCTGATTCAGACACCCTAGCAGCTTTACTCAGTTTATCAATAGCGGTCTTTCCTTTCCAATACCCTCCAGGAGAATAATATATTTTGTACTTCGTATTGTCCATAAGGGACTGTTTTTATTACATTTTAACTATGTTTTTAGATTGAATATGCGAGAAGAAAGATTGCTCCCATAGCGCCTATAATAAAGCCTATTTCTACCATTTTCTGATCCTCAGATGGTTCATAAAAGTCAGACAGTTCTGGCGGCGGCGATGTTAGAAACTTCTTTCCTGTCACTAAGTAATATTCATTCATTGCTTCATCAACGTCTGTAAATGTGTGCTCTGCATGCCCCTGCTCTCTTAACTTTTTATTAATAAAGTCTAAGTGAGCAATTCGTCTTTTCTCGTAAGCGTCTCTTGCCTTAGCTAAATCTTCCATTGCCTTGTTATGGCGTTCTCTCTCTTCATCAGATCGCAATTTACTAAACATATAATTGCTGCCAGAGAAGGCCAAAGCATTAACAATAGCCCCTCCCACCATCAGAACCAATCCAGACATCTTTTTATAAATCAATATTTTCTAGATTAATCTGCCTAAATGCATTAATATTTCTATGCATTAATCTGCCTATGCATTAATATTTTCTGGGATAATCCCCTGCGTAACAAGAAAGTCTTTTGAGGCAATCCCTGCAGTAATTACAACTATAACCTTAACAACATCCTCAATGTCTAACCTTCCTAGATCCGCCGGCTTCATTTTTAACATGTTTTTTGCTAACACGCTATAACCAATACTAAGGCCGCTAATTACAGCAGAATGGTAAATCGTATTGATAATCTTTTTTTCACTCATCTTTTTATTAACTAAAAAAATAATTAAAATAATCATAATACGAAAGACTGTCTATGTGCTTTTTAATCAAATAATCTTTTGTTGTTAAAGCTAAAAATAAGGTTGCAACTAGTTTTGGCGAATCTTCTATCTTTCCCATGTTGGGTGGTTTTATTCCTAACAAACATTTTGCGAGGGTTGAATAGACTATAACACCAACGATAGGCACTGCATAATTAACCAGCGTTAAACTCATGGTTTTAAAAGTATTATATTATTTTTTATTGCTTTTAAAAATGGATTGTGACGAGCTATTAAAGTGTGAGGAGGCAACAGACCTCTGTCATAAAGAAAGATTATACTCTCTGGCTGCATGTGGGAAAACCAGGCAGTATTTAGGCGTTGAACTAAGTATTGAACAGATTCAGCAATTGTCTACATCAGACGTTGAGAAGTATTACGCTAGGTACGAAGCACAGCTAGGATCAAAAATGGTTAGATCGGTGGGGCAGACAATGATTAGTTTATATGCTAAGTTAGTAGGCAAGATAGCGCCGATTGATTCAGAAGAAGATTTAAAATATGACTTAACACAAGATCCGGTTTTAACCAAGTCCCTAGAATCTCTTGCATGAGACATGTATTATAGATTTGGGACGTTGCTATGCCCATTCATCATGGGATTAATTACCTTCAATCATATTAATTTTAATCATATTAATTTTAATCAGACTAAAAAAAATGAGCGAGCAGGAGAAGACTCCACAGGAGCAGAATGTCTCACAAGTGAATCTACAGGCGAGTGTCCCGCAAGTGAATCTACAGGCGAGTGTCCCACAAGTGAGTGGTGTTACTAAAGCTAAAAGTGCTGGGCGTGTTGAGGCCGGTCGTAAACTAGCTGAATGGAACAGACTGCAAAAAGCAAACCAAGCAGCAAAACAAAAATTATTAGATAGTAATACAACATTGCCGCCGTCAACAACAACACAATTAACAACACCACAATCACAATCAAACGATAAGATGTATTATTATGTATTTGCTGCGGTTGTTGTTGGTGGGTTTTTTTAGCATACAAATGTCTAACGCCATACCTAGCAGCAGCAAAGTCACAAACCCCCACAGTAAAAGAAGAAGAACCAGCTTCTGCAAAAAAAGTACAACCTCCTGCTGTAGACCCATTTTCTATGGAATAGTTTTTAAAGAACTAAATAAAGTACAAGTTAAGAACTAGATAAGTACAAGTTAAGTTAGTTATAGAAAGTACTTTTTAAGTTAAGCGCAAGTAAATTACAAGTTAAGTGCAAAAAAAAATAAGTTCTTAAGTAAGTACTAGTTAAGTTCTTAAGTAAGTACTAGTTAAGTTCTTAAGTAAGTTCTTGTTAAGTTCTTAAGTAAGTTCTTGTTAAGTTCTTAAGTTAAGTACAAGTCAAGTTAATCTTTTAAAGTTCTCCAATGTCCTACAGCATATGAAAACTCAGGGCTAACGTAAGTTCTCTTGTTATTGTTAGATACTAGTGATTTCTTATTAACTGCAGTTGTGTTTACTTGATGAAGAGTAGAGCGCAGATTAACATTTGTGTGATGAAATACTTTGTTTTCAAAGAGAGCCTGTTTGTAGTTGTCGTGACTTATATTTTTTTTGACAACTTCTTTACTTATGCCCTTAGCTTTTTTCGTTACAGAAGTTTGGCTGGCAACGCTATACATCTTCGACCGTAAGCCAACATATTCTTGTATAACCGTCCCATTAAGTTCATCCTTCATCTTTCCAATCACTTTCTTGTTCACGGTTGAATGTAGAGGCGAATCTTTTGGGTAGTCGCATGTGTCGTACCGTCCATCAGCTCCTTTGGCTACTTCTGTTTCTAAATCCTTATAGAAGTCTTCAGTTGGGATGTCCAGAATAAAACTATCGGTGTCTGTGTAAAGAACTCTTGCTTCTGGGTACAGCGGCTTAAAGTAGTCGTATAGAAATTCTAACATTAATAACTTTGACAGCTCTAGCACGGTGAAGCCGATAAACACTGGCTTATCCAACTTAACATTCTTTTTCTTCATCATGATGCCAACCAGGCTGTCGCTAAATCTTCTAAAGTCTTGGTAGTTAGGTTTAGAGGCCAACTTAATTGCTTGTTTTTCGTTTGTAACTAATCTTACATCTTTACGATTGTGTACGTTCTCCATGGTTTTACCAAAACAGCTGTTGTTCATCAACTTAAAAAAGTCTTTTTCTGAAGCGTCAGTGGCCTTAGTTCTAAGGTCGGTGTTCTTCATGATGTACGGTCTCATGAAAGGCTCTTGGTCACAGGCAATTATTCTGTGAACAGCTGTCAGCTTTAGCCCATGTCTTAAGTAAAACTGTAGGAGTCTGTAATGGCACACATATTTAGTTTTGTTAAAGAGGTTAGGTACAAGTTTAGGAGGTTCGATGGGGCTCATCTTTAATCTTTCTGTGGCTAGGGGGTAATCGTTGTGGAGATCATGCAATTCTTTAGGATATTCTAAGTCTACTTCCAAGATTAGTCCTATTGGATTATCAGGCGTAAGCTGTGATAGCATACTCAACACAGTATTGACATCATGAGGTCCGTTTATCATTTCAAAGTTTCTTAATGGCAGCGCCTGACTCATGGCCCACCCATACAGATTGTTGGCGACTAAGTACATTAGATAGTTGGATGGCTTGGTGGGGTCATAATCGTCTAAATACTTGTTGTTGGCCCTGCAGTAAGGATGACAGGCCATGCTAATGCCTCCCCTCAGCCCGCCCTCAATCATCTGAAGTGTGGGTAAATCAGAAATTAAGTCAATCTGGATGTTTGTAGACTTTAAGAATGCATCCCAAGAAAGGCCAGGCGCAGAGATGTAATGTGATGAGTCTAAGCTGTAATGTTTCATGCAAGTGGATCTGTAATTCTGAAAGACGTCAGCTAATAAACACACGTCAGCCATCAAGTAGTGATCGTGATAATCACCCACTGTTTTGCAGTGTAATTCTGTCCAGGCTTTCTGAGCGTATTCATATTCAGCATCAGTTATGTCTTTGCCTCTAAGACGGCTGTAATAGTCTTCCTTTGCTGGCAGCGCTGGCTCGTCAAACCTCTCCCACGAGTCCATGTATTCATAAGGATAAACGCCTTTACGAACTAAAGATGGATTAAAGTATTTTTTAGTGATTGGATAGTCTTGCAGAGATTCTGCTAACTTATCTAAACTCCCCATCAGATGTTGGGCAGAGTCATAAAAGGATAAACAGTCAAGAGTAAAGGTCATGTACTTTTCTGAAGACTGTGCAATGCAGCTAACCCTCTTATATTCAGAAGTCACTGCTTGCATGATAAAGTGAGAATCGTAGCCTCGTAAGTTATGAAAGAAGATTGGCAATTTCCATGTCTTGGGATCAACCTTAAGTTGAAGATTACAGCTATTATGCGCAGCCCCTCTGAATTTGCCAGTAATGTGATCATGGTCTCTTACTGTCGCGTCTTTACTGTTGGGTGTTAGCTCTAGAGCGCAAATCCAACAGTGAGTAGCTGATTTATAACGTTCTTCATCTTCAGGATTCATAATAATGTCTGAAAGGTTCAGCTGATTGGAGTAGTAATTGCGAAGGTGTTTCATCTGCTCTAAAAATCTACTAGCTGCGTTGGGGCCTCTGTAAATCTCTGGGCGTGTGTGTCGGCCATCTGACCTAACAACAATAAACGCATAAGAACAGATCTGATGGTGGGTTAATAAGGCCGTTTTTTGTTCTTGTTCTTGTTGTGGGCCGCAGTACTGTGGCAAGAGCGATTCAAAGTCAGCATAAACCACGTATGGACTCATTTGCATCTTGCGTACATTCTTAAAACTAACTTTAGACCCCGGCGGAGGCATAAGAAGTTCGGCTTTACAGTCTACAAAACTTTTAAAATGTTTCTTATGACTGGCAGCTGCTTCTATAGTAGGGATTCTAACCAGGCACCTTCTACAAAGTCCTTGTTTAGCATGATCCTTTGACGCATAGGCTAACAGTCTGCTTATTGTTCTAATTAATACATAATGGCTCTTTAGACCGTCTGTAAACAGAATCAAGTCTACATGATTCTTAAGTGAATCGCCTAAAGTAGGAGCGTTGGGAGAAACCCTTAGAGGGACTAGATTGTCTACTACAGACCAGGTGTATACGCTTACAGTAATTGGACTGTTTTGCTCTTCAAACTGAGATATGCTTTCTATACTCACTGGAAAGGTTATGCCTTCAAAGTTTAGCTCTTGCTTATATTGTTCATAATTAGATACTCTGTTTGCATTATTTTTAACAGGATGTAAATGCGCTAAAACGCACCACATAAAACACATGTTGTCAGAATTATGTATATTTAAGACTGCTCGTTTTAACTCTAACTCTTTTGGGAGAGGAAGGTAAGAATCGCCGGCCATAGGATAGAACTTTGTTTGTTTCAATATAATTTGAAGGACTCTTCCTTCAGACCAGCCAGAACCCCTTAACTTAGCCTCCTCACTTGCATGGTTAAACTGTGTAAGCATGTAATCAGCCCAGCCAGGTGTAAAGTTGTGATGGCTGATTACTTCTTTCTGTCTTGTTGAAACCCAGACTTCCATGCTAGTATCATCGGGGGTTATATATTTAATCAGAATAACTAACAACACTTTTACTGGTGGGTCAATTTGGAGAGAGTCTGGGATTTTAGAAACAGCATGTGTTACGCTTTTTTGAACGTTTGTGGGGTTAATGATGTTCATGTTTAATTCAATGAACGTATCGCTTAATTGTTCATTGATGTCAATTATCTCCTCCCACGTATATAGTTTTCCATCCTCAAATTTACTTGTGATCGTCATTTTTTAAAGTCACAATATTTACGTAAATTAAAAAAAATAAATGTAAATAAAAGTAAGTAAACGGGCTTTTTATTCTTCTCCCAAGCGTTGCAACACTTCAAGACACGTTAACCTTACAAGAACGCCTGCCAATACTTTAGCTTTTTCCGAATCACTACAGTCAATGTTCATCACTTTAATTGCTTCGTCAAATAGTTCACTATGATCTTTTATTATATTGTTTACATAATTCTCAAACCCAAATTCACTAAAATCAATGTTTAATACTTTCATTGTTTCGTCAAATAGTTCATTACAATTCTTTAAATCAGATTCACTGAGTTCGGCAGCCATTTTTAAATGTAAATAAATAAAAAAATAATTGTAAATGTAAATTCAGCTATTGTTTATTATTCATAGTCTTTTCTAATCGTAAAGCCTGATCTTCATTAAAGTGAATAGCTACTCCTTCAGGGCTGGTAAAAACAGTCAGATTAGCATCTTCAGGAGCCATATTATCAACTAAAATGGCAAGCAACTTTATAACTGGTTGGGGCCAAGAATCTGGCATTTTACTAACGACTTCCACTACGCCTTCTCGTATAGTTATGCGTTCAAAAAGATCAGTAATTAATTCTTCAAACCTGCTTTCTAACTGATCTTTATCACCCTCCCACTCCCAATCCAACTCGTAAAGTATATTAATAAGCTCTGTAAATACTTCGAGCTTCATTTTTTAAAATCAGAATAAAATCATAAATTAAAAAATAATTAACTAGCCGTTCCTCTTGTTTTGCGCAAGAATCAGAAGAGAAATCAATAACAGGTAGCTGATTGAGCGCTACCGCTGCGTGCTTGTGCTTGGACCGCCCGCGGCTGTTTTAACGTGACTCATATGTGGCGTGATCGTCCCACAATCACGCCAGAAAAATCTATTGTCGCAATGCGCAGTTCAGTCGTGCATGCGCCGCCGCAGAGGTAGATTTCGTCATTCGCTCACTGACGGCCGTGCAAGAAGGCCGTGTTTAACTGTGCTCCTACTGCGTTTGGCTGTGTTGTTATTTTAACAAGTCCTTAGTACATCTACCAGTATGGAGAGGAGTAGTGTGTAGCCAGCACTATCTCCATATAAATGCTCCAAATATACAATGACGGATGTACTACTACTGGCAATTAAAGCCGTCATAAAAGCTCGGCTACAGCAGTAACTGCTGTAACTCTGCCAAAGCCAGCTGCAAGCCCGGTTGAAAAAAGAGGAGCACAGCAGCGGCCTTACAAGACTGTTTGACCTAGTTTACAGGGCTGACAATTAGGTCAACCGCCCTTGTAAGAGCGCTCGGGGGGCTGCAAGCAGGGCCAGCAATTAGACCAAACGTCCTTGTAAAGCGCTCTGTCTAGCTGATTAAAGGCTTTACTTAGCTGAGGGGGAGAATGTCAATATCTATACTCTATATCACCACATCTGGAAACAGCCAATTTAAAGAATTAATTGAGGGGGCTATAAATTCTTTAAATGTAAAAATAACTAATCAAGATGGAAGGTTAGTTGTTTGTTCTGATTTATTAATGGTGCTGGAAGTAGAAGAACGTACTGTGAGCCATTAGATTTTCATGCCATGGAGAATGTCAATATCTTTTCTTCACGATCACCAAATCTTGTCTTGCACGAAAACCCCCCATTTTAATGTACTAATTGCGTCAATTTTTAGAGGTTTTGGGGTGTTAATTTTGTTTAGAAAACAGGTGTTAATTTTGGCCAAAACTGATATGTAAAGAACGTGATTTGTATGTGAAAAGGGGGGTTTTCGTGCAAAATAAGATTTGGTGATTGTGAAGGAAGATATTGACATTCTCTGCATGTATGCATGCACGAACGCACACATACAGACACACGCGCACACACTTTCCGGTTGGCATCACCTTTCGTGAAAAGACCCCTGAACACCTCAAATAGCGAACGATCACAGAAACATATGGACATACACATGCAGAAGTACACAAGCACTCACTCACATGACATGCGCGGGTTCAAGCACACACACACACACACACACACACACACACACACACACACACACACACACACACACACACACAAATAACATACACACACAAACACGCACACAGACATACATACACACTTACACACACACACACACACACACACACACACACACACACACACACACACGCTCACACTATCATTCACATGTGCACATTCAAGAGAGAGAGAGAGAGAGAGAGAGGGGAGAGGGGGGGGGAGAGAGAGAGAGAGCGAATTATGAAGGGCCTTTACAAGTATGCCGTTCACAGTCCAGTGGTTTTCTATCCTGTGCGTGTCGTTCACGTTGAAGAGATAAAGCTCGGGTTGCACTGCACGGAGCTTAGAACCGACTTCCCCTTGCATAGTCCAATTAAACCTTTAGGAAGAAAGTTCACAGAATGGATGACTCACGTGGCACTGGGGCGGGGGAGACGGAGAAGGTGTGTGTGTGTGTGTGTGTGTGTGTGTGTGTGTGTGTGTGTGTGTGTGTGTGTGTGTGTGTGTGTGTGTGTGTGTGTGTGTGTGTGTGTGTGTGTATGTGTGTGTGTATGTGTGTTGTGTGTGTATGTGTGTGTGTATGTGTGTTGTGTGTGTGTGTGTGTGTGTGTGTGTGATGTTGTGTGTGTGTGTGTGGTGGTGTTGTGTGGGGTGTGTGTGTATGTGTGTGGTGTGTGTGTGTGTGTGTGTGTGTGTGTGTGTGTGTGTGTGTGTGTGTGTGGTGTGTGGTGTGTGTGTGTGTGTGTTGGTGTTGGTGTGTGTTGTGGTGTGTGCGTGTGCGTGTGTGTCTGTGTGTGTCTGTGTGTGTGTGTGTGAGACAAGGTGAGAGAGAGGAGGGGAGACAGGTGATTGGGGGGGGGGGGGTAGGAGATATTGGAAGGTGGGAAGGGAGAAGGGAGAAGGGAGGGAGGAGGCTGGAGCAGCAGGAGAGGCAAAGGGGAGGAGGGGGGGGGGTGAGGCATGAAGTGCGGGGTGGAGAGGAGAGCACAAAGGGAAAGCCGTGGGGTGGGGGTGGGGTGTAGGGTAGATAGGAGGAGAGAAGGTTTTTGTTTTTTGTTTGCTAACGCCAGCACGTTCTCAAGGTTTTAAATGGATCTGTAGTTTCTATGTTTATATTGGCACGTATACATGTAGGTTTATATGCACTAGTGCGGAGAGCACTATGTCCAGAGTTTCATTTCTGTTATTTTTAAACGCAGCATCTGAAA
>CM065720.1:61862062-61869562 GCA_033310375.1 Conus canariensis | reverse complement strand
TTATCAGGTCCTCCTTTACCCGAAGAGTAAGAGTTGTTTTATACATCTGGGAGACTGGTTCGTTTCAGAGAATCTTTATCCCTTCACGAAATATCGAATCACAATATACTTCTTGATGTTCTGATGACTGCTTCATTGACAGGCCAGGCCATACAATTCATTGATTGATCAGTTTTCATTACTTCAGGCCCGTTGCAGTTTCATATGACTGTAACACATGTTCACCAAGTTAACAATTTTCTCTCCCTCATTACCTTCCCCTCGCGCGGGCGCGCGAGCCCCCCCCCCTCCCCCCCCCCCCACACACACACAGAAACACACACGCACACATACACACACACACATACTACACACACACACACACACACACACACACACACACACACACACACACACACAATCACTCACGAACGCGCGCGCGCGCCCACACACACACACACACACACACACACACACACACACACAACAACACACACACACACACACACACACACAGAGTCAATTATACACGTATGTATGTACAAATGCACAGACATAGGTCTTGGGGCGTGTGTGTGTGTGTGTGTGTGTGTGTGTGTGTGGTGGTGCGTGCGTGCGTGCGTGCGTGCGTGCGTGCGAGCGAGCGTGCGTGCGTGCGTGAGTGCGTGCGTGCGCCTGCGTGCGTGCGTGCGTGCGTGCGAGCGTGCGTGCGTGCGTGTGTGTAATAACAATAACAATGGTTTATTCAGTTTTTGCAGGCCCTCTGGCCCATATGAACAGGGGAACTGAATTGCACAACAATTAGCATGGTATAGGTGAGTTTGAAAGAGTATAATGACAAAGAAACAAGAAATACACGGCAAATCTTATAGCAACACAAGTAAACGTTTACCTTTCGAATCAGCTATAGACTGAGATTTCAATTCCTTAATTTTAGGGATTCAGTAATGTATACTGCAACTTTGAATAATAATTCATTTGACATATTTCTACCTAATAACTGTATCTTAAATTCCGATGGAAAACGATAATAATACAAGGTTATGAATTTCCTGCGAAGTGTGGAATATTTAGGACAAATTAACATGAAATGACATAAATCTTCAATACAATGACCATCACACTGTTTACAAAATGGGTCGGTGATTTGTTGAGTCGAGTGACATACACTGTTCAGAGGTAGCCGATTGCATCTAAACAGACACAAAACACGACGATGTTCGCGAGCAGACAACTGACTCACATAACCGGCCATTATTAACTCTGGGTGATACAGACAATAGTCAGGGTATGATGAAAGCGAAGAATGCCAGTCTGGAAAATACGAATCTTTCAAACGTTGTTTGAGCAGATCTATAAAACAATGAACATTTCCTACATCTGCATCTGCCATACATATCCAAACCCATAAGTGCACAATAGCAGTCTTACACCTGTAACCCAGTTTTTTCTACCTGAGTGATGTTGCTTCGTGCGCTGCGCGCGGCGCGCGCGCGCGCGCGCGCGCGCGCGCGTGTGTGTGTGTGTGTGTGTGTGTGGTGTGTTTCATTCAGTCTGTCATATACCACTGACCTTAGTTACTTCGTGCTTTTCATTAATTATCGATGTATGATCATCAACCTTTACCATCACTGTTCAGATGATTTAACGTTTACTGTTAAGTTGTATTGCTCCGGAATGATTTGTTAAAAAAATCTGCACACACACACACCTCTCTCTGTCTCTGTCTCTGTCTGTCTGTCTGTCTGTCTGTCTGTCTCTCTCTCTCTCTCTCACACACACACACACACACACTCACTCACTCACGCACACGCGCAAGAGCACTCGCTTGCATACAAACATGAGAACATACTCATTTCATTTAACCTTAATTACATGAAACAATCATGTGACACAGAACACTCATAGCTCAGATTGTTTTTTAAAAGTTCTTTCAATTTGTGTTTTTGATTCATTAATTAATATACAATGTTTTCTGACAGGATGAAACTGCAGCGTTTTATGAAGAAAAGGCTTAGCGAGAAAGCGCAGTGGAATTACAAATATAAAGCTTTAAATGTCATTATTCTTTCATGTCTTCAGCTGGTTATCGTGATCTGCATTCTCTCTCTCTCTCTCTCTCTCTCTCTCTCTCTCTCATCTCTCTCTCTCTCTCTCTCTCTCGCTCTCTCTCTCCTCTCTCTCTCTCTCTCTCTCTCTCTCTCTCTTCCTCTCTCTCTCTCTCCTTCTCTCGTCTCTCTCTCTCTCTCTTCTCTCTCTCCTCTCTGTTCTCATCTCTCTCTCCTCTCTCTGCTCTCTCTCTCTCTCTCTGTTCTCATTCACTCTCTCTCTCTGTTCTGCATCCTCTGTTCTCTGCATTTCTCTCTCTCTCTCCTCTCTTCTCTCTCTCTCTCTCTCTCTCTCTGCTCTGTACTCTCTCTCTCTGTTCTGCATCTCTCTCTTTCTGCTTCTCTCTCTGCTCTGTACTCTCTTCTGTTCTCATTCTCTCTCTCTGCTCTGTACTCTCTCTTCTCTCTCTCTTCTTCTCTCTCTCTCTCTCTCCCCTTCTTTTTTTCTCTATTTTTTCTCTCTGTTTTTCTCTCTCTCCTCTCTGTCTCCTCTCCAATCTCTCTCTCTTTCTCTGTCTGTCTGATGTCTGCCTGTCTGAAATTGTGCCTTCGGTCAGTCTGTCTGTCTCCTACTCAGCACACACACACACACACACACACACACACACACACACACACACACACACACACACATGTTGGAAAAAAAAGGAGTTGGGGGGGGGGGGGGGAGGAGGATAGGCTAACCATTCCTCGGTTATACATTTATCTATCTATTTGTCTGTCTGTCTGTCTGTCTATCTATTTATCTGTCTACCTATCTATCTGTGTGTATGTGCGTGCTTTCGTGCGTGCGTGTGTGCTTTCGTGCGTGCGTGTATGTGTGTGTAAGTATGCATATAAATATATATATATAATATATATATATATAAATATATATATATATATATGATAGAGAGAGAGAGAGATGTGTGTGTGTGTGTGTGTGTGTGTGTGTGTGTGTGTGTGTGTGTGTGTGTGTGTGTGTGTGTGTGTGATTTATCTATGCACGTATGATAATAAGCCCTGGACCCACATGCTTTGAATCTCCAGACGGGGTGTGAAACGAACGTTGAAACCCGTCCCATTTTCAATGCGTAGCTTCAAAGGAAAGACTCGTGCTTCAGGAGATGGGGGCCCGAGGAGTGGTCCTTCCCCTGGCAGTGCTCTGTCAGTGTCCAGCTTCCTCCCAATGAGGAGGTCACAAGGACCAGCAAGGAACGATAGTTTCGCCATGCAGGGTTAACTCAGGCTTGCTTGCTACTGGAGCCTGGTTACCTGCCATTGAGAACGAACACACAGAGGAATCTCTCCAAAATTAAGTAGGTCCTCCTGCATATGTGAAGAGTGTCTCAAAACACAAACAAACAAACAACAACCCAACAGGAGCACTAAGTGAAGGGGAAAATAATAGTTTTAATTGAAATGGAAGACTAACGTTTGTTTGAACATCAAAAGGTGGAGATGTGAAAGACACAGTCTAGGACGACGTAAGTGATGCGAGATGAGGATCCACAGGGGATTGACAACCGGTTTGAAAAAATCCCGAGTTTCAATTACGGGATTCTGCTTCACAACCATGAAGAGCTCACACATTGACACAGGACATGCAAAAATATGGATAACTGGAGAAACGAAACGGCCCTCCAGACAGGAAGTGGAACAAAGATGAAGATCTGTCGCAGTCAGCATACACAGCGTGAAAAGACACACTTGGGTTCCGAGGGAAGAGGGCGTAAGAAGCCATCCTCCTCCAGTTGGGTGCGCTGATCGCTTTACTGTTTCTTCACTGAGGAGATTAACAGGACCAGCACATAGCGGTCGTTTCGCTCAGTGAGGAGCTCATCAGGCTTGCTATGAGACTCCAGCTACCCACATATTCGTTCGTAGGTGAGATTAACGTCCTTTTGGCCCGAGGCCCTTCAGGACGAGGCATAGGTCTGCATGTTCTGTGGCAACTGTTGTCGCTGGCAGTAGTGGGCGAGTTCTGTGTGGGGGCCGTCTGTGTGGGGGCCGTCGTATGTCTCTCTCTGAGCTCTGGTCCCTTTTGAATTTCACTTCAAATTCGGCTGTTGGTTGGCCGACGATAGGCGTTGGTGCGTTTGGCCTCTTTTCCCCAAACAAAAGGCTGTCTTCGGGACCACCAGGCGGCCTTCTTCGTGCTCGGGTGGCGATGAACCTGTGCCGCATGAGGCTGCCGAAAAGAGGGAGCAGGATGAAAGTCACTGGAGCGCTGCACGAGTCCTTAAAATTCGGCGGGCCACGCAGACTACGGCCGAGAGGGCAATTTTTCAGCCCAACCCCATGAGTGCCTGGCTCAGAGCATGGTAACCCCGGCCACGGAAATCGTAGTCAGGCAGCGCTCCTTCGCCGATCGTCCCTCCAGAAGCCTTCCCACGGCGACACAGGCTAGACCCGCCGTCATCCATGTAGCTGGAAGGTTCGCTGCGCCGCCCAACACTGACCTTTCACATCAGTGTCCTTCAAAAGAGAGCTGCCACCTCTCCCTTGGCGTCCGCTGCTATGCCACACTCGCAGCGAATTAAAACCCACATATGAGGAAAACTTCCAAATAAGCAAAAAAGAATATGTCCAAAATCGAGCAGATTCTTCTGCATATTCACACAGTGTGTCCTTCATAGGGTCAGGACCACTCGGTGAAAAGAAAAGTATCAAAACTATGAATAAAATGGTAGACTAAATTTTGTCTAAAAAACAAAACATGGTGACTTAAAGGTATGTAGTGGAGCAAACATCAAAACCGCCCCAGTATAATAGTAAATTCTGGGCTCAGATGCATTGACTTTCCAGACAGGGAGGGAGCCAACATCCAACCCACCCCAGTCAACCCCTTAGTCTAAGGGCTTTGAACTTGTGCAGCGGTGTCGAGGTTTTTCAAAGCGGGATCATTCAAAAGTGATTTTCGGTCCTGTGCATTTTTCATCTGCAGCTACCAGTTGCCACAGGCTGTCTCTTTGTCTTTCAAGTTCCGGTATTTTGACCAGCGACACGAAGGTCATGCAGTCAATGACAGGACAGTCCAAATCTGCGCAATACAGCCTGTGACCCAGAACCCGACAAAGCTGATCTCCCATTACAGCCCCCATCCACAGCTCAGTGGAACCAACCCACCAAGCCACGCGTTCTGTGGAACAGAAATTTAACCTGTCCGGCACCAAAACCAACAGGTCAATGCCACTGGCTCTTGTGACCAATGGCAAGGAAGTTTACAGAATTCAAAGCATGACGTGGCCCGCCGTATGTATTAGTGTTTAAGAGAGAGAGAGAGAGAGAGAGAGAGAGAGAGAGATGAAACACAAAGAGGAAGTTCAAACAATCAGGTATCTTATTCGGCTTCCTGAAGTTTGAAATTGTCGTCATCCTAAATTATCATAAGATAACTCATAAGATAACTCATAAGATAACTCTTAGACTAGGGCTAGAGGACAAGAAGGAATTTTTTTGAATTCTGTTCAGCTATTATTGTTGTCTCTATGTTCCAAAAATAGTAACACCAGCTAATCGTGGAAAATGTCGTGAGCATTTTAACCCTCAAACACTAGGGCGGGATTCACGCTGATCCAGTAGAGGTTCAGAGCCTGTTAACTTCTCTTGACAGTTAAAAACGGCCACACGTGCTGTTACTTGGTCAGGAGAAACGGTCAGAAAGATTCCAAGTCAGCTATAGGATCGACATGAATCCCGTCCCAGGAAAAGATACCCCCCTCCCCCCTCCCCCTCTTCCTCACACACGGAGCATTTCCCCCGTCAGTGTCGGACTCGTGTTCACAAGGACTACGCTTCAGAGGGCGCGAATGGGTTAAACGCGAAGAACAATATTATTGTGGCGTCTGGCGATTTTGTTGTTTGATACTGGCGGATTAGTGCGTGTGTTGTTATAGGCATATGTTGAGGAAATGTAAGGAGAGAGAGAGCGAGCGAGCGAGAGAGAGAGAGAGAGGAGGAGAGAGAGAGAGAGAGAGCGAGAGCAGAGAGAAGAGAGAGAGAGAGAGAGAGAGCGAGAGAGCGATAGAGAGAGCGAGCGAGCGAGCGAGAGAGGAGAGAGAGAGAGAGAGAGAGAGAAGAGAGAGAGAGAAATGGGGGAGACGAAAGGATAGAGAGGGGTAAGACTAAAGAGAGAAGAGAGAGAGAGAGAGAAGAGAGAGAGGAGAGAGAGAGAGAGAGAGAGATACGGATACGGATACGGATGTTTTATTCATACAGGCCATGGCCCCTAATGAAGGGGATGTTGAGATCAAATTTTTTCAGACAGAAATAAGCAAATCATCAAACATCTAGGCATCCACAATTAAAAACATACTCGATATTAAACAACATACAACAACCAATGCTTAACTACATGCTATACTTCGAATTTTAAATGCCTTGTACAAGAAAATAGCAAAACGTTTTACAGTAGTTTCATTTGTAGATGCCATTAGTAATGAAAGTCGAAATGAAGAAGGATGTCTACAATATTTTTGATGAATGAACTGATTCCTCAGGTCACTTAGAGCGGGACAGCACAACACAAAATGAACTTCATTTTCTTCGGCACATTTACAAAGCGGACATATCAGTTCAAGTTTGTTATGCTTCTTATAACGATAATAATGAACAGAAAGATCAGAAATACCTAATCTGAACTTTGTCATTATATATTTTAAATGATTATCCATTTCAATAGATAAATATGCCGGCACACAATGTATAGATCTGAACTGTCTATAAAAAGCAAATCGGTCACTTTCATGAACGTGACATGACCATTCTTGCCATCTGCAATCTATCAATCTATTCCGAAATGCTCGAAGAAATCCATTTATGTCCCCAACGCTTTGTTGTAGCCAAACATAGCCAAATCCAAGTTTATGTAATTTAGTCCTCACGTTAGAAACCCAGTTTCTTTTCCCTCTACCATCCAAATCATACAACATAGTATATGCTTACCTGGGCAACCTTGAAATTTCCATTTGTGTTATTTTCAACCAATAACGTATGCAAGCTGTCGCAGAATTCAAATATATTGGATATCTGTTTACTTCGCCGTAGACTAAATCGTTAGGTGTTCGCATGCTCACTCCTAGAAACTTTTTCAATGCAAATAAATGGACATTTTCACAATAAACAGCAGAATCATAAAGACCCCAGATTTCAGCTCCATACTGAATAATAGGCTGTACCTGAGAATCGAACAATTTTATAAATAATTTCAAAGACTGGTTTTCTAATTTTGATAAGTGTTGCATGATACATAGTAGTGCACGCTTAGCTCTACTGGCAAGATCCTTGCATGCAAAAGTAAAGCTTAATTTCGTGGAAAAATATATTCCTAAATATTTATATACGTTGACCACAGGCATAAACACTTCATTATAAGTCCACCTTTCTCTAATTCCTAAAACCCACCCTTTCTAAACACAATTATATTGCTTTT
>CM065720.1:61849562-61852062 GCA_033310375.1 Conus canariensis | reverse complement strand
GCTGCAAGTGCTGCTGGCAGCACATTGTGCTTTGAAGGCTGTGCTGCACCGTCCGGCTTGATGCTGCCAGTCAGCATGCTTTTTTTCACACACCCCACCCCCCTTCATTTTAGAACGATCACATTCCAGTCAGATGATCATGATGCAACGCTGGATAGATTCGGGCATGTTCAAACCGGACGGAGCCAGATAATTATTACAGATCAGCGGAGGATAGGCCTCTAGGACGTGGGCAGTTTACAGAATTCACACACACACACACACACACACACACACACACACACACACACACACACACACACAGACACACA
This sequence comes from Conus canariensis, assembly GCA_033310375.1. Classification (NCBI taxonomy): domain Eukaryota; kingdom Metazoa; phylum Mollusca; class Gastropoda; order Neogastropoda; family Conidae; genus Conus; species Conus canariensis. The sequence goes on along the minus strand of CM065720.1, from coordinate 61,851,751 downwards.
CACAGACACAGACACAGACACACAGACACAGACACACAGACACACACACAGACACACACACAACACACACACACACACACACAGACACACACACACACACACACACACACACACACACACACGGGAAGTATTGATGAAATTCGATAAAACGCGATGCATTGTACAGCGCATGTCACCTTACGTGTAGTTCACAAAGAGTGGTATGTGGATAGTTGTTATCACCTTATCCTTCACATCGGACGATACGTGGTTAGAGTTCTGAGCGTGTGACACACCGAACGGAGCTTGATGAAATCTGCTGTCATTAGTGATTCATGTGAGCATAGCTCAGATGCTCCTCCATTACATAAACATGCAGAATATGGAAATGCACGTGCCGCTCAACAAAACAACAACAACAACAAAAGCGCAGAAAATGTTCTAACGCTCATTCTTCCATGTATGTATGTATGTATGTATGTATGTATGTATGTATGTATGCATGTATGCATGTATGTATGTAATGTATGTATGTATGTATGTATGCATGTATGCATGTATGTTTGTATGTATGTATGTATGTATGTATGTATGTATGTATGTATGTATGTATGTATGTATGTATGCAAGCACGTACGTATGTATGTATGTACGTACGTACGTGCGTACGTACGTACGTAGTACGTATGTATGTATGTATGTATGTATGTATGTATGTATGTATGTATGTATGTACGTAGTACGTACGTAGTACGTAGTGGTGTGTATGTATGTATGTATGTATGATGTATGTATGTATGTATGTATGTGTTTATTGTTTATTCATTTCTTTATTCATTTTGTAGACCAGGTCAACTTCTGGGTTGCTGAACACACAAGCCAGAGGACAGTAGACAGGGGGGTGATCTCTTAACAACAACCTGCTGCTCCCCCTCGCCCCCCCCCCCCCCCGCCCCATCGTTTAAAGGGGCGGGGCAGGGTGATGTTGACACTGTCATTAGCGGGCACTGGATGACTGAGGAGTTCAGTTCATGTGCTGTACTGTCCGGCCGACCGCCGAGCCGCTCTGAAAAATTGACACAGTCGTCTCCCTTTTGCCTAAAGTTTGGTTACTTCCACGTCCGCCGCTGTCTTTTTGCCGGAGATCCCAAAATGGGCAGAGATTCGTTGCATGGCAGAAAAAAAAAATTGGGTCGTCAGGAGGTGGCAGAAAATGATGCCATCGTTAAGAATACATTCTGCTTGTCGGTGCTGGAAGTGGGCTGTAAGAGATTCTGGATCGAAGTGTTTCATACTGGTCCTGTCTTAGTTCCAGTCGGCGATTTGTTTTCCACCACGACTCTGGCAGGGCTACTGGTGCTAGCCAGAGAACTAGAGGAAGAAAGATAAGTATATTCGCCTTTCATTAGCTGGAGTTCTGCTACGCACACTGAAGTCATTCACGACTTCCGGCTGATCTGCCTGGCTCTGTTTTTGCCTCCTGTCCGCGGGTGGTCTGTCTGTCTGTTTGTTTGTTGTTCTTGTTGTTGTTGTTTCTGTTGTTGTCGTACCCTAGCTAAAAGACTCCAGGGATCATCCAAACAGCGGAAGCACTTGAACACTATGGTACAAATGCATCAACTACGGATGAGAACATTACGTGTGTGACCGTTTTTGATTACCCGGCCACATGGGCAGCCACACTCCGACTTCGAGGGATTTTGGAGATTGATGGTTTAAGCTAGGAGCTTGCATGACCGAAGACAATCCCCGCATAACTATACAGCATCTCAACATTTTGATGCAGCCTTGGTGTTCTAGCCTGTCAAATGGTATGACACAGTCTTAAGCCAGGGCGTAGGCTGCCTGTCTGACCCAGTCGCCGCTGACAATGTCAGCTGACAAGTTCACGGTGGCTTGCGCACGGGCGAAGACTACGTGCAGACAGTAGGTCAACCCTCACGGACAGCCAGCTGACAAACGGTTACCTGAGCGGGCAGCCAGCCCACTGAACTATTCCCTCGCAGCACGCGCGGTAACTGTGGAGCGCGGAAATGGTCAGTGACCTGCACGGACGAACAGTTGTGTGTTTCGTTAGAGGTCAGGCAGCGACAATTCTCGCTTGTGTGTGTGTGTGTGTGTGTGTGTGTGTGTGTGTGTGTGTGTGTGTGTGTGTGTGTGTGTGTGTTCAGTAGGTTGTCAGTACAACCATGAGTTAATCTGACAATAAA
>CM065720.1:61842062-61844562 GCA_033310375.1 Conus canariensis | reverse complement strand
AACGTTGCGGGACCAATTCCAGCGGATTCTGGATTCGATTTAGAACAAGGTTTCGCATCTTAAAAGGATGGGTTCTTCTTTTTTTTTTTTTTTCGTTTTCATTATTATTCTGTCACGACAACTCAGACAGATGTGTGTGTTTCTGTTTCACCATGGGGATTAGAAGAGAGTGGGAATGGAAAGGACAGAAGAGGAGAATGACGGGGGGGGGGGGGGGGGGGGGGGGGGGGGGGGGGGGGGGGGGAGGACGGGGGAGGTGGGGAGGGGGGTGAAGGAAGGATGGACAGAACTCAGAACTCACAAAAAAAAACTTTTATCCGATCAAGGATTGAGATTTTATGCAGAGCCTTTTCTTCCAATCCGTCCTTGCTAAGCTAAATTATGCGATGGGATTTAAAGATAATAACATGAAAAGAAATAGAACAAAGAAAAGAAGGGAAAAAAGGAGAAACAAAAAAAGAAAAAGGAGTAAAAAAAAAAAAAAAAAAAAAAAAGAGGTGCGGGGTGGAGAGGCGGCGTAAGGGTCTGGATCTGGATCTGGATTGGTACGTCGCTGACACCCATTTACTGGCATAGGCGCGACGGTGGGGGGTGCGCAGCGTGATGATATTATCGGCTTCTGGCTTTTGCCAGAGCCGACTTGAAGCTGTCGATTGACTTTTGGTGGACGATGTTGTCGTCGAGGTGGTTCCACTCAGTTATTGTCTTTGGGAAGTATAAGTTACGGTACTGATCGGTTTGTGTTTCAGGAATGCAGTAGCACCTATCATTGTTTCGTATGTAGTTCTCCACTGGGTTTTGTGTCAGGTACGTTCTGTTGTCTCTGGTGGAGCGGATGGGTCGTCCTGGTTTCTGAGATGTGATGAAGTCACTCGGGATGATCGCTGGCACTAGACCCTCAACCACCCTGTAAAAGAATCCTAGCCGTAGTTGAAGCCGCCGTTCTTGGAGTGTAGTGAGCTCATGTTTTCTTAGCAGACCCGTTATGAAGCCTGGCGTGGTGGAGCGGTAGTCCTTTGCTATGAAGCGCACTGCATTTCTTTGTACGCGCTCCAGCATGTTGATCTCTTGCTGCATGTGCGGGTCCCAAATGATTGCTGCATACTCCAAGACAGGGCGTACGAGTGCAAGGTAGGCATTTCTTCGGCAGGAGGTAGGGCTATGCCTGAGATTTCGCCGGAGAAATCCTAGTGTGCTATTGGCCTTCTTTGTGATGGAGGCGATGTGTTGAGACCACTTGAGGTTGTCAGCGAATTGGATGCCGAGGTATGGGTTATGAGAGACTTGCTGCAGGATGGTATTATTTAGGGGTAGAAGTAGGAGGAGGTAGAGGATTTTGCAATGCTCGTGATGCAACATTTTGAAGCATTGAACCGCATGTCCCATTTGTCTGCCCATGACTCTAGTGACTTGAGGTCCTCTTGTAGAGTGTGGTGGTCACTAAAGTCGTTGATCTCCCTGTAAATGAGGCAGTCATCTGCGAATAAGCGTACTTGGGATTTGACTGCTTATGGGAGGTCATTTATGTGGCACAGGAATAGGAGGGGGCCGAGCACGGTGCCTTGTGGGACTCCTGAGTCGACAGTTGTGGCGTTGGATGTAATGCCCTGTACCACCACTTGCATGGTTCGCTCTGTTAAGAAGCAGGTAAGCCAGGTGTGGAGGGTGCCGGTGATGCCATAACTGGTCAACTTATGGAGGAGACGGTCATGGGGCACTGTATCAAAGGCTTTTGAGAAGTCCAAAATAGCCATATCCACTTGCTTCCCTTTGTCGAAGGACATCAGGAGAATCGTTAGTAGTGGTGAGCAGTTGGGTCTCGGTGGAAAAGCCTGAACGGAAGCCGTGGTTGAGATTTGTGAGTATTTTTTGTTGTTCTAGGTGGGACATGATATGGCGGCAGACTATATGTTCAAGGAGTTTACAACATACAGAAGGGGGGAATGTGGAGGAAGAGGTGGGAGAGGGGTGGGGGTGGGGGGTGGACAGGCGGGAAGGAGACACTGACCCTTGTGAAGGTGTTCTCAAAAATCAAGAGGATGAACAGAATAAGCACCTCCGCCATTTAATAAGTTAGAGAGCTTCGTTGCGGATATGGAAGGCATTTCTCACTTCCTGTCCATCTGCTGGCTGCCTGTCTGCTTCCTCCTCACGTGCTGGTGGTCTGTTCGACGACACTTTGCACACACACACACACACACACACACACACACACACACACACACACACACACACACAGATGCACACGAACACACACACAGCCACAGAAACACACACAGAAACACACACACACATACACACACACGCGCGCGCGCACCACACACACACACACACACAGCCACAGACACACACACACAACACACACACACACACACACACACACACACACACACGGACACACGCGCACACACACGCACACACACACACACGCGCACACATACACACACAAACGCGCGCGCGCGCGCACACACACACACACACACACACACACACACACACA
>CM065720.1:61834562-61839562 GCA_033310375.1 Conus canariensis | reverse complement strand
AAAGAATATATGAGGAGCATCAGTCACTAACATAAAACCATCAACACTGCCTGAGGAGTGAACAGTGATTCACGAGGCACTCATGTTTAAGTACATAATCATGTATTCATATTAAATATTCTTGTTCATAAAGCAAGATTGGTTTACAGGGATTCACGAGGCAGTCAGGTTCAAGTACATAATCACGTATTCATATCAAATATTCTTGTTCATATAGCAAGATTGATTTTCCAGACAGCTACGTGGGAGAGAGAGAGAGAGAGAGAGAGAGAGAGGAGAGAGAGAGAGAGAGAGAGAGGGAGCTCAGAACTCAGAATCTTTTATTCGATCAAGGATTGAGATTTTAGGCATAGCCTATTCTTACAATATGCCAAAGAGAGAGAGAGAGAGAGAGAGAGAGAGAGAGAGAGAGAGAAGAGAGAGAGAGAGAGAGAGATTCGCACTCAAACATCACAGAGGAAGTGGACTAACTCTGCAAATGGTATGACGCAACCAGTAACAAAGAACCCAACCAGAAGGAAAAAGCGGCGAGAGCAGTTAAATCAAATCAACACCTTTCCGATTCCCTCCCTTGCCACTTGAGCAAATCCGTCCACTGTTCACATCGGGAGTCCCCTCTGACCGCCGTGACAACGTCAAATGAAGCAATGCTGAAGCGTCCAGATTTTCGTGCGCGTTATCCACTGAAATGTAACATTCTTATATTTTTCGTGCGTAAACCGAAAAAGAACAACAACAACAACAAAAAAAAGCGTACAAAATATAACAAACTGTTACATGTGTCGTCCACAGTTCCTACAGTTGAGTGAAGGTAGTTAGAATGAAAAGTAAATCAGTCTTCTGACGGAGCACAATCTCGAAAACCATAAATATGCTGATCGATAATCGAAAATGGGTGGATGGAATGGCGTGATCGAATATGATCATTTAAAAAAAAAACTCACGAACTTCCAACTTCCGGCGACACGTTTCTGTTCTCCAAGTGGAGAAGAACACGCCAAGGAGGCTTATTCACTACAGTTCTATAGTTTGATGCTACTGAGGAGTCCAATTAGATGGAAATAGTCTAATGTGTTGCCCATAAACACAAAAGATCTCAGTCTTAATATTCCGTCCCGGTTTATTAGTAACTGATCGAGAAAAAAAAAACATGAAGAAAGCTGCTGTCTCAACAGACAAGAAAAAAAAAAATTAACGATTATTCGTACAATGCAAAGGAACAAAAAAGTCGTTACATTTTACATGCATCATGCATACACACACACACAAAACACACACACACACACACACACACACACACACACACACACAAGGTAACAATTGCCTTTTTTTCCTTTAATGGATACTGTTGCATCGTTACATTTTACGAGACTGTGACCTTGTGACACTTGGCGTCGTGTCAGGCCACCCCTACGCGGTCTTCGCAATCCTCGGCGCCTTTGCTGCTCCTGATGGTGGACATCCAGCCAGGCGAGAAGTCACTCCTTCTTCCCCCCAGGGCTTCTTTCAGTACCACCATTCTCCTGGAGGTTTCGGGTGAAAAAAAACAACCTTTTCGTTTGGTCGGTGGATTGCGGGTAAGAGAAATTGGGGAAGAGGGGGATGGGTGGAGGGAGAGGAGGAGGTCATAGGGGTGGGCGTGGGGAAAGCTCGGGATGTGGGAGCTGTTTTCTTTTGACCTGGATACGCTGATAGCAGGCCGATAGTCACGGTTGAATGAGATCGGGGTGGAGGGAGGGAGCCAGGCGGAAAAGGGGTGGTGGTGGTGGTGGCGGTGGTGGTGGTGAGACATATAGGCGAGCGGAAGGGGTTAGGTAAGGGTAAGTACTTGTTGTGTGTGTGTGTGTGTGTGGTGTGTGTGTGTGTGTGTGTGTGTGTGTGAGAGAGAGAGGTGTGTGTGTGTGTGTGTATGTGTGAAAGAGAGAGAGAGAGGGAGGGAGAGAGAGAGAGACAGAGAAAGAGAGAGAGAGAGTCTGTGTGCGTGCGCGCTCGCCTGTGTATATGTGTGTGTATGATGTGTGTGTGGGGGGGGGGGGGGGAGGGGGCGTGCGTGCATGCGCGCGTGCGTTGTGTGTATGTGCGTGCGTGTGAGCGTGTGTGTGTGTGCGTGCGTGCGTAAATGTATGAGGCTTTGAATAAAAGGAGGAGATTGAAAGGATTGAGGGTGGAGAGAGATGGAGAAAAAAAAAGGATGGGGGTAAGGGGCACCAAGGAGGTTGAGGAGAGAACGAGGTGTGGTTGGGGGCGGAGAAGAGGATGGAAAGGGTAGAGAAGTGGAGACAGGGGGAACGGGACGGGAAACTTGAAAAAAACAAAACAAAAAAAACTGGGCCTCCGCAAATCACTTTTGTCCTGTCAGCACAAAATAGCTCCAAGCCTTTGAGCTGGATTTCGCCCTACATTCAGTTGTCATCTTCAAAAGGGACGATCATCATTCCAGGACATGATGACGACGATGATTCTGCTGGTGGTGAACTGCCAAAGGGAACTAGTAGCAAAAGGAAAAGCAATTCAGCAGCAGCGGCTACAGCAATGGCAGTAACAACCAGTAATAGAGTTTACTTTTAGCCATACTGTTCACGCATGCACGCACGCACAGGGGAAAGATAGAGAGAAGAGAGAGAGAGAGAGAGAGAGAGAGAGAGAGAGAGAGAGAGCGAGAGCGAGAGAGAAAGAGAGAGAGAATGTGTGTGTGTGTAGATGTGTGTGTGTGTGTGTGTGTGTGTGTGTGCGTGTGTGTGTGTGTGTGTGTGTGTGTGTGTGTGTGTGTGTGTGTGTGTGTGTGTGTGTGTACGTGTGTGTGCAGATTGATATATATATATATATATATATAGAGAGAGAGAGAGAGAGAGAGAGGATGTTTATTCACAAAAGACCATATCCCCTCAAAACGGCATAGATACAGAACAAACTGCGCAGTCCATTAACACTGAATTGTGGAACTATGCAGATATATCATTTCGTACTTGAGACGCTTTATAGAGATACAAAGCAACCTGTTTTTACAGGTTTGTTTTCATTCGATTATTCCATGGACATCACGCCTTCGTATTTGAGGAGGCAGGGGTATCCAAGGCACGTAGATGAGAGGAATTGGTATCTAACAACTTAAAGCTCAGCCGTGGAAAAGAGCGAACAAAATGAACTTCATTTTCTTCATCGCCATGACAGAGTAGACAGATGCAATCACAGCCATCCAAAGACCTTTAGCAGTAAGAATGTAAACATTTGTTTGGAATACCAAATCTGAGTTTTGTCACAGCATATTTAATAATGATAATAATGGTTTCTTATATAGCGGTTAATCAAACGAATTTCTCTAAGCGCTTTACAAAATCATACTACATTCACCCTTCTCATATACAATAGTACACGTTACACCCAACTACAAATACTACTACTACAGTAACTAACAAATCCTAATCCTACGAGTATGACATTCACTTATTTTTCAAGTATCACTACAAAAACTAAATCCTATAACGTTCAATCATACAACAAATACATGTAATAGAGAACATACACATACACTACATTTGAAAAGGCCCAGACGGCTATGAGTTAGGTTGTACCCCCCTCCCCCTCCCCCTTCCCCCCCCTCCCCCCCCCCCCCCCCCCCCACAGCATTGACTAATTATGAGAAAATAGATGGGTTTTAAGTTTAGACGTGAAAGAAGAGATAGAATCTGAATGTCTGAGAGAGTCTGGCAGTCTGTTCCACGTCGCTGGAGCTTGAAAAGAGAAAGATCTTTCACCAGTAGTAGTCCTGAAGTGAGTCATTCGTAGAAGGCGGTCGTCAGCACAGGAGCGTAGTTGTCGAGAGGGGGTGTAGATTTTAAGGAGATCTGAGAGATAAGAAGGTCCATTTTCAAAGAGAGCAGAGAAAGTGAGAGTTGAGATTTTGTACGAGATACGGTTTGAGACAGATAGCCAGTGAAGAGAGTGAAGTAGAGGCGAAATGTGATCATATTTTCCTGCTCTACAGACGACTTGGGCTGCATGATTTTGGATTCGCTGTAATCTTTCTATCAGGTATTTTGGAAGGCCGGCCAAAAGTGAGTTGCAGTAATCTATTCTAGATAAGACAAAGGCACAAATAAGAGTTTTTGTAGCATCTGTAGAGAGAAGGCGACGTACAGAGCTGATTCTTCTTAGTTCTAAATAAGCAATCTTGCAAATATTTGAAACCTGTTTCTCAAAGGAGAGGGATTGGTCACGAATGACTCCTAGACTGCGGACAGAGGTGGAGACAGAGACAGTACAGTCATTGATAGTGACAATTGAAGGCAGAGAAGGATGGTTAGGCTGTTTTGTCACGAACATGAGTTCCGTCTTGTCGTCGTTTAGTTGTAGTTTGCTGGTTGTCATCCAGTCCTTCAGGTCTGCAATGCAGCCCCGCGTCCGAGAAATCAGTGAGTCAATTTCAGCAATGGGAGCCGACTGATGAAGCTGAGTATCGTCAGCAAAGCTCTCATGCGACATGGCGTGACCACTGATGACGTCAGACACAGGACTAGCATACAGCACAAAAAGGACTGGCCCCAGTACAGAACCCTGAGGCACACCGTACCTAAGAGGAGAACTGTCTGAGTATCTGCCCTGTACACACACTGTCTGAGTCCGTCCAGTCAAGTAAGAGATAATCCAGTCGAGAGCTGTGTCTTTGAATCGTAATTCGGAACACAATGTTAAGGATTTAAGATTTTGTAACTCTCCGTCGATGACTGTCTGTGACATGTATATTACACCCCAGTCAGTTACAATCTGTCTTTGCCGCAGCGGACAGATGAAACCATTCACATCATCTGCACCCTGGTTCCTCCACACAAAACCAAACCCAATTTCGAAGAGTTTGAATCTTACCTAAGAAACCCAATCAATCTTAACCTTGGCGTGTAGCTTTACTAGTGTGTTACATGCTTTATATGATAACGTCCGTGATACCATTGGGATTATTTTGAATCAGTATCAATTGCATTTACACACACACACACACACAC
>CM065720.1:61814562-61829562 GCA_033310375.1 Conus canariensis | reverse complement strand
TTATGTCTTTTCCTCCTTTCCTTGAGTGAGCAAAATCCAGATTCTTCATATAATTTTGATGACTTGTTCCACGAACAGCTCCAATAATTGTTCTTATAGCTTCTAAGTGTAAGTTTTCAAGAGAATTGGATTGCATTTCGGAGCAGTTGTCCCACACAACATCTGCATAGTCAAAATTAGGTAATACGAAAGATTTATACATGATTTCTAAGGCTCTCCTACTAAATCTATATTTAAAACTTTTCATACAGGAAAGCAGCATAGTTATTTTGTTTCGTATACCATTAATATGTTCATCCCACTTGCAATTATTTTGAAGTATAAGTCCTAGATGTTTATGTTTATCTTTGCCTTGAAGATACGTTTGTCCAAATATAAGGGGTAAAACTAGATGATTGCCCCGTAAAAAGTTAAGTAATTCTGTTTTGTCTTCACTGAATTTTATTTTCCAGCGCTGCGCCCAAATATGTATCTTTTGTAGATCAGAATTGATTATTTCTGTGCGAATAGTAGGATCATTAAGTGAGAGGGACATGCTGGTATCATCCGCAAAAAGTTTAACTTTAGATCTTAACCGTCTGTAATGTCGTTAATGTAAATAAGAAATAAGAGAGGTCCAAGAACTGAGCCTTGGGGAACTCCTGCAGGGATTCTGACATAGTCTGATTGGTCACCCTTGATTACAACTGCCTGCATGCGATCAGAGAGATAATCGGTGAACCATGCTAACAACGTCCCTCGTATGCCATTGCCTTCAAGTTTACGGATGAGACCTCTATGCCAGACACGGTCAAAAGCTTTAGAAATATCGAAGTACACAGCTTGCGTTGTGATTCCACTATCAAATGAGGAACATAAATCGTTATAGATACATAATAACTGATTGACTGTGGAATCACCAGGGATAAATCCGGATTGGGAAGGTGAAATGATATACATTTACACCTACTTATTACATAATTTGTACAATTGCACTATCTCTCTCTGTCTGTCTCTCCTTGTCTATCTCTCTCTGTCTCTGTCTGTCTCTCTCTGTCTCTGTCTCTGTCTTGTCTCTCTGTCTATGTCTGTCTGTCTGTCTGTCTCTATGGGTATGTACGTGCATATATGTACGTACGTACGTATGTATGTATGTATGCATGTATGTATTTATTTATGTCTGTCTGTGTGTCTGTCTCTGTTTCTCTATCCTGCTGAATATCTCTCTCCTGCTCGCTCTCTCTGTACCCATCTATCAATCTCCTCCCTCCCCTCCCCCTCTTTCTTTCTCTGTGTGTCTCTATCTATCTTTCTATTTATCACACACACACACACACACACACACACACACACACACACACACACATAACACACACAACACACACACACACACACACACATACACGCGCGTGCGCGCATGCAGACACGCACGCACGCATGCGCGCAGATACACACACACACACACACACACATCACACACACACACACACGTGGGCGCGTGCATTGGCCTAGGTCGGACTGCTTTCTGCTTTGAGGATGTCTGCGATTCAGCTGATGTGCTATGAGACGTTGTAGGCGTTTTGAAGACAACGTCTTCGCTTTGCACGTGGTGACAGGCTTCATGGGTTCCGCTGTGGTGAAGCAGGCCAGAAAGACGCAGACACTGGAGAGAACCACGCGTCTGCAGCACTCTCACAAACGCACGCTCGATCATGCATACTCGTATAGAAGACACGTAAGGCAAACAGGTACTCGGATCAGAGAGAGAGAGAGAGAGAGAGAGAGAGAGAGAGAGAGAGAGAGAGAGAGAGAGGAAAGAGAGAGAGAGAAAGAGAGAGAGAGGGGGGACAGAGAGCGAGAGAGAGAGAGAGAGAGAGAGAGAGAGAGAGAGAGAGGGGGGCGGATCAGGTTGCCCATTGACTCGGCCTTCATCATGTTAGGTAAGTGCTTGGCTGTTTTCAAAGTGCTTCACGCAGACATAGAGAGCTTACTGTTCAACAAGCCATCTTTCTGTATTCACTGACGACCTGAAAACGATTCATATGAACAGGCAAAGATGATTACATTTTTGTGGGGTGGATAATAGCAGGAGAGAGAGAGAGAGAGAGAGAGAGAGAGAGAGAGAGAGAGAGAGAGAGAGAGAGAGAGAGTCCTGACTTGGAACATGCTGTCTCCCTGTTTGTGAGGATCTGTTGTGATTCCTACAAAGACGTCTCCGAAGACTCACAGCTTGCTGCCAGCCATACCCCTCGCACTCACCCTCCTCCCACCCTCACCCTATACTTTCCCTTTCACCCCACCCACTCCTCTTACTCCCCCACTTCCCCAACTATCCCACTCCCACCCCCTTCTCACTCCTCTTTCGTCCTACTTATTATCATGAATACTTATATAGCGCCTATCCTCGGCTAGAGACCAAGCTCTAAGGGCTTTACAATCTACACTCGTTTACACAACGGGCTGCCTACCTGAGTAGTGCTGACTGGAGAGCTGCCAGCTGGCGCTTCATTCAGTCGTTTCCCGTGTCATCCAGTCAATATCGTTCACTAAATTTCCTCACTTAATTCAGTCTTTCCATTCACTTCCGTTTAAGTAGTGGATTTGGAGGGGATTACACTTGCTAAAACGTCTATGGAAGCGTCTGGTTAGCACCTTCTCGGGCAGTGGTGACAGCATTGGTGAGAGACTGGGAAGGTGTCGCCCTTGACAGAACACAGTGGAAGCAACGGTGTACCCAGGACACAAAGACATTCCAGCGCAACAGAGCAGCCGCCGCCATCCATGAAAAGAGGAATCGGAGAAAACGGGGCCCGTCCTTGCAGGACTCCATTCCACGCAGCGTCTGTGGATGACTTTGTGCCTCAGGAACTGGTCTTCATTCCCACATGAGGACCCACATCAGCAGATGACCTGCCTGCCTACTCATCCGTCGGACACGACGGGAGAATCCATCATCGTCATCATACGTTAGGACACAACTCTTGCCGAGCAAAATGGGACTGGTAGTTATTGAGATGGGACAAACAGACAGACAGACAGACAGACACAGACAGGAAAGGTTAAAATGGGCTGTGCTCCCACCCCTCACCTTTTGTTTCCTTCCCTCCGTCCCCCCCCCCCCCTCCTTGCCTCCCTCTCTTCCCCCCCCCCCCCCTCTCAAACTCACACACATTGATGTCAGTTGTCTGTTCCCGAGAGCAGTATCCCCCTTCCTCCTCCACCTCCCAAATAACGTTCAGCAATCTAAAGTCCACCTACTCCTGTGTCCACCACTACCTGTCTCCGCCACCCCCGAGTTCATGCTGTGTATGGATTAGAACAAATCCGATATTCATCACTTAACACACTGAAACCCTCGTTGATCACGTTTACCTCAAACCCAGTGTAGCGATAATTCGCTCGAATGAAGAAAGACGTCAACATTCCCCAGTTCAGATATAAGGAAATATTTCACGGGTGCTTTACACATTTGGATAAAAACGCTTTCATTGACGATTTACTTGGGCGTCTACTTTGAAACTGTATTTGTCGGATTGGAAACCACGATGATACTGTTAACTTCTTGATGCAATCGATCAGTTCAATACATAACAGACATGTTCCCTATGTGAGAAAAAGAGTGAAATATGTTCCTGACCAGCCTTGGTTGTCGACAGGAAGAGACAGTTAAAGACACAAGAAACCAGTTATTCATGTGAAAGTAAATGTCGGAAAACAAAGAAATAAACTCTATGTAACGAAAAGCAAAGAAAAAACGATTTGTCGAACACTTTTTTTTCATCCAGTCAGAATTCAACACTGATTCAGAAAACTATTGAACAATAATAAATCGAAGTCTGAAGTTCACATCCACGAAAATAAATCTCACATGAAGATTTCAACTTTAAGGTTTGCAAATGTTGCAAAGAATATATTGGTGTTAAATGATTAACCTAATGGAAACAGTTTCACTGGATTTACAAAAAAAAAACAAACAAACAAAAAACTATCGTTCCACCTCCCCCTTCAAAGAAAAAAACATAAAAAAGAAAGAAAGAAAGAAAAAAAATCAATTTTCTTCATTTTCAATAAGTAAACTGTTGGTGGATTTTAAACAATCAGGAACTAGAGACGAAGGCGGAATCAATGGAACGATACCGAAAATGGCATCCAATGCCATCACTAATTCCCTCACTTATGTTTAGAATCTGTTCATTGATACAGACAGGGTTCATATAAAATTTGAACAAGCCGCTGTGATATCTGTGTACAGACGTAATATAGCCTTACATCAACACTATCGCTTTTGTCAAAATAATATCAGACATTTTCAAACGCACTTATATTTTTTTCTCAGTGTTATAATTCAATGCGTCCATGTTTCGAGAAAATCACTCTTGCTATACGTCAGGCATACAGTGTGTCAACCATTTGTGTTTCATTTTTTTAAAAACCCACATTACAACGTATCAAACAAGGTGACAGATTTTATTTGATTCTTTCTGTCTAATGTTGCTGTTAAATGTTTTTTGATGACATTTCTTTTCAAGGAAATAGTGGCAATCCTACCATTTTTAGTAGATAATCTTCAGAATAATATCAACAGAGTAATTGAACTGACAGAAATGAACTACATGTCCCCCAAGCTAAAATGTTTGTGACTACACAACAAAACGACAGAAAATAAGTTCCGTTCGAGCCGTTATATGTTAAAGGCATAACAATCGAAGAGGAAACAACTTAAAACATTGAAAGTTAGCATTGACACTGACTTGTCGCTATAATCATACTCATGGAAAACACATTTCTGAAAGAATTTATCACTGGCAAAAATGGAACATTTTCTGAGTGTTCGATCCAGACTTGTTTGATGCATACACGTTCATCTCCTCCTCCTTCGCCTTCTCTTACAATTACTACTAATGCATCCCCGTGGTGGGATATTTCCAGTGAAACTAATTCGAAACGAAGAAGTTATTACCGTCGATACTGCTTAAATCTCCTAAGAAAGATATCGAAAACTCTGAAAGCAATGAACACACACACCAACACACACACACACACACCAGCGCGCGCGCGCGCGCGCGCGCGCGCCGCGCCCCCCCCTCCCCCCCCCCCCCCCCCCCCCCCAAACACACACACACAGAGTCTGAAACGTAAAAGAAGCGTTTGATGTAAATATCCCTGTCAACCGCGCGAGCATACGATGGATTTTTTTTTCTTTCTCAAGCCACTCAAAATTTATCACCAAAAAGAAAAAAGGGCGAAATGCAACGGTTGGCAAAGCGGCATTACAGTGTGTTTGATCCAGAAGTGTCAGTTCGCCATTGAAAAGCTTCATGACACAGGGCGGACTAGTCCTTCGCTAGTATTATAGAACACGCGTGCAAGTTCTTATTCTAAGATCCTATAACAATTTCAACAAATCTAAGTTTCAAAACGGAGTGACTGAGGGCGGAAAATGAAGCCAAATTTAGAAAGGGAGGGGGTTAGTTACCACCGAGGGCACAGACAAACAGTACAGGACAAGACACTGTCTTGTCCTGTACTCTGTCTGTGTCCTTGGCGGTAACTAACCCCCTTTCTTTCTAATTTTTTTTCAACAAATCTAGCTTAGATATTAACAAATCTATCTTTACATATCAACAAATCTAGCTTTGCGTATTAACAAATCCAGCTTTACATATTAACCAATCTAGCTCTACAATTTCTCGAAGAACGACCTGGTACAGTGTTATCATCTTTTTGAAAATAGTGTCTTCCGAAACAAGCATTTAGAAAGCACTAAAATGCAATTTGATATAAATAAATATGTCTCTTTCTATTTGCTAAGGAATCTCTGTCTGTCTGTCTGTCTGTCTGTCTGTCTGTCTGTCTCTCTCTCTCTCTCTCTCTCTCTCTCTCTCTCTCTCTCTCTTCCTCTTCTTCTCATTGTTTTAAGTTCTGGATTTACTTGTGTCTGATGTATTAAATAATGTTCATCACAATGTTCCTTGAAACTCTTAACACATTTTCTGATAGAATTGTGACGTTTTCAATGTTTAAATTTCTGTATAGTTGAGTTTTTCTTCATATGCATAATTTCACGATATTTTTCCCCACTTTCATATCTTCTTTTTGTAGTATTACCTATGTGACTTTTTTGAGGGCAGGATGGAAAAAAAGAAGCTCTGGGCCCTATCCTTTGATTCATAAAGACAATTTTGATTTGACTCTATTTGAATCACGAGCTCACTCACAGGCACGCACTCACACGCATACACTTGAATACAAGTGCACTGCTCCGTGCCTCTCTCTCTCTCTCTCTCTCTCTCTCTCTCTCTCTCTCTCTCTCTCTCATCCTCCCTCCTCCACCTCCCCCAACACCCTTTCCTCCTCACACCACACGCACACACTGCAGGTAAACAAACACAACCACTCGCCACACCCTCTCTATGTGCAACCACTCCACACCACCACCCGCAACCACCACCTCGCCCCCCCTTCTCCCCCTCCCCTCCTCCATACCCCACCCACCAACACAGTCCGCACCTCTGTCCGCTCCTTATCCCACTGGCGGAGAGGCGTGTGGCTGCATCACCAAAAATGAATGCGTCGAGGCCTTGCTTAAGGAGTGGAATATTTATAGACAGGCACAATAAGACTTTTGAGAATGTTCCTTGTGTGTGAAAGTTGATTTACATTCTTTTCTTTCATATGCCCTTCTTAGTACATGCCAGGTGGCCCCAAGCAGACAGATTGAACTGAAAGGAGTGCGACTATTTGGGGGACACCAGCTGGCGCTGAGTTAGGGTCACGGGTGAGTGAAAAGGCCTGAAATATGACGTCATGGGTAGGTCATTATTTGAAGATTGTGAATGATGTCATCGGTGGAAATTAAAAGAAAAAAAAAGATGAAAGCCTCCCCCTCCCCCCCCCCCCCCCCCCCCACACACACACACAAGTAAATAATTGGTGGGTATTGTTCTTTTGATCAATCATCAGTTTAATGTCACATGCTGGCTCAAAGTTGTGCTAGGCCTCGAAAGGCTGCATGGATTATATAATGATTTACACATGATTTAGAGCAAAACCCTAACTGTGGTGTCTGGCCTGTTCCTGAATTTTGACGTATTTCAAATTTCATTCAAAACCAACATTAGACCCTCACTGTCATCAATTTTGAATAGAAACACCTAAATAATGAGGGTAGATAGAATGGTAGGACCTTGTTACTTGTGTGTGTGTGTGTGTGTGTGTGGGTGGGTGGGTTTAAAATTCTACTGCTCTGTTTCCTTTTTCACCATTACTCTCATTTACGTACTCAATTCTCTAGTTATGTTTCGTTTTTATTGAAAACAACAACAACATGTGATTCTTTCTATGCTTTTGGTTTTCTTAGATAGTTGGTATTTTAGTAGTTGGTGTTTCTCCAGAATGTAGATTAAACACAGTATTGTGAAAGAGATAGACAGACAGAGAGAGAGACACGAGAGAGAGAGAGAGAGAGAGAGAGAGAGAGAGAGAGAGAGAGAGAGAGAGAGAGAGTTCCCTCTTCCTCATCCTCTTCTCATTCCCTCCTATCCAAGCACACACACACACAAAACACACACACACACACACACACCACACACACACACACACACACACACACACACACACCACACGTACTAACTGAAATCAATTTATTGTCAGATTAACCCATAGTTGTACTGACATTTAAGAAATCGTTATGAACAGAATGTCGCCATTTTTCATTTAAAGAAGAACATAATTAACTCTCTCTCTCTCTCTCTCTCTCTCTCCTCATCTCTTCATCTCCTCCCACACACACACACACACACACACACACACACACACACACAAATGCATGCATCTCCATACGAACACACCCACACCCTCAAATAAACACCAACATACATACGCGCGCACGCACACACACACACACACACACACACACACACACACACACACACACACAAACACACACACACACAACACCACGCATGCGTGCGCGCACGCACAAACACCACACACACACACACACACACACACACACACACACACACACACGCACTGTGGACCTATGTGTGCATGTGCTTGTGTGTGTGTGTGTGTGTGTGTGTGTGTGTGTGTGTGTGTGTGTGTGTGTGTGTGTGTGTGTTACGGAGTGTGCATTTTCCTATGTCTCCCCCCTCATCCCACTGCACCCTTCCTCCCACTTCTCATCCAGTTCTTCTTTCCCCATCTCTCCCCTTCCACCCCACTCTCCAACCCACAGCCTCCGCCTTTTTCCCCTTTTTCTCTCCTTTCAACAACTCCTGCACTCTTTGACTGTTTTAAAATGCAAATTGCTGTCCAACACACACACACACACACACACACACACACACACACACACACACACACACACACACACACACACTGATTTAGGCTACAGCCAGCAAATAATACTTTTCATATTAACATTCATATAAACTCAAATTTGTACTTTCTGGATACTGATACACTGGTCATGAAACGTCCCCTGTTGGAAAAATGACGATTCTTTGTCTCATGTCATAAAAACTGCCCTAAACGGGGGAGGGGGAGGGGGGGGGGGGGGGGGGGGGGGGCGATGACTAAAAATTACGTCTGAAATAAAAGTACCTTTCATAATGATAACAGAAATGAACATACCTGAGGGTAGCTCCCCGTAAGATTTGGCAGCTGTCCATCTCATATGAATGTTGATTTTTAAGAATAATTTTTGAGCTGTGTCTGAATTGCTCGAAAGGAGGCAACTAATTGTCAATGCAGTGGCTTCACTGTACTTCCATTAACCATTCTTTTCCTCTTTCACTTGGGGGAGATCCTAAGAATTTTCAGTGTTTGAAACGGACGCATGAAAAAAGTGACTTTTTATGGGTATACATAAGAATAGAATAAGAAAAAAAAAGTCAGTTACCGCACACCAAATATCCCCTTCCTAACCTGTACTCATCACGATCATACTGTGTTAAAAAATTGTCAGTGAAAAGTTGTTGGCAAGTGCTTCAGCAGCCAGTGTCATTTCAATGCCGGCAAACACTGCAAATTGGATTGTTACATGCAATCACAGAGCTAACTGTTGCTGCTTTGAAAGGTCTCACAGATCAACTTAAGTGTGCGGGTCCCATGTAAACTGTTCAGTTTAGCTGGAAATTGATTGAAGTTTTTTGTTTGTTTTTTTCCCCCAGAGGAACATGTTTTATTCAGCTAACAGGAGAAATACATATGCGCATAAAGAGGACAGTGCGCAGAGATTTTCACACATACATTAAACTGATAATACATAAATATTTCTAGCTATTGTGAAAAATAGAACCAAAAAACACAAACAGGTATGAATACAAACTTAGGCACATTAAACACAAGCATATTCCAGTAATTTCCACGAATATGGAATTTAACATAGCTGATAATATCAATGGTATGAACAGAAAAACAATAGTCCCCATACATTGCTTTGATACATCATTTCATCGTTTCAATTAATTTCAGGAGTTTACATTTTTACAAGGTCCCCCCCCCCCCTTCCTTCCTTCCTCCCCCCCTCCCCCCCGCCCCCCACACACTCACCTCCCTTATACTCAAACTTCACTCTAAGTCTCATTCTCTCTTTAATCCCACTCCCCCTTCATATGCACACCCTTCTCTGTCTTCCTACAGTGTTTATGGATGTCTGACTATTTCTTGCCGGTTGTTACCTAGTATCTAGGAAACATTATGGAACCAAAAAAAAAAAAAAAAAATGCCAGGAGCATTTAGTTGAAGTTGTTGTTTCTTATGTGTACCGCTTATATTTAAGTGTTGATTATAATTGACATAAATAAGTCAATATACATGTCTAAATAAAAGAAAAAAAGGAAAACATTAAAAAAAAAAGGATAACCACCTTGGCTTTGTGACGATTTTAACTTTTTTAAGGCATGTTTTTAAAGAATTTGACATTTACTCCTCAAGCAGACCTGTATAAGGTGCCCATTTTCTTTCAAACTCCAACAGCTGCATTTCGGAGCTATATATATATTTTTCAATACGATAATTCCTTTTCAAATCTTTTACGAAAAAATTTAGTCTAGGTTTACTTTGATTAAATCTACATTTGTAGATGAAATATTTTGCCCATAGTATAATAATATTGAATATTTCGTCCGTTTGAGTTATTTCATCAGTGCCAAACAATATTAATTCAACGTTAAATGACATTCGCACATGATGTGCGGTTTTCTGTTTAAGTAACATTTCCAGATTTTGCCAAAATGTTTTAGAGTAAGTACATAGCCATAAGTAGTGGTGGATAGAATCTCGTTCGCTATTGCAAAAAGTACATCTATCATTTTCAGTTACCCCCATTTGTTTCAAAACAACATTTGTAACAAGGATTCTATGACAAATTCTTAACTGAAACCATTTCAGTTTTATTTCTTTTATTTTATTAGCCAACTTTAAAACCACGTTCCAGTCAACAAAAGTATCAATTGTTTTCTCCCAGTTCTTAAACGGTTTAATATAAAAAATTATCTGCATTTTTTGAAGATGATTATAGTATAATCTTGAACCTTTTTTTTACACTGCATATTATTTGAAGTGCTTTTGGATGTTGATATCCAACGTTGCTGTCTATTTTGATAGCTCTTATTCTCATGTATTCTTTTATTGCTTGTATACAACTGACATACCGTAGATAGTTCACATTTATTTTATATTTTCTGCAGAAATCATCCCAACTTAAAAAATCACCACTTTCGTTTAGAATATCTTTTACAAGGAAAACATTGTTAAGTGCCCAATTTCTCCAGAAAAAGTATGTTTGGTCGATTTTAAATTTATCGTTGTAAAAAATAGGTTCAGAGACAATTTCTTTGCTTTCATTTAAATCGATATTAGTATTTAGATCTGCGAATGCTAAAAACACATCTCTCCAGAAAAAATTACATCGGCTGTTAGTGTAGCGTTTTGCTCCATAACTACTGAGATTGTTTACTTCTGGACATAGCGTCTGAATTACTATTTTCCATTTTTGAGATCCAATATACAGCTTTCTTATCCATGCTAGTTTTAATGACTTTATAAAAGTTTTTATGTCTGGGATTCCTAGTCCTCCGTGTTCAATGTCGTACGTGGAATATGTTTTTTTTTACTTTTGTTGGTTTGTTGTCCCATATGAAATCAAAGCACATCTTTTGTAGTGATTTAATCTCAACATCTGGTGGGTTAGGTAATAAAATCCATAAATAAACTAACTTTGAAAGAATAAGTGACTTCAGTATTGCAACTCTGCCTAGTGGGGTACACATTCTTTTTGCCCAAATTTTAAATAGAATTTTTACTTCTAAAAGTTTGTCCGCTACATTAATTTCCGTTAGATTTGTTAAATCGTTTGAGAACCAAAGTCCTAGGATTTTGAATTTTCTGGGGTTCTATTCCATATGCTTATGTGGTAAGTATTTTTCAGGTGAGTTTTTCTTTTTTCCTAACCAAACATTTATTGTTTTTTCAAAATTAAGTTTTAATCCCGAAATTTGTTCAAACTCGTTTAATATTTCAAAGACTTTTTCATACGACTTCTTGTCTCCATGCAGAATAAACGTCGTGTCATCAGCAAATTGATTTATTTTAAACTCAGTGTTCGAAATAACTATACCTTTTATTTCTTGATCTTCTCTTATTTTGCATGCTAGAATTTCAGCACACAAAACAAATAGGTAGGGGGAGACTGGGTCGCCTTGACGACATCCTTTTTTAACATCAAAGCTTTGCGAAACTTTTCCATTAACTGTTAAATAAGATTTTATATTGCAATAGAAGATAGAAATCCAGTTACAGAGATCTTTACCAAAACCAAATGCTTTAAGGGTTTTTTCTATGAACTTCCAGCTCACCGAATCGAACGCTTTTTCAAAATCAACTGATACAAGCAGTTGATTGAAGTTTTTTTTTTTTTTTTTTTTTTTTTTTCATGTAGTCATTATTTCTTCAAGAAGGTCAGAGAAACGTTGTGTACAGGCTGCACACCAAAAATCTACGCGCCAATTCCTTGCTTAAGGAGCGAGTACTTATAGATAAGCACAATTAGACGGTTTTGAGAATTTTCAGCGTGTCTGAAAGTTGAGTTACCTTCTTTTCTCTCGTATGCCCATCAAGGTACATGCCAGGTGGTTCCATGGAGACAGATTAAAATAAAAGGAATGGGACGCCAGCTGGCACTAAGATAAGGTCACGGGTGAGTGAGAAGGCCTGTACAGTGACGTCAACTGACGGGAAGGTCATGTATTTGAAAATTGTGAACTATGTCATCGGTGGGAAAAAAACAACAACATACACACACACAACAAATGAAATGATCAGTGGGGTATTTTCTTTTGATCAATTATCAGTTTAATATCAAATGGTGGCTCTAACTCATGCTTGGCCTCAAAACGCTGATGTGATTTATATTCTGATTAAGAGCAAAATTCCTAATCGTGGCGTGTAGCCGGTGCAACATCATGACGTACATAGCGTGAGGGCGAACAGTGACTGAAGTGGTCGCCCCTGTCAACTACAACCTCGAAGAGCACTGAGCGGAGGGGCGCAGATCTCATCCAAACTCGACCGGATCCTAACAACGCTCTCCCTCCCCCTCCCTCCCCTCTCCCTCCCCCCCCCCTCCCTCTGTGTTCTCACTCCCGTTTAAATCCAGATCTGCCGGACTCAAATCTCATAGATTCACTCTGGAGTGGCGCGCCATGTCTCCTACTAATGTTTCTTTGAAATCGATTTGGGCGTGTTTGAGCGGTTTTGTACGTTTGTTTTGAAGTCGTTTTGTTCTTGTTATCGTGGTTGTTGTTGTTGTTGTTGCGTAATCTTGCTGATGGACAGAAACCAAACACAAAAACAAACACACACAAAAAAATTAACAAAAAATAATTTCAAAAAGCAAAGACACTCACCGCAGCAGACGATGAGTGTGTGGCGGTGGTGAAGACAGGGGGCTGAACTCTCTCATTAATCCACGACACGAGTGTAGACACGTCCACCCCCCTCTGTTGCCGGGCTACTTGAAGACAGTGCACAACGACAGGGGGTGAGGGGGAGGGGGGGGGGTGAGGAAGGAGGGTGTAGGATAGGGTGGGGGCAAGAGAGGGAGGAAGTGGACAGAGAGATAGGGAGGAGTTAGAGAGAGAGATAGACAGAGACAGAGACAGAGAGGAGGTAGTTGTATGGAGAGAGAGAGAGAGAGAGAGAGAGAGAGAGAGAGAGAGAGAGGAGGGGGTGAGACCGAGTGGGTGGGTGAGGAAGGAGGGTGTGGGATAGGGTGGGGGCAAGAGAGGGAGGAAGTGGACAGAGAGAGAGAGAGAGAGAGAGAGAGAGAGAGAGAGAGAGAGAGAGAGAGAGAGAGGCAGAGACAGAGAGAGGAGGTAGTTGTATGGAAAGAGAGAGAGAGACATAGAGAGAGAGACAGAGAGACGGACAGAGAGAGACAGAAACAGAGACAGAGACAGAGACACAGAGAGAGAGGAGGTAGTTGTATGGAGAGAGAGAGAGAGAGAGAGAGAGAGATGAGAGAGAGAGAGAGAGAGAGGAGGTAGTTGTATGGGAGAGAGAGAGAGAGAGAGAGAGAGAGAGAGAGAAGTAGTATTATGGACACACACACACACACACACACACACACACACACACACACACACACACAACGAGAGAGAGAGAGAGAGGAGAGAGGAGGAGAGAGAGAGAGAGAGAGAGGAGATAGTGTTATGGACACACACACACACACACACACACACACACACACACAACACAACACAGAGAGAGTATTATGGACACACACACATACAAAGAGAGAGAGAGAGAGAGACAGAGAGAGAGAGAGAGGAGGTGGTCATATGGAGAGAGAGAGAGAGAGAGAGAGAGAGAGAGAGAGAGAGAGAGAGAGAGAGAGTAAAGTAAAAGGGCCGGGTTTGAATGCAGTCTTCAGGGTCTTAAACTACCCACGTTTTGAAAGGGTACACCGACAGTGTCTTTGTGGTGAGTTTGTTTCACTTTTCTAAAGGACCCCTGGGCGTGTCTTCTCCTACCACTCCTGAGTCAAGCCACGGCTCTTGTCACCATCAACTAACTGCTAGTCAGTCAGCCCCTCTGCAGAATGCAAAGTGCTCCTCCTGTAGTCAGCGTTTGTCACCATCGTGGGGTCAGAACACCAAACATCAGCACATTGAAAAAACAAACCAACAAACCAACAAAAAACAACAACAAACAACAACACAACACAGACGCTTTGTCATCAGACACTAAAATACTAAAGTCCACGTGAGAATGTCCATCAGGTAAAAGAACATACAGATTTGCAGGTGAATGGGAGTTGATAAAGCCAAAAAAAAAAAAAAAAGAAAAAAAAAAAAAAAAAGGCAGGGGAAAAAAATGGGAGAATGGAGGACCCACAAAAGAAGGAAAAGTGAGAAGTGAAGAAGAAGAAGGTGAGAAGAAGAAGAAAGAAGAAGAGAAGATAGAAGAGAAGAGTAGAGAAGAAGAAGTAAGAAGAAGAGAAGTAGAAGAAGTAGAAAAGATAGAAGAAGAAGAAGAGTAGAAGAATAGAAGTAGAAAGAAGTAGAGAGAAGAAAATAAAGAAAGAACTTGAAAAGAGGTTTGAAGAAAATTGAGGCTGGAGGAAAAAGAAAAAGATCGTGTAGTAGTGGTGGGAATGAGTAAATGAATAAATGAATGAATGAATAAATAAATAAATAAATGAATACACAAACAAATAAATGAATAAAATCATGTCGACAAACAGCAGGCAATTACACCAATGTAGGTCGCTGGGTTGCTAGTTGGAAGTGGTAGAGATCGTTCTACAAGACTGGCGAAGGACTGGTCCGCCCTGTATTATCATGCTTTTCTATGGCGAACTGTCACTGCTGGAGCCAATACACTGTAATTTCGCTTTGCCAACCGTTTTTTTTTTTTTTTTTTTTGTCGCCCTTTTTTCTTGCCTTGCGAGGCTCGAATGAAAAAAACAACCTTTTTGTGATTAATTTAGTGTGGTATGTTTAAAAAAAACAA
>CM065720.1:61807062-61809562 GCA_033310375.1 Conus canariensis | reverse complement strand
ATGTCCGTGTACATATTCATGTGCTCATCTATGCATGTCCTTGACATTTTACTATGCCTTTTTGTATATAATCTGTATGTAAAGTCTGTATATACATGAATTAATGGCTTGATGCCTTTGGTAGAAATACTGTACCTTCAGTTTTTGGCGTTCTCTCTCTCTCTCTCTCTCTCTCTCTCTCTCTCTCTTTGGAATCTAGGCGACTATCAAACAGTCACCCATAAGTGTAGGCCATTACACTCAAATGGTGTAGAGATGGAAAAATTTTCAATTTTTCATTGTCATGCCGCCAAATTAGGGAGTGAGGGGGGGGGGGGGGGAGAGTTGAGAGGGTAAGGAAGGTGTGGAGAGAATGACGAGTAGTCGCGACGTGACGTAAAATTGTTTGCATTGACTCGCTACATCTGGGAGAGAAGGAAGGAGAAAAAGGGTTGGCATAGACTAGAAATTTGTGTGTGAGACACATGGGATAGAGAAAGGGGGGGGGGGGGGGGGGGGGGGGAGAGGGGGGGGGGGGGCTGTTTTTGTGCAATTTGTACAAGAGGGTGGCTGCTTGGGACCGATCTGATGAAATTGTCATGTGACTCGTCACAGGTGTGGTGGTGTGCGTGTGCCAAGCTAAAATGAAAGTCGGCCAGCCAATCAGAAAAAACAACATTTTTCAATAAAATTCAGGACACGTGACTAATTCACAGAAACAAATAATATCGAAGGAAACAATTCTACCTGGCAAGTCTTGATCTGGCAAGTTAGTGTAAGAAAACACACACACACACACACACACACACACACACACACACACACACACACACACACACATTTCGAAAAAATATATATTTAAGATGCATGGGTGGTAGCGAGGTGCGGGGAGTGGGTGGTGGGTGGGAGTCATTCTGGTGGTATGTCAGAATAACTCCCCTGGAGTCAAACTGAAACACAGAGGGAGTTAGTTTTTTTATATTCTAGTTTAACTCCCAGGGAGTTAAACCATTCGGGGAGTTAAAACTTTTCGTTACACCGGGCCCGTAGGGGCAGAGTTAAACCATTCGGGGAGTTAAAACTTTTCGTTACACCGGGCCCGTAGGGGCACGGAGGAAGCCATACTAACTCTGGTAAATATGGTCGCAGAACATCTCCAGCAGCAGAAGGCCTATGTAAAAATCTTGTTTGTAGATTTTAGTAGTGCTTTTAACACCATGCAGTTTCACGCTCTACTTAACAGACTTCTTGATCTTTCTGTAATTGGGGGGGGGGGGGGGGGGGGGGGGGGGGGGGGGGGGGGATTAAGTGGGTCAGAAATGTTCTTGAATACCGACCCCAGAGAGTATTAATGAATGGTTGTTTGTCAGAGGAAATTGTCCTAAACACAGGTGGTCCTCAAGGATGTGTTCTATCTCCTGTTATTTTCAATTTACACAAATGGAATGAAAATCCAGGGTGCACTTCTGAACCTATTTAAATACGCTGATGATATGGCTCTTGTAAGTCTTTTGTTTAAAGAAGGCTCTATAAATGAGCAAGCATACTTCAGTCACATCTTAGAACTACAGGACTGGTGCTCTTCCAGCTTCTTGCAACTTAACTGTGGTAAGACCAAAGAACTTGTATTAAACTTTTCAACATCAGATAGTTCATTTCAACTAGTTGTGATAAATGGACAGACAATAGGAACTGTTGACTGTTTCAAATATCTTGGTATACACATTGACCATAAGCTGTCTTTTAGTCGACATACTGACAGTATCTTTACAAAAGCAAATCAAAGGTTGTTTCTGTTGTGAAAATTACGCAGTTTTAATGCCAGTCAACATGTAACAGAAAAGGTATACGTAAGTTTAACACAAAGTCTAATGTCATTCAACATTACTGTCTGGTTTGGAAATCTTTCAGAGAAAGATCGAGCAAAGCTCGCCAGAATTGTCAATCAGGCAAGTATGGTTATAGGGAAAAAGCAATCTGCTCTCAGAGAAGTCTATACTGTTTCTGTAATTAGGAAATCTGTGAATAATACCTCTGATCCCTCACACCCACTCCACTGCCACTTTGAAAAACTTCCATCAGGAAGACGCTACGGCGTGCCCAGAGCACAGAAGAATGTCTTCAAGAAGTCTTTTATACCAAGTGCCATTAGCATTTTAAACTCTAAAAGCCTGTGATTGACTGCCATGACCCTTGTCTCTCATATATGAACAATTTAGTTTCCAGTATTATGCTTTTAATGTGACTATGTGTGTGTGTGTGTGTGTGTGTGTGTGCGTGCGTGCGTGCGCGCGCGCGCGCGCGCGCGCGCGCGTGTATGTTGTGTGTGTGTGTGTGTGTGTGTGTGGTGTGTGTGTGTGTGTGTGTGTGTGAGCGCGCGTGCGCGCGCATGTGTTTGTGTTTTAGTGTTTGGGCGTTGGTGCGGGCGAGTTTGTGTTTTTATGCATTGTTTTAATAATCTATGTAATGTTTTATGTCTTATGGATTTAATGTTTATTTCATGTGTGTATGCGTGTGTGTG
>CM065720.1:61787062-61799562 GCA_033310375.1 Conus canariensis | reverse complement strand
TGGTGCAATAAGGAAAAGAAACACACCCCAATACGCACCACAACAGGGCCTGACATGGAGGGGAGGTGGGCGGCTCGAGGCATTCACTCAGTGCCCCCCTCCCCTTTGTGTGTGTGTGTGTGTGTGTGTGTGTGTGTGTGTGTGTGTGTGTGTGTGTGTGTGTGTGTGTGTGTTGTTGTTGTTGTTGTTGTTGTTGTTGTTGTTGTTGGTTGAAACACTGTGATAGACACCAAGGCAGCAACAACAAACCCTGTAATACACCAATGGGAACAGGATCTGTTGGAGCAAATCCGTACGACAGTTGCTCCTCTCTCTCTCTCTCTCTTCTCTCTCTCTCTCTCTCTCTCTCTCTCTCTCTTGTGAGGAAAAATCATTCATGTCATACTGCTCAAACACACCAAGTAGATCACTGGCATATGACTATTGATGAAAATAAGCTTTGTGGGGCATTGTTTATTCATTTGGCAAAGGTTTTTGATGTTATAGACCACAAATTATTATGTTAAAACACCCTAGTATGACAAAACAGGAAATCCACTCTCAACTAATTTCTCCATACCTAGACAGTCGTCAGCAATTTCTTAGTTCTTCAACATTCAATGAACACCTGCCAGATACGGAGTTATCCAGGGCTCAGTTTTAGATCCTTTCCTATTTTCTACCTATGTAAACGATCTTCTTCATATTGAAGAATCTTGTAAACTTCTTTTGTGATGACACCAAGATTCATACGATTAGCTCTAATCTTGATTTTGTGTATGCATCATTGCTAAAGTCAATTGGTTTCTTATGTGAAATGATGTAGCGCTGATCATATGTCACTAAACCCCAGTAAGACAGAAGTCGTGCTCGTAACATCCCTCGTCAAAAAACAGCTAAATATGAAACAGTTCTCTCTTTGTGTTTTCTCTTACAATGTAAGAATAGAGGAAGCAGACAATCATCGTGTTCTAAGCATAATGAAACTAGCATAGCTATTGCCACACCCTTCGGGTGTTCAGTCTCCCGAGTCCCCCAGAGGATGACTCTCTATCTGCTTGTTGGTAGAGTGTGAATTTGATCGAAAAGGTTTATTGATTTCCATTGTAGAGGGTGAGCGAAACACACACACACGCGCGCGCGCGCGCGCGCGGGCGCACACACACACACACACACACACACACACACACACACACACACACACACGCACACACGCACGCACAGAGAGAGAGAGAGAGAGAGAGAGAGAGAGAGAGAGAGAGAGAGAGAGAGAGAGGAGAGAGCAATTACTGAGCCCTAGAGGAAAGTACTCCTCGATCTGTTGTTTATGTTGTGCTTCGTGGCAGAAAAGGGTAGTCCTGGCTTTATGTGCATGTGCAGGTGTGCGACCCCTCGAGTGTATTGTGTACGACTGTACACTACGAAAACACGGAGATTGAATGATGTTTATGTAGCAAGGGAGGCTTTTTTTCAGGGGGGAGGGAGAAAGGGGGGGGGGGGGTCAGGTCTGGATGAGGGAGGGATCGGGTTTTGTGGACAACACCTTCCCCTGAGGCCTCCTGTTCCCCGACTGGGATGGACCCCCAGGCATCCACTCCCGCCCCCCCCCCCCCCCTCCTACACCTCCCTCCTGTCTCTGAAAGCTGGCTTTGAAACAGTCCACTGACCCGGACCAGACCTGGGAGTCCCCATCATGGACGACAAGGACTCCATATCGACCCTGTAGTACTCAATATCCAGACACTTAGGGGACAGTTAAGATACTTCCACGGACCCATTAAGGACGTAAGTGACTATAATGTGAGGGTCTCGGTGGGGTACCTCAGTATACTGGGTCACAACAGGCACCATTGAACACCAGCGAAGTGAGTCGGCACAGCGGTACGGCGTCTCCGCAGGTGGATGACCTGATGACGACAGAATATCCATTTGTCTGTGCGGGAAAGTCAGCTCGTACAGGGAGCGCTGAAAGATCAGACAGACAAATAAACGAATACATGAAGAACATTGTCAAGGTCATTATCTTAAAAAAAAAAAAAAAAAGAAAGAAAAAAAAAAAAAAAGAAATGCGACAGAGTGGGGCTCAAATTCTTCCTGCGCCCTGCAGTCATCCCCGCACAATTAGAGACTGCGTCCCCGTCTTTGTCGTCATGTTCCTGCGCCCTGCAGTTATCCCCGCATAAATAAAGACTGCGTCCCCGTCTTTGTCATCATGTCCTGCGCCATGCAGTAATCCCCGCGCAAATAAAGTCTGCGTCCCCGTCTTCGTCGTCATGTTTCAGTGCTCGCTTGCGGGCATTTTCCTTTTCGTACTCAGTGTAGTAGCTGGGAACCTCAATATTTAGCCGCTGCTGTACAGAAAGTCTGCTCACAACGGTGTACTACTGGCTGACATTTACCTGACCTTGTTGGAGGCGCTTTGTCACCACATCGATCAACAGACAAACGGAAAGAATGTGTATCGGGAGTAGAATGTCTTTATTGGTCTCGTTTGTTTGTTTGTTGTTTCATTCAGCATTTCGTCGAATTTCAAAGCTATTTCAAAGGCAGACAAACAGACCCACGGAAAACCAGACAGGCCAAAAGATAGACAAGGACTAATGAGCGGTGAACCGATTGTTTCCCTTACAGCTTTTCACAGTTTTTCAGAGCTATATTTAAGAAAGACAAACAGGTAGAGAGACAGACAGTCAGTCTGACAAACAACAAACAGACAGACGAACAGCTAGACAAACACGACTTTTGAGAAGAAGTCAATCCCCGGTCCTTCTTTCTTTTCTCTTCATTCCGCATTTCAACAGTTATTACCGTTATCCTAAAGATAGACATGCAGACAGAAATACAGCCAAACACCACGAAAAATAACTCCGTGTTGCGCTTTAGCCGCATCACAGCAGGATAAAAATCCATAAACGTTGCTGGCGGAGGTTAAGTATCTAGTTCATGTTACAGATTGTAATGAAGGCCAAGTGTCAGTTGTATTAAAGACAGCGATGTAGGTCCAATATGTAGCTTTGACAAAGACAGTAACAAATGTCTGTAGCTGGGATGAAGACAGCAACAAATGTCTGATATGTAGTTGTAATAAAGACAGTAACAAATGTCTGATATGTAGTTGTAATAAAGACAGTAACAAATGACTGATCTGTAGCTGTGATAAAGACAGTAACAAATGACTGATCTGTAGCTCTGATAAAAACAGTAACAAATGACTAATCTGTAGCTGTGATAAAGACAGTAACAAATGACTAATCTGTAGCTGTGATAAAGACAGTAACAAATATCTGTAGCTGTGATAAAGACAGTAACAAATATCTGTAGCTGTGATAAAGACAGTAACAAATATCTGTAGCTGTGATAAAGACAGTAACAAATATCTGTAGCTGTGATAAAGACAGTAACAAATGTCTGATCTGTAGCTGTGATAAAGACAGTAACAAATATCTGTAGCTGTGATAAAGACAGTAACAAATGTCTGATCTGTAACTTTGATAAAGACAGTAACAAATATATGTAGCTCTGATAAAGACAGTAACAAATGTCTGATCTGTAACTTTGATAAAGACAGTAACAAATATATGTAGCTCTGATAAAGACAGTAACAAATGTCTGATCTGTAACTTTGATAAAGACAGTAACAAAAAAATGTCTGATCTGTAGCTGTGATAAAGACAGTAACAAATGTCTGATCTGTAGCTGTGATAAAGACAGTAACAAATATCTGTAGCTGTGATAAAGACAGTAACAAATATCTGTAGCTGTGATAAAGACAGTAACAAATGTCTGTAGCTGTGATAAATACAGTAACAAATGTCTGATCTGTAGCTGTGATAAAGACAGTAACAAATGTCTGATCTGTAGCTGTGATAAAGACAGTAACAAATATCTGTAGCTCTGATAAAGACAGTAACAAATGTCTGATCTGTAACTTTGATAAAGACAGTAACAAATGTCTGATCTGTAACTTTGATAAAGACAGTAACAAATATCTGTAGCTGTGATAAAGACAGTAACAAATGTCTGATCTGTAGCTGTGATAAACACAGTAACATAAATGTCTGTACCTGTGATGAAGACAGTAAGATAAAGGTCTGTACCTGTGATGCAGACAGTAGCATAAATATCTGTACCTGTGATGAAGACAGTAACAAATATCTATCTATAGCTGTGATAAAGACAGTAACATAAATGTCTGTAGCTGCGATAAAGACAGTAACAAATGTCTTATTTGTAGCTCTGATAAAGACAGTAACAAATGTCTGATTTGTAGCTCTGATAAAGACAGTAACAAATGTCTGATTTGCAGCTGTGATAAAGACAACAATAATGTCTGATCTGTAGCTCTGATAAAGACAGTAACAAATGTCTTATTTGTAGCTCTGATAAAGACAGTAACAAATGTCTGATTTGTAGCTGTGATAAAGACAACAATAATGTCTGATCTGTAGCTCTGATAAAGACAGTAACAAATGTCTGATCTGTAGCTGTAATAACGACAGTAACAAATGTCTGTAGCTGTAATAAAGAAGCAGCAAATGTCTGATCTGTAGCTGTGATAAAGACAGTAACAAAGATTCAATATGTAGCTGTTATTAAAACAGTAACAAACGTTCGAGATGTAGCTTTGACAAAGACAGTAACGGAGGTCCGATGTATATCTTTGACAAAGACAGTAACGGAGGTCCGATGTATATCTTTGATAAAGACAATGACGTAGGTCCAGGACGTTATGTTGGTAAATTCCGAAAGAATGTCTGATGTATACCTATGGCAACGATGATTGCGAAAGTGCAATACAGATGCATAGTAAAGATGACACTAATTGTCTAATATATAGCTTTGATAAAGACAGCAGCAATGGTCCAATAAACAGCTATAGTGAACACAGTATGGAAAGTTTGATAGGCGCCTGTTCAACGATATCAACGAAGGTCCATTGTGTAACCATGGTCAAAGAAAAGTAACGAAGATCCGATAAGTGGCGGTGGTAAAGATGATGACGAAGGTAGCTGTAGCAAATAGAGTCGTAGGGATCCAACATGTAACTATGGTAAGGATAGTAACGAAGCTCCAGTACGTAACAGTGGTAGAAATGATGACGAACGTTTGTTGTATATTCGTGGTCAAACCTGTATTAAAAAGATGTGATATGCAGCTATAGCAAAGATAGTTATGAAGGTCTTTTACGTAACTATGGTAAAACAAGAACAATTGTTTCATATACATCTGTTGTAAATGTATTAACAGAGTTCTGATATATAGCTATGGTAAAAGTAGTATCAAATGTCCAATTATCTAGCTATGATAAAGATACAAACGAAGGTGCAGTAGGTAGCTATGGCAAAGATAACAGCGAGGTCTGATGTGCTAAAGACAGTCACCAATTTTTGTTTTGAAGCTCTGGTAGGGATAGTGACAGAAATCCAGAAAGTAGCTATGGTAAAGATTATAATAGCAAAGTTCCAGTATACTGCTAGGGTAAAGACAGCAAAGGAAGGTCAGCTATGCATTTATTGTAAAGATAGTCACGAAGATACGATATGTGGCAATGATGAATATAGCAATGAAGATCCAGTACGTAGCTATGATATGGGTATTAATGCAGGTTAATGTAGCGGAGATAAGGATGGAAACGAAGGCCCAGTGTGTAGCTATGCTGAAGATAGTAACCAAAGGCTGGTATGCATCTACGATAAGGGTAGAAATGAAGGCCTGGAGTTTAGTTAGGGTACATATAGTAACGAAGCTGTAGGTATTGATTTTTTTGTATTTGATTTCGAGTTTTGTTTGTGTCCTTTTCGTTAATTTTCCATTTTGTAAACGCCTTGGGTTCCTCAATTATTCAGGATACGAATGAAAATCTCCCTTCTTCTTCAAATCATGATGATGATGATGATGATGATGATCATTTCGAGTTTTGTTTGTGTCCTTTTCGTTAATTTTCCATTTTGTAAACGCCTTGGGTTCCTCAATTATTCAGGATACGAATGAAAATCTCCCTTCTTCTTCAAATCATGATGATGATGATGATGATGATGATGATGATGATCATCATCATCATCATCATCAGCAGCAGCAGCAGCAGCAGCAGCAGCAGCAGCAGCAGCAGCATTATCATCATCATCTTCTTTATCATCATCATCTTCATCTTCATCATCAGTAGTAGTAGTAGTAGTAGTAGTAGTAGTAGTAGTAATTGTAGTAGTAGTCGTCTTCTCGTTGTTGTTGTTGCTGTGAGAATGATGAGCATTTGTCTTTAGCCATGGTACAGATATTGTCGAAGATCTGACATGTAGCAATGGTAAAGAACGCATCCATGAACTCGTTGTACATGGAACTTGATTAGGTAGCCTGAGATATAAGTTAAGAACCGAAAGCAAAAGAAATGAAATGATATGAAATGAAATTATTCAACAATATTGTAATTACCAATATTAAAAACAAAATTAAGAAAGTCGAACGTGCACTTCCTGTTCAAATAAACAAAACTCTGCTACATATTTTGGTTCTGCGATTTGGGCAGTGTTTCTAGAAACATTTGGTGAGGTTTTCGAGAGAAAAATGCAAAGGAAAACTAATTCAAATATAGTAGTTGTCTTGATGGTCAAGCATTTGAAGTCTTTGGTCAGATCATTTTACTCGGCAATTCTTTAGTACAGATAAAAAAAAAGCCAAATACAATTTATCTGTTCTTTAACACAGAAAAAAAAAATCATATATGCTGCTGAAAAGACACTTGCTCATTATGCGGAAGTTCTACAAGTAAAGGTGTATGAAAACAATATGAACCGAGTTCCAACCGTCGCTGAATCGATTTTGCTCTGATTCGTGTAACTATGAAACTGGGAAACAAAAATATTGTGATGGTCTCTGTTCTGTTCTAAAGTATGTATCTGCGTATTGTGCAAGTACTTGTGTAAATTAGATAAATCTTAAATAAATGTTAGCGAACCGCCCAGAGAACGTGGACAAACGAGTCACAAGACGAAACACAACGCGTTTCAACCTCTTAGGTCTTCATCAGGTGAGACATAAACGAATAAAACAACGAAAATTCACTTAGCTTTGATCGCTTCAGATCACTTCACAGGGTTCAGCGCAAGGAAGAAGGCGTTGACTCTGGGCGGTTCGCTAACATTTATTTAAGATTTGTTTAGATTTCCGCCTGCAGTCCTCTCGCTTTGCAACTAAATTAGATAGCCAAGTGGACACAAAATAGCTGAAGTCAAAATGTTGAATTTCGAATAATTGAAATCGAGCAAGACACTTTAACTACACGTAGACAAATAACTATAAAGCTGAATACACCAAAGTGTTGTCTTAAAATCTTTATGGACACTGAAAATTATGTGACTTCTGTTTGTCCCGTCAAATCCTCCTTGCGCCTTAAATGGAGTAAAGAATTTAATTAAGACTCTTCATTGCTCATTGGAAACTCCATCCACACGGCATCACTATGGATTCCTTTGTTGTGGGTTGTTTTGCCCTATTAATGTGTGTGGAAGGAGCACGCGTTATTGTTATTTAATGATGTGGTTTTGTGTTTAAATTGCGAGCCTTTTTTAAAGTGTGTACAGGTGTTTGCCTTCAACATCAGCCACACAACATGGGAGCAGACTGCCCAGGACAGTGACGGGTGGCGATCAGTTGTCCGCAAAGGTGCAGAGACCTGTGAAAGCAACAGAATTCCTGCAGCTGAGCAGCGCAGGATGATCAGGAAGACCAGCGCCAACAGATCTCCAACTGCCACCACCACCCCCTGTCCATACTGTGATAGGTCTTTCCGGGCGCAGATCGGCCGGACCAGTCATCTAGGCACTCACCCCCGATCCCAGGATGACTAGATGGTGTTCGTCGTCTCGACGGACAAACAACAGCAACACACACACACACACACGGTGTTTGTACCATTATTGCTTGTTCATATATGTCGTTATGTTTACTGTACTTATATTCATTGTCTCAGTGCATGGAAGGAGTGAGCATAATGATGTTTGAGGATATGTCCCTGTGTTTATAATGCTGCCCTTTTCATGTGAATTGGAGTGTTTGTCATTCCTCTTTGATGACATGTTTCTTGCTCTGCATGTTATAATTTCATATCTTGTTCTCGAAAGAAAAGAACACCATGAGGAGGAAACTGGTGGGGCAGAGGTAGGGAGTGACAACAGGGTAGGGGAGTAGGAAAGGAGTTGGGGGAAGGAAAGGGGGGGGGGGGGAGGGTCATGTTATTAGAGATTACGAAAAGTTCGATATGTAGCTGTCGTAGCGGCAAAGAGACAATAAGGAAGCACCATATGTAGGTAAACTCAGCACAGACACAAAAACATGGGCTCTCTCTATCTCTTTCTGTCTGTCTGTCTGTCTGTCTCTCTCTCTCTCTCTCTCTCTCTCTCTCTCTCTCTCTCTCTCTCTCTCTCTCTCTCTGCCCGAACACGAACTCACACACACACACACACACACACACACACACACACACACACACACACGCACACGCACGCACGCGCACTCACCACGCGCGCGTGCGCGCACACACACACACACACACACACACACACACACACACACACACACAAACGCGCGCGAAAATATATATGCCAATGAACTGGTTGACAGAGCAGCTAAAAATGCAGGACGTAATACTGAAGGGGCAATTCTAATTAACATAAATCTAGATCTGCACGAGTATTATAATCACATTGAAAAACTAGCGAGAGATAAGTTTGATAACATGCTGAAGACATCAGATAGCCAATATTCACACAACTGTATAAAAAGCGTGAGCACAATAAATTCCAAATTAATTTTAAATCATATATCTGATACAAGTTCAAGGCATATTAGTTCTCTGATGTTCAAAATTCGTTTAAATGCCTTTAAAACAAAATTTTCTAAAGATATTAAATGTGTATGTGGAAATCAAATTTCCATTAGCCATCTGATTTTACACTGTCCTAGTATCAAAGAATTAATGACGAAAACTACAGGGGATTTACTGACTCGTCAAATACCATTAACTGTTCAGGAAGTGTTAAATGACTTCCATCTTCTTAAATGTTTTTCAGAAGTTTTACACCTTAGTCCTATTGGTCTTTTCCTTTGAATAGTTAATTTATTGTTCGATTCAATTGTTGTTATACTAATCTTCTGTTAATTGTTAAGTCGCGTTTGATATAGATGGTAAACCGCACTTCCTTTCTACTAATTCTGTCATTTTCAACAATTCATACCCCATATAAAGCTTGCTCATTATATAGAATTGTAGGTGTAGGTATGTAGGAAAAACACATAATCTTTACTACCACACACTCTCTAAACAATATCAACGCATGCATAAACAATCTCTTCTTTCATACCTTTATTTCTCCTATTCCCCCCCCCCCCCCCCCCCCCCCCCCCCTTTCCCGTCTAATATCACTTAAGGGTGAACAGACGTAAAACTAAAGAACGAACAAACGCGCGCGCGTGGGCGCGCTCACAAGTACCCACCCTTCCTCGCCTCCACCCATTCATCCCCCCTCCCCCCATCCCCGCCGACCGCACACACACACACACACACACACACACACACACACACACACACACACACCCGTCTTTTTTCCACAGCACCCGTAAACGCTGAAGAATAGTCTCCCTGACTGGGTGCAGTGGAGTGAGGTTCATATAGCATCCAAGGCACTACAGAGACTTGAGGCCAACGGCCCTGGCCAGGCTTCGCAGGAATGAATGGCTAAACAACCCAACTGTGCCTTAATGGTCTATAAAGGGGATTTGGAAAGGCCGATGTCTAATAGCCTGCGGTCGAAGATAGCATCGCCTAGGTGAATGGCCAAAGTGCCCGTCACTGAGCAATGCAACGAGGTTTCCGAATGCCTCAAGGTCAGGGCGCGCGCAAGTGTGTGTGTGTGTGTGTGTGTGTGTGTGTGTGTGTGTGTGTGTGTGTGTGTGTGTGTGTGTGTGTGATGCGTATGTGTGCGCGTGCGTGCGTGTGTGTGTGTGTGCGTGCGTGCGTGCGTGCGTGCGTGCGTGTGTGTGTGTGTGTGTGTGTGTGTGTGTGTGTGTGAGAATTAGTGTGCAGGCGCGCATCAAGCATCTCTTGTGCTCTTACATGTGAGTGAAAGCGCACGCGCTTGTGCGCGTACATGAATGTGTGTGTGTGTGTGTGTGTGTGTGTGTGTGTGTGTGAGAGAGAGAGAGAGAGAGAGAGAGAGAGAGAGAGTTTGTGCGCGCGTGCGTGCGTGCATACGTATATGCGTGTGAGTGTGTGTGTGTGTGTGTGTGTGTGTGTGTGTGTGTGTGTGTGTGTGTGTGTGTGCGCGCGCGCGCGCGTGTGTGTTAGTGCGTGCGTGCGTGTGGGTGCGTGCGTGCGTGTGTGTGTGTGTGTGTGTGTGCGCGCGCGCGCCCGATTGTGTGTGTGTGTGTTGTGTATGTGTGTGTGTGTGTGTGTGTGTGGGCGCGCGCGCGCGCGCGCGCGTATGTGTGTATGTGTGTGTGTGTGTGTGTGTGTGTGTGTGTGTGCCTTCATATGCGTGTGTCCGTGTGCGCGCGCGTATTTTTTGATAGTTACGGCAGAACTTTCTCGAGGCATCGACTCCTCGAGCCAACACATCAAAGACGGCCCTCGTTGGTGACTGACATGGCGACCGAAGGACGATGGACATGTCTGATGTATCAAAGCGTCAATCGGTGACGATCTCCCATCACAAAGGGGGAACAGTGGGTCGGGCTGCCCGGGGAACCACCCACGGTCTGACCTACCGCCCGGGGGGTGGAGATGGGGGTGGGGGAGGGGGGGGGAGGGAGGGGGAACAGGGTTTAAATCTGGCGTGAAGGCTGCCAGTCGTTCCCCAACTTGAAACGAACAGGCAAGGGTTCGGGATTCGTTCCTGTCGGCTTCGTTGTGCTTGTGTATGGTTGTTCTCTTTTTCATTACGTTTATTTATAATTTCTCTCCTTCCTTCTTTCTTTCATTCATTCATTACTTAATGTCATTTTTCTTTCTGTCTTCTTTCTTTCTGTTTTCTTTCTTTCATTTGATTTTTTTTTTTGGTCGTTATTCTCCTGTCTTTTCTCTCTTTCTTTCTTTCTTTTTTTTTCTTTCCTGGTCATTATTTATAATTCGTTCTTCTTTTTGTGTTTCTTTCCTCTGTCTTTCTTAATTTCGCTCCAATTTCTGTCTTCCCGTTATGTTTACGAGAGACACGTGGGCCGTGTTTTTACATCTCTTCCATACACGAAGCCAAAAGAAAAAAAAAAGAATTGCTCGAACCGTTTACCATATATCAAAGCATATTATTTTTCTCGTTGTTGACAAAGACTATAACTAGTTACTATACTCCTGAGACATATCGATTAAATGTTATACAGAGGCAGAGAGACACAGAGACAAGCACACTCAGACACAGGGACACATTAAGACAGGGACACGTAGAAACAAGGACACAAACAGACAGGAACAAAGAAACACAGGGACACACACACACACACACACACACACACACACACAGAGGGAGAGAGAGAGAGGAGAGAGAGAGAGAGAGAGGGGGGGGGCACGCAGAGACAGAGACAGGGACAAACAGATACAGAGATAGACTCACATAGACAGGAACACACAGAAACTGGGCAAACTAAGACAGGAACACACATTGACTGACACATAGAGAGACAGGAGCACACAGAGACTGACACATAGAGACACATAGAGAGACAGGAACAGAGACCAGGAGAGAAAGACAGGACGCACAGTGACTGACACACAGAGAGACAGGAACATAGACCGGGAAAGAGAGACAGGAACACACAGAGACTGACACATAGAGAGACAGGAACAGAGACCTGGAAAGAGACACAGGGACACACAGAGACTGACACATAGGGCGACAGGAACAGAGACCTGGAAAGAGACACAGGGACACACAGAGACTGACACATAGGGCGACAGGAACAGAGACCTGGAAAGAGACACAGGGACACACAGAGACTGACACATAGGGCGACAGGAACAGAGACCTGGAAAGAGACACAGGGACACACAGAGACTGACACATAGGGCGACAGGAACAGAGACCTGGAAAGAGACACAGGGACACACAGAGACTGACACATAGGGCGACAGGAACAGAGACCTGGAAAGAGACACAGGGACACACAGAGACTGACACATAGGGCGACAGGAACAGAGACCTGGAAAGAGACACAGGGACACACAGAGACTGACACATAGAGACACAGGAACAGAGACCAGGAAAGAGACACAGGACACACAGAGACTGACACATAGGGCGACAGGAACAGAGACCTGGAAAGAGACACAGGGACACACAGAGACTGACACATAGGGCGACAGGAACAGAGACCTGGAAAGAGACACAGGGACACACAGAGACTGACACATAGGGCGACAGGAACAGAGACCTGGAAAGAGACACAGGGACACACAGAGACTGACACATAGGGCGACAGGAACAGAGACCTGGAAAGAGACACAGGGACACACAGAGACTGACACATAGGGCGACAGA
>CM065720.1:61767062-61782062 GCA_033310375.1 Conus canariensis | reverse complement strand
GAGCACATACTACTACATGGTAAGGCTACACTCTTATGATTTTGACTCTAAGACTCTTCAATTGTCACTGACCCTAAAGGGTCAGTGGACATTATTAGATGTTAATACTTAGACCCTTTCGTCGTGACAGAAACATAGAGGAACAGTTGGCACATTAGAAGGTTAACACTCCAACCCTCTCAATTATCACCTAAAATGCTGAAGGGTCAGATGACGTACTAGGATGTTAACACTCGGACCCTTCCATCAATAGAGAAACATAAAGGAAGAGATGATATACTAGGATGTTAACACTCAGACCCTTCCATCAGTAGAGAAACATAAAGGAAGAGATGATGTACTAAGATGTTAACACTCAGACCCTTCCATTAATAGAGAAACACAAAGGAAGAGATTATGCACTAGGATGTTAACACTCAGACCCTTCCATCATTAGAGATACATAAAGGAAGGATGATGTACTAGGATGTTAACACTCAGACCCTTCCATCATTAGAGATACATAAAGGAAGATGATGTACTAGGATGTTAACACTCAGACCCTTCCATCATTAGAGATACATAAAGGAAGAGATGATGTACTAGATGTTAACACTCAGACCCTTCCATCATTAGAGATACATAAAGGAGTGATGATGTATAGGATTAACATCCGACCCTACATAAGATAAAAAGGAAAGATGATGTACTAGGATGTTAACACTCAGACCCTTTCATCAATAGAATACATAAGGAAGAGATGAGTACTAGGATGTTAACACCAGACCCTTCCATCATTAGGATACAAAAGGAAGAGAGAGACTAGATGTTAACACGACCTTCATGCAAAAATCCTGAAGGTCAATGACGCACTAAGTGAACAGCAACCCTTTCTACATTACAAAGCCTAAAAGCGTTGACCACTAAGATGTAATACCTCGACATTCTACATCCAAGATGTTAACACAATCCTTCATCATCACAAAAAGCCTAAAATCAGTTGACCAACTAAGATGTAATACCTCGGACATTTTATCATCGCAAGATGTTAGCACTCAGATCCTTTCATGCTCAGAAAAACCTTGAAGGGTCAGTTGACATATTAACATATCACAACATTGAGCCTTTCGTCGTTATAGAATCCCCAAGAGCCAGCTGACATATTAACATATCACAACATTGAGCCTTTGCTCGTCATAGAATCCCCAAGGATCATTTGACGAACTCACGTAACCTTTTATCGTTATACAACCCCCAGAAGGTCAGCGGGCACGGTAACGTCTTAGAACTCTGAACGTTTCATTGTCATAGACCTCTGAAAGGCCCATTGACACACTAACGAGTAAAACTGAACTCTGACCTTTGCATCTCATAGAACCCAGGAGGGGCAGTTGACATCGTAACAAGGTGGACTAAAACTCTGACCTTTTCGTGGTCAAGGAACTCTAAAGGGTCACTTGGTATACCGACAAGTCAAAACGGAACTCCGAACCTTCCATCATCACGAAACCTTCGATGGTCAGGAGAGACTTGGATCCGTTGGCCTATAACAGGAGGGAAATTATCCAACATGCACTGACCAATGCAGTGCGGCATCTTTCCCAATCGTTTTGCAGAAAGGCAATCTTAAACGAAGCAGGGAGAAGTAAACAGTAAATGACAAACAAATAAATTACCGCTTCCTCCCATTATGAGACGGTTATTTACCCATAACTCTAAACGAGCGCAGCGTTCGTTTGCAGTTATGGGCGTCCAGTTGTCTGACCGTGGAAGCAAGAGTTGTCCTTCTTTCCAGGCAGCACGAAGAAGAGTGACTGCGAACTCCGAGTCAGGTCTACCCAAATCCAGAGTGTAATAGTATGCTGTTTTAAAGTCACTATCGGTCGATTTGACGAATGTAACATCTGTACCTCCTCTCGTAACTTAACTTCAAAACAGCTAAACAACAAACATGTAGGGTAACTCTTGCTTCCACAAGAAAACGTAACTCCAAAGGAATGCTGCTTACGACACCGAATCGCCTACAGACATGACAGCACAGAGCACACAGAACAGACAAGGAAACATCCCCAAAAAAGGATGTTCCAAGCTTGCCTGTATAGCCTGTACCGAACACATCTACACAGCAACAACAACTGGAGAAATGAACAAATATAAATTCACTTTTATTCAAGACTGGCACAGCCTTTAAAATTTGAATATAGTCAGACAAGTACAAGGACGAACAGAAACAAATACAAAGAACCTTGAAACGAAATAAATATGTTCAAAACAGCTGTTTTTTTTTTCATCAGGTATTTTCTTCAAGCTGAAAGACATTTTGACTGTTGCATTTGTGTTTCGATAAGAGTTAACTGGTTTATGGGTGTAAGCTTTTGTGTTAGAGAGAGAGAGAGAGAGAGAGAGAGAGAGAGAGAGGGGAGAGAGAGAAGAGAGAGAGGCGCGCTTGCTTGTATCTAGAGTAGTTTGCGTTTGTTATTGATATAAGAAGTTAAAGGGGGGGGGGGGGGGGGGGGGCGGATGCGCGCGCGCGCGCGCGTGTGTGTGTGTGTGTGTGTGTTCTTGTTTTTGTTGTGGTTGTTATCATTAATAAAGCATTTTTCGTTTGTGTACGTATTGATACGTTTCTTCACTCAAGATTGTCTAGTTACTGTCATCACTAATTCCCTTATTCCAGATTCTTGCTTGAATGTAAAACAATGACAGATGACTCCTTGGTCATTGCGCGGGGGGGGGGGGGGGGGGGGGGGGGGGACACATCTCTCCTCCATCAGACAGCTCTCAAACTTCACGAATCCTGGGTAGCGTTGGTCGCCTCCTGCTCAGGAACAGGAGCAGTCTGTGAAGTAGGACCATCGGCATCTTTGTACAGTTGGCCACACACCGACACTGCTGGGGCACGGACACCAGAAGCTTGACGTAGGTGTTGGACTGAGGACAGAGGGCGACTATCTGCACATATGCG
Organism: Conus canariensis; assembly: GCA_033310375.1. Classification (NCBI taxonomy): domain Eukaryota; kingdom Metazoa; phylum Mollusca; class Gastropoda; order Neogastropoda; family Conidae; genus Conus; species Conus canariensis. Next base: position 61,779,118 of record CM065720.1, on the reverse strand, counting down.
TAGTCTGTGGCCACGCAGTGACCAGTCGAGTTGAAGTCCTGCCGAACACAGGAGATGCAGCTGAAACGGAGCAGAAGAGAAAACACTGGACGGTGACCAGGACCAATCCTGCGATGGTAAACGTCTGTGGGAGGGTGATAGGAGTGGAAAGGAATTGAAGGACAGTGATGGGCGAGAGAAAACACGGCACAAACAATTTATGCACACGAACAAAGAAACTAATGACCCCCTTTTAATGCGAAATACTCTACAACCTTTGGAGTATTCTGTGCATCACTGATTTGTGTTCAAAGCATGCCAATGATTTGCAGTTATTTGTCCTTTGTATTTAAACTAAATTTGTGTGCTACGTTAAGGTGATTGTTCTATCTGTGTTGCGTGTAGATGACTGCATTGCATTCATGCGGTGGTGACTTTTTTGTAGTGACAATAGAAGCTTCATTGCAAGCGGAAAAAAGTCAATATATGATCCCATCAGAGGACATAAATTCAAAGAAAATCAAGTGATGCTCATTGATGTGTAAGAGTTTTTCTTTGTTCTACTTATGGCTGAACATTGTTACATGATGCATATAACATCATGATCATTAGCAACAGCAGCAACAGCAGCAGCAGCAGTAATCAGGCAAATGGCCAAGCGCCTGGTAAAACGTAAAATTCCGTAAATGTGTACCAGTCAAGTTACTTGGAACACCTTGGTTTGGGTGTAAGGGTGACATAGATTACTGATTCTATAATATGTGACACTGTGTCTACTGATGTTACAAAGAGATGAAAAGCAATCCATGTGTTGAGCTTTCCCCTTGCTTACATCTTCATTTTTTTGTTTATTTGTAATAAAGGTGCAATATCCCAAGGGATATCGCGTGCACACACACACACACACACACACACACACACACACACACACACACACACACACACACACACACACACGTCGCATCACACACACACACACACACACACACACACACACACACACACACACAAGTGTGCATGTGCGCGCGCGCGCGCGCGCGCGCGCGCGTGTGTGTGTGTGTGTGTGTGTGACTCCATTTGATTTCTTTACAACATGCTATGACCGGAGGATGTTATGCTAGACTGCACGCAAAACATTCAACAGCCCTACAGCAGCCTCAATGGATAATATTCTACGTATGTTGGATCCAAACAGGCACCGCTAACCACCACCAATGTTACTCAATGGCATGCAGCGCTCCGCCGGTGGGTTCCCTTTTGACGACCTGGTAAAATTGGTCTAAATAGAATGTCGGTGATATAGCTGCGACTTGCTGAAGCTGAATGTGGCATTACTCATAATATGAGAGAGAGAGAGAGAGAGAGAGAGAGAGAGAGAGAGAGAGAGGAGCAGAGACAGAGACAGAGACAGAGAGAGACAGAGAGAGAGAGAGAGATGAGAGGGAGAGCGGGGGGGGGGGGGGGGGGGGTTGCAGACACAAATCGACAGACAGACTGACCTGCAGTTTTTGTAATTAATGCCTTTGCGACCTAACGGGTTGACGACAAAGCAGAGATGTCCTCCGTGTTCGACGCATCGCAGAGGGATGGATATACTCGTGCACTGGTTGTCTGGGCTGGGACAGGAGCTTCACACACACACACACACCACACACACACACACACACACACACACACACACACACACACACACACACTACTCACAGACACACAGACACACACACACACACTCACACATCTCACACACATACACACACACGCGCGCGCGCACGCACACGCACACATACGCGCGCACAGCACACACACACACACACACACACACACACACACACACACACACACACACACACACACATTTAAACATATACACTGACGGACGGACGTGATGGCGCCCTCCATAGGTGGGACTCTCGCTCAAGCTGCCCCTGTGATTTAAACAGATACTACAGTCAGCAGATGGCTTAGTAGTTGATGTCCTGCGAATGCTGGGTCAGAACAGGCACCACTGAAGACCATCGAAGTGACTGGACAGCAGTGCAGGTCTCCTGTGGTGGGGTCACCTCTTGACGACTTGCTACATGGCGGGATAAGCCAGGGTGTACTGTAGATGGTAGCCATCTCTTATTGGGCCAAGAGGACATTTTGGTACAATATTTGGAAGGCTGTTCAGTGTTAGTGATTTGTGAAGGTTTACTCTCACTGCTCTGGCATGTATATGTCAGAAATCTGTCCGAAAGGGGAGCAACACCTCTCTGTAATCTTTTTTTTTTTTCTTGGACATGTGTACCTATTTTTATCTCTACCCTTTCGTCGTCAGTGTGGTGTACGGGCAGCTAACTGAAGTGATGAGTTTGTTGACAATGATCTACAGTTAAATGATGGCAGTGTTCCTGAAATGCTTAATGTACCACAACACAGAGCGACACCAATTGACCTTTTTTTTTATGTCCCTGGCCATGGCTTCAAACTTTGCATGGACGACAACTGAAAATTCGGTTCATTATCATTATTATTATTATTATTATTTTATTATTATCATTATTGTTATTATTATTATTATTATAATTATTATTATTATTAAAACTTTGAAAGACAGGATGATTTTACAAGATCCTACAGAAGACAAAATTCTAAAATATAATTATGACCGGATCAAATGAAAAAAAAAACAAAAACAAAAACAAACAAAAAAAAAAAAAGAAAAAATCTGCGCAAAAAATTGAAGACTTTGTTTCATGACAAACTAATACAGCACACAACAGATTTGTCGATATACTTTTAAATGCAGCTTATATTTAAGTTTCCAAAACGTACTTCGCTGAAATCAAGTAAACATTCAGGGAACAATTTCAAAATTTGTATGAGAGATAAATCAAATAAAGATATAAACACATGGAAATGGAAAGAGCAAAAAATCGTTGTAACAGAGTTATAGAAAAAGCAAGAGGGTTATATTGGTCCTCATTTTGCAAGTCTGATATCTGGAACCACAGAGATTTCCATAAAACCTGAAGAAAGGTGAAAGAAATATATTGGTCCTCATTTTGCAAGTCTGATATCTGGAACCACAGAGATCTCCATAAAACCTGAAGAAAGGTGAAAGAAATATATTGGTCCTCATTTTGCAAGTCTGATATCTGGAACCACAGAGATTAAGAAAGATTAAAGGAATAAGAGATGGAATCAGACTGTCTCAGTATTCCATAAAACCGGAAAACAACGGATTTCAAAAAGAATTGTTAGCGAGTCCGCCAAGCTGAAACACAATGTCCGATGAAACCTGTGCCGTTCTTATTGGACATATACTGAGAACATGTTCAAAGACGGCACAGATGAGAAGCCAGTAACGAACAAGAAGTTCTGGGCATACATCAAGGCCCTACGCACTGAGGCTACAAGTGTTGCTCCACTAAGGAAAGACGGCAGACTCGTCACAGAAGCTAAAGAACGAGCTGAAGTGCTAAACCAGCAATTCCACTCAGCCTTCAGCCCAAAAATCACCTGCAGCAGAAAAGAGTTTACTTCTAGAACTGGCTTAGCGGCAGATCCTCCATCAGACTTTCCTACAGTAAGCACCCCAACAATTTCAGTAGCAGGAGTCACCAAGCTCTTCAAGGACCTGAATCCGAGTAAAGCTCCTGGTCCAGACGGCATTAGCCCGAGATTACTGTGAGAGCTTGCTGTAGAACTAGCCCCTGCTTTCACACTCCTCTACCAGTGCTCCCTGAACAGAGGCATAGTACCAAAGGACTGGAGAACTGCCAATGTTACCCCAGTCTTCAAGAAAGGGGAGCGCTACCGCCCAGAAAACTACCGTCCTATCTCTCTAACCAGTGTTCCATACAAAGTAATGGAGCACATCATCACGAGCACCGTCATGAACTTCGCTGAGGAGGATGGTGTTATCACCAAAGCACAGTACGGCTTCAGACGTCAGCGCTCCTGTGAAAGCCAGCCCATTGGACTTGTAGACGAGCTATCCATTAACCTTGAGGCTGGAAAACAGACAGACGCTCTGATTATGGACTTTTCTAAGGCGTTTGACAAAGTCTGTCACTCCCTCCTGCTCCACAAGATCCATTCCCTTGGTATCACAGGGAAAATACACACCTGGATTAAGAATTTCCTCTCGGGTAGACAGCAGTTAGTAGTGGTGGATAGAGCTACTTCCAGTCCTGTCCCTGTGGAGTCTAGAGTTCCCCAAGGTTCTCTTCTTGGGCCTAGCCTATTCCTACTTTACATCAATGACATGCCGACTGGACTGTCCTCCACTGCTCGTCTCTTTGCTGATGACACTCTGTGCCACAACACTATCTCCTCCATCAGCGACCAGTAAGCCTTCCAGAAGGATCTCGATCGACTCGCAGAGTGGGAGCAGAGATGGCTCATCAGTTACCATCCAGACAAATGCCATACACTGCGAGTGAGCCGGAAGAGAAACCCCCTACCTTCAAACTACACTCTGCGTGGCCACACCCTTGACACAGTCAGTAAGTCAAAATACCTCGGCATCACCATCACTTCTGATCTCAGTTGGAGCCCCCCACATCTCCAATGTCTCCAACCGAGCCAACAAGACTCTTGGCCTACTGAGACGGAACCTGAAAGTAGGATCCCAGCGCATTAAGCAGCAAGCCTACCTATCACTAGTCCGCCCAACCCTTGAATACGCCAGCTCTGTGTGGGACCCCTACATAGAGAAGGACATTAAGAAGCTCGATGCGATCCGACGCCGAGCTGCTCGCTGGGTCACCCATCGACACCGGTAAACCTCCAGTGTACATGATATGCTAGAAACCCTTCAGTGGTCCCCCCTCACAGAACGAAAGAGAAAGGCGCGACTAGTGAACTTTCACAAATTTCATAACGGAAGCCTCATTATCAACACATGCCACAAACCCTCTCAAACTCCTTCTGCACCCAAAGGAACCCGACGGTCCCATCCAGCAACATACCACCTTTCCAGCTGCAGGGCCCTCTATAGACAGAAATCCTTCTTATTAGAGGGGAAAATAAGTCTAGAAGAAGCTACATGTGTTCTAAAGAACATGAAAAATAATAAAAGTCCCGGTACAGACGGTTTCAGCGCGGAATGTTTTAAAGTGTTCTGGAAAAGATAGGACTCTTTGTTGTAAGAGCACTGAATGCGAGTTTTGAACGAGGAGAACTTCCAAATGTACAGAAAGAAGGAATCATTACTTGCATTCCGAAACATGATAGACCAAGACAGTATATAAAAAACTGGAGACCTATCTCGTTATTAAATGTGATTTACAAAATTGGGTTATCCTGTATTGCAAATCGTTTAAAGATAGTACTACCAAAGATCATCAGTGAAGACCAAACCGGATTTATGAAAAATAGGTATATTGGGGATAACTTAAGACTGATTTATGATACAATTGCCTACTTAGATAAACATGAGTTACCAGGATTGCTGTTAAATATTGATTTTGAAAAAGCTTTTGACTCGATAAATTGGGAGTTCATGTTTAAAGTATTAAAAGCATTTGGTTTTAAAGAAGACATATGTAAATGGGTACGTACATTCTATAGAAATACTAAATCTTGTGTTATAGTGAATGGCCAGGTGTCAGAATGGTTTCAAATAACAAAAGGTTGTAGACAGGGAGATCCCATATCTCCATATCTTTTCATATTGTGTGTTGAAATATTAGCAATGACTGTCAGAGAAAACACAGATATTAAAGGCATTACGGTGAATAATGTTGAACTCAAGCTGACACAGTACGCTGATGACACTGAATTTTTACTGGCAGGAGACAGAAACTCTTTTGAAACTTGCATAGATGTACTTGAGATGTTTAATTCTGTCTCAGGGCTCCATATAAACTCGGGCAAAACTAGTGTGATTTGGCTAGGGAGTCGCAAAAATTCCACAGCTCGTTATATGGAACATTTAGGTTTAAACTGGAATCCGCCGAAATTTCGTGTGTTAGGTATTTGGTTCACTAATGATTTAAAAGGATGTCTTGAAGTTAATTACTCAGAAAAATTAGCAGAAGTAAATTATCTGTTCAAAATATGGGTCAAATGTCAGATCACACCTCTTGGCAGAGTTGCAATATTAAAATCTATAATCCTTTCAAAGCTGACTCATCTCTGGCTCCTTTTACCAAACCCACCAGACATATTTTTTCAAATGTGTCAACAAATTTGTTATAAATTTATTTGGAACAGGAAACCAGACAAAATCAGTCGAAAACATTTCACACAATAGTGTAAGGAATGGGGGCATTGGCCTTCCTGATTTGAAAACATTTGTCTTATCTTTGAAACTTTCATGGATTCGTAAAGCTGGGAAAACAAAACATAAATGGAAAAGTCTTCTGTTGCATAACTTTCCCAAGTGGGAACTTATTGATAAGTATGGACCAGAGTTTGTGTCAAAATTCACTAAATACAATCAGTTTTGGTCAGAAGTTGTTGAAGCATATAAGGTGTTTTACTACAAATGCATTCCTAAAAATTCTGCTGAACTTCTTGCCGAGCCTTTATGCTATAACAAGCGGTTTCAAATGGGAAGAAAATTTATCGTCTCACAAGTATTGCATAACAAAAACATATTTTGTGTTGCCCATTTCTTTGATGATAATGGGCAGTTCCTCACTTACACATGTTTCAAGGATAAGTATGATATTAATATCAATTTCCTTACTTACGCTGGTTACAGATCTGTAATACTTGACTATGCAAAAAAAGTCTGGCATTAATATAAATAACAATACATACCGAAACTCATCATTGTGTTTTAAACAACTGTTTGCAGTTCACAAAGGTTGTAGATTATATTATGATATATTGATTACAAATAACGTAACGCCTAAATGCTGCGAAAAATGGGATGCCAAGCTCTCAACATCCCACGACTGGAAATCTTGTTTTGTATACGCACACAAGATACAGGATGTAAAACTCCAGTGGTTTCAGCTAAAAATAATACATAGATGTCTGTGTATAAATATCATATTAAAGGAAATTGGTGTAAAAAATAGTGATAGATGTGACTTTTGTGGAGAGTATAAGATAGTATTGATCATGTATTCTGGAAGTATCATTATGTACAATTATTCTGGAATAATCTCACTGATTTAATGAAAGAAAGATGTATGAATGCACAAAATGTGCGGCTAACAGAGTCACTGATACTATTTGGTAATGATGCAGCAATTTCTAGTGATGTAATCTTTTATTTTATAATTCTCTTCGCAAAATACTATATATGCACTTGTAAAGTACAAAACAGTTTACTACAAATAAGTGCATTGATAAGGAAACTAAGGAATCGGTATAAAATTGAAGAACACATCGCATACTTAAAATTAAACCATGTAGATTTCACTGTGAAATGGTCAATGTACAAACTATTATTTGTTAATGATTAACTATTTAAACATCGCTCGATCTGTATACTATGACCCATATTCACAGATTTAAACGCTTTGTCAACTTTTAGTAACCTGTTATGCTTTGATCTCTGCACACACAGACTACCTAATGTTGCAGATGAGTCTGTACATATGTCTATTCTGACATCATTATCTCTTTTATTGATGGTTATGTTTTTGTTTTCTGGCCTGTGTGATTTACTTTGTGAAAGTACCTTGTGTCAACATATTGATTGAATGTAATCCATCCAGCGTGTCCCTCTCTTCTGTCTCTCTCTGTCTCTGTCTCCCTCTCTCTCTCTCTCTGTCTCTCTCTCTCTCTCTCGCTCTTTCTCATCTTCTCTCTTTTTCTCTACCCCTCCCTCCACTTCTTCTGCAAAACCTACTTTTCTTTTCTTTTTTCTTTTTTTTTTCAAATGAGAAATGTGGAATTTTTTTCTTGCTTTTGTGATTGCTGAATTCTCTTTTTTTTTCTCTCCAAAATTCTTATTGCTTATGTATGTTCTGTGTTGTGTAAATGTTTGAAATGAAATTTTAAAAAAAAGTAAAAAAAAAAAAAAAAAAAAAGAAATCCTTCTTCCCCAGGACCATGCCCGACTGGAACAGCCTTCCTGCTGAGGTTGCCCTCAGCCCCACCCTGGAGGGCTTCAAATCCCTAATCTGATCCCACACCCCTCCCCCTTCCCCCCCCCCCCCCCCCCCCCCCCCCCCCCCCGCCCCCATCATCCCCACCGGCCCAGCAAACACTATCTCAAGCAACTTCAACTTCGTGCAAACCCCCTATAGTCTACAGAATCTTCAAAATGATGAAGGCGGTAGTCAAGGGAAAGAAGAAGAAGAAACAAACGAGTCCGCCATACAAATTTGTTTGTCCCCGTTTGTATGGCGGACTCGCCAACAGTTCATTTGAAATTCGTTTTAGTTTCCGCCTTTGGTCATCTCACTTTGAAAAAGGAAAACAATGAGTGTCAATGGACTTTGGAAAAGGCTGTAGCGTGTGCAGAAAGGATTGTAAAACAGTGTAACACAGCACACTTGTCCAAAAAAGGAAAAAGGGAAGACCATTTAGACAGAGTGTGGAAACCAAGCGAAAAGAATGGCACAACCGTTGCAAACAGTTGTGATAGCGATCATTACCTCAATGCCGTCCCTACACTGAAAGAAATAAATGATGTTGTTTTCTCTTGGTGAAAAAAGAAACCCTCAATCCGACCAGGTGCTGTTTCTAATGAAATGATACTACACCCGTCGACGAATCTGAAAAGTCTTCTCCACAACAGTGTTCGGCTGACGGGAAGCAGGAAAACCAAAGTCATTTACAGACTGTAACGAGCCAGTCGTCACGCCTCTCATGTGAAAAAGCTTACGGAAAGAAATGTTTTACAAAGAGTTATGCAGGCGTTGATTTACATTCTTTTTCAACATTAAAATGTACAAAGGCGCGCGCGCGCGCGCGCGCGCGAGAGGGGGGAGAGAGAGAGAGAGAGAGAGAGAGAGAGAGAGAGAGAGAGAGGATATCCCGACAGCCATTTGATGCTGAGAATAGGTAATACCTTTGTAATTCTTGTTTCTTGGACTGTTCTTCTTTCCGTTTGTTCTTAGCCGCCTTCTTCTTCCCCTTTTTTCTCTTCTTCTTGTTTCTTTTTGATCTGATGACAAAACAAAATAAACGTAAGTCGTCACAGATTATCCCACAATGTTTAGAAACCATTCACATAATTAAACAGCTCACAAAATTGTTAATGAAAGAAGAGATATCAAATGCCTGCAATAATACTATAATACACAGACTTAACTAAATGCACATATAACACATAGACTTACCTAAAATATATATATATTTTTTTTTTGTCAAAGAAATTTATGAACATTTCTTAAATCTATGGCTCTCAGTTAATAGTGCCACACATAAGATGACAAAAAAAATGACTACGACAAAGCATAATTGCAACAACAACAAAAAAAACTACCTGGGACGCAGGTCTTTGACACCTGATGTAAAAATCCTTACACTGAAGACTTCTGGCAACATTTGTGCTATTCTTTCTGTACAGGCTGATGAAAATGTATAAAATCATGGATTCATGGGAGAAAAGAGTCATACATGTAATGACAACACAACAACAACAACAACAACAACAACAACGACAATAACAAGACACACCTTACAAATACTTTCGAGCAGAAAACTACTGAGCCTTGGATGGAAATTGATCATCCCAAAATATGTCTCATGCTTTAACTATATATCAAAACGGTGGCAGGCGATTTCGATATAACCAAAGCTTCTGAATGAACACCTTTAGCGGACCGGTAATCTAAGTGTGATAAACCTGGGTATGTGGTTATTGTCTTCATCCTTCTGCACAATGTTCTTGACATGGTCAGTATCTCATTGTCTTCATCATTCTGCACAACGTTCTTGACATGGTCAGTATCTCATTGTCTTCATCATTCTGCACAATGTTCTTGACATGGTCAGTATCTCATTGTCTTCATCATTCTGCACAATGTTCTTGACATGGTCAGTATCTCATTGTCTTCATCATTTTGCACAATGTTCTTGACATGGTCAGTATCTCATTGTCTTCATCATTCTGCACAATGTTCTTGACATGGTCAGTATCTCATTGTCTTCATCATTCTGCACAACGTTCTTGACATGGTCAGTATCTCATTGTCTTCATCATTCTGCACAATGTTCTTGACATGGTCAGTATCTCAAACGTCTCTCTCTGATAACCTCCCTAGCTGTCCAAATAATGGCATGTTGTGGAGAGTTTACTGACAAAAACCCAACCTAGCAAACAAACAAGAACAATAGACAAAAGCGTTTGCTTGCCAATAAGACCAGCATCCGCTACGAGAACGCCGTCTTCAGGTTTATTTTTATTTTTATTTTATTTATTTATTTTTTTAATGCTTATTTGTTTTGTGTTTTTCTCAAGTGGCTAGAGGTTAGAGCGTGCTGTTTTGTGTACATTCCCGGACATTGCCACAACTATCGTCATTCTTTACATCATCATCATAATATCTCATCATCGTCATCGTCATCGTCATCATCATCGTCGTCATCATCATCATCATTAACAACACCGACAACAACCATGGTATTGTCAGGTACTTACGAAGCGTTACCATCATTATTACCATCATTTTGTCAGTATTATCGTCGTCGTCGTCGTCGTCGTCGTCAATATCATCATCATCAACATCATCATCATCACCACCACTACTATCATCATCATCATCATCATCATCATCATCACTATCATCATCATCATCCCCATCCTCGTGATCGTCATCACTATCATCACTGTAGTCGAAGTCGTCTCGTCATTATCTTCATCAGAAACATTACCATCAGTGTTATCGCATACGTACAAAGAAGTACATCCTCGAACAGCGCCATCTCCTCCTCCTCCTCTCATCATCATTACCATGACCGTCGTCCATCATCATCATCATCATCATCATCTCGTCGTCGTCGTCGTCGTCGTCGTCGCGTAAACATCATCATCTCATCATCATCATCATCATCATCATCGTCATCATCATCATCATCATCATATCGTCATCGTCATCATCAAATCATCATCCACAGCTACGTACGGAGGAGGGGGAAGTCTCTTCCATGTATTTAATGGCCTCTTTCAAGCCTTTCTTTGCCAGATCTTGTAGTTCTTTGGCCACCTTCTTCAGGGCCTTCTTTGCTGTCTTCCTGAAACAGACCGTCGTCCCCACGGACCTGTCTTTGTGCCCTGGGACTTACGATCTTTCACATACTGGTGACAACAGCGAAAACCAAGCAACAACAATGGTATTAATTGTGAGACGTGGACTCCGTGTCCGTGGTTCAGGTAGCTAACAATGCCAGAACGGATTAAGATATATACCATCATGATGAGAAATCAAAGCGCTTTCACAAAATGTGATGCGAAAATGAGAAACAAACTCTCTCTCTCTCTCTCTCTCTCTCTCTCTCTCTCTCTCTCTCATGTTGACGTCACTAAGGTTCATTGGGAGACTGAAGACTATTCAAAACACGGTGTGATCTTAAAATGCAGCGCGCGCGCACACACACACACACACACACACACACACACACACACACACACACCACAACACACACACACACACGCGCGCGCGCGCGCGCGCGCACGCACGTACACACACACACACACACACGCACGCACGCACGCACGCACGCACGCCGCACGCACGCCGCACGCACGCGCGCCGCAGCCGCGCCGCACACACACACACACACACACACACACACACACACACAAAGAATCGTGGGGCTACCGTTTTAGTATCACTTTATCTAATATTCAAGGTCCGACAAGAAGTGGAGAAAAATGAAGGAGTGACACTTTAAAAAAAAAATTTTTTTTACGTCATGTCTCTGAGATGACATCATTTCCTGAGAACACAGCATGGCGCTGTGGAGGGCAAAGTTCAAAGCATGCTGCTTGCAGCGCAGAGGGCCGCCTCAGGACTGTTACCTTTCCAAAGTTAACTCTCTACGTAGATAGGAAGGGAAAAAAAATCACACACACACACACACCACACACACACACACTTCTCTCACCATTACAGACAACCAAAGCGCAAGGCTGAAACTGCCTCAAAATAATTTCTTCCGTAAAACGTGAGAACAGGTGA
>CM065720.1:61744562-61749562 GCA_033310375.1 Conus canariensis | reverse complement strand
CGGGAAAAGGACGTCAACAATGGAGCAGGATGAAGGGAACGGGAAAAGGACGCCAACAATGGAGCAGGATGAAGGGAACGGGAAAAGGACGTCAACAATGGAGCAGGATGAAGGGAACGGGAAAAAGACGCCAACAATGGAGCAGTATGAAGGGAACGGGAAAAGGACGTCAACAATGGAGCAGGATGAAGGGAACGGGAAAAGGACGCCAACAATGGAGCAGGATGAAGGGAACGGGAAAAGGACGGGAGCAGGATGAAGGGAACGGGAAAAGGACGCCAACAATGGAGCAGGATGAAGGGAACGGGAAAAGGACGGGAGCAGGATGAAGGGAACGGGAAAAGGACGTCAACAATGGAGCAGGATGAAGGGAACGGGAAAAGGGACGCCAACAATGGAGCAGTATGAAGGGAACGGGAAAAGGACGCCAACAATGGAACAGGATGAAGGGAACGGGAAAAGGACGCCAACAATGGAGCAGGATGAAGGGAACGGGAAAAAGGACGGGAGCAGGATGAAGGGAACGGGAAAAGGACGTCAACAATGGAGCAGGATGAGGGGAACGGGAAAAGGACGCCAACAATGGAGCAGATGAAGGGAACGGGAAAAAGGACGCCAACAATGGAGCAGGATGAAGGGAACGGGAAAAGGACGCCAACAATGGAGCAGGATGAAGGGAACGGGAAAAGGACGCCAACAATGGAGCAGGATGAAGGGAACGGAAAAGGAACGGGAGCAGGATGAAGGGAACGGGAAAAGGACGCCAACAATGGAGCAGGATGAAGGGAACGGAAAAGGACGGGAGCAGGATGAAGGGAACGGGAAAAGGACGCCAACAATGGAGCAGGATGAAGGGAACGGGGAAAAAGGACGCAACAATGGAGCAGGATGAAGGGAATGGGAAAAGGATGCCAACAATGGAGCAGGATGAAGGGAACGGGAAAAGGACGCCAACAATGGAGCAGGATGAAGGGAACGGGAAAAGGACGCCAACAATGGAGCAGGATGAAGGGAACGGGAAAAGGACGCCAACAATGGAGCAGGATGAAGGGAACGGGAAAAGGACGTCAAAAATGGAGCAGGATGAAGGGAACGGGAAAAGGACGCCAACAATGGAGCAGGATGAAGGGAACGGGAAAAGGACGTCAACAATGGAGCAGTATGAAGGGAACGGGAAAAGGACGTCAACAATGGAGCAGGATGAAGGGAACGGGAAAAGGACGTCAACAATGGAGCAGGATGAAGGGAACGGAAAAAGGACGCCAACAATGGAGCAGGATGAAGGGAACGGGAAAAGGACGTCAACATGGAGCAGGATGAAGGGAACGGAAAAAGGACGGGAGCAGGATGAAGGGAACGGGAAAAGGACGTCAACAATGGAGCAGGATGAAGGGAACGGGAAAAGGACGTCAACAATGGAGCAGGATGAAGGGAACGGGTAAAGGACGCCAACAATGGAGCAGGATGAAGGGAACGGGAAAAAGCGCGATAGGCCGGCAACTCACCCGGGACACTCAAAGCGTTATCACGTGCAGAGAACTCAATGTGCTGTAAGCGATGGGGCGATTACCGTTTATATCCCACTCTGGACCTCACCGCCTCAAGCCAGCAGCGGTGGTTAGACAAGAAGCAGTCGGACAACAGTGTGGAACGACAGAATGGCCCTTAACTTGGCCCGAGGATGATGGCAGACACACTGTGCTTTGGTCCAAATAAAGTTCATGCTGCCATAGCTGCCAAGTAGCGTCCACCCCAGAAAGAGTCATCATTTTCTAAAAAAACAATTTGCATTGCTTTCCCAGCACGCACGCGCGCACGCACGCACACACACACACACACACAAGAAAAAAAGCTGTCAGGAAAAGACATCATTTCCTGCATGAGTCGACAGACATGTAACACACTCACCCGGTGGGTCTGCACCGTTTGATATTTTCTGCGTAAAAAGCAAAACAAAACAAAACAAAATAAAACAACAACAAAGAAAAAAAAAAGGAAAGAAAAAAAAAGCTAAATGCAAATGAAATGAAGGCTCGGGGACTACTGAAGAGAAAGTAACTCGTGAAACATGGTATGGATTGAGAAAATGTGGATACACGGTAATTTTGGACTTGAAGCAGCATAGAAGCCGGCACTGAGTATCTGCTGTTACGAGTTACCTAGATTATCATCCGCGATGACTTTTTTTTTTTTTTTTTTTTTTTTTGACGCTGGGGAAACAATGTTGATTCGCTTTCTGGATTATCGGTCCAAGGAAATGACGCTTTTTGCATTAGTAATCACTTAAAGAGAAAAGCTACCAAAAGGGGGGAAACATAGTGTTGCTGCTGGATTCTTCAGCCTCAGTTTCTCCACGGCTAGCAGTGAGGACACGTGTGTTGACGAGAGGTCTACAACAAAGAGAAGTAAGGGTCTTTCCGTCTGCGCTTTCCCTCCTGTACAGTGTTTGTCTTCTCACTAGATGAGATGTGTGTGTGTGTGTGTGTGTGTGTGTGTGTGTGTGTGTGTGTGTGTGGTGCGTGTGTGTGCTTGCGTGCGTGCGTGCGTGTGTGTGTGTGTGTGTGTGTGTGTTGTGTGTGTGTGTGTGTGTGTTGTGGTTTGTTCGTTGACTGTAAGTTCGTTTATTTCTGTTTCCATCTGTGCTGGAGATTTCAGACAATCAACATGATTGAATAGAACCAGAAAGCAGTCAAAACAGTGCTTATCGATTGAACTTAAGAAAACTGAGAGAGAGAGAGAGAGAGAGAGAGAGAGAGAGAGAGAGAGAGAGAGAGAGAGAGAGAGATCTGAAACACGTTTTGAAAGAACGAATTTTCCCACCAAACAAGTCAAACCGGCGCCATGATTTCAACAGGATGCGAGTGTCCCATTCATGCATGATAAAGTGACAAGGGTTCCATTGTCAGTTTCTATAGGGCGTGTATTGTATTCCTTTACAACATTTTGTATCAAGTAAACTACAAAAAAAAAAAAAATCCTAAACTTCACACTAAACATTGGATGGCTGTAGCCGACCCTTGTCCATGTAGGAAAAAATTATCACAAAGAAAAAAAATGTCAACATGTTTACTTGTGTGCAGTTTTTTTTTTTTTTTTTTTTTTTTTTTTAAGATTGTAGATTTCTGATATCATAGAAGGAAACCCAGAACTGCATTGGACGATTTTTTTTGTTGTTTCATTTCTTTTTTCTTTTTTTTTTCCAATCTGTTTTGTAAGACGATGAGCATATTGATCATGCATACTCCTTCCCCTTTCAGGGCGGATCAGGGACATGAGAAGAGGGAATTTCACAAAAGGAGGTCTGGGGGCTCTCCCTCAGTAGGGGGGGGGGGGGGGGGGGAGGGAGGAGGGGAGCGAAGGAAGGACACGCGCACAGGCATGGAACTACAGCAGAGCAGCAGATTTGTAACAGCAGGGGAGGGGAGGGGGACTCTCCTCTTCCAAAACATCGAAACAAGGAGGAGGGGAATGGTGGGGGTGTCTCCCTTCTTCTAAAATGTTGGCGCTCTCTTAGCGGACTATACAGTATCGTTTTCCAGAAAGCCTGGTAGGGTGAGGGGGAAAGGTGAGGGAGCTGTTTCCAAGGGGAATTTATGGATCCTTCACATAGCAAAAAGTGCCAGCCAAGGGGGAGGAGAAGGGGTTAGGGTTTTGAGCAGCTCACACACACACACACACACACACACACACACACACACACACACACACACACACACACACACACACACACACATTTTTCTCATCCTTCATTCAATACCAACGAATCCTACAACCAAAAATGTTAGTTCCTCTCCGTTTGATGGTTTTGATGGATCAAACTTCTGACGTCAAGAATTGTGTCACTTTCCCCAAAAGTGGAACAGTAGATTTCACATCTGATTTAGAGGCTTCTGGAGTGAATACACTGAACTGCCAAAAATAGGGACAAAAACAAAAACACAAAACAAAAACAATAATCCACGAGAAGAGCCATAGGGCCTGATGTAGAAATTAAAATAACCCTTTCCTGACAATACGATTCCTCTGTGTGTGTGTGTGTGTGTGTGTGTGTGTGTGTGTGTGTGTGTGTGTGTGTGTGTGTGTTCTCGTGCGTGCGTGCGTACGTGCGTGCGTATGTGTGTGTGCATGTGTTTGTGTGTGTGTGTGTGTGTGTGTGTGTGTGTGTGTGTGTGTGTGTGTGTGTGTGTGTGTGTGTGAAGCATACTTTTCCTCCCAACAAAACAACGGACGAGTTGTCAATTTACCGACGCCACTGACATCACGCGGACTTTTTTTTCCTGCCAAACTACGTTGTTGCGTGAAGTTGTTGTGTTATGTGAAAGAAACAAAAAAACAATACAACAAAACAATCATGAAAGCCAGCGAACATTTTCTGCATCCTATGCCCAACGAGAAGTAAGCATGCAAAGCAATATCTTCTGGTCGAGTCGCTGATTATGACGCCGAGCGCATGCCCACGGTATCCATGCCATACAAGAGGGAAGACGGTAAGTATCCATACTATATACAAGAGGGAAAATGGTTATTATCCATGCTATGTACAAGAGGGAAAACGGTTATGATGCCGAGGATCACAAGAATTTTCGTAGAGATTACAACTGTTGCTCCATTTTCACTGTTTTCCTTTGGTAAAAACAAAACAAAACAAAACAAAAAACCCTGGCTTCTTCGCGAAAACAGAGAAAACAACTGCAATTCTGACGAATAAAACCAATAATGACTGCTTTCTTCGGGAAAATAGAGAGACTCTTAGGATCATCAATTAAAAGGGACAAAACAGCTAATATCATCACTAAAACAGTTGTCTTCCTAAGACAGGACAGCTGAACTCTCTTTTCCTCAAGGATGATAGCTGTTTTACTGAGAAAACAGCTAAGCTGTTTTTCCGAGAAAACAGCTATCATCGCCCTTTGAAGGTGGCGTGCTCCCATACTTAAATGCGAAGTAATTCGCTTGACCAGCCGTATGATTAATTGGTGTTCCTCTCATGCCTGTTTTTC
>CM065720.1:61612062-61734562 GCA_033310375.1 Conus canariensis | reverse complement strand
CATTACAATGACACACCCAAGAAATCTATAATTAATTAACTGATATAATGAAATCACATAATTCAGTGACATAGAGAATTCAGTCAAATAGAGAATGAAAAAACAAGAGAATGAAAATAAACGATCAATCAATGCACATTTGAACTCCTTTGTGCTTGAAGGTACGTGAACCCTTACCTATCACAATGTCCGCTAAGCTATGGCATCTGATTTTATAGTGTATTTGTAATAATATATAAAGTAAAGTGTACCTTTCCTGTTTAAACTGCCGATAAACGTTAAAACAGAATTTTTGTTAGTGATGCTGTTTGTACTTGTATGGGTTCAATTTTTGTACCAACGACGCACACGCTTTTGCTTTCTTTTTCTTTCTTTCTTTTTTTTTTAATTCTGTTCGGGTGAAAAATTGAACCAAGGGAAAATACTCTATCACGCTGTCCACTTCGGCGCTAACGACAAAAGTTCTTTCACAGGCAGGTTTTGGATTATCACAAGACGTCGATTTGAAATTGATTTAAGGTGAGTCAGTCGATAGATCTATGAATTTGTTAAGTTGTAGAATGTGCTTTCAATATTTTGTTTCAACGCCTACGTCTTTGTTTTGTTTTATTTTATTTTTATTTTGTTTTTCTGTTGTTCTCGCCTGCAGTCGATTTCCGCCTGCAGTCAACATCTTGTTCAAACTCGGTTGTTTTAGCTCGAAAAAAAATATTAGCAATTTCAGTTTTCACAGTTCTGTACACCCACAAGTTCAAGCCGTCATCTTCCCAGACTACAAACACCGGTGTTCTCTCCTGTGATTTCTGTCTCTGATCCCCTCACCCTCACCCCCATCGTCAAATCAGTACCTTGAATTACAATTACAGCACAAAAAGACGTCATTTGCTCAGGACTGTGAAGGAAAGTTGAAAAACAGCAAGAAGAACTTAGGAAGCAAAGACAGCAAATGTACTTACCAGCATGTTCAACTACTGGTTTGCAAGAAAGAGAATGTGAACTGAATAGCAATCTTGAGGCTGACAATTGAACATGATGAGTGTACATCCTTCACAGATAAAACATGTGAAACTGTAAACACAGCACATGTAAGAACTAGGCCTACATCACAGGCAAGGGTTGATTTCTGTTCTCAAGAAAATGAATTGAATGTTGCCTCACAGTCGCACAGGGATTGTGCTGATAATTTTAGAGGTGCAAAAGCAGTAGATTTTGACTTTTTTTCTTCTTCTGATATTGAATTGGCTTTAGAAGCAGAAATTCCAAGCTTAGATTCTGAATGTGAAGACATTGAGGATGAAACAGACTATGAGTCTAGCCTGGATTTTGCCACAGAATTAGCAGAATGGGCAACTTCTAGCATAGTGTCAGACAGTTCCTTAAAGAGTCAGTTTGCTTTGTTGCGTCCACCTCCAAGGCATCCTGAGCTCCCAAAAGACCCAAGAACACTTTTGGGTTCAAAACCGTTTTTAGTGGGGAAGGGTGGTGGTGGTGGTATTTAAACATGACAAATTTGTCTGATTTTTATATATAACAGAATATAAAACTTTGTAAACCTTATTTTGATTGTAAAGTTGTGATAAATGAATTTCAAGCCTTTTGTTGGGTTCATAAAGTGGTTATTACTATATATTAGAGTTTGATTCCATGTTTTGACTGCTGAGATATCATTATCCTTTGTTTTCTGTGACTACTGATACATCAGTTTTTGGTTGTGATTCCTAAACAAAACTCGTGTATCCATATATGAATTATATTTGCCCATGAAAGATGTTCATTACTTCATATCTGAATGACAAGGAGCAATAAAGTATTTTGCATCGATGTGCACTTATTGTATCAGTAAGCCTTAGCATTTTGGGTTTGCCAAAGTCCAAAACTTTTTGACAAATGTGATACAGAATAAATGTTGATCAGAGTCAGAATTTAAATTACTGTGACTTCATTTAGCAGTGACAACATTGTGTTTGTTAACGTTGATGCATAATAATTCAATAATGAAATGAATGAAGACAATACATGTTTTTGAAGGTATCCCTGTATTTATATACAATTTACAAGATTGGTTTATGTTCTTCAGATTAAAAGCCTGGCGACCATTGGAGGTAAAGACCTCCAGAAAGTTGTGAAGAGGATTATGGAGCATCTCATGACAGACAAACTTGGAGCTTCACTCAACTATGGTGGTAAACATGGAAAAGCAGCTTTCTTTAAGACCAACCTACAAAAACTTGTGTACAGTAAGTAGGAAATTTGCTCAGTACTGCATTCAATATTTCTTTTTTAAAAAAATGTATGTGTTGGACAGTGAGTGCCCCTCCCCACCAACATGAACAATCCATGTTATTTTATAGTTATTCCAATCTGGTCACCAAAGGGAGTTACTATAGTGAAAGCTGAATTATTGTAAAAGACTGAACACAAATACTAATGCCAAAATGCATTTTATATCATTTTCATATCATTTTATAAATTGTTTTGTTTTGAAGAGTATGAGTAGTTTAATTTATTTCTTTTAGAAAAAAGGAAAATACATGAACATTTCTTTAAAAGTGGCAAGGGAAAATGGGAACCTCCAGTGAGGTGGGTGATAGTACATAATGCAAGAAGCGAATTGGATAGAACAGTATGGTTTTAATTGAAAGGCCATTAATTGTATGAACTGCTATGAAACAACAGTTTAGTCCATTTGTGTCGAAATAAAAACAAAATGAAAATGAAAAACAGCTTTCTGGATGTACCAGGCATCATCTCAGATGACACCTCAAACAGTGTGCCCCAGGAAGTTACAACAATACAAGACAGTCATATACAATGTCCAACAACATTCATTATGATATCTACTCTAAAACAATGATTTAATATTTCTAGCGTTATTCGCAGGAAGGTTACAACAATACCACTGACGTCAACTATTGACAATCAGGTCTTAACATGATCATTCGAGTGATCACTGATCAGTCTACCAAACTACAAACAATTTTCGATTTATGCATCATATTTCTAGCGTGTATGTTTACTTCGTTCAATTTTTAGACATTTTATCAACTGACTATCTGCTTCTAACATTGAAATCACGGTGTCTTAAATGATGCATCGGTGATGCACAATCGTACCATCAAATCTTTTCTTTCCTGCATCATTTTCAGCAAAGTGTTGATATTCTTCAATTTTCTGGGCACATCTGCTTGTCAACTGATGATGTGTGCACATGGAATTCAGATCGAGGCTTCTTTAACACGCATCAAGTGGGTCTTTGTCCCTATTAATTCTTTTCCATGTTTCATAGTGTTTAAGGCAACATACAAAAATATTATTTTGTTATGCATTATATTTTCGTCATCTGATTACTGTTTTACAAAATTAATTTACTTTGAAGCTTTAGTCTTTGTGTGGTATATTGTTTCGTAATAGTTAAGAAAGATAATGTTGCTTATAGCCCAGCCGACCGCAAAGGGCTACATCAGGGCTGTCACCAGTTAAAATCAACTCACAAGTCATTCACTCACACAATTCTTTAAAATACATGAAAACCATCCAAAGTTTGTTAAAAATCTTTCGACGTAGAATCTCAGATCCGATGAAAATGTTAATCTGTTTCAAGAACTCAAAGATCGTTTCAGGTGGAACGTCTCTGAACAAGGTTTTCATGCAATCTGCTGTAAAATGTTTGTGTCTCACATCCTGCAAGTCCCAACAGTCTAAAAGAACATGTTTCATTGTGAGTGGCACATGACATGGAATACGAATGGCCGGTGTGCAGCCGGCACAGAACTGTTTCTTCTTTACGACCACCAGACGTTGATGAGAGGAACTCCTTAAGGTTTGGACGGATCTGAAAGAGTTTGTTATATGTCTGTGTATTCCAATCCTCCTGCCAGAGGTCTCTGACATAATGATTAATAGTTGTTGTCTTTTAGTAAATTATTAAATTTTAACTTAGCTCACTTTTCTTTACTCTATTAGTCAGTGTTAAGCGCTATTAACACGATTGACCAATCATTGTGCATAGACGAGCAATTGTGAACACAAAAATCAATCAGTATGTGCAGCTTGTTTACAGAAAAGCCTCACTGAACTTATCAGTCTACGGAAGGAACCTAAATAATACATCTTAGTGTTAAGAAACTTGGTTACGTTGGTAGATATGTTGCTTTTGAGATCAGTTTCCTTGTTTCAAGATTGAAGTTGACTTGGTTTTTTTCATTTATCATGGCTGACCAGCCACCCAATGACTAATGAACATTCACTTCAGTTTGGACATTTGCCACATTTGGCTGCTGCCATATGGTGATCAGTTCTGTTAGGCTTTAGCCTCAACAAACTGCACTGTATATCAGTCGATTCTAAGTGTTTACGGAAAACAGTCAATCAATCTTTCCAATCATCAAAATCATTAATGTCAGATGCACCTATGGCTGTGATAAACAAATAATCCTATAGGTCTGTAAATGGAAGTTTGACAGTGCACGATATAATGCCGCAAGATTTAACAGTTCATAATTCAAGAGAACTCTGTGCATGTGGGTTTATTACGGTGTGGTTGGGGATTTTGTCGATAGATTGGGTGTGAGGCAAATCATGCCTTGGAGGCTACACATGCCACTAAATGATTTTTTTTTGGGGGGGTTGTTCTTTTCGAATCTAGTTTTAACAGTTCATGAGTACATCTCACAGCTCAAACTGATCACATTTTAAGCGCAAGTTTATTATGAGCATGTCACTGATAATCACTTTTAATAATAAAAAGCAGAAAAGAATCTGGAATGACTGGTGTTTCATGTTACTGTGAAACACTGTAGTATTTTTTTTTGTTTATCAGAGACCATTTCAGTAAACTTGTATATTGTTTAGTGTATGTTTAAAATCACTGCATAAAATTGACTGAAAATAGTAGCAACTTTGCTCTCTTGTTTTTGCACCAATATATGAAATGTTACATAATGCAGCGTTTCGGATGCTACAATGTCTAATACTGTAATATTCTCATACACAGTTCATGTGAAATGCGTTTTTGATTCTAAATTAAGATATCCTCTTGAAAAAAGCAACCACCTATGTGTTTATTGTATTGTGTATACATACATGTGATATCTTGATACATCTGAAACAGCGAATCATACCTCCCACCTTTACAACCCTCAACCACAAGCATGAATCATGATATTTATTTTGTTCTTTTTTCTTTCATCTCATAGTCCTGTGACCCAAAACACTCATTGGGCTAATGGACATTCCCCACATTTAGTTTTAGTTTTGAGCTCATTTTCAACTATTTGTGATAAAGACTGGACAATACCTTAATTAGGAGTAAGGAGCACCTACAGTAACACATTTATGCAAGTGCTAAACTGTGATAAAGACTGGACAATACCTTAATTAGGAGTAAGGAGCACCTACAGTAACACATTTATGGAAGTGCTAAACTAAGTTAGCTTGATTTCTGTGTGATTCTCTTGAGGGCTGTTTCGAGTAAACACTGAAAAGTGAATGTCCATGTCAACCTGGATTTTATATGAAATCTGAGCTCAGTGAAGCTTTGAAATCTCTGATGAGATTTATAATGACAATGTTTGAGACCTGCCTCAAGTGTTTTAAGAAAGATCACGCAAACTTGAACACACATATACACATTTTTGTGCACGCACACACACTGGCACACATGCACGGACGGATAATGCTGAAGCTTGATCATGTCTTGACATCAGAAATGTGTATCAAATACAAGTTGTTTAGCAATTGTTTAGTGACCCTCTTACATCACAATTCACAGCTTAAAAAGGAGCAGGTAGCTGTCGTGTTTGCCAAAAAGATCCCCCAAACACTTCAACAAGCACATCAGCCAGTTTTTCCAATTGTTAAAAGGTACGTTACTAATTTATTTGTCAACTATGTGTTTTGTTACAGAAGCAGTTCAGGCTTGTCCTCAAACCAAAGATGCTCAAGAAGCTGCTATTGAAGATCAGGTCAAACCAAAGATGCTCAAGAAGCTGCTATTGAAGATCAGGTCAAACCAAAGATGCTCAAGAAGCTGCTATTGAAGATCAGGTCAAGTACTGGTTGAAATTTAGAAAACAGCACAGTGGTGGAAAACAAGAGCTGGAGGAGAGACAGGCATGACAACGAGAAAAGAGACAAGCAAGAGAGCGTGAAGAACAAGCCGAAAGAGAGCATGTGGCCAATGGTGATGGTGTTTCTGATCTTTATAAGCAGTAACCATTTGGATGAGCGATCAGCAGACACTTTGGATAAGAACATTCAAGCCATGAGGACTTCTGTTTGCTGTAGGAGTTACATACATATTGTTGTCGTCTGACTGGTAATACTTCCAACTGTTATGTGGCAAAGTTTAGTTGAGGAGTTTATGTGCTGTTTTCTGGCCTTTCCTGCTACCGATGCTTTATTTACTTGTTGATTTTCTTTATTTGATAGGCTAAAATTACGGTAATTCATACAAGTACGTTGGCTAAGACTTTTTAAAAATCTCAGCCTCAGTGTTGGAATATTCTGAGCTTGCCCTGGAGATTTTGGAGCATTGAAATTGATTTTTTTATGTGATAAAACTCCCTTGTTTAGCTGAAGTTTTTGTTTCATGGAAAGTATCCATATTCATTACTTTTTTTTTTTAATGATAAAACTCCCTTGTTTGGAGTTTTTGTATGAGAAGTATCCCAAAAGATCTGTGTTCAAATGTCAATGAAAATTGCAGTAATTTTTTGTGAACGTCCGGTTGTGGAAAAATTTAACATTAGACTTTTATCTGAAAGTGTAAATGCTAGAAGCTTGGAACAAACACTTGTGAATGTAACTTTCAACTTAAAGGTTTTGAGTCATCTACCTTGAAGGTCAAAGTCACAATGATCAGATACAGTATCTCAGTTATAGATGTTTTGCTCGACTGCCTTTTGTGTGTGTGTGTGTGTGTGTGTGTTTTGTGTTTGTGTGTGTGTGTGTGTGTGTGTGTGTGGTGTGTGTGTGTGTGTTTGTAATGGCTTGCTTTTGCCAATCACTTACTGCTAAAAATCTAACATTTCTAAATATCTATTCTGATTTCGAACACAAAATCTGGGATCCCGAATCAAGTGTTTGAAACTGAGAGAAGCAAGTCATTTATGAAAGATCCTTGAGTGATTCATGTATTTGTTCAAGTTTCAGAATATATTAGATACACATCTGAACTTTTCTGTGTGGAAGATAATTCTGTGTGGAAGATATTTGAGGATTGGATTTAAATATAAATGTGCTATACATTCTGAATATCCTTTATTTGTGCATTGCTCTGAATAATAAACTCACTGCAGAAATTGGAGCTAGGGGGTTTGTAGGAACGTCTGCATACGCCTCATGAAACAGCTCTCAGTTGCAGGGAAGGAAAAAACCAGAGCCCTGAAAGCAATGGCAGAAGCGGCGGAGAGGTGTTCAAGCTGGATCTGGTCAAGGAGGAACAAAAGTGAACTTCATAAGGCTTAATTTCCTTACAAATATCAGGTGTCCCTGTGGCTCAGTGGTTAAAGCGCGAGTCATTAAGTGGAAAATGAGCATGTCCAGAGGGTCATGGGTTTGAATCCCAGCCATGGCTCGTCCCAAGATGGGGGAAAAAAAAAAAAAGGGGGCAGCAGAGGGACATCCGGAGTCATGAACCGGGTGTGGCCCAACCCCCCTAGAGTGTCAGGAGATAAGGGCCGAAACACTTGCTTGAAGGGGGCTTCTCTTCTGAGGACTCTCTGCTGCCACGCTCTCCACGAGTTTCTTTCTACTATAAGCATTGTTTTTGAACATCAGCTTTTTCGCGGTTTTGTTGCAAATCTTTATTATTTTAAGTAGAAGTAGTTTTTGTGTGTTTATTTTTGTTTCTCAATTTCTCATGGTGCCGGTGATATGAAATTGGCTTGTACATTTAATCATTCTGTGCAATTACAAATTTTTGTGAAATCATGCCCCAAAATGGTACCAAGCCCCAAAATGGCATTGTGATGTGATTTTGAGAAATTGCATGTGAACAAATTTAGTTTATCCGCTGCACTACATTTATTGTCATGAAATGCTGCACAGTGTGTGTAAACATGACTGAAGAGTGCAATAAGACTGTCAAAAAGTGTCTTATCTGTAAGAGGGTCCATGTCAGAGTTATTTGTTCGAAGTGGATTCATAATCAATGTGGGATAAAAATTGTGAAGGCATAATTCAGCATCTAATAAACTTATTGCACAATTTGTGACATAAAACAACAGAAGTTTAGAGACTTTAACTTTTTTCCCCAACAGATCTGGTGATCCCGAGCATGGAAACCATATTTGGGCATGAAGAAATGTAGTACACAAACTGAAATGGCTATATTGGTGCCATTCTCTACCAAATTCCCTATCACAGGCTGATTTAGAAGTTGAGAAACGAAAGTAAACGCATGCAAAATATGAATAGTATCATTAAAGAGAATATTTTCAGCTCAATGAAAAATAGATGAACTGGGTTTCTTTCTTACATTATTTTGACCACTCTTGCCAAAAAAAAAAAGAAGAAGAAAAAGAACCCACACAATCAAAGATCGATTCATCAGACCAGCCACAGAGGCTAAGTGATTAGCTTCACAACCTCATGCACAGCTGGGAGGTCTGGATTTGAATTCCAGAACTCATGTTGATTTTTCTGTCCAGACCAGTTCCTACCCAGGGTAGAGTTTGCTATAACTAGTATAAGCTCAGTTGGGAAGACTTGGACCACGCGTTTGGGTCTCAAAAGAACTAATGAAGTGAATATGAGTGTTCATAGATTGTTGATCATTGGAAGGTTCACAACAATTGATAAATAAATTCAGATATGTAACCGTAAAATAGTTAATAAATCTGAACATGGAGACATATTTGACACTTTTGAACCACTTTTAGGTCTCGTAGATTTTCTGATTGTCAGTATTTTCTTTGTGACATTTTCCAGCGTTTATAGCTTTTATAGTTTGTGAACTATAACGATTATATACATCCTTTAGATTTACCTTTTTACAACATTCTAGTTTTTGTTCCAGTGTACTATTCAAATTAATACACAAAAGAATATATGTATATCCCTCCCCCAAATCCCCAAATTTTGATTCCTTTGTGAACCAATTAAAAGAGTATTGGAACAAAAACTAGCTTGTTTTAAAGAAGTAAATCAAATGCAAGTATAATGTTTATAAAGTAAGCCAACCAAAAAAAAAGCCCCAAAAGTTGGAAAGCATTGAGTTTTGGTTTGCCTAAACACTGGGAAAACGTTTTTAGAATACATTCTAAGTATGTTAATCTGCCATATAGTAAATGTTTACAAAAGGTTAAAAATGGCTTTCTGAAATTTCCTTCATAGGTTTTAAAAACCTTTTTGTATATGTTTAAATTCTGTTTACCATAAAACGTTTTAAAAATTTCTGGAAAATGGCTTTGAAATGTATGAAAAAGGTTTAAGAAAACCATTTATGAACTTCCAAATATTTATCATATGTGCAAATTTGCGTACTTAAACGTTTTCGTGAAAGCTTTTTCAGACCTTTAGACAACCAGAAAAAAAATTGTTTTAAACCTTTGGATGTTGACTGGGGTGTGTAAAAACTGGTAAGCAGTTTGTAACATTAACTTGATGGTGTTAATGGTCAGGGAAAAATTTGTAATAATCTTGCCGAACATATCCTAAAGTGCTAAACCTGACCATTGCATCCTCATTTGTTCAATAGAAATGCTCCAGATTCATGGTTCCGTCCACTGGTAACGTTTCATCTTTCCACTAAATTTTCCAAGAGTTGGATCGGTAGTTTTCTGCTTGATCTTGCTAAAGAGCAAACAACCAAATAAATGTTTATGCAGACCAGTGCTGCTGGTCACAAGACGCTTCCTGTTAGCGGAGTTGACAGGTAAAACCCAGTGTGGGCAATTTTCATGTGTGGTTCAATCACGCAGGGCTGCTGCATCTCTTTCTCTGTGGTTTCGTTTTCATGTTCTTTTTTTAATTTTTTTTATTTGTTTGTTTGTTTGTTTTTTTGAGCTGTTAGTTGGTTTGCTCCTTTGTCTTTGTTTATTTTTTTTTTGAGCTGTTAGTTGGTTTGCTCCTTTGTCTTTGTTTTTTTTTTTTTTTGAGCTTGTTGTGTTGGTTTGCTCCTTTGTCTTTGTTTATTTTTTTTTTGAGCTGTTAGTTGGTTTGCTCCTTTGTCTTTGTTTATTTTTTTTTTTGAGCTGTTAGTTGGTTTGCTCCTTTGTCTTTGTTTTTTTTTTTTTTGAGCTGTTAGTTGGTTTGCTCCTTTGTCTTTGTTTATTTTTTTTTGAGCTGTTAGTTGGTTTGCTCCTTTGTCTTTGTTTATTTTTTTTTTGAGCTGTTATTGGTTTGCTCCTTTGTCTTTGTTTATTTTTTTTTTGAGCTGTTGGTTGGTTTGCTCCTTTGTCTTTGTTTTTTTTTTTTTTGAGCTGTTAGTTGGTTTGCTCCTTTGTCTTTGTTAATTTTTTTTTGAGCTGTTAGTTGGTTTGCTCCTTTTCTTTACAGACTGTGTTTTCTGCCACAGGTTTGCTGCCAAATCAGGAGCGTGATCAGACCCTATCATGTGCATGGTCTGGGTCGGATGATTGTTTGGTCATGAGGCGTTCCCAGCACCAGGTGAGTTCTCATATAAAAAAAAGAGAAATGAATGCCGTGTACAATATTAAATGAAAACTATGGAGGTGACAATGGAAGAATCAGAAACACACACAGAGATGACTATGGAAGAATCAGAAACACACACATATGCTCACACACACACACACACACACACACACACACACACACACACACACACACACACACATATAGACAGACAGAGACAGACAGGCGGACAAATATAGATATATATATAGAGAGAGAGAGCGTATATATAGGTGTTGGGCTATTGTTCATTTTTTCCATTCCACAACCACTTGCAGAAGAAAAAAATGAAAACAAACTTCAACAACAATATACAACGTAAAGCCACAAATGTCGATCACCAGAGAGAGGGAGTAAATATACAAATTTCAGTGGATGAATGGTTAATTAATTCTACTCCACTACCACTCATTGAGAAGCTTTTGAAGGCAGAATTTCACAAAGTACAAAACCAAATGGTGCTCATCACGTCATCACAATCACAAGAGAGAGAGTGGGGTGGGAGAGGAAGGTGGGGTAGGGTGGGAACAAATGCAGGCAAACAAAGGTAGAGACAGATGTAAACAGATATGTATATAAAAAGACGGAAGTGTGTACCCGGTAGATTGTAATAATCTATCAAATCATATAAATAAAAAAAGAAGAAGAAGACCGTGCACAATGCACAATTATAGTCAAAGTTAACCAAATAGCTGTATGAATATTTGAAGGTTTATCTTGACAAATTGTATCATTTGAGCATTTTGTATATCATTTGTATGAAAGAAACACGTTTTTAGACATTGTTTGAAGCTGTCATTTGTCATTTATTTCACAGAAAAAAAGTAAGTTGTTCCTCAGTGGACCTCACTGACCATGAGTTTTGATTTGAAAAAGTTAATTTTTTCGAAAGACTATATTACTCTGTGGAATTGTTAGTCTGTGCAAATGTCTGTGGCTAGATACAGGAAAATTCCTCATTACTGAGGCAACCACTATGCCATTTACCTCAATGTGTAAAGAAACAGGCTTTAGGACATCTGTTTTGTTTTGCTTTTTGCTTCACTGGGAGGATATAATATTGTTAATCAGGTAGAATATATGAACTAGATTTGATTTTAGAGACATACGCACTATGTCTTTGTATCTATCTATCAATCAGTTTACGTATCTATCAATCTCTCTCTATATATCTATATGTGTAGTCCCCCATTCTGTCAATGTGTCTATATGTGTGTGTAATCAATCTATGTATCTATCAATCTATCTATAAATATCTGTATGTGTGTGTGTAGTCCCCCATTCTATCTATACATATCTGTATGTGTGTGTGTGTAATCAGTCTATGTATCTATCAATCTATACACATCTGTATATGTGTGTGTGTGCATTCCCTAGAATGCATGTGACAAAAAAAAAAAGGACTTGTTCCGGTTCATCAGCAGTACCTGTGAGTATTATCACAACCCCCCCATCCCTGCCCCCTCCCTTTTGTCCTCCTATTCTTCGTAATTGTCATCAATGGGCTTGTTGTCGAGATCACCGTCATCATCATCAACCAGTCTAATTATGTCAACATCGTGAACATCAGTCAGAAACTCGATGGTTTTTGCTTGTTTGTTGTCGTTGTATCAACATCATCATCATCATCATCATCATCATCATCATCATCATCATCATCATCATCATCACCACCACCACCACCATCATTTTCATCCTCATCCTCATCATCATTGATGGTATTGTTACCGTTGTTCTGTGACTTCAGTCATACATCTTGTACAGTTGTGGGTTGGAGTGTAAACAAAACGAAAAGGAAGTGACATCTTGGCTAATTCCGACGTATGTCAGGTAACTGCTAGTACCAATGCCAGGGTGTTCTCAAATACTCACTCCTCAAATACTAGTGTTGGCCAGTTCTGTGTGCCTCCTAAAAAGTTAGCGTATGTCAGTGGTAGTAGTGTCCTGAAATTGTTTTATAGGTAGGTTTTCCCCACTGGATGTGTGGTTTGTTACTGTGTGGGCCCCCTACACTCACAGCAGAACCGTTTCCTTATACAAATGCTCTCTCTTTCGGACAGACTTATACTTGCCCATACGTGCATGCACGTGTTGTTTGGGCCGTTCCAGCAAGTGCGTGTCTTCAGCCATTTCCCACTTGTGGAAAGATGCTAGATGTTAACGGGCTTACCAGTGTGTAGCCCTCTCTCACTCTTTTTTCTCCCATATGATCTTCTTACAGTATATCACCCTTAAACGTGTATATTGTGCATGCAACAGTCTGACATTGTGCCATTGTTTGTATAATAACAAGCCATGTGGAGAGAAGTTTCTCTCTGACTTTGAAATTACACAGTATGAAAATAATCTTGACTCAAAGTAAAAGGATAACAGTGTAGTGTCAATGAATCTGCCCCGTTGGCCATATTTTGTTCATTGTGAAGAATTCCAGTTTGAACACAGAACCAGTCAAATGCTGTTTTGTCACCTCAAAAATGCACTGATTCCTTTTTAGAAACAATAATATTCAATGTTCATACATGCATTTGCACGTGCACATGCACACGTGCGCGCACACGCATGCACGCACGCAGGCACACACGCACACACACACACACTGAGAGAGACAGACAGAGAGAGGGGCAGAAAGTTCAATAATTTATCCCTTTAGACTCCTTGCTGGCTATGGACAATAACACATTCATTCAAACAAATGTTTACACAAAGCATCTTTTTGGAAAAATGCTCCATGAATGTAACTTAAACCAAACAGCAGATGAACATTGTTAGATGTTTTTTATTACTTGGATACTTAGTTTACATAACCGAATTCTTTGCAGTCCACATTGAAAACATGGATTAACAGAATGAAATTTGGGGTGTAGAAACTTTGTTTTGATTTTCAAAATATTTTGGACTTTCAAAACGTAAAGTGGAACTCATACTAAAAGACTTGTATGTCCTGCTTTCCCTTGAATTCCCCAAACGTCTACCCAGTTCAACTGAATCTTACCCAGTCTCAAACAATTTGAATCTAATGGACTCCAGTATGCATGTAACTGGTGACTGTAATTTTTTTTTTTTCCATTTAAAACGTATCTACGAAATGTAAAGTACATCTTTGCAGCTACTTTCAAGGGCACTGCGCCTCCATTCTAACATTTTTTTGGAATGAATCAATAGTACTTTAACGAATTAGCCATTTAAAGTGAAAACTTTTAATCTTCCATACTCTGACAATCAAAGCCATTTTAGTTACCGGTAATAGAATTTCCCCAAAGTTGGAGTATGACTACCTTAATGGTGGGGTAAAAAACAGTCATTCACACAAAACTCCACTCCTTCTTGTTCTCATTCTTATTCTTATTCTGTTTTTGTTCTTGTTTGTCAGGTTCAATAAGCGGGAGACCACAGAGTCGGTAGTCAGGTGCACACTTACCACTCAACACATGCCAAGAGGACAGTACATAAACAACACTTTATTCTCTCATGCATACATACACATACATTCTACTGTTGGGACTCGGGGCCTATCACAGAAGAGAGAGAATAGGTGGAATGTATGGAGAAAAGATGGGTATGGAAGAGAAAAGAACCCTTATAGAGAACTGACTATGCTACTGGGCAAAAAAAAAAATTTGGTGATAAACATGGAGTACCCAGGGATTCCTGCTAAGTCCCAAAATGCCTATCTCACTATTACTAACCCTCCCCCCAAAGAAGGAATATAGTCAGAAACACATCTAACACACAAACAGGGCTTATTTCTTATCGTAAACAGCTACAATCATAAGCAAGAACAAAAACAGAAAAGAAACACACACAAAAAAAAACCAGTTGGCTGCCCTCTGACAGGGTGCGCCTAAACGTGGCAGAGCCACTCCCACAATGCCTTGCATTCATGACAATACAGTACAAATAAAGTACGGAGTAACATACAAACGAGTACCACGAATGCCAGACAAGAGAAAACAACACAAGACAAGACCAGACAAGGAGCAAGTGCAATGAATGGGTGCGCTGGGGAGTGTCAGTGCCCACCCGCTGTAATTCCACACTGGCGGCATGCCAGCCTTGCCGTGCGTCTCAGCCTACCCACTGGTTTCCCTTAATATTTCTTCCGACCAAAGGGGACTCACTTGTCAGCAGTTGAAATACATGTACTGTGACTTAAATTATCCACACCGATACAAATAATATCGAGCGAACATTGATATTGGAATCTGAGTGGTTAGACAAACAAGCATGTTTCCACACATGTAATAAATTCAATTATTAATCATTACATGAACTATTTACACTGTTATCAAACCAAAATAGGACAGCCTGTCCTCTTCAAAGTGAATACTTCCCTGAGTGGCACTACAGGAATAAAGGAAAATTTTCCTATATGATCTCCTCCTATTTCCTATAAGGACAAATGGTACTTTTCCGACTACTATATCCTCACCTTTGCATAGGTAACAAGAAAAACCTTCTTGGAAAGAAATGACTGAGTAACAACTAGTTCCAAACACAAAGAAAACTAGAGTTCTAAGCTGTCTCTATGGAAAATGAATAGGGTATCCGACTCGTACTGGCCTTCCCTATCTATACATAACTACAAGCTCTTCTAGTGCTTACCAACAAGATGGTGGACAAGTAGGAAAAAAAGAAGAACGATAGGACGGTCACCCCACATTAACGAAGACGGGCAACCGGGACCTCTGCAGACAGGACTTCCAGCAGGACTGTCACCCTCTTCAGTGAGGACAGGACAACCCGGACTTCTGCAAACTGTAACCCAAGGAGAAGAATAAAGGAAGAACCATTGTCCCACGCTGGCGAAGACGGGACAACCCGGACCTCTGTAAGAAAATACAGAAAACAGGACTGTCGCCCCACGTCGCTGAAGGCGGGACAACCTGGACCTCAGTAGACTAGACCCCAATGATGTGGCCTAAGAGCAAAAATGCTCTGTGATGGTTTCCAAAAGCAGAGACAGTGCTCTCAGCTCAATGAACAACTCAGCAGTGAAAAGCAAATCGGCTACACACACCCTCTGTTAGCACTAGAACAGTAAACAGTTGTCGCAAATACTGTCGTAAACAACGGGAGATACCTGATTCATACATTCCTTGTGTTGCAATGAGCGACACGGCACACTGAGGAGAGGTTGGGGGATGGAAGGGGAAGGCAAGAATTGCACGTACAGGTCACTCCGCCTCTCCCTGGTTAAACCACTTCAGAGAGAGGGAAGGGAGGCGGCTGTCTGTGACACTGTTCTTGGGGTTCTTGTTCTTGGAGTTTTTGTTCTTGTCCTTCTTCTTCTTCTCATCCTCATCATCGTCATCATTTTCATTATTCATACTTTACGATAAAATACCCCTTTTGTATTTTCTAAATTTCCGTGGATTTGTATTTTTCTTATGTGTTGTATCAACATGCATTCTATTTTCTTAGCATTAAAATCATTTAAAAAATCTTTCATTTTCATTTTGATGATGATGTTGATGATAACTATTTGTATATTTCTTAGATTTTATCTTTGCTAATTTTCTACTTTACTGCATCATCATCATCATCATTACCATTATCATAAGAATTCTTCAGTCTCATTCATTATTTTCATTCCTCTCCACCTACTTCTTGTTCTTGATCTTCTTGTTTCTGTTCTTCTTGTTCTTCTTGCTCTTCTTGTTCTTGTTCTTGGGGTTCTTGTCCTTGTCCTTCTTCTTCTTCGTCTTCTTCTTCTTCTCATCCTCATCCTCATCATCGTCATCATTTTCATTATTCATACTTTATGACAAAATACCCCTTTTGTATTTTCTGAAATTCTATGCGTTTGTATTTTTCTTATGTGTTATGTCAACATGCATTCTATTTTCTTAGCCTTGTAATCATTTAAAAGATTTTTCATTTAAATTTGATGATGATGATAATAATGATGATGATAACTGTATATTTCTTAGATTTTATCTTTGCTAATTTCCCACTTTTCTACATCATCATCATCATCATCATCTCATCATCATTACCATTATCGTGAGAATTCATCTTGTTATTATTGTTGTTGTTGTCATTGTCGTCGTTGTTCTTGTTGTTCTTCTTCTGTTATTATTATCATTGTCATTATTTGTATTACAATTACATTATTGCTCGTATATTATTATATGACCATGATGTCATTATCATCATAATGATGATGATGATCATGATGATTAGGAAGATATTTATTATTCTGATTATTGTTATTCTGATTCTGATTATGATGATTATGATTATGATAATAATTTCTATTATTATTTTCATTATTGCTGTTGCAACAACTGCAATAATGATAATAATGATTACTGTTATTATGTTACTATTATTTTTTTTAATCAATATCTTCTTTCCTTCAACCTCTTTCCTCTTCACATTTTATAGTTTTAGTTGTTCACCCAAGACCAATTTTTGCTCCCATATTTAAGAGATAAGTGACTCTGTTTGTCCTTTGTCTTTTCATTGTTTTGAACATTATTTTCCCTGTCTGAAGAAGACCCAATAGGTCATACACCTTTTGCCTGTTTTTTAATTTTTGCGTTCCTTCATTTAGCGGCCCTGTAATTCTGTTTTATCTCTTGTTTCAATATCCGCCTGTAATTAACTCCACTTTGAAAACCATTGTAATTCAAATTATATGCAAATTAACTTTGCGTTTTCAGATTGTTGACATGTAGTGTATTAGTCTCTCAAATCTTAGTACTTACAACTATAATCAAATGATAATTACCTTTGAGCAGGGTGGGTGTGCGTGTTTGGGTGCGTGCCAGCGTGGGTACGAGAATGTTAATCTACATGGCTGTGAATGCAGCTGGATGGAACACAGTCTCAGGAACTCATGTCTTTAATCTATGAACAACACATGAAATACGTGCAAGATATTCCAGATGTATTGAATAGAAAGGCTGTAAAGAAAATGTACATGAAATGAATGGGCACATTCATAACATGAGTGTTCAGATGTTCTCTCTATATTTTCTCTTCTTTCTCTCAATCCTTCTCTCTATATTTTCTCTTCTTTCTCTCAGTCCCCACCCTCATGTTGTGTGCTATTACATCCCCCCCCCTCCCCCCATACCTGTCTTACTGACCTCCCACGCACTCCTCATATGCATGTATGTATATACGTATGTATGTAAACACACATATGTGGGATGTACAGGGCGAATCAGTACCTATGAAAGAGGTCATGGACTATAGTCCAAGTTAATCCTAGTGGAGCTTATGGCAGAGTCTTTGCTGTGCAAAACTCCCCAGACTTTGCAAATTCATTCCTATCAAAAAAAGGTCAAAGGGAGTGGGCTGTTATACAGGCTATGAACCCCTAGTATCCACCCCTGGACTTCAGTAGGTTGACAGCCTTTTCATAAGACCTTTAAAGATACACACAACAAAAAAGATAAGTACCTCAACAGAGCCGAAGCGATTATTTTCACACGCCTTTTGAGGATATACAGATAAAAATAAGCATGTACATTCGACATCCGTGACGGTATAATACTCCTTTTTTCAAACATTTGGAGAATACACTATTCCAAAGAAGACATTGCCTTGGAGATCCAAGATAACATTCCAGGCTTTTAGGAATGACAGCAGACTTACAATCCTTACAGGAATTAAGACTGTCTTCCCTCCTGCAGAGACAATTGCTGTCAGTGCAGACGCAGTCGAACGCAACACAGCGGCTAGAGTCAAACCCAGGCCCTTCAGGATATGCTGCTACAGACCCAAGGGAGCCATCGGAAGACTGTGGCATTATCTCCTTCCGAGGATTTGGCTGTTCCCCCAAATATGCCCAGGTAGGGCGCTCTCCCTCTCTCTCTTTCTTTCTCTCTCTCTCTCTCTAACACACACACACACACACACACACACAAGGGCATTCACACACACACAAGCGCATTCACACACACACGCACACGCACATTCATTCACGCACAGCATGCACTCACGCACGCACGCACAACACACACACACACACACACACACACACACACACACACACACACACACACACACACACACACCACACACACACGTGTGCATACAGGAGAGAGAGAGAGAGGTATTTGCTGTCTGTTAAAGAAAAATCCTGGAATGTGTGATGTGCATACTTACTACTGCACTACCTAGCGATAACTGACTGACTGATCGATTGCTTGAGTAGTACACTAAATAAATGGCTAATGGGTGGATTAAGTGATGTGGTCCAAAAATGGATTAAGTTTCTTTTCCCTACATTCATTTCTGCCTTCCTTTCTTCCTTCCTTCATTCATTCAATTGATGTGTTTGTGGGTTGTTCCAGATCACACGTATTGACCACCAAACAGACACCAGCACTGTGTGGTCTCTGCTGACCAATTACAAGCTCTGGAACCTTCCCCTTCCCGGGCTGTTCCTCTCCGTCATTGGAGGTGGCAAGCCAGTCGGAATGAGCCGCTTCTTGGAGACCCAGATAAAACAAGTGTTCGCCATCACCTCTGTGACTACAGGTTTGTCATATCCACTCTAGATTTGCCTTTTTTCCCCATATGATTCATGTGTATTCCTTCTGTGCACTGAAGGTTATATTTCCAAGAAAGAAGTAGAGGGACTGACTGGAACAGCATCTTTGTATTTCACTAGGTGGAGTTCAATTGCTCACACTGCAGGCATTCATCTCTCTCTCTCTCTCTTCATTTGATCGGCCTGTCTGCTGTTCACGGGCTGGCTGGCTGATAACCACACTCCATACGAGTGACAGTGTTCAGTTATGAAGTTTGAAGCACACACATGGTGAATAGCTTATGGGCAAAGCCTATGTGCAGAGAGTAGGCCGCCCTCCATGAAGAGCGAGCAAAAAGCAGCTGGCATACGTGGTTTCCTGAGCCCTGCGAGCTGAACAGTTCTCTCGCCTGGAAGAGGTAAATTACCTGCCGGGCAAAAGGACGTATGACGAAGACGAGCAGTGGGAAAACCAAGCGAGTTACCGTTCCTTTGCCTTCTTTTGTTGTCTTCACTTAAAACCCTCTTCTGCATGCAGTTACCTGCACTTACTTATGCTGAAAACCTACGGCAAGAGAAGTTAATCTGTAATTTGAAAGTGGTTACCCAATTTAAAAATTAATTTAAAATAGAGAAAAGAAAATAATCAGGAAGAAAGGTGGCAGAGTGGTTAAGACGTTCGCCTGCCAATCCAACGTGTGAGAAGTGCATGGGTTCGAGCCTTGCCTTTCTCGCCCTTTCTTTCCCAGTTTGAATGACAAATCGAACTGAACGTCAAGTCCATCGGATGGGGACTATAAGCGAGTCAGACCCGTGTGCCTTCCTGGCCCCCTGCACACATTAAAGAACCCACAGCAGTTGATAATCGAAAAGAGCAGGGGGGTTCCCTGTTGCCCTGGCAAAATTGATGTAGATTGAAGATAGCCGCCTGGTATTTCTTACCAAGCCACAAAAATTGTCACTTACTGTTATCGTGTGCCATCGTGTACCGGTGGAAATGGAGGACACGTATAAACATCGCCTGCATACTATGTGAGAAACTGGAGGAATAAATGAGATAAATGAAAATGAGTGACTTATTTGAATGGTATGGGAAACGACTGAATGAGCACCAGTAGGCTGCTCTTCGGCCGGATCTACCTGGGTAGGCAGCCCGTTAAGTGAGTGAGGTAGTGTGTTTATTGTAAAGCGCTTAGAGCTTGGTCTGTGACCGAGGATAGGTGCTGTATAAATACCCAATATAATATAACAATATGAATGAAAATAATCTTAAAAATTCATACGAATGTATATGTTGCTATATGGTAAGTTTGAAGAATGTCACATGAGCCATTTATGCAGGGAAAAAAATCTTCATCAGAACTTTTAATGAATCGTTGTTCATCATATCTATAACCTCATCCCAATCGAAATTTAGGTCACTCTCAGAATTATTACCCTGCATTTTCACTAAGTCTTATGCCGTAAATCCTACAAATCAGCCCATCTTCATCACTAAATCTCATGATAGAATGGCAGAAATCAAGGTTAGCCATGGTGAAAAACAGCACTTCGACCCTAAAACTTAAAAAAAAATCATAACTCAAGAACTACAGCACGTATCGAGTCATGCTTTTTTGCAAAACGGAAGTGGATTGTAAAAGGAAAAACAAAGTCACGTTCTCGTGAGACTTCCTTTTCTACGAGAGACATAGCAGCGCCCATTGTTGCCACGTGTTTTACCGGGCGTTTGTGGGCGCTGTGCGCACAGCCACTCTAACCTTGACTGGGTGCTGGCGGGCATCGCTACATCGCTACACAACAGATACAGTAAGATACAGAATTATTGTAACAGCAAGATCATGATGATGTTTATTAATGAAACCAATATGATAGTAATAATAACGATAATAATGATAACAGTAGTAATTATGATAATGGTGATAATAATTAATCAATAATAATAATGATAACAATAACATAAAAGTAATAATGATAAAAATGGCACTTGGGAGAGCTCAGACCCCAGTCAAAGTCAAAGGGACCTGGAACCTGCCCTGTAACTCATTTCATAAGTGAACTCGTGTTTCTTTTCCTACCAGGGGAAGTGATAGTTGATATGCACAAAGTGCTTTTTGCTTCTCGAGTGTCACCGCTCGAGTCAATGTAATCACCATTGTTTGCTTGCATGTGTGTGCGTGGGAGTGTGTTGGGGGTGGTGCATGCGTATGTGTATGTGTGTGTGTGTGCGTGCATGCGAGTGTGTGTGCGTGCTTGTGTGTGCGTGTGCACATGCGTGCGAGCGTGTGTGTGTGCGTGTGCACTTGCGTGCGAGCGTGTGTGTGTGTGTGTGTGTGTGTGTGTGTGTGTGTGTGTGTGTGTGTGTGACTTACTTGACAGATGCGTGGCTGGTGACGGACGGCAGGGCGGGATGGCTGAATGGTTTGGTGGCACAGGGAGTGGAAGAGGAGGTGGAGAGGCAGCAGCGGACAGATTACGGCCCAGTGCTGCTGGGGGTCGCTTCCTGGGGCAACGTGGCCAACAATCAGGCGCTGGAGACTGCTTGGGTATAGACGCTGTGCCTGTCTGTGGCTTGCATTACATTGCATTGTATTGTATTGTACTGTTCTGTACTGTACTGTGTTGGATTGTGCTTTGGTATGTTGTGTTACCTTGTCTGGTCTTGTGTTGTGGTGTATTAAGCTATGTTGTATTATTTCATGTGATACTGTGCTGTGTCGTGAGTGATATTTCATTTTAATATATTGTGTAGTAGTCACTGTTTTGTATTGCTCTCTCCTCTCTCTCTCTCTCTCTCTCTCTCTCTCTCTCTCCCCCCCCCCCCCTCCTCCCCCTTCGTGATCGAAGAGGTTGAGGGTGATGGATATGATGCTATGGAGTTCCAAGCCGGTCTGAGACTGCGTGACAGGGTTGTTTGCTAAAATTACTTTCATTATATATTCCGGCGACAACCAGATCCGAGATGTACAGACACCAGGAATGTTGGTCAGGAATTTGAGTAACACTTTCAGAGAAGTAATAATAATAATAATAATAAATTGAGCTTATATAGCGCTCTTCGATGAGAGAAGAAGACTCATCCTCAGAGCGCTTCACAATGCAGGAAAAATAAAAGTTTCCATAAACATTGCACAATACTGAGAAAAAGGCATCAAAACAATAGGTCACAAAGCAAGCACTAAAACAGATGAACAAGCCACATCCCCCCCACTCTATCCTCCCCCACCTCCCCCCCCCCCACACCGCCACCCCACACACATGACATTATATGAACAACGCTCGACAAGAATTTGGGAATAGAAGAAAAGAACCAGCCCCCATCCCCCCCCCCCACCCCCCACCCACCCGCCTCCAATTTCGTGAACACTGCACGGGATACAATATAAAACATGCAGAAGGGAGCACCCACACCCACAGACAGACAGACACACACACACACACACACACACACACACACACACACACACACACACACACACACACACACAAAGGGCAAACTCAACACGAAGCAACAAAAACCCACGCGCGTAAACGCACACACACGAACGCACACACGCAAAAGTACACAAGCACTCAGGCACGGAAGCGCGCGTGCACATACAAGAGGCAAAAGGATGGAGAATGCATGGGAAACACGCATTAACTCGTACGCTATGTAGAAAGACAAAAGGACTTCTGAAAGAGATGCGTTTTGAGACCAGATTTGAACGCAGAGAGAGTCTGTGAAGAGCGGAGCTGGGAGGGGAGGGAGTTCCAGACAAGGGGGGCTTGATAACTGAAAGAACGTTGGCCAAAGGATTTCAGTTTCATGCGGGGAAGCTTGAGAAGTTTGTCACTGCTAGAGCGGAGAGTGCGAGAGGGTTGATAAGTGACAAGTGTGTTGGAAAGATAAGCAGGCAATGTTTCATCAAAGGGTCGGAAGGCAAGTGTTGCGAGTTTATACTGAATGCGCGCATGAATGGGAAGCCAATGTAGTCTAACTAACAGAGGTGTAGTGT
Source organism: Conus canariensis (assembly GCA_033310375.1). Taxonomy (NCBI): domain Eukaryota; kingdom Metazoa; phylum Mollusca; class Gastropoda; order Neogastropoda; family Conidae; genus Conus; species Conus canariensis. The sequence continues at coordinate 61,711,441 of CM065720.1, read as the reverse complement.
GGGTTCTTTTGGACTTTTGGAAAACAAGTCTGGCTGCGTTGTTTTGTATACGTTGAAGTCGGTTTATATCGACAGCGGGAAGACCGGCAAGAATGCTGTTACAGTAATCGAGTTTTGACATGATGAGGGAACAGATAAGTTGGGCAGTCCCTTTCTGTGTAAGATATGAGCGAATTGACGCGATCTTTCTCAAAGCCAAATAGGCTGAACGACACAGGTGACCGATCTGGACATTCATGGACAGCGTACTATCCAAATGGACACCCAGATCCCTCACACTGTCTTCAAAGGGAATTTTGTTGGTTCCAGCTTGAATAGATTTTTCAGAAATGCGATCCAAAACAGAACGAGGTGCTGCCAACAGAGCCTCAGTTTTTTCATCATTTAGCTTAAGCTTATTTTTAAGCATCCATGATTTAACAGATTGGAAACACAGTTCAAATTCCGATACCAAAAGTTGGAATGCAGCAGGTTCAGCAGCGTCGTGCAGCTGGGTGTCATCGGCAAATTTCTGATGAGGAATTCCGTGTTCCTCAATGACCATAGATAGAGGTTGAATATACAGAGAGAAGAGAAGGGGGCCCAAAACGGAGCCTTGGGGCACACCAAAGTCCAGGGGAAGGGGAGAGGAGACCTTGCCACCAACAGACACAGACTGTGTTCTGCCATTCTCCATCAAGTATCTGCTTGCCTTATCTTCAAGTTGCCAAAACAGCACCATACTTCGGATCTCTTGAAGAAATTACACTGGCTTAAAATCTAGCAAGAATTCAGTATAAGTTGGCGTGTCTATGTTATAAGACTATCACAGGTGAAGCGTCTACATATCTCTATGATCGCTTCGAAACATATATTTCTACACGTCCCCTCCATTCTTCCTCTGATGACCGAATTTTTCGAGTTCCCTCATATAACTGAAAGCAGCACGGTTCTAGAGCATTCTCGTTTTTTGCGGCAATACTCTGGAATTTACTACCTTTCCATCTACGTCATGCCCCTTCTTTCCCGATTTTCAAGTCTGCACATAAAACTATCAGTTCAAACGCCAGTTGCAGGATACCACCTGAAATATTACTAGATTACTACATGTCACTTGCACACTTTGCTTGTGTACATATGAGCTGTTCACCGTGTCATATAGTGTGTTTATGTATGCAACATTATGTTCCAGTGTGTGTGTGTGTGTGTGCATATGCATGTGCTGTGTGCGTGCATGTGTGTGAATGTGTGTGTGTGTGTGTGTGTGTGTGTGTGTGTGTGTGTGTGTGTGTGTGTGTGTGTGTGTTCTGCTTATATTTTTTAGATGTTGAATTGTTAAAACTTGTAAAGTGCCCTGTAGCATATGTTATTAGGATGGGCGCTACAGAAATTGTCGTCATTATTATTATTAAGTGGATGAGACTCTGTTGTGTGTTCCCAGTCTTTGCAGTTGAGCCATAGCAAACTCAGTTCTGGCAAAAACCAGAAGGGACAGAAAAAATTCCCACAAATAAATGGCTCTGATGAAGATCGAACCCACGACCTTCCAGCTGGGAATCCATGACATTAATTAACTACTATGCCACAGCGGCTAGTTCATTGTTTTCTCTGTTTTTATATCTCTATCGAATTCACTTAGACGGATCATCTTTATGTCTCCGGACCCTCTACCTCACATTACTTTCTTTTTTTTTTTTCTCATTCTGCTCTTACCCGATATCCCCTCTGTCCCCAGTCTCCTCCCTTGTGTGTGGACCCTGGAGTACTTTGTCTTTCCACTGCTCCAGATATAGGAGGTCGTTCTGTTTCTTTTTACTTGACTTTCCAAAACCATTACAGTGCATTCAGTCTGTCATGTGTTGCCCCTTTTCTGGATCCCGTTTCTCCACGTTTGTTGCCCTTCCTCCATGCCTGTGAGTATGTGCCCTCTGTCTTTCCATCTCCGTGGCCCAGGAATATGTTTCTCTTTCTCCAGACCTCTGGGGTACATTATCCCTTTCCTTCTCCACTACTCTGGGTACATTCTGTCTGTCTCTCTCCACTTTTCAGGAGAGCCTCCTCTCTGTTTTCTGTCTCCACACCCTTGGAGAACATTCTCTCTGTCTTCATTCCTCTGGAGAACATGCTCTGTATTCTTCTGTCTCCAGTCCCTTGGAGAACTCTCTCTCTCTCTCCCTCTCTCTCTCTCTCTGTCTTCATTCTCCTGGAGAATGTCTCTATCTTTCCGTTTTCATTTCCCTGAAAGAACGTTTACTGTGCTTCTGTCTTCATTCCCTTGGTGAGGTATGTTCTATAACTATCTGTGCTTCACTGTCACCATCGTCGTCTTCGTCGTTTCATCATCATCTTCCTCCTCCTCCTCCTCTCCTCCTCCTCCTCCTCCTCCTCCTCCTCCTCCTCCTCCTCCTCTCATCACCATCATCATCATCATCATTGTCGTTGTCATCGTCCTTATAATGTTCATATACATCTATATCTTTGGGAACCTGGCAAACTACATATCGATGCAAGAATATTCCAGAAGACTCTGAACGGCACATATGTAGTTGCCTCTGCATTATTATTATTTTTGTTAGAGAGAGAGAGAGGAGGGAGAAGAGTGGAGGAGGAGGTGGGAGGGTTGAAAGGGGAGAGGGAAGCGTGGAGGATAAACAAGAGCATCTGTGATTGATAAAGCATACCAAGTTCTCGTGCCAAATTAATCTGTTTATTTATTCATTCATCCCTTCATTTATTCAACCATTTATTCATTTGGATTGTGAGTTTTAAAGAAATTACTCAAGCATGTTCTTTGAGAAACACACAAGAGTGCGATGTATATCACCCACACAACTCAGTTACTCGCTTAGTCACTAATTCATTCATTCAGTCATTCATCCATTCATTCATCCATCCATTCATTCATTCATTTATCCATCCATTCATTTATTCATTCATTCAATCAGTCAGACCATCCGTCATTCTTTCTTTCTTTCTTTCATTCTTTCATTCTTTTTTTCTTTCACTCGTTCTTTCCACTATCAACAGCGTTTCCCAGCCCCGGCGAACTACGTGCTGTACGAAGCGAACCGCCATCGGGGTTGCTGCCATGAGCTGTTGGACCACAGGCACAACCACTTCCTGCTGGTGGATGATGGCACAGAGGGCCGAGAAGGGGGCTGGAACTCCGCCAGCCGGTTCCGAGCCCGGCTGGAACAACACCTGTTAAAACTCAGTGCTAAATCGTCGGCAAGTAAGCACAGCTGCGTCCACGTATCTTTCATAGAAAACATGAAGTATGCTGCTGCTGCTGTCAATAACGATAATTACAAAAGAAATAATGACATACTTTTGATAGTGATGATGATGATGATGTTGCTATTGGATAATGATGATGATAATAACAGCAACAGGGATAAATCAGCACAGATTTTTTATGAAAACACACACACACACACACACACACACACACATATACACATACACACACATATATAAGAATAAAATGAATAAAAACAACAATCTTTTCATGTCTCAGACATGTATTTTCAACAAATTTTCGCTGTTAAAAAGCTTTATCAGGCCAAGGGACAATGATAAAAGCCTCACATCAAGTGAAATGACATGTCATTAATGGTGAATTCCTATTCAGGTGAAACCAGGTAAAATCAGGCATAAAAGGTCAGCATTTGTTGCATGCATTCATTTCCACATTCATTTTTTTTGTATGAGTACGGTGCAGTTATGCCAAAAGCAGAGCTATATATTTTCGTACATTCAGATTTGTTCCACACGAATCAGTTACGTCATAAGAAGATGATAGAAAAGTCAGTTCTGGTGAAACTTGATTAAATCAATTTATTACAAAATCTGCTCCTGTAAGGTACATGCGTTCTTTTGACGGTCAAAGAAGACTTGCTGAACTGGGTGAACATTCTGACGTTTTTAATGCTAGAAGAACTTTGTCAGTAACATCATCCAATCCAAATCCGCAAAAGCGCATGTATGCATGCATTTTGCTTTACATCAAACAAAATCAGTTCCGTCTGTTTGTAGGTTATGAGTGTCTAGGCTTTTTTTGTTCAGAAGTTGCTGCAAGTCGACCCCAGTATGATTGACGATTCCTGCAATCGTTCAGCGTTTGAGGTATCATTTGTTCCTTAAGTTGATGGCCAATGACTGATCATAAACTGAGTAGTATGAGCAAACAGATTGAAGATCTACTCACTCACCAGATTTCAGGTCCTACTGTTCTGTGGCTTCTTTACATCAAGGTCACAGATAGTAAGAATACAGTTACATAATGATGATATCAATAGTGTAAGTGAGAAGGAATAATATTCATCGTCAAGTACTGATCATTACTATAGTTGTTTCAACAGTTTGTTACACAAGATTTATATATGAGACGCAAGATAGAGACCTCTTATCTAATTCACTTTCGGTGCAGTCACAGCACTGCAGTCCATATGGAGCAATTGATATTAGATCTTCATGAGACAACCCACAAAAGGGGACACTGCACTGTTGCTGGATAATTTTTCATGGTGGTTAGTAGTACTTGTTCTGATCTAACATATCCAGGACACCACCTGCTATACCCACTGCTGATGACAATAATTGTTTAATTGCGAAACTAATGTAAATGAGCGTTCCCCTTCAGGAGGTGCTTTCACATCACTTGAATGGATAATTTTTCATGGTGGTCAGTAGTACTTGTTCTGATCTAACATATCCAGGACACCACCTGCTATAACCACTGCTGACGACAATAATTGTTTAATTGCGAAACTAATGTAAATGAGCGTTCCCCTTCAGGAGGTGCTTTCACATCACTTTGCATGCAGTCCCCCTGAATTCATACATACCGATGTTTTGACACGAATTCACGATGGGCATAGCCATTGAGAGGAAATTAAAAGTGGGGTCACCCACAGTACCAGGCATGAAGGGCTGCAGAAATCTGAGATTTTCCTTGTTAAGGTGATCCATGAGAATGATGATGATAAAGATGATGCTGTGGTCTCAGACTACATGACTGGCTGGCAGAAATTACAGCGATGCATTGCGCATTCAGTGGGTACACATAAAGTTCCTTCCTTGCATCCTCCCCTTCTTCCTTCCCTGTATTCCAGTCTTCCCATTTCAGCTGACGGGACACACCACTCGCAGGTAGGAGTATCCCGAGGCCAACAATTTTCACATATCACTGCATCTGATAGGAATCAAATCCATTACCTCATGGTATGCAAGTCTGCAATGCGAACTGTAGCACCGCAGTTGCCATTTTACAACAGGGAACATACACATGTCCACTCGTACATGTTTGCATCTCGAACACAGTGTCACCCAAGGGGAAAAAGCATAAGAATAAATTTTTTGCTACTCGTGCTGTGAAAATATTTGGGAGATTTGGAAACCTTTGTTGAACCTTGTCTGAACGGTTAGATTATGAGAGCTGTCACGTGGAAGTCAGACTTGTATTACCCCCATCTGCAGGCTATTCCTGTTTCCCTTCTTTGCCGCCTTTCTTCCCTCCCTTTTCTTTCTTCCATTCACTTTTCTCACCTACCTGTTTACCTAACCATGGACATTACTCACTCCCTTCTTTCCTTTTTTCCTTCCATCTATACTTCCTTCCATCTCTCCATCCTTCCTCCTGTCCTTCCTATCTTTCCCTTTTTCCTTCTTCCTAACTAATTTCTGTACTTGTTTTCCTACTTATCTGCTTTTTTTTTTTTTTTTTACCTTGCATTCAGGCAGGAAAAGAGGGGGTGTGGTGGTGATGGTGGTGGCAGGAGGAGCAGAGACTGTGGAGGAAGTGTATCAAGCTCTGACAGCAGACACCGCTGTTCTGGTCTTGACCCCAACAGGAGGCGCAGCAGATCTTCTCCAGCATGCTCTGGATCTCTTTGTAGTCTCTGGGTAAGCACTGGACGACCATGATGATGCTGTTTCTCCTTAGTCATCAGAGTGGCACTGTGACATTGATGACATGCAACAATGATCGAAACTCTTATAATGCCAGGCTGTTGCTGTTGTTGTTGTTGCTGTTGTTCTGTTGTTGTTTTAACTTAGAAGAGGAGTCTACTCGCATTTGGTTTCTTCTGCAACCTAGCAGTTAGGCGTGGTTATCGGGTCAACCAAAGGGGGGATTTCATGTCTTTGTAGATGCATGTAAAGGTTATGATACGCTTAAACTGTCTTATCACTTCTTTCCCATATGCTCGCTTTGGTAACTGGAGGAACTGACCAGTTTAGGTGCACGCATGTTCTGGTCTCCTTGGCACCATGATGGATCATCAGGCATAGAGCAATGAGAAACATGTTTGTTACTGTTGTTTCCTCCATGCTTTTCTTTTTATTTTCGCAAATCACCATTTACTGGCTGCCTCAGGAATCCCTGTGAGCACAGTTTATTTCCTCTTGGAGATGAAAAAAACCCGCATAGTATCAGAACTGGTTGTTTAGACACTATAGGTGAAGATCATTATCATTGTTTCCTTTGTGGGATGAGAACACCGAATGATTAAGACTGGTGGTATTGGCACCATGAGTGAAGATCACTCTGTTTCAGTTGAGGGGATGAGAACACAATACTATTAGGAGTGGTTGTGTGTTGTACAGATGCCAGGGGTAAAGCTCATTATCATTGATGGGGCCTTGGTGAGTGTTGTGTTGGTCAAGGGGTTTCCCCGAAGCTGTCACTCACATCGATGCGCCCAAGAACGATCTACACGAAAACGTGCCTTTCACTCTTCTTTATTCAGACACATGACAAATAAGGAAAGGAAAACAGGGATGGAAAAAGTTTCAGAGGTGAGGGGTGGGGTGGAGGTAATCTAATACTCTGACAAAGAAAAAAGTTTTGAGTACTATACCCCCACCCTTATCGACCTAACTCCCACTAAACACAAGGAGAAGAGGGAAAGGAATATGGATGGCACACACACGCACGCATGCATGCACGGGAAAAAAAAAAACTGAACAGGTGACGGTATAAGAGTGAACTAAAAAAGAAAAGAGATAAGTAAAAGGGCGGAAAAGAATAGTGATGGAAGAAGACAAACACACACGCCTCTCAAACATTCGACTTCCATCAAAGTCTAAAACTGATGTAATTTTTAATGAGATCAGTGCTTGATTCTCCCAGAAAGTTTCGAGTGGTCACCACGCTCTTCGGGTCTCGTCGCAGGGTGGTTCTGCACCGGAAGGGACCTGGTGGAGAAGCTGTGCAGGATCGATGGTTACCGGGTTCACATAAGGTTCAAATAGGGAACTGGAGTAACAGATGAATGAGGCTTGGAGGACAATGATGCTTAGAAACTCACACTTATATGTTCACAGGATCAAACCAGATGATGGTAGACAACATCTCCTCCAGCACCAACTTTTGTCCTTCAGTAAATGTTTTAAGCAAACTCTAGAATTAACATGTCAATGCCAGAGTGAAGGACAAAAGAGACAAGAAAAAAGGAAGCGAAGATAGCAAAGAAATGGCAACACACTAACCAAACATCCATTACCTCCTCATGCCCTTGCCATAGGGCCCAAGATGTCCGTTGAACCCCTCACCCCTTCTTCCTCACCCATGTAAATAAAAATAAAGCAATGCTCCCGCTCCTGCGCAGATAAACTTATGTTCAACTGTATTTCATATTTTCTGATTAAATCAAATTGAGAGTACAGTCAGACCTCTATTATAAGACCCTCTGTTAAGAGACCTCCGCTCATTGAAGACTGAATTTTTTTGCATGGATGCATTTTACTATTAAAACAACCCCTCACAAGCGACTTACGACCATCACAGCATTCGTATACAACCATGAGTGAAGGGAAACAATTGCAGACCTGCCCCCAATCAAGAGTCGCTTCCCTTGTTAAAAGAAAGATGGCGATCATAGGCAAAACATGCGGAACGAGAAAGAGAAAGCCTCTGAACTTATAAGAGAGAGTGGAGGTGATCAAAAGAAGTTGTGTAGGTGAAACTGCAATATCGACTGCTTGATGTTATGAAGCTGGCAAGACCCAGATTCAAAGATTCAGTATGCATTCAGTGTTCTTGAGACTTTTTGTGCTTGGAGAATTCATCTGTGAGAAAGTGTTTGTTTCTACAACTGTCAGTGCCTACCTCCATTATAAGACCCCTCCAGTTTACAACCGAATTTTCTGGACATTTTGAAGGTTTTATAATAGAGGTTTGACTGTACTTATATACTCCTTCTTTCCACGTTTCCTTGTTTTGCTGTCAATTTAATACATAATTCAGTTTGTAAGGAAAGCACGAGACGTAAAAATATGAATAAATGCATGTATAACATTCGCATTTCTGAAACGACTAACAGAGTTGCAGATCTGTAACTTACCTCACATGCCGGTGGAAAGAGGAAAAAAAGACAAGAAACAAATACAAGCTAAAATAAAATACGTTTATAAATAAATAAATGAACTACTAGTCCTGTTTGGCCAACTCAGGGCAAGTCCAGGAACAGCCCAGCGATCCCTCAGTATGTACAGGGATGATGGTTCCAGAGGACTGCCAGCAGCTTTCCTCCCATACTGAAAGGGAACCATCCAGCAAAAGGGGGAACCATCCCCTGACTCCCCGCCCCGCATCACAGTGGTAGGTGTGGGTCAGTCAGCCAAGGCCTCATGGAACCATGAAGTCCCTGTCAGCTGCTGTATGGGGTCAGTCAGCCAAGGCGTCATGGAACCATGAAGTCCCTGTCAGCTGCTCTATATGGGTCAGTCAGCCAAGGTCTCATGGAACCATGAAGTCCCTGTCAGCTGCTCTATGGGGGTCAGTCAGCCAAGGTCTCATGGAACCATGAAGTCCCTGTCAGCTGCTCTATGGGGCCGCAGAACTCTCCTGACAGGCTGCTTTCTTCTTCGCCATGTGCACAGAAAGAAAGGAACTCAGGCGGGCTGTGTTCGAGTACCATTTGGAAGGCGTGAAAGAATGTAGCATACGTGTGTGTTTCATGCGGAGCGAGGGCCCACTGAGCCACACTCACCCAACACGAGCAAGAGAGAAATTGAAACAAATGGTCTGGCCATACAAAAGAAATTATGCTATCTTCTGAGCTAGTAAAAAAGAAAAGAAAAGAATAGTAATACAACCAAGCCTGTTCCATGTCAATGAGGCTTCCCCCCAAATCGAAACTTGATACAAACCTGTCAGACGCAATGGATCTCCGAGCAAATTAGGGGTCAGGGGCCCCAAATCTGTCATTGAAGGTTTTCGTATATAGTTCAGACTACAGTCTGACCTCACATTGCCTCTACAGTCTGTTCACTCATTGCCCATACAGTCTATCCACCCACCGCTTCTACAATCTGTCTAGACATTGCCTCAATGGTCTGTCCTTACATTGCCTCAGTAGTCTGTCCACACATTGCCTCTACAGTCTGTCCTCACATTGCCTCAATGGTCTGTCCTCACATTGCCTCAATGGTCTGTCCTCACATTGCCTCAATAGACTGTCCACACATTGCCTCTACAGTCTGTCCTCACATTGCCTCAATGGTCTGTCCTCACATTGCCTCAATGGTCTGTCCTCACATTGCCTTTACAGTCTGTTCACACATTGCCCATACAGTCTATCCACCCACCGCTTCTACAGTCTGTCTAGACATTGCCTCAGTGGTCTGTCCTCACATTGCCTCAATGGTCTGTCCTCACATTGCCTTTACAGTCTGTCCTCACATTGCCTCAATGGTCTGTCCTCACATTGCCTCAATGGTCTGTCCTCACATTGCCTCAATAGTCTGTCCTCACATTGTCTCAATGGTCTGTCCTCACATTGCCTCTGCAGTCTGTCCTCACATTGCCTCTACAGTCTGTCCTCACATTGCCTTTACAGTCTGTCCTCACATTGCCTCAATGGTCTGTCCTCACATTGCCTCAATGGTCTGTCCTCACATTATTTCTACAGTCTGTCCTCACATTGCCTCAATAGTCTGTCCTCACATTGTCTCAATGGTCTGTCCTCACATTGCCTCTGCAGTCTGTTCTCACATTGCCTCAATAGTCTGTCCACACATTGCCTCTACAGTCTGTCCACACATTGCCTCAATAGTCTGTCCTCACATTGCCTCAGTCAGTCAATGGTCTGTCCTCACATTGCCTCTACAGTCTGTCCACAAATTGCCTCTACAGTCTGTCCACACATTGCCTCTACAGTCTGTCCACACATTGCCTCTACGGTCTGTCTACACATTGCCTCTACAGTCTGTCCTCACATTGCCTCTACAGTCTGTCCTCACATTGCCTCTACAGTCTGTCCTCACATTATTTCTACAGTCTGTTCACACATTGCCTCTACAGTCTGTCCTCACATTATTTCTACAGTCTGTTCACACCTTGCCTCTACAGTCTGTCCTCACATTATTTATACAGTCTGTTCACACATTGCCTCTACAGTCTGTCCTCACATTATTTCTACAGTCGGTTCACACATTGCCTCTACAGTCTGTCCTCACATTATTTCTACAGTCTGTCCTCACAATATTTCTACAGTCTGTCCTCACATTATTTCTACAGTCTGTCCTCACATTGCCTCTACAGTCGTCCTCACATTATTTATACAGTCTGTCCTCACATTATTTATACAGTCTGTCCTCACATTGCCTCTACAGTCTGTCCTCACAATATTTCTACGGTCTGTCCTCACATTATTTATACAGTCTGTCCTCGCATTGCCTCTACAGTCTGTCTTCACATTGCCTCAATAGTCTGTCCTCTCATTGCCTCAATATTCTGTCCTCACATTGCCTCTACAGTCTGTCTTCACATTGCCTCTACAGTCTGTCCTCGCATTGCCTCTACAGTCTGTCTTCACATTGCCTCAATAGTCTGTCCTCTCATTGCCTCAATAGTCTGTCCTGTCATTACCTCAATAATCTGTCCTCACATTGCCTCTACAGTCTGTCTTCACATTGCCTCAATAGTCTGTCCTCACATTGCCTCTACAGTCTGTCTTCACATTGCCTCAATAGTCTGTCCTCACATTGCCTCTACAGTCTGTCTTCACATTGCCTCAATGGTCTGTCCTCTCATTACCTCAATAGTCTGTCCTCACATTGCCTCTACAGTCTGTCCTCATATTGCCTCTACAGTCTGTCCTCACATTATTTCTACAGTCTGTTCTCACATTGCCTCTACAGTCAGTCCTCACATTATTTATACAGTCTGTCCTCACTTTATTTATACAGTCCGTCCACACATTGCCTCTACAGTCTGTCCTCACATTATTTCTACGGTCTGTCCTCACATTATTTATACAGTCTGTCCTCGCATTGCCTCTACAGTCTGTCTTCACATTGCCTCAATAGTCTGTCCTCTCATTGCCTCAATAGTCTGTCCTCTCATTACCTCAATAGTCTGTCCTCACATTGCCTCTACAGTCTGTCTTCACATTGCCTCAATGGTCTCTCCTCACATTGCCTCAATAGTCTGTCCTCACATTATTTATACAGTCTGTCCTCACATTGCCTCTACAGTCTGTCCTCACATTATTTATACAGTCTGTCCTCACATTGCCTCTACAGTCTGTCCTCACATTATTTATACAGTCTGTCCTCACATTGCCTCTACAGTCTGTCCTCACATTATTTATACAGTCTGTCCTCACATTGCCTCTACAGTCTGTCCTCACATTATTTATACAGTCTGTCCTCACATTGCCTCTACAGTCTGTCCTCACATTATTTCTACAGTCTGTCCTCACATTGCCTCAATAGTCTGTCCTCTCATTACCTCAATAGTCTGTCCTCACATTGCCTCTACAGTCTGTCCTCACATTATTTCTACAGTCTGTCCTCACATTGCCTCTACAGTCTGTCCACACATTGCCTCTACAGTCTGTCCTCACATTATTTCTAAGTCTGTCCTCACATTGCCTCTACAGTCTGTCCTCACATTATTTCTACAGTCTGTCCTCACATTATTTCTACAGTGTGTCCTCACATTATTTCTATAGTCAGTCCTCACATTGCCTCTACAGTCTGTCCACACATTGCCTCTACAGTCTGTCCTCACATTATTTCTACAATCTGTTCACATATTGCCTCTACTGTCTGTCCACACATAGCCTCTACAGTCTGTCCTCACGTTGCCTCTACGGTCTGTCCTCACATTGTTTTTTACAGTCTGTCCTCACATTGCCTCTACAGTCTGTCCTCACATTGCCTCTACAGTCTGTCCTCACATTGCCTCTACAGTCTGTCCACACATTGCCTCTACAGTCTGTCCATACATTGCCTCTACAGTCTGTCCTCACATTGCCTCTACAGTCTGTCTTCACATTGCCTCTACAGTCTGTCCTCACATTATTTCTACAGTCTGTCCTCACATTGCCTCTACAGTCTGTCCTCACATTATTTCTACAGTCTGTCCTTGCATTATTTCTACAGTCTGTCCTCACATTATTTCTACAGTCTGTCCTCACATTGCCTCTACAGTCTGCCCTCACATTATTTCTACAGTCTGTCCTCACATTATTTCTCCAGTCTGTCCTCACATTGCATCTACAGTCTGTCCTCACATTGCCTCTACAGTCTGTCCTCACATTGCCTCTACAGTCTGTCCTCGCATTATTTCTGCAGTATGTCCACAAATTGCCTCTACAATCTGTCCTCACATTGCCTCTACAGTCTGCCCACACATTGCCTCTGCAGTCTGTCCACACATTGCCTCTACAGTCTGTCCACACATTGCCTCTACGGTCTGTCTACACATTGCCTCTACAGTCTGTCCTCACATTGCCTCTACATTCTGTCCTCACATTGCCTCTACAGTCTGTCCTCACATTGCCTCTACAGTCTGTCCTCACATTGCCTCTACAGTCTGTCCTCACATTATTTCTACAGTCTGTTCACACATTGCCTCTACAGTCTGTCCTCACATTATTTCTACAGTCTGTTCACACTTGCCTCTACAGTCTGTCCTCATGTTGGCCTCTACGGTCTGTCCTCACATTATTTTTACAGTCTGTCCTCACATTGCCTCTACAGTCTGTCCTCACATTATTTCTACAGTCTGTCCTCACATTGCCTCTACAGTCTGTCCTCACATTGCCTCTACAGTCTGTCCTCACATTGCCTCTACAGTCTGTCCACACATTGCCTCTACAGTCTGTCCACACATTGCCTCTACAGTCTGTCCATACATTGCCTCTACAGTCTGTTCACATATTGCCTCTGCAGTCTGTCCTCACATTGCCTCTACAGTCTGTCTTCACATTGCCTCTACAGTCTGTCCTCACATTATTTCTACAGTCTGTCCTCACATTGCCTCTACAGTCTGTCCTCACATTATTTCTACAGTCTGTCCTTGCATTATTTCTACAGTCTGTCCTCACATTATTTCTACAGTCTGTCCTCACATTGCCTCTACAGTCTGCCCTCACATTATTTCTACAGTCTGTCCTCACATTATTTCTCCAGTCTGTCCTCACATTGCATCTACAGTCTGTCCTCACATTGCCTCTACAGTCTGTCCTCGCATTATTTCTGCAGTATGTCCACAAATTGCCTCTACAGTCATTCCTCACATTGCCTCTACAGTCTGTCCACACATTGCCTCAGAGTCTGTCCTCAGATTATTTCTACAGTGTGTCCTCACATTATTTCTACAGTCTGTTCTCACATTGCATCAACCATCGATCATCACAATGTCTCTTTAGTATGTACTTGTATGGTATATGGAGTAAATCCTCACACTACCAGTGGAGTATGTCCTCACACCTTTCATGGAGTAGTCCTCACACTGCCTTTGGAGTTGTCCTTGCAATACCAACAAAACAGTCACCTTGGCCAAGTGGTAAGAGTCAACGACTCCCAGCTGGTTAGTAGTGGGTTTTATTCCCACTAGAGCCATATATTTGTCAGATTTTTCTGCTGCTACCCAGAGTTGAGTTTGCTCTTGGCTCATTTGAAAAGACTGGGACCATACAGTTGAGGTTTATACAATCAATGGATTTGTCGTAGAAGAGTGTTGCTCAAATTTCCTGACCAACAGCACAGTGTCTGTATCTCCCATGCGTAGTTGACCCCTGGATAAATTATGAAAGGAAGCATAGATTACAATCCTGTCATCAAATCTCTGACCAAAATAGAAATCCAGAGCATGATCTTCATTATACTCATCCTTATCTACCAGCATGAAAAAGTATAAAATTCTGTGGCCCATCATGCCCTGCTCTCATGGTGACCTGTTTTGATTGCCTCTGCATGCCTATGGCTGTGGTTTGAGTCTATCAGAGTCACTGGTATCAGCAAAGTCATGAGGACTGTTGACGGATGGATGTGGTGGCGCCAGAGGGACAGCTTACTAAGCAATTTTTGTTGTCAGTAGTTGGCTTGGTGGTGTCCTGTGCATGTTGAATCAGAATAGTCACCACTGAACACCACTGAAGTGGCGCAGCATCAGTGTGGTGTCCCCTCTGTTGGATCGCCTCATGACCACTGTACATTCACTGCTTCCTGCAGACTGCTGGTGCTGGGGCTGTGATGACATAAGGCAAGCTGTGGCTGTGGACGAGGGGTCAGAATGAGTCAACTGGGTAAAATGTCGCTGAGGTGGCAATGAAGATGGGACAAGAAAAAAGGAAAGAAAAAAAAGAAAGAAAAGAAAAAAAAGCTATCCACATATTGCGTATTGAGTGTGTTCTTAATTTCTTCCACAGTCTTCTTACACAGCCTGTGAAGCACGTCCTCAAATTGCCTATAATGACCTCTTACTGCCTGTGGAGTATGTCCTCACACTACCTGTACATTGTGTCCTCACACTACACGTGGAGTATGTCCTCTTATTGTCCTTGTCCTTTTATGAAGTATGTCATCCCACTGCCTATGGAGTCTGTCCCCACACGACGTATGGAATATGTCCCTCAATGAATATGAAGTGTTGCCTTATATTTCCTCGATACTCTGTCTTTACACTGCCTGTGGGGTATGTCCTCCAATTGCCAATGGAATATGTCCTCACACCACCAGTGTAGTAAATCTTTCCTTTGCCTAACCATCATGACCATCAGCCTCACCATAATTATTGTCATCAATATCATTGTTATTGGTATCATCCTCCATGTGTGTGTGTGTGTGCATGTGTGTGTGTGCATGTGCATGTGTGTGTGTGTGTGTGTGTGTATGTGTGTGTGTTCCCTTTCTACAGAGTTGTTGGTGGCGATGCTGAAGAGCGAATGAAAAAGAAAGTCATGGAGACTCTTGGGACAGACCTGGAGCAGACCGAACATGTGGTGGTCTATCTCAAAAAGTGCTTACAAAAAAGAAATCTGGTAAGATCATGCATATCATACAGTTATGGTAATCATGCCCACTTTCTTTTTGCCTCTTTAAGGTAATGTATGTGTTACAAAATGTTAATTTTTGAAAGGTTCCTTGGAAAAGTTCACCCTTAAAAGGTTTCTTCAAGGAGTTGTCTCTTAAGAAGTCAAATTTTCAAATTGATGAATGTCAGGTAGGAAATCATGTACGCCCTGCCATAAAAAAAAACAAGCAAAAAACAAACGAAACAAAACAAAAACAAAAAAAGCCTTTGCTGTGCAAGGTAGATTGTTCAGGTGGTGAGCAGGATGTGGGATGATTTTTTATTCTTTCAGTCATTGGAAAACAAGCTGGGAAGATGATCCAGGCACCGGAGGGACGGGATGGGAGGAGCAGGGCAGGGGATGCTATGAACAAATAAACAGACACAGTGGAGAGTGCAAGCCTCGTCAGGGTCAAACAAATATTTACGTTATCGGGGATGCCAGCTCTAACGCTGATTGACCGTCTGACATACTTGTTCATTGGTGATGTAGTGCCCTTGTGATGTCAAACCAACTAGCAGCTTATCTGACCATATGAAGATCTTCTGACAGCAGTTTAAGAAAAGCAAACTATGCTTGTATGGAAACGCAGAGTTTAACAAGATCCAGTGGCCTTGCTAGAACAATCCTCCGAGGAACTGTTCAGGTAGGGAGATGGAGGGGAGAATAGAAAAAGTGATGGATTGACAACAGTTCAGAATGAACAGAGAAATCATTGGCGGCCAGCCTAGGCATTGCACCAAAACAGGGTTCGTACGCTCCTTGAAACTCCTTGAATTCTGACAGGGAATTTCAAGACCTTGAAAACCTTTGAAAATCAATAAAATGAGGTTCTGTTGACCAAACCTCCTTGAAAACCTTTGAAAATCAAGCCGTCAGCTCCAAAAATGTTTGATGTGGCAAAAAGAAATGGCAGTTTGATTTTTCTGCGTTGAGGCTAATGAAAAATTACTTGAAAACAAATTTTTACAAACATCATGACGATCCTGGATTGCCGTTGGCTATTAACCAAGGGAAGTAATTTGTAACTTCATCAATTTTGATGAAGTTACAAATTAACTCCCTTGGTATTTAACGCATGCGACAATGTTTGTAAAAAAAAATTTTTTTTAACTAGTTTTTTTTCTTTTTTTCCTCCAGCCAGTCTCTTACACACCATGCATAGTCTGTATGTTCTCTTACAAATGGACATTTTTTGCTGATTTTAGTGTTTTGGCATTTAATACAAAGAGTGTGGGTTTGTTAATGTTCTGTGTGGTGTACAGGCACACTCACTCTGATAAAAACTGAAAAAAGAAATGGCAGTTTGATTTTCTGTGTTCAGGTTGATGAAAAAAACTATTTGAAAACAATTTTTGTTGTTGTTTCCTTTGTACAAAAAAAATTGTTTTTTTAATAATTTTTTTCATCAACCTTAACACAGAAAAATCAAACTCATTCCTTTTTTCAATTTTTTACGCAAGTATTGTAGCCTTGAAAAAAAAACACCGCTCCTTGAAAACTCCTTGAATTTTGTTCTTGGGAGTCTGTAGGAACCCTGCAAAAGAACTGGTGCCCCAGCGACTTAATGGAGTGAAGGCAGAAGAGGAGAGAAGTTTGGCAGCTTAACTACTCCCAAAGTGATGTCAGCTTGCGCTTGTTGTCATCAAGAGTCGGCTGTGATGCTGGACGTGCTTATTTGTTTTGTGGTTCATTGCGATATCACACCGAGAATATGACTTGTATCAGTCATTGTGACCTTCATCAATTGTCACTTTCAAATCTGCGGGATTACACTGAGATAATCATCATCCAGGGTCTTTGCTTTAATACGGATCCCCAGCCCACGGATCCTAAGGCCACTGATCCTTATCACATGAATCTGACTCAAAATGTACTGGCTTCCTCTCTGGGTCACATTCCAGCTTTTGACGAAGTTTGCTTAGATACGTTTAAAAGATTGTGCGTAACTGTGCTAACAGACAAGGAAACAAATCAACAGACACGGGTGAAAACACAATGCCTTCGAGAGAAGGAAAGAAAGAAAGGAGAGAGAGAGAAATGGGAAAAAGGGGGGAATGAAAGGAGGATATTAGCAGTAATGATAAAGGTGATAATAAAAAATGAACTACAGGGAAGAAATAAAAAGAGAAACAGGTAAAACTTGATGAAAAGAAAAATGTCTGAAGTCACCCCCACTTTCAAACTCTTGGAACTATGTTCATTTCGCTGTTGCTACCACCTGGAGGGTTCCGCTCATATCTGACCAGCTCCTGGAAGAGCTCTGTGTGTAGGTTAAGTGTTGCGACGATGATGTTCCCTTTCGGAAATCTGACGGCTGATGCCTCAGTTGTATGGGTTTTTTTTTTTTTTTTTTTTTTTTTTTTTTTGTGCACATTCGCTCCACTGAGATTTTTATAATTTAAACGTGATATCTCTGCTGCTCCGTGGCTATGAAACCTGGCAGTTCAAAACCAGTCAGGAAAAGTACGTGGATGCCTTCGACACCAAATCCTCGCAGAATGCTGAGCATCAAATGGAATGACCTGCTGTCAAGCGAGGAGACCAGGAACAGCTCCTAACATCCCCACCATCTGCAGACAGCGACAGCGCTAGTTGGGGCATGAGGCTTCCCATGACAGGACCTGCGAGTCAGACCATTGTAAAGATACTGTCAGGTCTGAGGACAGAGGGTAGCTGAAGATGAGCTGGCAGCAGAGAGTGGAGAAGGATTGCTGACTAGACAATGGAGCTAGGAGCGAAAACCTGGAGACCAGCAGAGGGCCAGGACGGTAGGACGCCACATGCGTCACATGAAGCGAGAACCGTAAAGTCTAAGCCATTGCACAGCTTAGGAAAGCGCCGTTGTTAATAAACATGACTTTGATCGATCTGCCATAGAGGCTATATAGACTATGCAAGTGTCCATAGTGGTATGATCGATCTGGCATAGAGGCTATATAGACTATGCAAGTGTCTATAGTAGTATTTTTTTGTGGTGGGTAGGGGAATCAAGTAACATGTGACTATGCCCATGTCCTATCACATTATCCAAACTGTTCGGGGGATGAAAAAGAAGTGCGAATAGCGGTTTTCTTTTTATCAAAGCTGCAATGACATTGATCCAACAATTTGTGATATCATAGGACAAACACGCTGACACATATTCACAGAACTTCCCTGTCCGCTTGCCCCATTGCAGTGCCAACCCCTCCAGCCCCATACACACATCCAGTTCTTTAGACGAAATATTATGCAATAATTTTTTTCTGTGTAAAGCTGATTGTTGATGTCAAGATCACCCACCCTTGCCCTAAAATATAAAAAAGAAAGGAAAAACACACTCCATTGCTGAACATAGCATGTGTGTGTGTGCGTGTGTGTGTGTGTATGTGCATGTACCTTGTGTTGTATGTACATTGTGTTATATTTGTATGGGAAAAAGAGAAGGGGCATCGGTGGGTGTAAAGATACAGGGCTTGGGGAGGGGGGGGGGCAAACGACACGTAGTACTGAACACTGACCTGTCAACCTATCCATATGTGATGTGCCCTCAGCTGAACGTGTTCAACCTTCACACGATGGGCACCACATCGCAGCAACAGGAGGCCTTTTTCTTTGCTCTGCTGAAACCTGTCACAGGTAAACTACACATGCAGCCAAGCTCGTGGATACCACGGTACCCCTCCCGCACAGCAGCCAGCTAACATGGGTTTTTGTTGTTGTTTTTTTGTTTGTGGTTTTTTTGCCTTAAAACAATTCTAGAGACATAACATCGGTCAGGTATA
The DNA here is from genome assembly GCA_033310375.1 of Conus canariensis. NCBI lineage: Eukaryota > Metazoa > Mollusca > Gastropoda > Neogastropoda > Conidae > Conus > Conus canariensis. The sequence goes on along the minus strand of CM065720.1, from coordinate 61,692,384 downwards.
GCAGTTGGCGTATGATCTTGGTTCCAGATAACTGTAGCCACGGAATCTGTCAGGTACGGCAATAACTAACGTTATTCGTTTTAGACAATTGCGCAGACACGGCCGTGTACCAGATGTAGCAATTTACTACCTTCTTTGCTCAGAACAGTTCTGTAGACATGGAGTCTGTCAGGTTTGGCAATCAGCTGATTTTTGTTTTTGTTTTCATCTAGATAGTTTTACTGTATGGAGTCCATCACATTTCCAGTTTAGTGATGTTTTTTGCTCCAGAACATTATGCAGACTTGAATTTGTCAGGTGTAACAATCAAATGATGTTTTGTTCCCCAGACAACTTTGCTGCAAGGAATCTCAGTTGTAGCAGTCTATTGATATTGTTTGTTCTAGATAGGTCTGCAGATGTGGAGTTTGTCTGGTGTAGCAATTTACATATATCATTTATTCCAGAGAGTTCTGTAGATGTGAAATCTGTTAGGTGTCATGTTTTTTTTTTTTTTTTTTTCACCTCTAGACAATTTCGCTGCATGGATTCTGTCAGGAGTTGCAATCTACTGATGGTATTTGTTACTAATTGCCATTTGATGATGATTGGTTGATCATTTCAGACAACTCTGCAGATATGGAATTTAAGCTGTCCTTGGCTATGGCTTGTAATTTCCCCCAGCTGGCCAGGTACTGCATCCGGTCTAGCGACAGCAAGCAATCTCAGGTGTGCATTGTTTCTTTCATTGCTGCTAATAATACATTGTTATGTACTACCTCTGCCCTTAGCAAACGCATTTGTGTTTGTGTTTGTTTATGCGATTGTGTGTGGTGTGCGTGCGTGTGTGTGCATGCATGCGCGCACAGGTGATTGTATGTGTGTGTTTGTGTGTGACTGCAGATGGGTGATAGAGAACAAAAAGTTTACCTTTGTCGAAGTCACTTTTACACTCACAAAATAGTAACCATTTCTAGCAACCACACTCACTGCATGCTGCAAGAGAATTGTTCAATAAACCATGTTCAGCAATCTGCAAGGGAGGTAATCTGTGTTCCACCTTGCATTCAGCATGTGACCCTGCTGTTTTCATGGGACAGATGCCTCTGGTGGGCTCGTGCTAAGGAATTTCGCCCAATCAATCAGCTTAACAGGTCAGTCAGAGAGAAAATGCCAAAGCATGGGAATGAAACGGTGCACCTATAGTTGCAGACAGTTGATATCCCGATCAGTTTCCTGGAGTATGCTTAAAATCGAATATTTGACCTTCTACATCTATTTGTTTGACCCACAAACTGAGAGAAGTTAACCCTGTTGGCAACGGTTAAGACAGGTCATATCTTCTCCTTATTTTTTTTCTTCCCAAAACAGGTGTTTTCACAGGGCTGTTCTTTCAGGCGACCATGTACACCACTTGTCTGCTGTCAGCGAGGGGCAGGAGGGGGAGACCACATCCTGCACGTAGGCCTAACCCTTGCCTGCGGCAAACTTGACATTTTGACTCTATCAGATCGGAAGTGTGGCCATCAGACACGCTACCCGAGAACGCAAGGCAGACAGAGGGTCAATCCAATCACCAGGGAGTGGTGAATGCTTTCGAAATGTGCAGCGGAGTCCTTACTGGCGAAAGCCGAAGACACTTTTCCTACCCCTCTTTGTCTTTGTCGCGGGCACCAGATTTTTCACAATAAGCATCAATGATTGCACATGGAATGCGTTTTCCTTGCATAAGATCTTTCTCGGAAGGAAAAGTCTGACATGGAAAAGAATTGTACAAAATAACTTTCATTTAACAACTGCACGATGAATGTGAAGAGCAACAAGACCATAATATTCCTAACATCTGAAAAAATGCAGTGAACCAATTGCCTTAATCTCTCTAACTTTTTACGTAAAGCGGGAGTCATTTCTAAACACTGTTATACAACATGGTTAAAACGAAAGGAGACAGTTTCTGTTCTGTTTGGAGTTCCATACTTCACCCTCTTACTGAAAACCACACACCCCACACACACACACACACACACACACACACACACAACAGACAACACACACCAACAACACACACACACACACACACACCAACCAACCACACACCAACCACCAACATACCCACACCACCACACACACCGCACACGCGCACACACAGACACACACATGTGCACCCGCGCGCGCACACAGACAGACACACACACACAAACACACCACCCCTCTATAAATCCACCACTGCCGCAGATGGTGCTAGAGTTGGGCTAGATGTCCCCAAGGTATTGTACGCAATTTACGGCCTACGATGCTGTACAACTACGAGCTGTGCCACAGATTTTGTCCCCACCAATGATCATAACACTATCACCTGAGACAGTCACGCTCAAGGCCGCTTTGAAGTATGATGACTCCCTGCCTTCAACGCTGTCTTTAAAATCAATCACATTTTCTCCTCGTTGAATATTTAGTTTACAGTGTTGCCACAACAGCCAAGGATGTGGACAAGCACCTGACTGAAAACAGTGCATGGAATTGACGTTGACGAGATGACAACCCTGACGTGGCCCCATGTCGACAGTTGGGTGTATGAACCGCATAAACTGAACTGCTAAAACCAGGAGCGCCTTCATGTACCCATCGAAGCGGGTCTGGAAAGATCATTCTCTGCGTGCGTCAATCAATGTTGAGTGAACAGGGCGGTTGTTGTCACCGCTCTCTGTATGGATCGAAGGTTTGGTACTTACAGATAAAGCAAATACATCTTCAAGAACGTTTTCATCAATGACTTTTGTGCGTCTTCATGGGCATAAAGTGGCAAGAACCTGCCTTCCAACAAGGACAATTTGGAAAAGACAAACATCCTCAGCAAAGACACTGTCCAGTTAACTCTGCTGAGCAGGCTGTCTGTTACAAATGGAAAACCCAAGACAGCCCAAAGCTTTCTTCGAAGGAGAACTTGGCCAGACAAGCAAACGTTCAAAGCACCAGCTGCAAGGCCCACTCAGTGCTGCTGGCACTGTAGGGTAACCCTGCTGTGCACAGACAATGAGAACTGGGGGCCTAATTGCCCAGAGGAGCAGAAGCTTGAGAGAGATTTTGCAGGGAGGCCGGCCAAGTCGAGGGATGGCGCAGAAAGGTGTAATCTGCTCAGGTCCCCCTTAATCGAGCGTTCCCATACCCACCGGCCAGTTAGTGTGAAGATGAAGGAGAGGACTACACAGCCACCTTTCAAGAAGGCGTGTCGTCGATCTGCCATCATCATCAACCTGTTGCATTGTGGTGTTTCCCCTGTGGTAATGGAAACACCACAAAATTATAGATGGTGATCTCCATTAGATACCGTGGGTTGACTGCTACATCTACTGAAGGCGGCGACCATTGAGGAGTTCCCATCCAGGAGATCAAACTCAGGCATGAGCCAGTGGTTCTGTTCAGAAGACAGTACTCAGTATCCCCAGTGCTGTCTGTGAAAAATTTGATATGTTCCAGTGTCGTCCTTTTCATTTCATCTTTCCCTTCCCCCTCCTCCCTCCTCCCAGTCCATCCCTGGTAAGTCATTTTCATACTGACTGAGAACTTGCTCACCTGCATTTGTTTTCCCCATCTGTGTATATTTCCACACTTTGTTTGTTCGTTCACTGTGGTCCTACCTAAGAGACTGACAGGTAAAGACTTGTTTTTTCAGTGTTTGTTGCGTTAATGTGGGTGCTGAGTACTTTAACATTTACTTTCATCATGGTCATCATCATCACAGCTACAACCACGAAAGCTGAGTTTTACCAACTAATTAGGTCTTAATTTTTGACGGGGAGGAGTGCCTTACAAAGACTTTGAACAGGGGGTCATCTAAATTCTACGAATACATTGGACATTATAGAAGATTCCTCAGTGCAAACCAGCAACTTAGACCATTCTTTCCAGTGCAGTTCGGGAGTGGAGGCACCTCGTCTTCGGTCTCTGCCAAAGCTGCTTTTCTTGGCACCTTCATAAATGAGTCAGGCTCAGCTTTCGTACTGACTTCTTGGCCTGAATAATTTCTTTTGCATCATGCATACATTTGATACTAAACAGGTCTGGTACAGCTTAGTTGAATGTTTGTTTTTTTTTAACGGAGCTCCTTAGTTATCAGCACTGGTATTTTGAAGACCTTTGTATTGGGGATTGGGGACTGTTTGCATTGGGAGGTGTTTGCATTAGCCATGGATCTGTGCATGTTCAACATTTGCTAGTAGTTAATTCCAGTGTGTGTGTGTGTGTGTGTGTGTGTGTGTGTGTGTGTGTGGCGTGAGCGACTGAATGCGTACATGTATGCGTTTGTGCATGCGTGTGTGTGATTTAAACAGGACTATCAACACACGGTGATGCTGTCGGCTCTGATCCACGAAAAAGAGGACTTTGTTCAACTGTTCCTTGACTCTGGCCTGAACCTTGCTGAGTTCCTCACCCTCGAGAGATTGCAAATCCTGTTTGACCCGGTAAAAACATGGTTGACTTCCATTTGGCTTCAGCTGATTTAGTGTTTGTGTGTGTGGTTTGAAAAAGGCAATGCAGTTGGTAGTGTTTTTTTAAGTCATTTAATTTTTTTCTTTTTCTTTTTTACTACATCTACCGATGAGGTTATGTATTCATACCTATATCTTCATTTGTCTATCAGCACGATAGGGCAAAAATACTACAGAACTACGGAAGTGGTTTTAACAGAACCTGGGACGAAGAAGTGTAGCCAAAGAGAGAAGCTCCAGAAAACTGGTGCAGATCTTGATCAAAGGATGCACATAAGATCTGTTCCGCCCTGACAGAGGTCTGTGCTGTCTTGAGCGGCTAACAGATTTAGTTTGTTAAGTATTATTTTCTTATAGATTCTTTCCTTGGGAGAGAACTGCTCGTTTTGATCCTATATCTAGCCAGCCAGTCAGCCAGCCAGCCGCCATTTGTGTGTGTGTGTGTGTGTGTGTGTGTGTGTGTGTGTGTGTGTGTGTGTGTGCATATCTAGTGACGGATTTTATGATTATAATCTAACATCCTTTTCTTTTTCTTCCTGTTTTTCTGTCTCCCACATGATTCCCCCACCTTCACCCCACCCCTTTTATTTCTTTTCTCTTCTTTCTTAATTTTCATGCAGGTCATTGTCATAATGAAAGATTTGTTTGTCTGCTCCTGTTTTCCCCATATCCCCACTCCACTTCTTCAACTTATTATTGTTTGGCAGATTGCATCGTTTACGACATCCGAGTAATGTAGCTGTTCTGCACAATTCTTAGCTGCAGTCATCCTTTGCAGGACTGACAGTGCTTCAGATATTTGAAGATAGAGCTGATCTCAGAGACTGTTGACATCTCATGACCTCCCTTGTGTCCTTAAATGGATCCTCAAGCATAGACTCAAAGATTTTCCACAATATTTATTATTCTTTACATAACAATTATTTTCTCAGCAACGCATATCTTTCCAGTCTTTTTTCTTCTTATTTTATGGTTTTTGCCTTTCACTGGTTGCTTTAGGGTTGTTGTTGGAGTTTGTTTTTGAACTCTTTGTGGTGAGAATACCACAGATTCACAGATCGAGGTATATCTCCATTTAATACCAGGGGGGACCAACACAATCAGCCGTATCCTACTGATGAGTCCAAATCAGCAGACGAAAGGCTTTTGGGCAAATGCTATAAATGCTTTTGTTTCATCTCTCTCTCTCTCTCTCTCTCTCTCTCTATGTATATGTATATATATATATATATATAATTGTGGCTCCAATTGCGTTTCTCTCTCTCTCTCTCTGTCTCGCTCTCTCTCTCTATATATATATATGTGTGTGGTTAGGCGTCCAACTTCTACGAGTAATACATAAGTCTGGTCCATGCTCATGTAATTGTTGTTTTCTCATGTATTAATGCACTGGCTTGTGCTGAAGTTTATGATGACAACGGTTACGCGTCCTTATGTGTGTGCTAACCTACGATGTGCGTATGTGGGCTTTGCAAATAGGCGTACGTGCGTGTCTGCATGTGTGCGCATGTGTGTGTGTATGAGTGTGTGTGTGTGTGCTTGCGTGCGTGCATACATGATCACTGCATCAAGGGAATGGTTACAATGTTCCAGGCGCAGGCAGAGTGCGAGGGAGAGATTCTTCAGTTCCTGAGGAACACACCGAAGGTTGGTGAATATATGTGGAAAACTGATACGGCATAAATTCAATGTTCCATTGGTTGTCTGGAGCATTTATTCATTTATTGATCTGTTGATTGATTGACTGATTCATTTATTTATTTATTTATTCATGTATTGATTTATTTGTTACTCTGTTTATGTATAAGCATTTATTTTGCAGCAGGGGGAGAAAAGTGCTGTTTTCGATTTTGTGGAAAGGGGAGAGAGTTTCCACAATATTTTGTTATTTCTCTCGGATCAGATGTCGCACCGATCATTTTAAGGCATACATTCTGGATTATCTGGGTTATGCTTTGGCACTACCAGTTAAAGATTGCTGACCAATAATCAAGATCTGGAAGTTACATGTGACAAAGAGAGCTTCCATACAGTCTGACCTAGCAGGGATCAGTTACACTTGCAATGGAAAACAATGAGCTGATGTGGTAAAGGGAACCTGATGCAGGAAATTAAAGATCAGTATAAAACTGATTCCAGTGAATGCCATAAACCTTCATTCCAGTTGCAGTTATAAAGGCTTTGTATATCAGATTGTTCTGAACTGCTATAAACCTCCGTGCTAGATGTATCTAAATTTTAATGATTTCTTGAGGTCAGTGATGAAGTGAAAAATCAGTTCCTTCAAACCTGAAAGGCTGCAGACCGATTTTTGACAATTCGTAATAAGAACAACTCTGTCAGGCGTGACGTCAACATCTGTGCTAGCACAGTTACCCTCCTGGCAGTTCTCCACCGCTGTAAGCTTGCCTGAATTGAGCTCGTTGTTCGCCATGACCCCGATCACGATAATCTTAGAAGGATGATTAGGAGGGTATGCATCCCTTAGCAGTCAGAAAAAAAGAGAAATAGATGCCCAAGGTGCACACCTTAAAAAGTTGGTACTGATTACGACTGCTCTCCCTGTTACACATGATGAATTACACAGGGGCGTGGAAATCTGTGACAACTGAAGCGTCCACTGCTGCCCCCCATCTGTCTTCCGTGGACAATGAAATTAAAAGATCCTTGTTCTCCTCCAAAAGCTGCAGATATAAAAATGATGCTCGACAATTCAGACTTGTAGAGATACTCGTTCTTTTTATAGTTGACAATGGAGAAGAGCACTGTGGGTGTCACACATAGAATTTTTTGTCTTTTGTTTTCAGTTGCCAGAAAATCTGAACTCGGATAAGAAAGTCTCCTTGGTGGAAGCCATTGACAACATGATGACTGACCTCTTCAGAGACAAGAGGCTTAAGTTTTATTTCGGTAGAGTATTGTTTGTTTGTTTAAAATGCTGTCACGTAATGTATTCTTGTTTTAGGAACACACACAACAACACACACACACACACACACACACACACACACACACACACACCTGTCTGTCTGTTTACAGCATTTTCATACCTTTTCAAACAGTCAGTAGTAAACCACGATTAAATCTATGTTCATGATTGTCACACTGAGCACAAATGCATGCACGCACTCAGCTCAGCATTCACTCCGTGCACACGCAGTCACTCCAAACAACCACAAGGTGCACTACAATATCTCTTCTTCTCCCCCTCCTCTCCGAGGAATAATTTACTAAATGATAATCAACTTTTCCAGCATATACAACAGGTTTGTTCTCCAAGAATTATCTTCTGTTCCTCCTCTCCAGTGGAGGTACAAACATTCCACAGATCCACTAACTGGGACCAAATTTCATCTCATTATACATAGTAATTTACAAGTACATCTTTTACGGGTTTTCCTCCTCAGTGGAGAAAAAATTTATACACTCTCCAAAGAAGAATCAAAGATGGCTTAAAATACAGGAACAATATCTGAGTTCCGACCCAGGGGGACAATCAAAAATCATAATGGGTCAACATGACAGACGCTTTCAAAGTTCTCTCACGACTGCCGCAGTCGTTGTCCTCTTCTACTAGGTTCTCCAACTCTGGAGTCAGTTAGGTGCTGCCACAGCACTGGAGCCCAAATACTTGTTGTGCGACTGCCACAGTCGCCTATCCCATTACTGGTGCTGCCACAGCACCGGGAAGGGCTGAAACACAAATGAAGTCCGTGTAAGTAATCTATTTCAAAATCTGAATAATGATAAATTCTTTTCCCATTTTTTCCTTTTCTTAACTCTCTCTTTTCTCTCCCCATCTGTCTATACCTCACCTGGTAATGGTAGATTACAGGTGAATTTCGTTCTGCAGTTCCAAACAATCTGTCTGGTCAGTGTCCCCAAGCCATCTCCTTCCTGTACTTCATTTTTCCTTCCTGCGCTCTTCCTGAGTACATATTCAGTGAGTACTCTTCTAACTCTACGCATTTACCAGCTCTTGGTTACTTGGCTGCTCGACTTGTATCTGTCTTGCACAAACGAACAAATAATGCGAATATGAACGAAGTATATTTACAACCGAGAGGGAAAAAAACACTTGAGCGATTTAACTTCTGGGTCATTACAGAAGGAAAACAATACAAAAGTGCCGAATTGCCGTCCGGAATTCTGACAATAATATAATAAACATAGGTAAAGTTACCCTTTAAGACTCACATGCGAACGGCTAAAGGCTCGAAGTAATAGGAAACTTTAATTACAAGAATCCATCCGTACGATTTCGGAATATGGAATGTAAAATATGAAATTATTTTCAGTATTTCCTGACGAAATATATCAGCTGGCACTGACTATACATGGAAAGTATTTCACCCAACCTTTCGAAATAAAATTATAACACAAGAAAACTACACCCTCTAACACAATAGAAAATATCAACCACAAACACTGGTCATACCAACTGTAGGTGGTGGGGAGAAAAAAAATGGAGACTCCTGCCCCGACTCAACGAAGAGTGGACAGGCCAACTCCAGGGCTTGACTCAATCTCCATTGAAGGAGGAGACCAGCGTTGGACAGGGATGTCCAACAGGAGACACCAGCTGGGCAGAGACTGCAATCTTCACGACTCAGAAGCCCGTCGTCCAAGTGACCAATTTCTCCACACACCAAGCTCGGTTTGAACCAGCGACAAAACCTCACAAACGAATCTAAGAAGATCCACATGCACGTGCTGTGCAAGAAACAAACTCAGCGACATACCCTTGGCTGGCTGGGAGGGTGGATGATGGACATAAAGAACACAAGCGGCTTGACAAAGTTCATCTATGCAACAGGGGAAGAGAGAGAGAATAGAGCAAGAGAAAAAGAAAGAAATAAAGATAGACAGAAGGAGAGAGAGAGAGGGTGAAAGAAAGAAAGAAAGAGATAGAAGGAGAGGGACAGAGAGAAAGAAAGAGAGTGAGAGAAAGAAAATACAGAAGGAGCAAGAGAAAAAGGAAGGGAGAGATGGAAAGAGAGAGAGAAAGAAACAGACATGCAGACAGGAGGCAACGAGAAACAGAAAGGCGAAAGGTAAAAGAGTAAAGGAAAGAGGAGAGACAGGGAAAGAAAGTATGTGCGATGTGCACCTGAGAAAGATATGCGGCACGTGAAGCAGCAGAAAATGAGCGCACTGTGAATGAAGGAACAGTAGGGGAAAGGGGTGGGGGGCTGGGGAGGATGATGGAAAGAAGAGAAAGGCGAACTAAACCAATCACAGCTCAAATTAGACACCCCAGCTACAAAACCTGCGAACTCTTAATAATAATTTTTTTTAAAAAGTAGTCAAACCGTTTGTTACACAACTGAATGCACATACATTGAACAAATAAGTTTTTGTTTTTTTTTGGGGGGGGGGGAGGGAGAGGCAGAGGGGGTATATGGTATTTGAGGCTAAGAATTCCACAGTGATTTAATCCGTAACTTCCCAAGTACACAGACATTGAACAAATAAATGAAAGGGGGGATAGGGCTGTTGAAGCTAAGAAATCTACCATAATGTAATCTAAAATTTCCCAAAAATACACATGTATTGATCAAATGAGTAAAAGGGAGGGGTGGGGGTAGGGCAGTTGAAGCTAAGAGTTGCACCATGATTTAATCTATAACTTCCCCAAAATAAGAAAATGAAAAAAAAATAAGTAAAGAAGAGGCTGGGGGAGGAAAGTGAAAGGAGCCAGGGAGAAAGAGAGAGGGAATAAAGGAGGAGTTGGAATAGATATCAGATCCTGAAAGAGAGTGGGAATTAAGAAGAGGGAGTTGGAATAGATATCAAATCCTGAAAGAGAGTAGGAATTAAGAAGAGGGAGTTGGAATAGATATCAAATCCTGAAAGAGAGTGGGAATTGAGAAGAGGGAGTTGGAATAGATATCAAATCCTGAAAGAGAGTGGGAATTAAGAAGAGGGAGTTGGAATAGATATCAAATCCTGAAAGAGAGTGGGAATTAAGAAGAGGGAGTTGGAATAGATATCATATCCTGAAAGAGAGTGGGAATTAAGAAGAGGGAGTTGGAATAGATATCAAATCCTGAAAGAGAGTGGGAATTAAGAAGAGGGAGTTGGAATAGATATCAAATCCTGAAAGAGAGTGGGAATTAAGAAGAGGGAGTTGGAATAGATATCAAATCCTTCACTAACAGCATTCAGAGTACTTAACATGTGTCATGAAAGAAGAACAACTTCAAATGCCTGTACAGAGTCGACTTGCATTACTGACTCATCAGAGGGATGCTGTGGAAATGTGATAGGAACATTGCCACTATGAGAATCATCAAATTCTGTCTTTCGCTGCCTTATTTGGATCATCAGTGGAATCTGTCTACCCTGACACCAAATAGAAATATACCACCCACAATTCTGTGGTATTTCTCACAACTATGGACTCAAAAATCAAAATCCATCTGCATGAAAAAGTCAGGGAAGCTGAAAATAGCAAAGTGAGAAAAAAAATGCTGCAAGGAAATAAGTTGCATAACATAAATCGTAAAGTGAGATTTATAACTGATAGGAGAAAATCTTAAAGCCTGTGCTTAAGGCTTCATTAAAGATACAAGGGATGTGGAAAGGCCAGAGTGGTCAGTCTACCGTTTGACAGCACAAGCATCCAGTCACAATACTGACAGCACAAGCATCCAGTCACTCAATACTGACAGCACAAGCATCCAGTCACATCAATATTGACAGCAAAGCATCCAGTCAATCAATATTCACAGCACAAGTATCCAGTCACATCAATACTGACAGTACAAGCATCCAGTCAAATCAATATTGACAGCACAAGCATCCAGTCACATCAATACTCACAGCACAAGCATCAGTCACATCAATACTGACAGTACAAGCATCCAGTCACAATTACTGACAGCACAAGCATCCAGTCACATCAATACTGACAGCACAAGCATCCAGTCACATCAATACTGACAGCACAAGCATCTAGTCACAATACTGACAGCACAAGCATCCAGTCACATCAATACTGACAGCACAAGTATCCAGTCACAATACTGACAGCACAAGCATCTAGTCACATCAATACTGACAGCACAAGCATCCAGTCACAATACTGACAGCACAAGCAACCAGTCACAATACTGACAGCACAAGCATCCAGTCACATCAATACTGACAGCACAAGCATCCAGTCACATCAATACTGACAGCACAAGCATCCAGTCACATCAATACTGACAGCACAAGCATCAGTCACATCAATACTGACAGCACAAGCATCCAGTCACATCAATATTGACAGCACAAGCATCCAGTCACAATACTGACAGCACAAGTATCCAGTCACATCAATACTGACAGCACAAGCATCCAGTCACATCAATACTGACAGCACAAGCATCCAGTCACATCAATACTGACAGCACAAGCATCCAGTCACATCAATACTGACAGCACAAGCATCCAGTCACATCAATACTGACAGCACAAGCATCCAGTCACATCAACATTGACAGCACAAGCATCCAGTCACATCAATACTGACAGCACAAGTATCCAGTCACATCAATATTGAGAGCACAAGCATCCAGTCACAATACTGACAGCACAAGCATCCAGTCACATCAATACTGACAGCACAAGCATCCAGTCACATCAATACTGACAGCCAAGCATCCAGTCACATCAGTATTGAGAGCACAAGCATCCAGTCACAATACTGACAGCACAAGCATCCAGTCACATCAATATGACAGCACAAGTATCCAGACACATCAATATTGACAGCACAAGCATCCAGTCACAATACTGACAGCACAAGTATCCAGTCACAATACTGACAGCACAAGCATCCAGTCACATCAATACTGACAGCACAAGTATCCAGACACATCAATACTGACAGCACAAGCATCCAGTCACATCAATACTGACAGCACAAGCATCCAGTCACATCAATATTGACAGCACAAGCATCCAGTCACATCAATATTGACAGCACAAGCATCCAGTCACAATATGACAGCACAAGTATCCAGTCACATCAATACTGACAGCACAAGCATCCAGTCACATCAATATTGACAGCACAAGCATCCAGTCACATCAATACTGACAGCTCAAGCATCCAGTCACATCATTATTGAGAGCACAAGCATCCAGTCACAATACTGACAGCACAAGCATCCAGTCACATCAATATGACAGCACAAGTATCGAGTCACATCAATACTGACAGCTCAAGCATCCAGTCACATCAATATGACAGCACAAGCATCCAGTCACATCAATACTGACAGCACAAGTATCCAGTCACATCAATACTGACAGCACAAGCATCCAGTCACATCAATATTGACAGCACAAGCATCCAGTCACATCAATACTGACAGCTCAAGCATCCAGTCACATCATTATTGAGAGCACAAGCATCCAGTCACAATACTGACAGCACAAGCATCCAGTCACATCAATATTGACAGCACAAGTATCGAGTCACATCAATACTGACAGCAACTTCAAATAATGACACAACAGCATATATACATGGATCTTCCTAGAGATACAATCTCCCACTGATTGACCAAACTGTAATATGCTGAACAAATGAATAGAGGGGAGCTGGGAAGAAGCAAAGCTAACAGTTCCTCCTTCGTAAGAACAGTAAGTTTGTGAAGAGTAAGAAAAGTTTAAAAAGAAAAGAAAAAAAAAAGAAAGAAAAGAAGGACGGGCGGAGGGATAGGGGCGTGGAATGAATGGGGTGTCGAAGAAAGAAAAGGCAGTGAAGAGTAGACAATTACAATGAGGGGAAGACACGTGCTGTAAGAAAATGAGTTGCGTAAAAATGAGCTCAATAATCGGACCGTAAACGCAGAGTCAAATGCCACATACTGTACATCGAAACATACCTAATTTGTTAAATTTTGAACATGTGGAGAAACTTCTGGACCCTGGTCGCAGAAAATGTTTGTTTGTGACTGCTGATACAGTAGCAATTTAAAAACAATTTAAAATTCCGAGAGCATGGCATCGAATGTAAGCATTCAGTGTTGAGGAAGTGAAGGGGTAGGAGTTCACGTGGGAAGTGATTGAGTGTGGATCACTGGATGGACCTGGATCAAAGGGCGGACCCAGGATTCGTATTATCTTGGTGGAGATCAACAATTTCCTGACTGTCCCCATTTTTTCCCCGAATATGCGTTGGTTTACCTATCAAAGTGAATTTATCTACAAAATTTTGCAAGTGACGGCACGCTTACTGCCATGATTCTCTGACATGCTCGAAATGCATGCAGCTTAAAGTGCATCATCTCATTCGAAAGGCTAGTAACCCAGACCTCTGTTTATGATCTAATGAAAAGGGGGAGAAACAACCCAGCCATTTTCGAGATTCAATCCGTGTACCTAGAATGTTCTGAATTTTCTTAAACGAGTGTGGCGCCCACGAGACCACGTGACAGCCTGTTGTTTCCCGTGTTACAGACTACTTCTGCAGCAAAACCAGAACTCCAGAGGCCGCTGCCAGACTGCTGTTCTTGTGGGCTGTGCTGTTTCATCGCAGAAACTGGCCCCGGTCTTGTGGAAGGAAGGAGTGGACTATACAGGTAGGTGTAGAACTGAACTCTGTATGTATATGTGTAGAGAGAGAGAGAGAGAGATCATTCGCCATGGATAGACCACTTCTGTAATCTTCTACTGTATTCTAGGTTTATCTGCTTCTGGGAATCACAACTCTTCTCTTCTAAAAACACAGTTTGTGTGCATTCGTGTGTGCGTGCTTGCATTAGTGTGTGTGCGTACTTGCATTTGTGTTCTTTCCAAGATTCCATGTTGTCCAGATTGTTGAGATTTATGCTGTGCTCTCTCTCTCTCTCTCTCTCTCTCTCTCTCTCTCTCTCTCTCTCTCTCTCTCTCTCTCTCTCCTCTCTCTCTCTCTCAATGAATTCATGGACTGCTAACAAAACTAGTGAATACAGGATGAACAGAGTCCATTTAGGTACCAGCAAAAGGAAGGTCTGCGTTTTGATACAGTATGCTTTGCAGTAGAAGGAACACAAAGGCAAAATACATTGATTCACAAGAAGCAAGAAATTACTGACCAACAAAGCACTGTCAGAGCCGGAATCAGGTACAACAGAATGAAGGGGAAAAAACGACACATCATTTGGCACACAATAGGAACGAATCCTGGGTAGTTCTGAATGGAATTAAAAATAAAATCATGGAGTAGGAAGGCGATCAAATAACAACTTCCTCCAGAATAAATGTTTAATAACAGAAATAATAGAGAAGGATTTCCAATTCATGCACTTCCTTCGGTTGATATAGACCTGATCATCCAGTCACACATGTTTTCAAAATCAAAGAAAACATGGCGATCAGTTTTTGTCATGTCCAGTTTAATTATGTTCACTCCTCTTTAAAGACGACCTGGCTTCATTTTCTTATATTTTATGTGGATTTCAAACACTGACCTTTGTTTCTAAGTTTCATGAGAAAAGACAAAGATTACGATTTTCCGAAAAGGGCGATTCTGAGCAAGTATGAGAAGTGATTTATTGATGGTGTTCTTTGGGAGTCATTATGTTTTAATGCGTCACATTTATTATCAGACATTTAGCTATAAAAAAAACAACAATAGCAAGAGCAACAACAGCAACAGCATTAACAATAACAACGAAATTATATTTAACATAACTGAAATATGAGTCCAGCTTACCAAAATCTTAATGAAAAAGCATTTCCGAACTACCTAACATCAGAATTCAGCCAATACTGTTTTTTTTTCTTTCTTTTTTTTTTTTTTTTAACTTTGCGACACTAGGTGAGAAAAACAATCCAAATCAGAAAGTACATGTACTTGCAGTGATCAACAACCACCATAGGAGAGTTAGTGTTTCGTGAAGTTTTCCCAGGAACTTACAGGAAGATGGGGTTATACAGTTATCCTCGACGATCACAAACATTTTACTTCATATGATAAATGCATTCCCTGCTTTCCTTAAGGATCACAATCATTTTCTCTATTTACCCGAGGAAAACAGTTACTGTCAAAGTTACACATAAGTATCCAAACGATTGTCCTTAATTTTGTTGAAGAAACAGATAATTATCAGTAAAGAAAACAACGAAAATAGGAAAACGGTTGTGATCCTCGGGATCATTGGTATTTTCCATATTTTGCCGACCCCATTCCGGTTTGCCAGCACTGCCAAATGGAATGGACGAGTAGTGTTTCTTGTCATGATACTTACTGACGTTTTCAGTTGGCAGGAATGTTAAGCATAAATGAACATAAGAGATTCATATTATGTTTTGTTATTTAAGTCTATAACCAGTAATTGGTTTGTGAAGCACATTTAGATTGTGTGTGACAAAAACACTTGTGAGGCATCCCTGAGAGAGTCCGCTTCAGATTAAGTGGTCTCAGAATTCATACAAACTGGTATGTGCGTAAGGTTATTTACATTTTATGAGATTTGTCCTTTTTGTTCAGGGTTTCAAGGACATGAATAATGTATGCATTTCACTTGAAACATGTGCTGCTTTGAAGTCAGTTGTGTTGAAATATATCCCCATGGATTTTGTAAGAGCTAGATTTAGATAGCCTTGTGAAATTATACCTTTGGCATTTCTTTCTGAAGAGCATGCGGATTGCAAGAGCAAAAGCTTTAATGTTACAAATGTCTGATACATTGTACCATGACGTTGTCTTTTTTTTCCTGATGGAAAGTCTATCTACGTTAATATGTTTTGTTTTATTGATGTTTGTAATGCTGTAAACATGAGCAGAAGTCTGAATTGATTAAACCATTTCTCTCTCTCTCTCTCTCTCTCTCTCTCTCTCTCTCTCTCTCTCTCTCTCTCTCTCACATATCGGCTGCATGTTCTGCATGTTTAGAATCCAAAAACAAAAATAACAATGCTGCTCTCCTTAACCCCCCCCCCCCCCCCTCTTTTTCCCAGAAATGACCAAGTGGTTGCTGCTATCCCCCCTACCTCCCCCATGCCCTTTTCCCAGTCATTACTAGTTTGTTGTTGGAGAGCAGCTAGCATACCCCCTCCCCCACCACCGTTCTCGTGTCATAACCAGTTGGCTGTTGGAGAGCTGCCACCTCCCACCCCCACCCTCTTTCCCCAGTGGCAACCAGTTGGTTGTTTGAATGCTGCTAACAGTCCCCTTCCCTCTTACCCTTTTCCCAGTCACAGACAATTGGCTGTTGAAGTGCTGCCACCCCCCTCCCCCTTTCCCATTCATAATAGGTTTGTTGTTGGACTGTTGCTAACCTCCCCACCTCCTCCCCCCCCCCCCTCCCCAGTCAAGACCAGTTGTTGGAGTGCTCTTACCCTCTTCCCCCACTTTCCCCAATCAAAATCAGTTGGTAGTGCTGCTGCCTCCACCTCCCATTTCCCTTGTCATTCTTCAGTGAATGATTCTCAGAGTGCTGTTATCCCCTTCCCCCTCCTTTCTACAGTCATAAGCAGTTGGTTGTTGGAGTGCTGCTATTACTCCACTCTTCCCTCCTTCCCAAGTCATGACCAATGGGTTGCTGGAGTGTTGCAACCACCCCAGCTCCAATTATGACTTGTTGGTTCGTAGAGTGTTGATAAACCAACCCCCATGCACCCTCTCACGCTTTCTCAGTCATGACCAGTCGGTTGCCGGAGAACTGCCACCCCACCTGCCTCCCTTTACCCAGGGATAGCCAGTTGAATGTTGGAGTGCTCTCTACCCCTCTCCCTTCCACCCAGTCATAAACAGATAATTGTTGGAGTTTTGCTTTACACTTTCCCCCAAATCTTTCCTGCAGTCATTTCTAGTTTGTTGATGAATCTGTTCCAGAAAAACAAAAGGGGAAGGTAAAGCCTGGCCTATTGGAAATAGAGTTATCTCTTAGTAGTCTGTAGTTCAACAAGTAAATCTAGAGAGTCTAGAACTTGATTTGTTAATGTTGTTGTTGTCATACCCTGGCTAAAAGACACCAGGGATCATCTGAACAGCTGAAGTACTTGAACATTATGGTACAAATGCATCAGCTAGGGATGAGAGCATTAAGTGTGTGACCGTTTTTGATTACCCCGCCACATGTGCAGCCACACTCCAACTACGAGGGATTTTGGATACTGATAATGCTTTTTTTTTTCTTTTTTTTTTTTTAGCTGTCCCAACCTCTGTGCCACCTCAGTGACAGTGCATCCATGCCGCTCATTCTGACACCCCGTCCACAGCCACAGTCCGGTTGGTCCTGCCGCAACCCTGGCACTGGCAATCCACAGGGAGCAGTCAGTGTCAAGTCGTCAAGAGGCAACCCACCAGAGGAGACACTGCACTGCTGCTGAGTCACTTTGGTGGTGTTCAGTGGTGCCTGTTCTGATCTAACATATACAGGACACCACCTATTAAGCCTCCTACTGACGACAATAATTGCTTAGTCACTGAGCCGGCATGAATGAGCTCTCCCCCCCGGAAGGCGCCACCATGTCCGTCCAACGACAGTCCCCATGGACTCGCCAATACCGGTGATCCCAACGGAACCAAACCAAGGCCACAGACGTGGATAGGACATTGAAACTGAGGTCACCATGAGAGCAGGGCATGAAGGGTCACAGAATTTGAGACAGTTTTTTTTTTTAAATGCTGATCGATGAGAATGAGGATGATAAAGATGATGCTACGGATTTCCATTTCGGTCTGAGACTACATGACAGGGCTGTACTCTACACTTCCTTTCATAATATATCCTGGCATCAACCAGGCTCGAGCGATACAGACACCTGCAGTGTTGGTCAGGAAATTTGAGCAACACTCTCAGAGACGCATCCATTAAGTGGATGAAACTCGACTGTGTGGTCCCAGTCTTCCCAACTGTGCCCGTAGCAAACTCAACTCTGGGTAGGAGCCGGTCGGGGCAGAAAAATCCCACATGACTCTGATGGGATTCGAACCCACGACCTCCCAGCCAGGACTCCGCAGTGCTAACCACTTTGCCACGGCAGCTGGTGAGAGACTGATAATGTTATGCTAGGAGCTTGTCATGACTGAAGACAATCCCCACATAACTATGCAGAGCATAACAACATTTTGATGTAGCCTTGGTGTTCTAGCCTATGTCAGTTTGTCTAACACTGCCTTAAGCCAAGGCTTGAGAACTTGATTTGAAACGTATGCCAGTTTAACAATCGGGATATTGACTGTCTGCATCACGGACGCACTGTTTCACACCCATATTTTGGCATTTTCTCAGTTCAGCTGACTGATAGGGGCCAAATCACATTTGGCATGCCCATTAGCAACATCTGTCCCATGAAAACGGCGGGGTCAGTCTCGCTGAATGCAAGCTATGATACTCATAACCTACCCGGCGTTATCTCACCGCAGTTTTAAAAAAATCTGTTGTAAGAGGCATCTCTAGCTTTGAACACAGTTCTGTCTTGTTCTCTTTCATTTCTCTTCACTTGACTGACCAGTGAATTGAACCATCTATCAGAATAATTCCTGTGGGGAAAGAAGATGCGTCTCTGACATTAAACATAGTTGTGTCTTATTCTCCTTCTATTCTCTTCCCTTGAAGGAAGACCGCACCAGTTACTGACTGACTCGGCGACGGAAAAGTTTACTTATTGACTGGTTTATCCTGTTTTATGATGGGCAGCCATGGCGCTTTGTGCCAGCCAGCTTTCGGAGCAGATAGCCCTAAGGGCTGAGGACTACCGCTTGCTGCAACTGGAAGATGCTATGCAGAAGGAATCCCGGTAAGTCTGGCAAGCGGAAGACCAAAAAGAAAAGAGAACTGTCATAGTAAAACATAGGTGAGGATTAGCCCTGCACGCCCTCCCAGTGGAGGTGCCCACTCACGTGGGCTCCATCTGGCAGTTATCGTTATAATTATTATCAGTATCTGCATTGTTGTTGTTGCTGTTGCTATGACTTTATCATCATCATCATCATCACCACCATTATCATTATTATTATTATCATTATTATCTTTATCATCATTTTTATCATTGTTATTGTTATTATTATTATTTTATTGTTGTTGTTTTGATGTTGTCGTTGTAGCTGCTGCTGCTGCTGTTGTTGTTACTATTATGTCATCATCATCATCATTACTATTAGTCATGTTACTTACATGTCATGTATCTTTTGCTAGGGACCAAGCTCTAAGCACTTCACAATCCAGGGTTTCCTTCATGCAGCGGGTGGCCTGCCTGCCTTCTGGTACTAACCACTTGTTTCCTGTGTCATTCAGTCAAATGTAAGCCACACAGCTTTTCTCTCCTTCCTTCGATTATCACGGTGGATGCATGCTATTCGCATATATGTCATCCATATCAACGGCCAAACTGGCCTACGCTTACGTATGCACAAGATGTTTCACATATGTTTACATTATGGAACCTCGGTTTAAAGTGTCATTTGAAGAACCTTTCGGGAAATCGAATCAGACCCAGTGTTAACTCTAGGAATTATCCTCCTGTTCCGAAATGGCCCGGCAGAGATTGGAACCCGGAGCCCCATGATCATCAGGAGAGCTCTACCAACTTAGCGATTTCAATCGCCATCTTGTCTGTCGGGGACTCAGTGGAAGGCGTCTTGCACACTAGCATGCAATTGGAACAGGCAGTACTGCAACCCCACAGTGACTCGGCAGCAGTACTGGAAAGGCCTTTTGTGATGGTGTGCCCCGTGGCCGCATGATAGTGATAACTCCCTGTGTACTGCTGATACTTAAGCTGCGATGGGACCTTTCCAGGTATGACTGTGTATGAAAAACGTAGAATAAACTATGTGTGTTAAGGCTATGAGACATGTGCAATGAAACCGCAAAGGGAGAAAAGAGCATGAACAGAGAGAGAGAGAGATTATAGTGTTTACCTTCACAGTTCTACTTACATTACTCTGTCTTCAGCCTAAATATCATTTCAAAGTTGTGCACAGTGTTCGCTTCATATGCAAAATGGCAATGGTTCCTTGTTTTCCTTTAACTACAAAAAGTCCCCCGTTTATTTTAGTATTAAATAGTATTCACACCTTCAGCCCTAAACTCATGAGTAGAAATGTACTGTTATCGTCATTGTCTTTGTTTCTAACTCTGCCTTTGCCTCTAGTTTTTCTGCCTCGTATTCCTTTCTTACTTTCCGCTGAGAGGGCCATTGGCCTGTATATTGTCCAGCTGATTATCCATACATGGAGCCAAATAAACTCGGTTGGTAGAGCGCCAGACTCGTAATCGTAATCTTGGTGATCCTGGGGTTGTGGGTTCGAATCTCCGCTGGGCCGTTTCGGTACAGGGGGATTTTTCCCTCAGAGTTAACATTGGTTCTGACTCAATGTCCCAGTTAGTCCTTCATTAGTCTTTCAAATGTGACTATAAATTGAGGTTCCATGTGTGAACGTACGCATAAACTCTTGCACAGATGTAAAATCCCATCACCAACTTTCGGAAGAGAAGGTCAGTTTGGCCGTTGGTAAGGATGACTCGTTATATATAGCATGCACTCTGCATGAAAAATCAAAAGAATGAAAGAGTTGTCAAATTAAATGAACAATATTGACTGAATGACACAGGAAATGATTGAAGGAAGTGACAGTAGGCAGCTCTTCAGTTGGGTCTACCCAGGTAGGCTGCCTGTTGTGTAAATGGGAATGCGGATTGTAAAGTGCTTAGAGCTTGGTCTCTGGCCAGGGATAAGCGAGATATAAGTACTCTTAGTAATAACATTTAATTGCCTCTCTTCTCACATGATCGACTGCTTTTGTTCAGTTACATATCTTGAAACTGGGGACATTTGAGGTATGTGCTGGCTGCTTCGAGTGCTTAGATGTACCCATGATCTTCAACCAATTCAAAATAGTTCAAATATATTATTGGGTTGGAAGAAGAGGAATGATAATCCAAAAGAGAGATGGACAGACTAAAGGTCTTTATTGCAAGTATCGAACTCTTTCACTACCTGCTTTCCATAGCCTGCTTACAGATTTTAACAGAAGACCAGTTATGCTAGCTTGTACTTAAAGATTGCATAGCTCGTCAAAGAGGGAGGATGGGATTAACTGGCCTACCAGTTGTAGCATCCATGTTGCATACAGGAGATGAGTAAGTCTCGCCCTTGAAGAGAGGATCGTCTGGAAGAATAGACTCTTTCCGGGAGAAAAAAATCTGATAGCGTTTGCCTTTCCATTGCAAGTAGAGTTACTTTTCCCAGCTTATGGCTCAAACACACAGATTGAGAGGGTCAGGTCTTTTATTGGAAGCGCACGTCAGGAAAGCGATCGCTTTACAGGTGCACCGTTTCACATGCATGCTCTGGCATTGTCGTTTCGTGATTGGACTGTTAAATTGACTGATGGGGCAGTATGGCTTTGGCCGTGCCAACCAGGGTATCTGTCCCATGAAAATGGCAAGGTCTGTCACTGAGCGCGAGCTGTAACATAGAATTCTGAACATCGTCTGTTATCAATCATGGGTGCATGGTTTCAAAGTATGCATGACCATCTGCTACCCTGGGTTTGTAAGATCGAGTTCCATCCAGCAGTAAAGAAAATGATGTTTGTCTTTGACGCCTGACCCAATTGGTACATGATGTCAGAGACCTATAAGAAGAGAGCGCAGCCATACATGGTCAAAGAGACGCAACCGAGATTCCTGTCCTCAGTAAGAAACAATGCTCGGAAGTCTTCAAGGGAGGTAATTTGTTAGAGCTCGCGTTCAACGAGAGTGACCATGGGACAGATGCCACTGATGGGCATGCCCACAGTAATGTTTTGCCTTATCTGTCAGCTTAGCAGTTCACTAAGAGAGAGATAAAGCCAAAACATGAGCATAAAATGGTGAACCTGTGATTGCAGACAGTCAGTCTCCCGATTGTTATCGGTTTCAACATCCAAACCTTTGTTGTTGCTCGCTTATTTGGCCAATCAACATAAGTGTATGCCGTTGCCGATGTGGTCAAGTGGCTAAGTTTTCGTGTGTGCGCGTACGTGCATGCAAGTGATTGAGCGTGCATGCATGCGTGCATGCTTGTGTGCGTGCATTGGTGTGCGTGTTTGTGCGTGTGTGTGTGTGTGTGTGTGTGTGTGTGTATTCTGCAAATATAATCAAGCTGTTTTAGAGTTTTCTTTAGTTCATGTATATACAGTAAACAATATACCAATGAATTAGCAAGATGATCAAGAACCATTGGTCAACTCATCCCTCCTAATCCTCCTCAAACAGTTATCTTGATAGTTCAGGGCAACATCTCAATAAAGTTCGGAAAGATTTTATTTTTTATTGCGCCTGTCCTTGGTTAGAAACCCAATTCTAAGCGCTTTACAATTCACATTCTCATTTATACAATGGGCTGCCTACCTGGGTGGAGCCATTTGAAGAGCTACCTGCTAGCGCAAATCAGATGTACCCTGTGTCAGTCAGTCGAATATCAGTCGCTCATTTTTTCACTTATTCTTTCAATTTTTCTTGCATGCTTTGTGGTTACGTGTTGTCCATACTCAACGACCAAACTGGCCTTCTCTTCAGAGAGTTGGTGATGGGATACGTCTGCACAATATGTTATGCATGTTCACTCATGGAAGCTCGGCTTATGGTCTCCTTCAAATGTCTTCTCGGGGAAATGGAGTCAGAACCAATGTTAACTCTGAGTGGAAAATCTCCCTGTACCAAAATGGTTCAGCAGAGCTTCAAACCCACAGTTCCAGGTTCACCGGTTCACCAAAATCATGAGTTAGAACTCTGCCAACTGAGTTATTCGGCCTTTGAAGATGGAGGGAACGGCAGTGGTTGGAGTTAACAGATGGAAGAGAGATTAAAAGTGGCTGAAAAACTGGCTGAAACTGTTCACAATTTTGACTTGAAATACCAATGACCATGTTGAAATAATAGAAATTGTTAAACTTTAAGGCTTTACAGTCAGAACTGTTGTTGAGGAAATCGTATACGTAACCATGGTCTTTTGAATATTAATCACATATCTTTCATTTTAAAACAGATTGATAGTTAAACAGTAACGTTAGAAATAATTTTCACAATCATCACCCCCATATCGAACATGATTTGCATGGTATCAACGATCTAACAGACCCCATCCTTGGGTTGTGTGTCATGTGACAAGATGGCGAAGCTGTATGAAAATGTAGCACAGCAGACGAAAAGACCTGTAGAAGGTTGACATTTTTTTTCCATTTTAGGCAATTTCTCCTGTCAAATGCAACAATATGTATGCTGGCAAATTCAGAATGCACTTAGCGTTGATATTAAGACGAAAGCATGGGGTTACTGGTGACCTGAATATTGCTTAACATGCTCCTCTAGGTTATATTTCTTAAATGTCATAGAGCGCATACATTTATGCGTGTAATTGTTTTCTGTTTCTTGTAACTGGCTCTTTTGTTTCTATATTCTAGTAGCTCTTAGACCTCGTGATGAAAAATGCTATGCTCAAGTACCTATTTTTTTTTATCATTCTTTATTTTCCTTCCATTCACTCATGATTTATTCACTCATTCACCAAGTCATTTTTCACTCCATCATCCAGCTACTCATCCATTCATTCGCTAATTCATCCACTCCCTAATTCATTCCCTCATTCTCTCCACCAGACGCTGGGAACAGGTAGCAATCGACGTCATAGCTGAGTGCTTCTCTGATGATGTGAACAAAATTCACGCTCTCCTTGAGGTCAACTTGTCACACTTGGAGTTGAGACGCAATTTGTTGAACATGTGTATGGTGTTTGAGAAGCAGGAATTTGCCTCTGAAAGCATTTGCTTTACCGTGCAACGCCTATGGAAGCCGGGAGATATGCCTGTGTGGAAGGTAAGGACAAAATCACTTCCTGTGGATCCGACAGGTATGTCTCTGAGATGATAAAGGTCTTGTAGCAGCTGTCAGGTATGTCCGTGTGGGAAGTAAGGACAGAATCATATCCTGTAGAAGCAGTTAAATGTATGTGGAAGGGAGGGACAGAATCATATCCTGTGGAAACTGTCAAATGTATGTGGAAGGTAGGGACAGAATCATATCCTGTGGAAACTGTTAAATGTATGTGGAAGGTAGGGACAGAATCATATCCTGTGAAAGCTGTCAAATGTATGTGGAAGGGAGGGACAGAATCATATCCTGTAGAAGCAGTTAAATGTATGTGGAAGGGAGGGACAGAATCATATCCTGTAGAAACTGTCAAATGTATGTGGAAGGGAGGGACAGAATCATATCCTGTGGAAACTGTCAAATGTATGTGGAAGGTAGGGACAGAATCATATCCTGTGGAAACTGTCAAATGTATGTGGAAGGTAGGGACAGAATCATATCCTGTAGAAGGGAGGGACAGAATCATATCCTGTAGAAGCTGTCAAATGTATGTGGAAGGTAGGGACAGAATCATATCCTGTAGAAGCAGTTAAATGTATGTGGAAGGTAGGGACAGAATCATATCCTGTGGAAACTGTCAAATGTATGTGGAAGGGAGGGACAGAAGCATATCCTGTAGAAGGGAGGGACAGAATCATATCCTGTAGAAGCTGTCAAATGTATGTGGAAGGTAGGGACAGAATCATATCCTGTAGAAGCAGTTAAATGTATGTGGTAGGGAGGGACAGAAACATATCCTGTGGAAGCTTTCAAATGTATGTGGAAGGTAGGGACAGAATCATATCCTGTAGAAGCAGTTAAATGTATGTGGAAGGTAGGGACAGAATCATATCCTGTGAAAACTGTCAAATGTATGTGGTAGGGAGGGACAGAATCATATCCTGTGGAAACTGTCAAATGTATGTGGAAGGGAGGGACAGAATCATATCCTGTGGAAACTGTCAAATGTATGTGGAAGGGAGGGACAGAATCATATCCTGTGGAAACTGTCAAATGTATGTGGAAGGGAGGGACAGAATCATTTCCTGTAGAAGCTGTCAAATGTATGTGGAAGGGAGGGACAGAATCATATCCTGTAGAAGCTGTCAAATGTATGTGGAAGGTAGGGACAGAATCATATCCTGTAGAAGCTGTCAAATGTATGTGGAAGGGAGGGACAGAATCATATCCTGTAGAAGCTGTCAAATGTATGTGGAAGGGAGGGACAGAATCATATCCTGTAGAAGCTGTTAAATGTATGTGGAAGGGAGGGACAGAATCATATCCTGTAGAAGCTGTCAAATGTATGTGGAAGGGAGGGACAGAATCATATCCTGTAGAAACTGTCAAATGTATGTGGAAGGGAGGAACAGAATCATATCCTGTAGAAGCTGTCAAATGTATGTGGAGGTAGGGACAGAATCATATCCTGCAGAAGCAGTCAAATGTATGTGGAAGGTAGGGACAGAAATATATCCTGCAGAAGCAGTCAAATGTATGTGGAAGGTAGGGACAGAAATATATCCTGCAGAAGCAGTCAAATGTATGTGGAAGGGAGGGACAGAATCGTATCCTGTGGAAGCAGTCAAATGTATGTGGAAGGTAGGGACAGAAATATATCCTGCAGAAGCAGTCAAATGTATGTGGAAGGGAGGGACAGAAATATATCCTGCAGAAGCAGTCAAATGTATGTGGAAGGGAGGGACAGAAATATATCCTGCAGAAGCAGTCAAATGTATGTGGAAGGTAGGGACAGAAATATATCCTGCAGAAGCAGTCAAATGTATGAGGAAGGTAGGGACAGAAATATATCCTGCAGAAGCAGTCAAATGTATGAGGAAGGTAGGGACAGAAATATATCCTGCAGAAGCAGTCATATGTATGTAGATGTGTAAAGGAGAGGATAAGTGGAGGGAAGAGGAATAGGACACGGGGAAGAGAGCAAGTGGGCACGTCATCTCCCACATCAACACCACCTTGTTGGTTTCTTCTTTGTTTTATTTCAAATCATAGTTGGACCAAACCAACCACAGGGACCTATTAAGACATAAATGATAATGATCATAAACATGAGATATTATTAAAAAAGAAAAAACATACAGAGAAACATAATCATTAAACATGAGGAGTAGTTTCATAGGGAAGAAACCAAACATTAATATGACACAAATCATTCAAATTAAGCCAAGACAAGTATCAAACATTCATAATGGAATTGTGAAATCATACATTAAAACAATAGGTCTTAGCTTCAAAGAATATCTAAATATTGTCCCTGCAGCATATAGACATTATCAAAATTAAGGTGCAGGGATTTTCAACAAAAATGTGCAAAAGACCTCCCCGTTGCGAACGATGGGAGGTAAAAACATGTCTTTGCAATCAACAACATAATTATTTCATAATCATAATATTAACAAATGGGGCTTTCCGTTGCAAACGGCAGGAGTTACGAGCAGTCAAAAGCATGAATTATAACAGTGTTATCAATGAGCGTACATAAACGCACAAGAAAGGACTCCCTGTTGTGAACGACAGGAATTATGAACAATAAATGAAATTAATGGACATTTAAGCTGTTCGCTGCCTGGAACGTGTAACGCACGTCCCGGAAGCTGCAAATCGCTACGCCCGGGACGTGTGACACACGCCGTAACTTCATCATGGAAAGCAGAAAAATCTGCTTGGGAGATGACCGTCTAAAATGTTCTCACCTCTTCTACTGGTGTCAAGGAACGGCCCCTTTCCCTTCACGCGAGCAGCCAGCTGACCATGTGTTATGCAAATTGCGAGTTGAGAGGTTACAGCTGATAAGCATATTCAAGATGGCAGCTCAACCTAACACTTCGTCGACGCCTCCCGTTCTCAAGCATTACACTGTGCTTGATGTTTTAGATGACGTTCTAAATTATAAAGAAAGTGATGAAGAAGACCTTTGAGGATCGGATCCTGATACTAGCGATGAGGAGGAGACGGATGGGAATCAGCACCATTCACTTTTATCGGAGATACGTGACGGAAATAGCCAAACCCATGCCATCAACAAGCACTGCACGCCCTCCTGTCATGACCGGAGAGGGAGTGGACGTGGTAGGGGCTCAGGATGACGGCGAGGGTCCCGTGAAAGCGGCCGGCGGGTGTGGCATGGGGCGTGGTCAGTCCCAGCCTTGGTGGTGTTTTCACTGGGAATACTGGTCTGAAAGTCAACTGTGCCAATTTTAGGCTGCACAGAGCTCCAGTCTTCAGTTCCTTCATGACCAGAAACCGGATTCAGGCAAGTAGCTCTATTTTTCTTTTTTTTTTCCTTTTTTTTTTTTAATCATTTTTGTTTGTTACTACTTGATTCTTCATTCCTCCACTGTTTATTTTCTGTATTTCTCTTCTTTGCCATATTTCCTACTGAAATCACATAATTATGGCAAATAATGACTGTATGGATAGGTGAGACGTGTGTGTGTGTGTGTGTGTGTGTGTGTGTGTGGTGCGTGCACATGTGCCTAAGCATTGTTTATTTCTGTATGCAAGTTTTCCATATAAGTTTGTTCTTTTTGTAAAGCACAGAAGCACTCATCCACAGCAGTTTTTTTTTTTCAGTGCCATTGTGGTGTTTTTACATTCATGTGTGTGTGATGCTGTTGGTGTGTGTTTGTGCATATGTGTACGTGTGTGTGCGTGTGTGTGTGTGTAAAGTGTGTGTGTGTGTGTGTGTGTGTGTGTGTGTAAATTGTGTGTGTGTGTGTGCCCAGTTGTGGGTCTGCCTACTTATCTTGAAACTTTTATTCTGTATTTTAGATTCTTCTTCAGTTTCTACAGTGTTTTGTGTTGTAACAGAAGTGTGTGTGTGTTTTTCTTTTTTCTTTTCAACAGACAATTATTTATTTTTTTCTTCACACTTTTTTCCATGGTTGTCATTTTGAACATTTACCAATAAGTATTATACTATAACAATTTGGACTACACTGTATACTTACAGTGATGCTGAGTAAACACTAAAAGAAGTTCTTGTCAGTGATTTACAGGTTTTATGTGCTGTAACGTGTGTGTGTGCAGAAACTGTTCTTTTTTGTAAAACCACCATTGGTACATCCCTGTCCATCCCCTAATGGCCAACAAAACTAGATTATATTGTATAGCATAATAGCTTGGGTAAAAGGAAAGAGAAGCCATAAAATCTGAGTCATATGTCAACAAATAGATAAACAGTGATTGAGGTATTGAACCTACCCCAAATAGTAAAATTATGCCCCTTTCAAGTAGAATTGGGGTATCCTCAGTAACATACAGATTGTTACACAGAGGGACATTTTTTGACAACAGTATGAATCCCAGGTGTTTGTAATGTTGTTGAGCAAACACCAAAAGGTATTTTTGCTGTGTTTAGTGGGCTTTTATGTGGTGAATTGTTGTAAAACTCTCAAGTTGAAAACAAAACAAAAACTGTTTTATCATATGTTATTAGTGTGAACCATTATTATTACCCACAAAATCAAATTAGAATGATGTGAAATTGTAGACAAAGGTATAAGGAAGTAATCCACAAAAAAATCTAACAAATAACTCAATAAATGGATGAGTAATGTAGATGTTAGTGAACATACCGTGAAAAGTATGATTCTGCCCCTTTTTACCTAAAAAAAATAGTACCCCCAATTATGAGCAGATTATCATCAAGAACAAGATTCCTTGGGAATTATATGACTGTCATGTGTTAGTGCTGATGTTGAATAAATAGCAAGACCACTTTTTTCAGTGTTTTGATTCATTCTATTTGGCGCAGTGTGTTTGTGTATACTCGAAAACTGTCATTTTTTGTAAATTTTTTATAATTATGTCAATTTCTGATATACTAATTATCAACATAATCAAGTCATTTTGACAGGACATTGTAGACAAATGCATAACAACAAAACATGCAAAAAATCAGAGAGATCTGTCAAGAAATAAGTGAGCAGTAACCATTTTTTTTAACCTACCCAAAAAAGCTAAATTTGACCTTGGCATACAGATTTTCAAATGTGCTATTATACTGTGGCAGTGAAGGGGTTAATTTTCACTTACTGTATGAAAAATAGTAAGAAAGCTGTTTGGGAACCCCAGTCATCTGTGTAGTGTCCACCTATTCGACCAAATTCAAAAAGGACACACACCACACTATCAACCAGCCAACTAAATCTATTTTTCTTTCTCTGTAGACATGCCCACCTCAGGACAGTGCACGCTACACGCTACGGCTCCTCACGTTTCACCCGTTAGGCCTGCACATCATCCCAGTAAGGTGCGGCTGTTGCTTTTCAGCCCTGCAATGGACCGACCCATGGATGTAAATTTATCGAACAAATAAACACTCACAAACTGATCCAGCAAATAAGCAAATAGACCGACCAGTGGCTACTTGCACACAAAAATAGCCCCATGAATGCACACACAACAGAACAGCATCCAAGTAATCATCTGCCTAACTACCCAGCCAAATAACCCACGTGACCATTCAGTCGCTCAAATAATAAAACAATCGAACAAACAGGTAAAACATTTGTTTGTAGATAGATAGCAACCCAGACACACAGAGGAATCATAAACTACCTTAACTGACAATATCTTAATCATTTGCACAGGCCGCTGTGCTGTTTTGTCACTGTCTTGTGTTCGAACACATGGAACCTGCAGGGTGTGCATTAAACTTTATCTACTAATCACAATAAAAGACATCAACGTCTGTAATGTATGTCTTCTGGCATTGATTTGGTGTTTTACTAACAATGCAATCTATGATAAGACTGAATTGCTGTTTTCAGTTTCATTCTTATTAAACGCCAGCCCCTCCTTAGTAGCAGAGTTACTTGTATAAAGGACAGTGGACATTTGGTATATATATCACATTTCCAGTTAATAAGAAAATGGAGTTTGAACATTAAAATGTAAGAACATAGAACTTTTAACTTCCATTTACTAGTATTGTTTCACTAGGATAGCACTCTGTCTGCCCTCACTCTAGATAAAACATAGCCAAACCAAAGGCAAAACCCAGCAACATACCTTTTTACATTCACAAACACCTGAATAACGGAATCAGCGTCATAGCCTACACCACATGCTGTTCAGTGCAGAAATGGCCCTAGAGCCTGGACACTGGGAGTGTATAGACCTCCCAGCCCCTTTCAACAAGATCTTTCCAGAAACACCCTTTGTGGCCATCGCCATGCCTGCCTGAATCACAATGGAAGCAATAGAAGCGTCTAATGAGGCCAGATCCGGCTTCGCCATCTGGGGGGCATTGCCCCCAGACCCCCCAGCAGGGTGTTGCCCATGCACCCCGCCAGGGGCCTAAAGCAGCCCCCTGGATCCCCAGCCTTTTCAGTATAGCTATGATTTTCTGCTCCCACCCCTGCAATTAGGTCAACGCCCATCAAGGAATTGGAGTGACTTACAGGCTTCAACCTTTGAACCAGCAAAGAGAAACCAAGATAATGATGCAGGCAAGAAAATGTCAGTCTCCCTGATCATCCAGTGAAAAGAAAACTGGATGGTTTTATCAAAAATCGTTGGAAGTGGAGCAGTTTCATCCATGAGAGCAAAATGCTGTCTCGATAGTATCAAGACAAACTGCCATATGACATACTGTCCCTCTGCCCCTCAAACACTCCAGAACTCAGGGCGTCAGACCAGTCTGACATCAGGGTCTCCACCAGTGTCCCTGTCTCACCCCTGGGGATGGACAGGACAAGAAAATAAAACAGACCCTCACTCTTGCCATGACTGCTGAATGTTACCCTCAGCAGGCGTGGATTCACATTTATGCTGATGGGTCAGCAACTAATGCTGTGGCAGACGGAGGAGCAGGCATCCTTGCCAAATTCCCCAATGGAGAGACCACAGCTTGCAGTGTTGCCACAGGAAAGCACTGCACAAACTACAGAGTTGAAGAACAAGCCCACTTGCAGGCTGCCTGCATCATCCAGAACACAGACAGTGATACCCATCAGGCTGTCTTCATATCTGATGTCCTCTCTGTCCTGCAGGCATTTCAGAACAGCAAAATCCCAAGCCTCAGAGAAACACTGCAGAAAGTTGCCACTAACAGAAGAGTGGATTCCAGCTCACTGCGGGATAACAGGCAGCGAGTTGGTTGATCACCTGGCAAGGGAGGGTGCTCAAGGGAAGCAGCATAACAACGGCATCACTTACAGTGAGATGCAAAGTATCATGCGGACTATCACAATGCCCAGGACACCCAAGGATGTTTCATCTGTTGTCTAGAGAGCAACAAAGTGTCCTGGTGAGGCTCCACACCAGGCGCAACAGACTTAATAGTCACATGTGCTGAAAGCTCAAGGTGGTGCCTTCTCCAGTCTGTCCTTGTGGGCAGGAAGAACAGACAGCAGAACATGTTATATGTCTGTTAGAAAATAAAGGCAGGGTTATGTACCCTTGAAGCCATTATATACGACTAAGGGGAGAGTACAGTCGGGATCACATCCCCTTGAAGCTGCCTTATAGGTCAGCGAGGAAATTAAGGGCAGGGTCACGTGCCGTTAAAGATGGCTTGTATATCTGTGAGGAAAGTAAGGGGAAAGGGGGGGGAGGGGGGAGGGATGGTGACATCCCATGGAAGCTGCATTACATGGCTGTGAGTCGTGTTGAATCTGCCTGTGAAGGAATGAGCGCGAGGTCGCACACCCTGGAAGCCTCCAGATATGTTTGCTAGGAAAGTGAGTGCGGGCTGACGCTGCCGATGTCTGCGGAAAGTAAGGGTTGGGCCGCACTGTGTGGAAGCCACCAGATCTACCAGGGAGGTAACCGCGAAAGGCAGAGGCCACAGATATGATCCTGCTTACACTTTCACCCATCTTTCCTATCATTTGTCTTGAAAGAACTGTGTATAATGTAGAATACACTGTCTCTCTGTCTGTGTCTGTCTGTCTGTCTGTCTGTCTCTCTCTCTCTCTCTCTCTCTCTCTAACGGAAGTGATTTACTACGGTGAATATGTGTGCCTGTGTGCGGCACTTGTGTGAATGGTTATGTTGTTAAAAATTGCATAGTCATTTTGAATGTCATTTTGAATGATGAAAACGTATGTAATTTTCTTTTCCTACTACATACTTTCGAGTCCTAGCATTAACATTTACGTAATTAGTTACAACTTTTTGTTTCTTTGCACTACATTGTTTCGGCGCTGCAAATACTGATGTACACCCCCTTGACCTAAAGGCTATATGTAGGCCATTGTCAATAAAATGGTATCTGAAGCGTCTCTCTGTTTGTTTAAGAGAAAATTAAAAGAAAACCAAACGACAAAAACTGGTTTTGACATTTTTTGGCTAAGTCAGGTACTCAGTTTCCATAATAGTTTGATAACAGAATTCGAAGAGATTCATACTTATTCTAAGCGAAACTAACATTTAGATAAAGAAGAAAACAATAAATACAGTTACTTTTACCCTCTGAAATTTTCTTTCAGGCAAAAAGAAAACATGTTATATCTATTACACACACAAAAATATAGCTCCTAGTACATAGACTGAGAGTTACTGGATTGAATATCTGTGAAGAATTGTTTTCAGCAAAACAAAACTTAAAAGATGCCATTGGTCCATCATGTGGAAATAATCCTATACATGAAGAACATTATTTTAAAACATGGCCTCTACAAATAAAACATAATATTTACAGTGGTCTAAATTATTCATCGTATGACCCTAATGGTTCGTATAATGCTCGGTTATAGTGTAATACCAAAGACAGTGCCATTCAGACCTAGCTGAAGTTATATATATATATATATATGTCAGAAAAAAATTATCGAACAAAACATTTGATGATCTCTGAATGACCCAGCAAGTGTGTGTGCGAGTGCGCATGTATATGTGCATATGTCCTCTAGTATTACTGAACACGATTATTATTCCCCCTTGTTTTCAAGGCTTTACTGCACACTCTCTCTCTCTCTCTCTCTCTCTCTCTCTGTCTCTCTCTCTCTCTCTCTCTCTCTCGTCTCTCTCTCTCTCACTCTCTTTCTCTCTCTCTCTCTCTCTCCTCTCTCTCTCTCTCTCTCTCTCTCTCCTCTCTGTCTCTGTATGTCCGTCCATCCATCCGTCTATCTTTCAGTCAGTCTGTCTGTCTGTTTGCCTACCTGCCTGTCTGTCTGACTGTCTGTCTGTCTCTGTATGTATGTATGTGTGTGTGTCTGCTTGTGAAATGTGTTCTGAGTCTGATGCTTTATATTTTTCATGCTCTTATTCTTTTACTTCTCTGTGTGTGTGTGTTGATGTCGTCATGTGAGATGGTTTTCCTCTCTCTCTCTCTCTCTCTCTCTCTCTCTCTCTCTCTCTCTCTCTCTCTCTCTGTCTCTCTCTCTTCAATTGTCCCTCTGTTGCCTCTGCCAATAAAGTGCTTACCATTCTCTTTTTTTATTTTCTTTTGTTTTATGGTCTCTGCGATTTAGGTTCTGCTGTGTACCATACTGTGGGTGTTCATGCCCCTGATCTGCCCGAAAAGGTTTCATGCAGGTGAAGTAATTTGACAGTGTTCCCTCCAGTATTCTTTCATGTGCTTGTGGGTATTGTGCGAGAGCAGCCTGTTTGTTAGTATTGCACACGTGTGTGGAGGGGGTGGGAGGACGGGGCTGGGGAGGACAAGGGGGAGAGGGGGGCATGTGTGCACTTGAGGTTTTGTAAGTTTGTGTGGTTGTGTGTGTGTGTGTGCGCATGCGTGCGTGCGTGCGTGCATACTTGCTTGGGTGCGTGCGTGCGTGTGTGTGTTGGTGTGTGTGTGTTTGTAGTGCACGCGCATACTTGCTTGAGTGTATGATTGTACTTTATTCTAGTTAAAGGACTCAAGAGGAATTAACACACATTAACAAACAAAACAAAACAAAAATGAAATAGGAGGGTCGGATTGGTTTTTAGTCAACGCTCGAACATATGTGCTGTTGATTTTAGAAGGGTGAAAGGTGTATTTTACTAGAGATACATACTTCAAACCACACACTTTAATGTTGGTTAAGGTCAGTCAAGAGAGATATGCTATTATGTCGTATTGTATTGTGTTTTATATTATAAGCATATTTTTTCAGCTTGCTTGGAATTTTGTAACTATTACTGCATATGTATTATATAATGTTAATGATTTGAGGGCAGATTGGAATTTGGAAGAAATTAATGAAGACATGTTGAATTATAGGTATAGTTTGAGGGCAAACTTGAATTAAAGTATGATAAATAGTAAATTCAGTTAGTCACCATTCACTTACAGTTTCCAGATTTTTTTTTCCTTACGTATATGTTTCTTTATCAATACATTCATTAATTCATTTATTTTCATGTATCTAGTCCATGCATTGTGGATACACTCAGGGCATTCTTGAATTTAAGAATAGGTTAATACAGTTGAATTGTGTTTTAAGTCTATTTTGAATGAATATTTCACTTGTAGTGTGCATTGACGAAGAAGATGCATTGGTGTTAAGGTATATTTTGAACACATCTTGGGTTTTACTGCCAACATCGTATTGTGATCAGGACATAATTTGAATGCAGACTTCAGTAGAAGTGTGGAGTAATGAAGACGTTTCGGGTATATTTTGAAGTCACACTTGAATTTTAGCATTGATTAATAAAGACAATTTTTACTGTATTGTGAGTATGTTTTGAACACACACTTGAATTTCTGTATGCATTAAGCAATATGAATTGTATTGTACTATAGTGTTGTGTTGTTTTTAGGTTATCGTATCATGGTGCAATGTATTACGTTGAGCTGTATTGTAATGTATTTTTATTGTATTGCAGTGTGTTAGGTGATGCTTTATCAGACTGCAGACAGTATTTGAAAGATATCTTCCACAGTAATTGTAACTTGTCCTCACTAGGTAATCAGCTTGGCTGACTTGACTTAACTCCAGTCAGTTTTACTTTGTTCGAAAGTGTCTGGAGATGATTAGCTCTAGCTATGATCCGAGCCAATGGATTAGAATATGGCTGATGTGTTATAACAAATAGCTTTTTCACACATCTCAAAGGAAACCGGGGAGAAGCGCTCGCACGCTCACGCAAACACACACATGCACGCAGGCAGGCACGCATAACCAGTGATCCCAGAGCTAGAACGCTGTATATCTCCCACTCCTCAGGCCAAATTACCCAGCTGGGACTCAACCCTGCCATGCTTGGGGCAGAAGTGGAGTTGTCTTTATCGCCCAGCCGACGAGGCAGGCCACCTGAAGGTTGTTTGATGTAGAAGCCAAGCCCTGACCATCCCTAGGTCCCAGTGAGCATGAGGAAGGAAGGAGGGCTGGCTGAAGAAAAAGAACTGAGACAGGATTAAAAAAAAAACAAGATGCAAAAAAAATGAAATCTTGTGAAGAAATTACCATAGCACCACTGCTTTTTTCAACATCTGAAAAAAGGTTGGTGTCAATAGAAATGTGTGAGTAGATCTGAACTGAGCTGTCATTGACCATGATTTTTGCCACGGTGATCTGGCACTAGAAACAAAATGTCTGAATTAGGAACGGCAGCTCTCCTTCACAGAGTCGTTCAGATGCTCTGCAAGAGCTGATGCAGACTGGCCGTCTTGCCATGACAAAGATAAAAACTACATATTCAAATGGCAGGGAGCAAAAAATAAACACCATTCCCTTATTTGACTTTCTGTGTGCATCTGTCCTTGCATGTACCAAAGAAATGATTAGGAGAGGAGCTTAGCTGAAGATTTAATTAGTCTTTCAACTTTTGTAGGAGTTACTAAAGTTTAGGAATGAGACCAGCCGCTGTGGCACAGTGGCTACCATCTCAGATTGTGGGTTTGGAGGTCGTGGGCTCGATAATCATCAGAGCTATTTGAATATGGAATTTTTCGGCTCCAATTGGCTTATGCCAAGATTTGAGATTTCTATGGGTCCATATGGACAGACTCATACATGCCGATCCCTACGGAACTTCCGTATTTTCTATGGCAATTGAGAAAAAAACAAAGTAGCTACGGCGATTACTGAAATTTATTTTTTGTTACGGTAAAAAGATTTTTCAACAAAATTTACTTGAAACGATCGCGAGCTGAAGCAGACGATGCTTTTGAAAGCAGAAGCAGAACACCGAATGGTAAAAGGGACGTAAAGCCCCGTCTTCATCAAGCAGACGAATAGCATGTGTCTCCAACGGCTTCTGCTATAGAGGGACGTTAAACTCAGTTATTCAAGCAAACGATGCTTTTGAAAGCAGAAGTACTAAACCGGATATCACAAGTATTTGAAGTTTCGAGAAACATAGCGTCTAATACAAGAGAAAGCGAATGGATGTGCCAACTGGTGATGCCGATGAACCTGCATCAAAAAAGCGTCAGCCGTCACAGAAGTTCCTGGACAAATACAGTGGCAAATTTCCCTTCATTGTGAAATTGGACTCTGATGATTCAAAAGCAAAGTGTGTGATTTGTGACAGTGCATTTTCTGTAAAACATGGCGGTATAGACGACATAAAGAGACACATTGAATGTCCGCGTCACAAAAAGAATCTTTTACTAACATTTTTTTTACTGCAAAGTTTTGTCGTATTCTATGCATAGGTTGAGCTGATTATGACACCCTGACCAACTCTTTCCACAAACTGTTTCAAAAGAAAAAAAACAAATGCTACTGATTTTGAGTCCGTGCTACTGAAATTTGAAATCAGAGCTACTGAAATTCATTTTTAGGGGTAGGCATGTATGCAGACTTTGACAACACAATCGAGCTTCATCCAGTTAGTGGATGCGTCTCTGAGAGTGTTGCTCCGTGACCAACACTGCAGGTGTCCATGTCTCTTGGGCCTGGTGGACGCCAGGATATATTATGAGAGTAAGCATTGGCTTGCTGTCCTGTCATGTAATTTCCAAACAGAATGCAGCTCCATAGCATCAACTTCACCATCCTCATCCTTGTTGATCCGCATTTAGAAAAAGTTCTCAGATTCAGTGAGCACCTATGCCCTGCTCTCAAGGTGCCTTGATTTGCAATTTCATGCCCATCTTGAGTCCATGTCAAGATCGCCGATATCCTAAAGCTGGCGGGTGCAGGGAATGTCGGCAGACGGGTGTAAGGGCGCCCTCCAATGCGGGACACTCATTCATGCTGCTTCATGACTAAGCTAATGTTATTGTCAGTCTGATACCCAGTGGGTGATGTCCTGCATATATTGGATAAGAACAGGTACCACTGAAGCCACTCAGCAGCTGGGCAGTGTCTTCTGTGGCAGGGTGCCTCTTGACCATTAGATATTGACTGCTCCCTGTGGATTGCCGATGCTAGTGTGGCAGTGGGACAAGCCAGGGTATTGTGCTGGATGGGGCGCTGGAATGAACAAAGTGGGGGTAATATCTGTAGTGACGTGGGAGAAGAGACAAACAGGGGGCAGAAACAGGGATGTTGTCTGTTTCTGTGGAGAGCTCACTTGGAGCATCTCAGTAACATTTCGCAACCAATTGCTCCCTTCAATGTCATGCGATTCTCCTAAAACGGGAACACACACACACAGGTGCACGATCACACCCATCCTGAAGAACACCGTTGTTTTACCCTAGCCTGGACGTATGTTTCAGAGCTCTAGCTCTGCTTCAGGAGATGCAGCATTTGGCAGGCATATTTTTTGAGCCACTGAGACCTAACTTATAGGCAGCATTTGGCATGCATATTTTTTGAGCCACTGAGACCTAACTTATAGGCAGCATTTGGCATGCATATTTTTTGAGCCACTGAGACCTAACTTATAGGCAGCATTTGGCAGGCATATTTTTTGAGCCACTGAGACCTAACTTATAGGCAGCATTTTGCAGGCATATTTTTTGAGCCTCTGAGACCTAACTTATAGGCAGCATTTTGCAGGCATATTTTTTGAGCCACTGAGACCTAACTTATAGGCAGCATTTTGCAGGCATATTTTTTGAGCCACTGAGACCTAACTTATAGGCAGCATTTTGCAGGCATATTTTTTGAGCCACTGAGACCTAACTTATAGGCAGCATTTTGCAGGCATATTTTTTGAGCCACTGAGACCTAACTTATAGGCAGCATTTTGCAGGCATATTTTTTGAGCCACTGAGACCTAACTTATAGGTTATCGAAAGAAAGATGGCTACAAATAAACGCTTTCACTATGGTTTTGTATGATATTCCCTTAAGGCTATCCATCATGCACAAACCTAACTAAAATGAGAGAAACATAACATCCATTCTTTTTTTCTGGAGTTACGAGAGCATAGAGAGATGATGTAAACACTTTCAATAGAATGTTAATCTGGATGCATGTGACAGAGATAAGTCATCCAACATACTTTCAGAGAGAGAGAGAGAGTAATATTCTCTGTAATCGTCATTATCTTCCACAGTTACTGGCAGTGTGCTGTTCAAGGTGTTTTGGAAAATGGTGAGTTGCCTCCATGCCTTTCTGTCTTGCCGTCTCTAAAGCAGACATAAAAATGACTCAAATTGAAGGAGAGAGAGAGAGAGAGAGCTCTAAAGGGGCGATCAGTGTGTGTGTGTGTTCAATTTAACGTCTTTTCACTATTGGTGATATTAGACGGAGGTTAAAAAAATAATGGAAGGGATGGGGTGGCTAGGAGTGGGAAAGTGTGTGTGTGTGTTTCTTCAATTTAATGTCTTTTCACCATTGGTGATATTAAACAGAGGTTAAAAAAAAAAATGGAAGGGGTGGGGTGGCTGGGAGTGGGAAAGTGGGTGTGTATGTGTATGGAGGGGAGGTGAGGGTTAGGGGTGGGGAGTTGAGGAGTGATGTGTGGATGAGGGTGCATGTGTATGAGTGGAATTAGTATGAGTGTCAGTGTGTGTGTGTGTGTGCAGTTAACAAACTAAAAAAATGCTTATATCACCCTTATCGTTATTGTAATTGGTATGTTTGTGAACCTCTGTATGCTAAGAAGGATTAAATTAAAGTGTGTGCGTGCGTGCATGCATGCGTGTGTGTTTATTGTGTATCTTTGACAGAGGAAGGGGGGAAGTTGAAGTCAGTAGAAGCTGAGAGAGGGACGAGAGAAGGGGAAGAAGCGGAGGAGAGTTTTTGTTGGTTTATGATTACTCCTTAAAGCGTTAATGAATCCCAGTCGTTCCTTTTCATCCATCTTTGAACTGAAAAATGTGTTGACAGTTAATTTTCATCTTGTTAAATGTCATTAAAACCCAGGATCAATCAGACAGTGAACTGGGAAGACGGGGTGGAGGGGGGGCGCATTTATCTTTAAAGAAGTGTGCAGTGGCTTCAAACAAAAGCTCTTTAGGTATGGTGTGGTGATACCTAAATGAACACAGCCAAGAATATGGGGAGAAGGCGGTGGGGTGGGGGGGGGGGGGGGGGATGAGGGGATTGTGCAATTTACCAAGTCAAGAACACCTGACACAAAGTTGTTTTGAGAAGAAAGGGAGGAAAGCAAGGGAGATGAGGGGCTGGGAAGAGAGATGGGGAACTAGGCAGAAGAGTTTGGGGGGTGGGGGTGGGGTGGGGTGAAAGGAACGGGGAACGAAGGGGGACCCAGTGTGCTACTTGTACATGTTCATGTTGTTAAATTTTATGATGATCTTGGCGGTGGCGGCAATGAAGCAGGGAGTGTCCAACCCCTTCCTCATAATTCCCCCCTCCCCCACCTCCTTCCTGCTTCTTGATCCCCACCCCCTTTCCCTTGCCCATAAATGCCCCGTACTTTGCATAATCGTAATTGCATGAGCGGTAGATGTGTATCTGTTTGTCCTCTCATTTATTTCATCATTCATTGAGCCAGCCAGTCAATCAGTTCAGTCAGTCAGTCAGTCACCGATTCATTTGCTTGGTTTTTGGATTCATGATATCATTCTTTTTTTTTAAGAGTTGTGATGTCTGTTCCTCCCTCCTCTTGTCTTGTTCTCTGCAGATGATCCAGTTCTTGGTGATGTCAGTTGCTAGCCTGTGGGCACTGTCCAATGATGAAACTGACCCGTTCAAGAATTTGACTGTTCATGTTTTGTTTCTGGTGTATG
Organism: Conus canariensis; assembly: GCA_033310375.1. Lineage (NCBI taxonomy): Eukaryota > Metazoa > Mollusca > Gastropoda > Neogastropoda > Conidae > Conus > Conus canariensis. Next base: position 61,652,094 of record CM065720.1, on the reverse strand, counting down.
CAGGGATGGAATCGTTTGTCTACTTTTGGATGGTCAGTAATCAACAAAGAAAAGAATTGTGTCATGGTTGCATGGAGTATTGTGCTATTCTGCGTTGATGTCCTATGTGTTGTGCTCCTTTGCATGACGTTTTGTGTCGTTTAGTGTGACGTAATAAAAAAATAAAGCTCTGAAGTGTGCTCTCTCTCTCTCTGTCTCTCTGTGTCTCTCTCTCTCTCTCCAAATACCGATAGATTGCAGCTGGAAAAATTGAGGAAGTCATAGCCAGTTAAGAGATAGGCTTCATGTCATTTAGCACAAAATGCATTAATCATCATGTCAAGAAATAACGTTCAGTGAATCTTGACAAGTGTTACGGTTCGTTTTCATTAAGATTTACATTTAGTACATCCGAAATTGAAGCCCGTGTTTTTGGTTAAGAAATGTACGCAAAGTTAATATGCAATGGACAATACAAGGAAGTTCACTTTGTTTTGAAATAACCTCTTCTTAGCAATGTACATGTAGAATGTATTCAAAGATAGCATTAACCACAGCGATTTTTACTTTGACTGCGTTAACTCTGTTGAAAATCAGTTCCTGATTCGGCATGGTACAAATTATCTCGGTTATGAGGGACAGCCATCACTAAATGTCCTTGACGTGGAACTTTGGAATGACTTTTTTTTCTTGTCCAACTTATCATTTTACAGTAGGGAGAAACTCTAAGGAGAGCTTGACAGCAGAAGGTCTTCAGAGAAGAAACCCTCCTCCTGAACTCCTTACACTCAAAGGGGGCCGGGCCACATCCAGGTCATGACTCCCAGATGTCTTTCTATGGCCAGCTTTGAGAACAACTTATCATTTTACAAAACTCTACCCTCCTCCTATTTCGTATTGGACCATGGCATTCAATTAATTAACTCTCTCTCTCTCTCTCTCAGTGTCTCTGTCTCTCTCTCACTTTGTGTCTGTGCGTGCACACGCACGCCCTTATGTGTATGTTTGTGTCTCTGTGTGTCCGTTTCTCAGTAAATGTTAAGAAGTGAGTGTTTTGTCGTGTAATGTTGCGCTGCTCTGGGTTGTAATAATGACATATGATATGTATTGAAATCTGACAACCGGATTATACTGTACTGCACTGTAGAGTCCTGTAGTGAACTGGGACTCAAGACTCATCAGGTCTGAACATATCAAATCAGTTCCAGTACAAGTACCAATATTAAGCAGAAAGTGCCAGAAGCTTCCGGCAGTTGTGTCTAGAAAGTTCCAGGCATTTTGACTGGCTGTGCTAAGTCACTATCCTCAAACACTCAAGAATACTGCATGACCACGATTGGATGCCTTGCCTAGTGTACATTGGAATTTCGATTTGAGTGCAGAGAGAGAATTGAAAGTGGAAGTGTATGAGAAGGACAATTTTTGTTTTGTTTTGGGGCCTTTGCGATGCTCATTGAAAATTGATGTGCAAATTCTTTACTGTAATTTAAGACATTGAACTTGTTTTTGAACCAACCTTTTGTCTGCTCGGATTGATTCAATGAGAGATCAGAACTCTGACCTGAAGATTATTTGAGTGGGTGTAAATCCCACTGAGGCATCAAGGAACAAGAGTTTTATTTCTCACAGCCATGACACTCTAACCATATTTTGATGGTGGTGGTCTGTGTGTGTGTGTGAGAGAGAGAGGGAGATTTTTAATTTTCAGTTAAGATGTAATTTGTTTTATTACTACAATTTCTGATTTTATTTTACTTATAAATGTTAAATGTTTCCCTGTTAGTTTCCTTTATGATTTCTATGTCATTCAGATGTTGTTTGTATTATTTTCATTTCTTATCAATTTATTAAGGTTTTTTAAAATATCAGTACAAGAACATGTTAATCTGACAGTAAATGGTTTCAGTCAGTGCGTGCGTGTGTGTGTTTCCGTTACCGTGATCTTGTATATGTTGCAGACAAACGTTGAGGGGTGGGCAGTCAGATCGATTTACAAGATTGTGAGTTGTGTTTTCCTTTGTTTAACCCCCTTAAATGTGCTTATTGGGGGAAATTGGGCCGGGGGTTTTTTCACGGTCTTCATTATCTGCGGATGGCTTGAATTCCTGCACCTGCTCTTCCTGGACAAAAGTCTCGGACCTTTGGTGGTCATTTATGAAAAGATGGTGAGTGTGCTTTTATCTGATCCTTTCTCTTCTTCTTTTTCTCCTGTCCTTCCCATTCTTCTCTTTCCGTGTGGTTTTGCGTTTCCTCTCTCTTGGTCTGTCTCTCAGAATGGGCATCTGTGTGTGGGGAGAAGGCAATCTGGTAAGCAGAGGGAGAGAATACAAACAGAAATCTCGTTGAGTACATCCTACTCAACAGACTGCAAGACACAAATTCAAGTTTGACAGTACAATTTATTAGATTATTGTTTAAATCATAAATGATTTTCATCCGCACTCATTTATACATGACCATTGGTATATGGCCTCAAAGAAGATCACCATTTGGGTGACACAGGTGCCTAAGTACCCTGGGGGCAATACAGTAGCTTTTTAATTAAAGAAGGATTACATTTGGAAATGCTTCCAGCTACTGGAAAAGCACGCCCAACACAAAAGGGTGCTAGTTATTGCATTCCTAAAATTAGAATACACTCACTACATTTAACATTCACTTCCACCTAAAATGGAGAGACTTCCACAAAAGCAAAAATAAACAAATAATAAAACAACAAAAGCTTAAAAGTCATCGCTCAGATCACAAAAAAAAAACAACAAAAAAACTTTATGACAAAAAAAAGCTTCCTAAGGGAAAGAAAATATTCCATGACTCAAAACTTGTCCATAATTTCCATAACTGCCCCTCCCGAGAGGAGCCACAAAAGAATAGATAAACTAAAGTACAGGAATCTTCCAAAGTCGTCAAGCAGGATTCCTTCAAAGTCAAAGATAAAAACCTTGGGTTCACGTCCAGGTGTCAGTTAGAATAAAAGCGAAACAGAAAAATAGTCCTGGCCCACGAATTCAATAGCATTTTTTTCAGGAATACAGAAAAAATCTCTGCAAGGAGAAAAGTTTGTTCTGCTCCCCCCACCTGATCACACAAAACACTTTGCTGCTCTCCACTCATTACGCCTACATATTACCCGTGGCATAAAGGTAAGTCCAGACTGATTCACCAGCACCTCTATGTCAGCTGGCATCACGGGGAGAAGGGGGTGGCATTGGGGTGGGGGGACGAAAGGAACTCCTCCCGCTGAGGATAAAGGGACCAAGGCCGCACCTTGGGCTCTCACAATGTCCGCAAAGGGCTGGACTAGAGGGCGGGACTGCGATAAACCACACTACTGGTCTAAGGCTCTTTTGATCATTATGAATTATGATCACTTTCTTTTCTTTTCCTTCAAATTTTGTCAGATGATTGAAGGCAAAGAGAGGTCAGAATTGGCTGACTGAAGCCACTATAAGAGAATGTTTTTCTTGTGATAAGAAATTTTGACAATTTGAAAAAGAGGGTTTAAAGAAAAAAAACATGAAAGACTACATCTTGAACTTTTTAGAATACTATAGGCCATTCCCCAACCACCAAAGACTCACCTGGACCCCCCCACCCCCACCCCCGACAGGTAGGAGGTGACAGCAGGGGAGCACAGGTACTGGGCCCTCGTGCAGTTCACACACAACTGTGCCAAGACTGAGTCACCAGTTGAAGTGCTTGTCAGAGTGACTCCTTACCATGGGTCAAAAAGGGTAACAACTGAACTGGTATGGCTTAAAGTGAAAAACGTGATAAAAATGGAATAGGCCGAAAAAGGCTGGACAAATGATGTCTAACACTCTCTTTATTCTTCTCGTTCGTTTTAACCTCATTTTGTCTGTCTGTCTGTCTGGTCTTTCTTTCTTTCTCCTTCTCTCTTTCATCTTATCCTCCTCTTTCTCTATTCCTCTTTGTCATCATCTGTTTCTCTTTAACCCTTTCACCGCCAGACATTCTATTTTGCATAAATCCCCATCGCCAGCCATTATTCCAAAAAAGCCCTTATTTTATACCAGCATATGTGAAACGCGGATATCTCTGGAACTAAACAACCAATTCTCATGCTATTTTTTGTAAAATGGAGGAGATACACTGTACTTTTATTATATCATAACATGTTAGTAATGGTAAGTAAACAACAATTTCAAATTTTTAGTACTTTCAAGTGCAAAAAAAATGTAAAATAAAAAAAAAGAATGTTATGTTCCTTCTAAACGTAAAAAATGAAGAAAGCATGCCAACAAACTCTCAACAAGGGAGGAAAAGTACTCCACTCACAATTGAAGACCAGAAAGTATGATATTTCCAACAGAAAAGTGGAAGAAACAGCCACAAATACAACTACGCCAATAGCAGGGAACACCACACACACACACCACACACACACACACACACACACACACACTGTTTATGCCTAACTGGTACACATGTAAGAAAGAAAAAGGGAACACACACACACACACACACACACACACACACACACACACCGTCCCTTTCACTCTCAACAGTAATATTTTTTATGAACACAAAGTCATTCATGTGCCTGTTGGTCTCTGAACCTTTGAGAGCCCTTCAGCTATTCATAAAACCCACCCAACACGTCTCTGTGGCTCGCCTCTCACGTGTCAGTCGGCCACGCCCCCTTCAACCTCGACCAGCAAGTGTTGGCCCACAGCGTGTGTGAAGTTCACTGCCTAAAGTATTAGCTCGCCCCCTCACATAACCCATCAGTCAGTCTGTGAACAGTCAGTCAGTGCTGGCTGGCTCAACGCAAAAACACTGGGGCACAGTGGTAGTAAGTGGGCGTCTAGTCTTATCTCTCGTCAGCACGCCTCCTCTCCCAACTATTTGGCCACGGTCCAACGCTTCACGTTGCAATATTTCGGTCAAGCCCTCACTATCGTTGTTTCCTTGTAACTATCTGGGTCTTCTTTATCTGTATTAGGAACAACTGACCATCTATTCAATATTCCCAGCACTTGATGTGTGGTAAATGTACAGCAAGGTCGAGTACGTAAAGTGCTTGGTGGTGACGTCATAGTGAATGGAAAAACAATCGGAATAAAGTCGATAAAACACTGAACTGAATAGTGTTCTGACAGAGCAAATGGCTGTGAGCATGGGCCAGACCATCCCCCAACTATGACGTTTATTGCTGGTTTTTTATCTCATGAACTTGGATCGTGAGAGTATCGGGAGTTAGGTCACCCGACTTTGTCGCCAAATGGCAACGTCGGTGCTCTGCCCTGTCGTCGCCAAAAGGCGCCTATGGCGGTGAAAGGGTTAATCATGTCATTCCTCTTCCACTTTTTCTTCTCATTCTCCCACTTCTTCTCTTTCCTCTTATTCTTCCTGTCCTCGCTTTTTCGTTACTCTTCCCTTCCTCTCCTTCCTGTTGTCCTTCCTCCTTCATTTTTTTCTCTTATTCTTCCTCTCTGTCCAGCTGCTCTTCCACATCCTCTCTTTCCTGTTACCCTTCCTCATCCTCTCTTTACGGTAATCCTTCTCCTCACTCTTTCGTGTCATCCTTGTTCCTTTCATCTCCTTCTTGTTACGCTTCCTATTTCTTTCTTGTCACCCTTCCTTTTCCTCTCTTTCCTGTTATCCTTCCTCTTCTCAACTGTCATTTTATCTGTCATGTTTCTGTCTTTCTCTTTATCCTTCTTTTCCTCTTTTTCCTGTTGACCTTCCTCTTCTTCTCTGTCCTGTTACCTTTCTGCTTCGTCTTTTTCATTATCGTTTTGTTGTCTTTACTCGCTTCCTGTAAGACGTCCCCTTCTACCCTTTCCTGCTATTTTTCCTCTTCCTCTCTTTCCTGTTAACCTTCCTCTCTTTCCTTGTGCCCTTCTTCTATCTCTTTTTCCTATGAATCCTTCCTCTTCGTCTGTTTCATGTTGATAGTCCTCTTCCTCCTTTTCATGTTGTTCTTCCTCTCCCTTCCTTTCCTGTTTCCTTCGGTCTTCCTCTCTTTCCTGTTACCCTTCCTCTCTTTCCTTGTGCCCTTCTTCTATCTCTTTTTCCTATTTATCCTTCCTCTTCGTCTGTTTCATGTTGATAGTCCTCTTCCTCCTTTTCATGTTGTTCTTCCTCTCCCTCCCTTTCCTGTTTCCTTCGGTCTTCCTCTCTTTCCTGTTCCTTCCTCTCTTTCCTTGTGCCCTTCTTCTATCTCTTTTTCCTATGATCCTTCCTCTTCGTCTGTTTCATGTTGATAGTCCTCTTCCTCCTTTTCATGTTGTTCTTCCTCTCCCTCCCTTTCCTGTTTCCTTCGGTCTTCCTCTCTTTCCTGTTCCCTTCCTCTCTTTCCTTGTGCCCTTCTTCTATCTCTTTTTCCTATGATCCTTCCTCTTCGTCTGTTTCATGTTGATAGTCCTCTTCCTCCTTTTCATGTTGTTCTTCCTCTCCCTTCCTTTCCTGTTTCCTTCGGTCTTCCTCTCTTTCCTGTTCCCTTCCTCTCTTTCCTTGTGCCCTTCTTCTATCTCTTTTTCCTATTATCCTTCCTCTTCGTCTGTTTCATGTTGATAGTCCTCTTCCTCCTTTTCATGTTGTTCTTCCTCTCCCTCCCTTTCCTGTTTTCCTTCGGTCTTCCTCTCTTTCCTGTTGCCCTTCCTCTCTTTCCTTGTGCCCTTCTTCTATCTCTTTTTCCTATGATCCTTCCTCTTCGTCTGTTTCATGTTGATAGTCCTCTTCCTCCTTTTCATGTTGTTCTTCCTCTCCCTTCCTTTCCTGTTTCCTTCGGTCTTCCTCTCTTTCCTGTTACCCTTCCTCTCTTTCCTTGTGCCCTTCTTCTATCTCTTTTTCCTATTATCCTTCCTCTTCGTCTGTTTCATGTTGATAGTCCTCTTCCTCCTTTTCATGTTGTTCTTCCTCTCCCTTCCTTTCCTGTTTCCTTCGGTCTTCCTCTCTTTCCTGTTACCCTTCCTTCTTTCCTTGTGCCCTTTTCTATCTCTTTTCCTATTATCCTTCTCTTCGTCTGTTTCATGTTATAGTCCTCTTCCTCCTTTTCATGTTGTTCTTCCTCTCCTCTTCCTGTTTCCTTCGCTTCTCTCTTTCCTGTTGCCTTCTCTCCTGTATTTCCTTTAGCTTCGCTTGCTCTCTTCCTTGCTTTCTTCTTTGTCTTCTCTTCCTCTTATTCCTTCTATTCCTCTCTTGCCTCTCGCATTTGTCTTCTGTCACCTTTTCCCCTTTCTCTTCCCACCTTGCCTTTACCCATCCTCTCTCTTTCCTCTTACCCATGCTCTCTCTTTCACCATATCATTGTTCTTCCCCTTTTCCCTTTATTCATTTTCCTTTCTTTCATCTTTTCTTTCCCCGCTCTCTCTCTCTTACTCAGTCTCTCTTACTTTCTGTCTCTCACACTCACTCACTTAGTCGCTCTCCTCTCTCTCTCTCTCTGTCTCTCTGTCTCTCTCTCTCTCTCTCTCCTCTCTCTCTCTCTCTCTCTCCTCCCCCATCTTCAGTGACACTGCAGTAGCATAATTTCCATGTTAATAGCCACATCCCTGCTTGTCCCTAAGAAGCCCCGGGAATCATAACCCCCTCCATCCTCGCCTCTTCCAGTCCATAGGGAGTGATTATTATCAAGTCTGCATGAGGCAACACACTAGAGGAGGCACTGCATTGCTGCCGAGTCACATCGATGGTGTTCATTCTTGGTAGTTTTTGTTTTTGTTTTTGTTTGTATGTTTGGATTTTTTAATTAAAAAAATCCAGCATGGACACCGCCGGCTGCAATACAGCTGACAGCGATGATTGCTTGATTGCGAAGGCAACATGAGTGAGGTCCCATTTCTTGAGGGCACCACCACATCCATTCAACGACAGTCTCCTTGAACTAACAGATACCATCAACCTCAACATGAATTCGCGAAGGACACATGACGTAGAGAGAGCTGATCGGATCTGAAATCATTCGAGTAGGACAAAAAGAGCCACAGAATTCAGGACTTACTTTATGCTGATTGATGAGGATGAAGTTAATGATGACGATAGTACGGAGTTTCGTTATGGTCAAAGACGACATGCTGATCGATGAGGATATAGTAAATGAAACTGATGTTCCACCGCGGTCAAAGATGACATGACATTTTCTCTCATAAAATACCTCAGCGTCATCCAGGTCCAAGAGATACAGACACCTACAGTGTTGATCATGACATTTGAGCAACACTCTCAGAGGCGCGTCCATTGAGAGGATGAAACTCAGCTGTATGGTTCCAGTCTTCCCATTTGAGTCCGTAGCACGCTCAACGCAAGGTTACTAAATAAATGCACATAAATGCCACTTGTGAGAATCGAACTTAAGACCTCGTAGCCCCCTTCCTGTCTTTTCTGTTATCCTTTCATTTTACCTTTTTTTCTTTACCTTTTATTTAATTTTTTTTTTTTTAAGGAGGACAAATGAATGACTTTCTCCTTATATACCGAGAGACAACTATCGATTTTGATATTCAGCGCAGCCTGTGACACCGTGGAGGAAAAGGGAGTCAGAGAGAGAGGATGAGGAAGGCAGCGCGGAGTGAGCTTATCTATAGTCATTACACCAGTCGCCCTGCTATCTACTTGTTCTGCTGTAGTATGCTATAAAGTGTGCAAACGCTCAAAATGAGAGTTGGCCTACATTTTGAAATGATTTTCTTAAAAATCTCTGTTCTCTCTCTCTCTCTTCTCTTTTTCTTTCTCTTTCTTTCTTAATGATTGGTTGATAATCCTCATTTTCTCGTATTGCTTTTTTGTTGTTGTTGTTTTCCTGTTTTTGTTTTGTTCATCTTCCTCTCTTTCTGGTCCTTTGCGGTCGGCTGGGATGTAGGCAACATTACCTTACCTTCTCTTTCCTTTCATTCTTACGTTGCCTCTCTTTCCTCATTTTGTTCCTTTTCTTCTTCTTTGTTTTTGCCTTCCTCTTCCTTTCTTTCGTGTTATCCTGCCCTTTCGCTCCTTTCCCTTTTATTCTTCATCATCTTCTTATTCCTGTATTTCTCCATTTTTCTGTCTTTCATTTTTCCTTTTTGCCTCTCTTTCCCTTTATCATTCTTCTTCCAGTCTTTCTGCAGACAATTGCATTTATCCTCAAAAGAAGAAAGAAAATCTGAGACAGAATTTACAAAATATACAGTATGGCTGTGCTCACAGATGTTTTATTGATGAGAATTACACCGCATCAAGTCAACATGTTACTTAATCAAGTTCTATTATATCTAGTTGCAACTCGGCTGATGATCGACTTCGTGATAGATCAGTCTATTGATTTATAACTTGATAAAGAGTTTGAGGCTGGACATTTCGATTTGTAGATGGTTCCTGGTTTAACTGACAGGCAGCTCTGATTTGGCCTCCGTTGTCGGCTGGGTTCCAGACTGCATGACATGATAGCTGTCATTATGTCCACAAGCAACAGTAGAAACTACTGTGGTGAAGGATGGCTATGATTGTACACTGGTTGTTTTGATTTCCGTCTGTGATTTCACAGCGAAAAGAAAAACTGCCTTGACATGCTGTCAGCTCCAATGCATAGATCTGTGCCTTGCCAGTTCAGAAAATACATGCCGCTGAGTGATCGTGGATCTGCAGCCCCACGGGGATTGGTATCATGAGCTTCAGCTGATGGTGAAAAAGGAGTTAACATTGTCGGAGAGGGGACCCCTGACATAGGTTTGTGCAGGATGCAGGAGCGCGGATCGTTCGTCTCTAACACCGTCTTCAATGCCATGATCAGGATGGCTACTGTCATCATGATGTGACGGTGATGATTATGAGATGATGGCGGGTGGTTATGTTGACTGATGGTGGTGAAGACAGCAATGGTGATGACTGCGACCACGGTTCCGATGACATTGAGAACGACGATGATGATGATGACAATGATGACGATGATTATGATCATGATGATGATGTTGTTTATAATGATGAGTGTGATGATGGTTCTGGTAACAAAAAAGATGATAATGATTGTTATGATGATGTCGAGGATAATGATAGTGATGACAATTAGGAAGGCGTGATAGTGATTATGGTGACAATGGTGTTCATGATGATGATGATGATGATGGTGATGAATATTGTGTGAACAAAGATTATGACGAAGGCCATGATAATGTACTGATAATGATGATGACGCCATTGATGACGATGATGGTGACGCTATTGATGACGATGACGATGTCACTGATGACGATGATGGTTGCAATAACTATAATGCTGATGACAACACAATGTGTGTTAGGTCCAAGACTTTCTCAAACTACTGCCGATGGGACTGCTTCTTATCGTGGGCTTCGGAGTTTCGAACCATTCCATGATGTACCCCGGCACCCCCTACAAATACTGGTGGTCAGTTCCTGCACAGCTTCTTCATCCCGTACTTCCAGATGTTTGGAGAAATCCATCTGGCCTATTTTCAAGGTGGTTTGAATTGTCATTTTTCATGCAGTGCGAACATTTTTCAGTGGCAATCTGCATATTTTCAAGGTTGAAGAAGTATTGTTTGATATAGCTGCAGAGCTTAATCTAGAGCGTGGGATTGGTACAATCCCCCGAAAATCTGTTCCATCCCGCAATTATCGAGTCTTAACGCGGGCAGACTCCCGCACATTTGCAGATCTGCCTGCCCTGTTCACTGATCGTTGCGGGCGCTCGTTTTTGTCTGCTTGAAAAACTGAAACTAGGACTGAGCAGGAGCGAACGATTTGTTGATATTCATTGGCTGTTAGTGTAAATCAACCAATCAGCGGCGTTCATCTCCTCCATCTCAATCACAAACAAGAAGTAGCAAGAGTTTAAGGCGCCATATTGGATATTTTCCAAAATGAAGCGTGCACCCACCCTATTCGACTTCAACTTTCGTGGAAGAAAAGTGGAAAAAAAAAGATTCTGTGCCATGCGAGGGTGGAGAAGATCATGAAGAAACTGCAGTTGTTTAATCTAGATGATTTGATCAAGGTGTGTTGAAGTCTGTGTACAAAGGTGGAGGAGGTATGTAACGTGAGGTTGGGGGGGGGGGGGGTGCCCCCCCTTTTTTGATATGAGGGGGGACTGCCCCCCTTTTTCAAAAATCCTAGATTAAGCTCTGTAGCTGGAATATTTTCACTGCTGTCGTCTTCTTAAAGTTATAAAAATGCGCTTTAATGAATTAAGAGTATATATAGTGCAACTGTGAAATTTTCAGGGTAGGGTATTATGTCACATAGCTGGGCCAAGTGTCCAAGGCAGACAGGGTATTTTCAATGTAGCAGGAGTGTGCTGAAAATAGTGAGAATATTCATGAGGTAGCTGTATTATTTTTAAGTTTCATTTGATGTTTCTTATAATTCAGCCAAACACTAGGGGCCATATTAGAGATATCATCACTCAAAGTCTATTCCTTGTACTGTTTAAAACCAGAATGGAAAAAAATGCAAAAGGTGCCAGAAAATTTTGTTTGTAAAATCTTGGGTCAGATGAACAATTATTCATCCCTTTCTGGAACTAAAGGCAAATCACATCTAGTGGAACATCTCTGAAAAGTCCGTAGAAAAGCGCGCATGTCTGACATAATTTCAGTCCCAGTATTCTTCAAGAACACGCTGCATTACAGTGAATACATATCTCATGGACTGTACCACAGGGCTTCTTCACCTTTCTAAAGATACGAATGGGTATGAAAGGAGTGGACTTTGTGCAGCTGCACAAAACAATTTCTTCTTTATGGCCGCCAGCTACTGGTGGTAAAATCTGTTTAAGGATTGGACGGACATGAAAAAAAAAAAAAATCAGGTGTTGAGGATACATTTGGTAATGACTAGCAACAGTCTGTAAAGAATACAGCGAGTCAGAGAGAATGATGAAGTCGTAATGTTTTGATTTAAGAGACATTTAGTGCCAGGACTCACGCTGTGAACGCCACAGTAGATGCAGTTGTCTTGGGGCATGTGTTTGAACATTTTTTGAGAGGGAGCTGTTACGCCAGTAAGCGGCAGGAGCAGTTCCTTCTTAGCACTTGGAGCCATCAGTAAATATTCTCTCATAGGGTGGAGATTTAGAATGAAGTTCAGCAAAATTTCTCCTGTACTCAGAGAACTAGTGGAGTATTTACGTTAAGGGAAGATCACAGTGGATCTCATGAGTGTGGAAAGTCTTTGTGCCCTTGGACAACTAGATACAAACCAGTCTGTGAATTTTAGGCATGAAATTGGTTTGTACACTGTAGTTCTGAGCAAAACGTTTTCAGAATATTCATGAGGTACTTACCAGTGCTGAAAGTGAAGAAGGTAGAGAGATGGTGCTTACGTTTGTTACAAACAGATTTTTTGTTGTCTTGAAGACATCGTCATAACATCCTAACTCACCTCCAACTTACCAGTAATGGTTCATTTTACGCAGTCCCCAGTAAGCCGGACCTTGAGGCGCAAACCTGTAATCTATTTTTCCTTCACTTTTCTGAGATTTGTGAGGACTTTGAGGAACTTTAACCCTCTTATACTCGCAATGGGACAATCTGGGAATTAACGTTGGGCACCTGTTCTTCCCGTACTAGGAATTACCGGGACCTGTCCGTGGGAATTTTCCATCATGCAGTGATCATGTGTGTAGACACGCATAGTCGCAGACAGTAACTAGGAAGACTCAGGCATGGCCCAATCATGTGTTGGCACTATTTTTGGGTGATGGAACCGCGCGTGTTCATTGAGAAAAGGCACAAACATAATAAGTTTGTGAATGAAACCAACTGACTTTCACAATGGCTGCTTTGGCGTCTGCTACAAACGATGAAGAGATGATCGACTACTTGCAAGAGGAGTTAGATCAAATTATTGTAGAAGTGGAGACATCTGAAAGAGAGATGGAGAATGAAAGTGATATAGAAGTAGGTAGTGGTGTTGAAGAAGATGGTGAAATGCAAAGCAACCCGGAATACGATGTTCCACCGGCAGCGCTTCAGACAAAATGGTGGCCCGTGACACGTGGCTCGGCAGAGGTGCGTCAGTTTCAGGAACCCACTGGGCTGGCTCACTCATTACCTGACACTGCTACACCACTTGACTTTTTCATTTTGTTTGTACCTCTTTGTTTTTTTAAGACTGCTGCCGATGAAACAAACAGGTATGCAAGACAAAAACAAGCTGCAAAGGGCGCACCTGACCCTCTTTTATAGTATTGTGTGTGACATGTGACAAGTTTTGTATGACATTTGTGGGACAACCAGTGGGACCTGTAATGCCAGGCAGCAGATTGATCATGTCAGGTAGGCCTCAGATTTCATCTTACACTAACAACTTGCATCAGCGTGGGGATTGCGCATGATTGTCATCATAAAATGTCACATGTCCGGTGACAATTTGGTGACAGTGACACGACCTATATCTCTAAGACAGACAAAATATAGTTCAAAGTGAAGTGCATGCTCTTATGAAACTGTCTGCCAATTTTCTTTCTCCTGGAGGTTCACATACATTCCCCATAAGTTAATAATCACACATACCCATTTTTAGGCTGAAACCTGTAAAAGAATCTGAAATCTAGGGGAAGTTTGCAGTCAGAGAAACTGAGTACAAGAGGGTTAAAGTAAGAGAAAAAAATCAAGGGAATGGGTGAGAGATAAAAGAAAACGAGTGAAAACACAATTATGTTAACCAGCCGGAGAACAGTGATAAAACATATTTTCACATCAAGGAACTTTTAAAACCCAATTTCAAGATTTGTCCTCATGCTGAAAAAAAAAAATCCACATTCAGGCTGCGTTTTCTACTGTGGTAAAACCAGTTAGAGCAGAGCAATAGAAGACAATGGGTAATCTTGAGTGTCAGAATACTCAAGTTTGAACTTGATAAACATGTTCGAGAAGAGAGACAGTTCGCATGTGTGGTGGTGTGGAAACAGGAAACGAAAAGATGGGAGAAAAAGTTCTTAGTATATTTAGTCCCATCAGCTGTAATGTGGAAGAAGAAGATCTAGCCATTGTGCACAGGACTGGGAAGAAGGGGCAGACGTCAGGGAGCAAGCCGCCTGCAATTTTAGTAATGTGTGTCTCCCACACGGCCAGAGCAGCAGTTATGAAGCAGCGGGCCCAGTCGAACTCTTTCCCACACTGAGGGGTCTACCTTAAAGGCGACCTAACATGGCTGAGGTCAAGGCTTCTGAACTCGGTCAAGAAGCAGGACCGTGTGGGGAGGGCTACAACAACGCCAGAGCGGAAGATCTGCTGCTTCCTACAGAAGAAGCCAGAAGAGGCACCGTACTGCTGGAGACGCTGGGTCACCTGTTTCACATGGGAATTGATTGCCCTAACCTGGTGTCGCTGGACGTGCACACAACTGCTCAGGGGAGCGCTTGGGGCCGACTCGTTCAGCAACCTCCTATGTCATCTCTGTCAGCCTTTCCTTTGACATCATCGTCAACCTCATCATCTTATTCTTCATCATTTCATGACTTCCCTACCCCCCCCCCCCCCACTCCCCCCTCCCCATTCTCCACCCCACTCCCCCCCACCCCACATTCACCATCTTCAGTATCTAATGAAAACTAGCATCAAGTGTCTTCTCCAGTGGCCAGTGTATATGTCTTGAAGTTTTTGCTTTGAAATATTCTGGGATTTGGCAATCGTTTAGCATTTCATGAAGTTACTGACTTTATTGCAAGTCTGTTTTGATATTATCTTGTTCCTACCAGACGATGCAGACGTGATATTTCCACAAGAATGTTTGAATTCACTTGTTTTTTGTTCTTTTTTTTTTCGATCAGAAATTATCACTGTATGAATCAGGTGGAATTGCTCTTGTTTATAAGAAATCTATAGCAAAGTTTGTCGTTTGTGAGAGCGATAATACAGGTAACAAATGTTCATTGCAAAGACATTCTCGCTGAAGCCGTAGATGCTGCACCTGGAGGAAGTATTCACAGCAGCACTACCTGTTTAATGAACTTGTCCATTCCGTTGTTGACTTGACAATTACTCTTTACAAAAACTGCCTTGTGTTGTTGTGTGGAGATTTTTGGGGATGTACAAAATGAAATTAATTGATTCATAACGATTCACACGCTGACATAACTGACTTGCTGGAAGGTTTCACTGACAGTAATCATAAACCATGTGAAAGGCACTTACAAGATAAGCATGAAAAGAAGAATTATGGCTGTCGTTTATTAGGGCTTTATACAGCATATTCCTTGCTTACATGTAATATCAGGGTTGGACAGGATGAAGGCATCGGTGGTTTGACTGCCACGTCATGCTCTTTGATATTTCATTTCATTGGTATATATACACTGCGACACAGTGTACGTAATATTTCATTGGTGCACTGCTACATAGTGTAGGTGATCTTTATGTTGAACAATTTTATGCATCATATTCAGATGTACACAACCATGTAATGTTAGTTTTGTCATGTGTTTTTCAGTAACTAGTTGTAGCAGTAGTAGTAGCAGCAGTAATAATTATCGTTATTATTGTTTCTATTTTTTTTTTTTTCTTTGCTGTCCCAACCTCTGCGCCACCTCAGAGGCAGTGCACCCATGCCGCTCATCCCAACACCCTGTCCACAGCCACAGCCCGGTCGGGCCCGCCGCAGCCCCGGCACCGGCAATCCACAGGGAGCAGTCAATATCAAGTCGTCAAGAGGCAATCCACCAGAGGAGACACTGCACTGCTGCCGAGTCCTTTCGGTGGTGTTCAGTGACACCTGTTCTGATCTAATATACGCAGGACACCACCTACTAAGCCCCCTACTGACGACAATAATTGCTTAGTCGCGGAGCCGGCGTGAATGAGCTCTCCTTCCGGAGGGCGCCACCATGTCCGTCCAGCGACAGCCCCCATGGACTCGCCGATACCGGTGACCCTGACGGAACCAAACCAAGGCCACAGACGTGGAAAGGACATCAAAACTGAGGTCACCATGAGAGCAGGGCATGAAGGGCCACAGAATTTGAGACTCTTTTTTTTATGCTGATCGATGAGGATGAGGATGATTAAGATGATGCTATGGATTTCCATTTCGGTCTGAGACTACATGACAGGGCTGTACTCTACGCTTCCTTTCATAATATATCCTGGCGTCAACCAGGCCCGAGAGATACAGGCATCTGCAGTGTTGGTCAGGAAATTTGAGCAACACTCTCAGAAACGCATCCATTAAGTGGATGAAACTCGACTGTGTGGTCCCAGTCTTCCCAACTGAGTCCGCAGCAAACTCAACTCTGGGTAGGAGCCGGTCGGGGCAGAAAAACCCACATGACTCTGATGGGATTCGAACCCACGACCTCCCAGCTGGGAGTCCGCGACGCTAACCACTTCGCCATGGCAGCTGGTATTGTTACTATTATTATTATTATTACCATATTTATTATTGTGATCATCAACATCATCATCATCATCATTATTATTATGGTAGAACAACAACAATGATAACGACAGTAATGTATTGAAAAATAAAAGAATAATAGTACCAATAATTATAATAATAATAGGATATTGATGATAATAATAACAATAATGAAAACAATGATTTAATAACAACTAATTATGATGATGATGATGATGATAACAATATCAATAATGATAATGATAAATAATATAAACAACAACAATTAAAATGATAAATATACTGTTAAAAAAAAGTTAAGGACCAACATTTCACTGACTTATAAAAAAGAAAATTGGGAAGTGATCAATCTCCAGGTATAACATGAATTTATTGAATATGTGAAAAGTGTGTAAAGACAATGACAAGTCCGAGGAATCAACAAACTGGAATCGAGTGCAGTACAAACACCCCCACCCCCAAATTTGAAAGTCACAGGAGGAATGTTTGTTCAATGTCATGGTTAGTAATGTGTGTGTCCCCCGTTATTGGCAAGGCATTCAAGGCAGCGTTGTCGCATGGAGTTCACCAGTGTGTGCAGAAAGGCCTGGGGGACAGCAGCTCACTCCTGCTGGAGTGACTCAAACAGCTGACCCAGGTTAGCAGGAGAGGACGACGCTGCTGCAGTCTCCGGCCCAGCTCATCCCAAAGATGTTTGATGGGGTTCAGGTCTGGGCTGTTTGCGGGCCACTGCATTCTGTTGACACCAGCAGCTTGGAGAAACGTGTTTACTGCTCTGGTGCGATGGGGCCGTACATTATCGTCTTGAAAGACTGCCTGAGGTCCAAGCTGTTGAAGGGCTGGCAGCACCAGGGGTTGCAAAATCTCTGTTTGGTAGCAAATACCATTCAAGTTCCCTGCCACATTGTAGAGGACCGTTCTGTAGCGTGTGCTTATGCCGCCCCAAATCATAACGGATCCCCCACCTTAGCAGTTCCTTTCCAGGACAGCTTCTTCTGCAAAACGCTCCCCACGGCGTCTCCAGACCCTGTTCCGTCTATCGGTGGGATCCAGGCAGAACCGCGACTCGTCTGTAAACATCACGTTAGCCCACTGTTCATGTGTCCATCTCACGTGCTGCGTGCACCATACTCGGCGTGCTGCTCTGTGAGCATCAGTCAAACGAGGTCTTATGGCTGGTCGTCAAGCGCGGAGGTTAGCGACGTGTAGGTGGTTTTGTATGGTCTGGTCACTGTCAATAGTGTTGGTGGCATCTCTAAGGCGACGTCTGATGTTGTTTGCACTTGCTGTTCTTTCTTGTGTGGCCTGCCTTTCAGTGTATCGGTCCTCTCGTGGTGTTGTTATTCTGGGTCGACCAGAGCATGGTCGTTCTTGCACTCTTCCTGTGTCTTGAAAGCGTTGTCTGAGTCTGATAACAACAGAGTGTGATACCCCAAGTCTCCGTGCCACTTCCCGGACTGCAACTCCATCTTGGAGCCATCCTATTGCTCTTCCTCGATCCAGCTCGTTCAGTCTCCGATGTGGAGGCATGCTGTTGCATTGCATTTTTCGCCAGTACAGTGGCTTTTAAAGACATTTGGTTGAGCATACTTTATGACCTACAGCCTGATTTAGCTCGTGCTTCACATGATTTTGATTCAGCACATGCTCCTTGGATCCCAAACACATCAGAATTTCACCCCAATTTGTTCCAAAAATGACAAGTCGCGACACGTGTTTTTCAAGGCGCGTGAGAAATGTGTGTCACAAAGTTGCAGTTGCTGCATTCACTATCAATTTGTGCGTGTGGTTCAATTTGTTTGGACCACAAAGGTGGTACAATTGAATTTTTGTGAATTTTTAAAAGCTTTTGTGCATTCTCAATGTTGGTCCTTAACTTTTTTTAACAGTATATAATGAACGATGAAGCATGCTAATCACACCTGACTATCCTTCTTTCTACCATCCTCAATGGAAGATCAAAATCAGCAGCTTGTTTGTCCCCACACTAAGGTTTCCAAATATCTGTTCTGGCGGCACTTTCGCGGTCGGCTGGTCAGTTATCTGTGCTCAGTGAAGCAAGCCTAACTGTTGATGCATCCTGCAGATATGTTTGCTAACCCAAACAATCTGGAGATTGACGGCAAGCACCAGGAGCGGGCCGCATGGGGGGAGGAGAAGGGGACAGACCCTCTGACCAAGTACCCGGAAAATAGCCCGCTGCTGTCCTTGGTTTTGGCCTTGTACCTGATCATGGCTAATATGTACTTCTGCATTGTCGTGGGGCAGCTCAAGTAAGAGACAGTTCGCTGCTTTGTCTGTGCCCACTCTCCCCCACCACACAGCCCCCCTTCCTCCTCCTCCTCCCCCCCCCCCCCCCCCAACTCTCACACTCAGAAACGGGATGGATGGATGAATGGAAACTGTGCTGTGTACACACACTTACGCACACACATGCGCTTAGACAGCTGCATGTGCACACACATATACGCATGCGCACACACACATGCACACTTGCTCTCACACACATGCACGCACACGAACACACACACACACACACACACACACACACACACACACACACACACACACACACTCACTCACTCACTCACTCACTCACTCACTCACATATCTATTGTATTCGTGATTGGTTATGGATAACATATTGTTGTGGTGGTTTGGGGTCATGATCATAGTCATCAACAATTCATAGATTTATAACTGCATGTTCTTGTATTTTGATTGCCTACGATTTGTGACTGGAAATATTGTGTATAAGGTGCCTGTGCTTAGTATATGCAAATGACTCATATCATCACCGTGCCATCTATTTTAGACACATGGCTTTCACAGGAGGGATGTTGCATTGGCTATTTCAATACATATAGTGCCAGAAATAATGATGATGTAGTACAGTTCTTCATGGTAATGGGAAGAATATTCATATGTGGTCCACAGCCTTGTTATTCACTGTGATTCCAAAGTCCAGTATGTGCACGCCAAACTATGATAAAATCGAACTAGATCCAAAGGCACCGAGATCAATCAGTTATCATAAAATGCTAGATCATGAACTTTTGAAAGAGTAGTGCATCTGGAAAAATATAAACTAGAATCCATCTGGATTGAATTAAGCCTTAAATGTTTTATGCCAGATATGGCAGAATTCTTATTCAGAAACCTAATTGAAACCACTAATGGATGCCACAATTTTGGAATGAAAGGAATCTGTTCTTTTGGGCGACTTCCATATTGACCTAACAATGTATGGAACAATCGTATTATGTAACGTATGGGTTTAAACGAATGATTTGTCGTCCCACTCACATTACAGTATGTGCAAAGTCTTATTGATCATATTCATGTTTACAAGAAACACTGCTGAAAGAAAGAAGTAACGCAGATTTTGTGTGCAGTACAAAACAGACAAGTAATTTTTGACAGATATGTCTTTTTCAGATGTCACAAACAGTAAACAAAACAGTACTTCCCTGATATTTTGGCCTGTCCTCCAGGAACGCTGCTTACATTTTGTTTACACTAGGGCTAAAGTAGTCGAAATGTGTTCTGTACAAACCGGCTGTAGTGAAGAAGACTTGAAGCTTGCTAAGGATACAATTGTAAACAATAAAACAAAATGACATGCATTAAAAAAGGACTGTCATGAAAAATGTCTTCGTCTCTCAAGATGCCACCAGTGTCATTGAATGAAGCATTCAATAGTTTAATACTCTTAAAACAGTCAGGGAGGGACTAGAGATTAGATGAAATCGACGGTAAGATGTAAAAAAAATCGCTTCATTTCTTGTCGCTAATACACTCATACACACACACATACATACACGCACACGCACACACACACACACACCAGACGGATACACACACACACAGATGCAGCACACACATGCACACGCGCACCCACACACACACACATTATGTATGTATATATATGTATGTATGTGAGTACGGTCAGAATTAAAGGAACATGTTGTAGACAAGATGCACAGTAGAAGAATATGTAACAAAGAGGAATATGGAATTTTGTAATCAATGCTAAACCAGCTGGATTAGTTATAAACCTTTCTTTCAACAGATTATCCCTTGCATACACACACACACACACACACACACACACACACACACACACACACACACACACAGAGTACCACTACTATCACCACCACCACCACCACCAATAACAACAACGGTAACGACAACAACCAAAGATTAATTTATGTATACTTTAATGCGAAGGTCCAACCATTAGACAATCCCACCCTCCTTCCTTCCCCTTTTATGTCTTCCCACGCTAATACCTCCCTATCCCTTTCCCTGCCATATCCCTTCTCCACCCTGCTTCCATGGGGCATAGAACAATAGCATTGCACGTGCTGCTCAAGGCCAGGTTTACGTTTGCGGTACCACTATGAATGCGGCACGAAAATGGCGTTGACACATTTGCGGCACATAGGACCATTTTTTTAGCAACTATTCCTTGTCAGTTTGCCATTTCAGCCTTCTTTTATTTGATGGAAGATGTTGAAAAAAAGAAAAAGAAGAAAGTTTTATCACTGGTTTGAGCGGTGATAATTTTGTTTGTTATTGACTCGTGTTTGAGATCCTGGTCACGGATTATCCAGTCACATACCCATTAACATGTTCAGTGTTAAAACAGCTAGACGAGGAACACTCCTTGTCTGTCGTCTCTCCCTAACATCACCCGTGGACAGGGAAGGTAAACATCCTTTGGAGTCAGCTTACTTGGAAAGCTTCACACGTCTTGGTCTTTCAGTGGGCAACTCTGTGGATTTTCGATCTGGTCTTTGTTCATTGTCGTCTGTTGTCTTTCGTCTGCAAACTGTCCTGATACTTTGGCGCTGTAGGTTTATCTGTTTTCACCAGTTCGTTGTTTATATGTTGTAAACTGGATGGAAGAATATCTCCTGCGTTTCCCAATTCAGTTTTGAATCTGACAAGCATAATTGTTTCATCCGATCATGAATGGCACCATGACAGATTTTCTTGATTTACTGAATTTGTGGCGCCCCAGAACAGAACTTCCCTCCCCTCGAAGGATTTTCCAACAGTTCAGGCAGTTTCCAAGCTTACTCGCAGATGTATCATCACACAAATGTTGGAAAAAACAGCCATAAAACTCGGCTGAAAAGGCAGGTCTAAAACAGAACTGAAAAAGCAGTTCTACAACCGAACTGGTAGAAATAAGAGAAAAATGACATCTACTCAGTAAATACCTGAAGCAGTGGCTGAAATAATGAGGGGAAAGCCCTTTTCCCTGGAAACGCTAAGGACAGTCATTATTTCTTGCGGATAACCTACAAAATAAAAAAAGAAATAACAGAGATAAACCAGAGACCAAAACAGTACACTTGCCCCAAGTTGAGAGACCAGCTCGGAACAAGGTTGCCCCCAAAGCAGTTAAATCGCGCTCACTTAACAAAAACTAGCTTTGTGCCTCACACAGGAGGGGGTGCCACAAATGTAACAGGTGCTGTATATGTATCAAGTGTAGCTGACATACAAGTCCGTGTGGAATGTGTCTGCTTGCAGCTTCACCTTTCAGCAGGTGACGAACAACATCCGGGTCGTGTCACGCTATCAGTGGGCGCGCATGGTGTTGTTCTATGACAGTCTGCGTTGTTACAAAGGGAAACGGCACAAGGAAGCAGGTAGGAGACACACAAGTGGTAGTTGTAGTAGCAGTGGTAGCAGCAGCAACACTTGAATTGGTAGCAAATGCGTGCGCACATGCGCTCGCCCATCCATTCACACACACTCACACAGACATGCACAGACACACGCGCACGCACGCACGTGCACACACACACACACGTGTGCACACGCGCACGCACGCACACTTGCATATGTATACACTCACACACAGCAAAAATTTATATTTATTCATTTACAGAACACATTTGTTCATAAATTCTCATTAACATATTCAGACATCTGTCTTGGATAGTAAAGTGGAAAGTGCATGTACGCACATGTCTCTCTCTCTCTCTCTCTTTCTCTCTCTCTCCTCTCACAAACACACACACACACACACACACACACACACACACACACACACACACAAGGTTGCACACCTGTACATACTGATCAAAAGATTATGAAACGTTTTGCCAAGGCCGGTTCACAGATAGCCTAGTGTTTAGTGTATTGCTTGCTCTGGTCGCTAACTGGAGCCATAATCCATTGGTCCACCCTGTAGTTGGTTCTGGCAGCTCATCTACATCTGCCTGGCTCCACTGCGTTTCAGCAGAATTCCGCCTGAAGATATGGATGGTCATATGAGATATGACACCATGGCTTACATGAGTTCGGCCGAGCAGACCACCATCTCTTGTTTTCAGCGCTCATATAGAGGACAGCAGCGTTCTCTCAGAGTGTTCCTGCAGGGCTAGCTGAAGCAGGGGGCAGAATGAGCCAGACAGACCTCCCTTAGAGGCACAAGGAGCACTCTGAAGGCAGACCCCAAGAGCTGCAACATGGACCCGGTCACCTGGGGGACACCTGTGTCATCAGGGCACGTAGACTTTACACACCTGTGTCATCAGGGCACATAGACTTCACACACCTGTGTCATCAGGGCACGTAGACTTCACACACCTGTGTCATCAGGGCACGTAGACTTTACACACCTATGTCATCAGGGCATGTAGACTTCACACACCAGTGTCATTAGGGCATGTAGACTTTACACACCTGTGTCATCAGGGCACGTAGACTTCACACACCTGTGCCATTAGGGCACGTAGACTTTACACACCTGTGTTATCAGGGCATATAGACTTCACACACCTGTGTCATCAGGGCATGTAGACTTTACACACCTGTGTCATCAGGGCACATAGACTTTACACACCTGTGTCATTAGGGCACGTAGACTTTACACACCTGTGTCATCAGGGCACGTAGACTTTACACACCTGTGTTATCAGGGCACGTAGACTTTACACACCTGTGTCATCAGGGCATGTAGACTTTCCATTGGAACTGTGCGGCTGCCTCTCAGACAAAGGGGATCTTGGGAAAGCGCTCCCCACCCCCACCCCCCCACCCCCTCCCACACACACACACACACACACACACACACACCACTCTGAGCTCGTCCCCTGCGATGTCAGAGACCTACAGAATGCCTCCGTGTGCCTCTCTCTCTCTCTCTCTCTCTCTCTCTTTCTTTCCTTTTCCTTTTCATCTTTTTTTTTTTTTTTGGGTTTGTCTCATGGACACTTTTGAAATAGAACATCTGCATAACTACTTTCAGTATATGCCATTGTCTTTTTTCTTTTCTTTTTTTTTTTGTACGTTAATTTTGTGTGTGTGTGTGTGTGTTGTATAGATGTAGAATGTTACCTTAATATTGAATTAGAAATTACTCATGGTTAAAGTATTGGTGTGAGCAGGCGCGCGCTTGCATTTGTGCATGGGTGTGGATGTGCGTGAGTATTTTCCCTTTACTTGTTAAATGTATGCTGCTGGGTTGTAAATTGTTCCCCTTGGCACTAACAGCTGTGAAAAGCTAATGCCAGTAAAATGTGTCATTCTCTCTCTCTCTCTCCTCTCTCCCCCCCCTCTCTCTCCCTCTTCTCTTTGTCTCTCTCTTCTCCCTCTCTCCCCTTCTCCCCACCCTCTCTCTTTTTCCTCCTCTCCTTCCCCCTCTCTTTTTCTCTCTCCCCCTCCCTCCCTCTTTCTTTCTCTCCCCCTCCCTTCCCTCTTTCTCTTTTCCTGCCTCTCTCCCGCCTCTCTCATCCCTCACTCTCTGTGTCTCTCTCTCTCTTTGCCTTCTCTTTCCTTTCCCTCTTTCTCCCCCCCCCCCCCCCCCCCCCGCCATCCCCCACCCTGTCTCTCTCTCTCTGTCTCTCTCTCTCTCTCTCTTGTGCTACCTAATGCAGACACACTCCCAGCCAAAGAATGTCTACCAATTCATCTGTCAGACTGACTAGAGAATCTGTTTCAGGCTTAGTGCCTGGCATGGAGATTCTGCCTTCGAAACAAGGAGGGGGGGGGGGGGGGGGGGGGGGGGGATTAGGGTAGGGAGGCGGCGGGAATGAGGGAAGGGTGGTGGTGGTCGGGGGGAGGCTTTTTCTTAGCAACTCGACCCCAGGAGGGCTTTGGGGTGGGGATGTATACCCGACCTGCTACAGACCACCCCCTCCCCCTCACTCCCTTGATCCTGTGCCTGGCTCGCTAAACCGCGTTACCCATCCGGCTGTGAATTTGTCCTAATGGGGAGGCCCCCCTCCCCTCCTCCTGCTCCACACACACCCCTCCCGAATAAAGACCTTGATCTCAACATCGGGAGCTAGATTGGTTTATGTACTAGCTGGTTGGTTGGCTGCCTGGTACGAGGATTGATTTGTTACTTGGTTGGCTGGCTGGTTTGTTGTTTAGCTGGTCAAGCTGGCTGGTTTATTAGTTAGGTGCCTGCTATAGCAGGCTTTTTCTTTTTCTTTTTTTTTTTTGGGGGGGGGGGTGCTGGTTTCAAGAGGCGACAGCCCTGATATGGCCTTTTCCAATCGGCTGGGCTATAGTTATAAGCAACATGAATTCAGCATGAGTCGAGCTGATTTGTTGGTTCACTGACTGTTAGCTGTCTGGTTCATTGGTCTGATGGTTGGCTGATTGGTTGGCTGGCTGTTGGTTGGTTGGCTTCCGTATTGGACAGTTACTTAGCTGTCTGGCTGGTTGGTTGGTTTATGGGTTGTGCGGCTGAGCAGAAAGTTTGTGGAGTTAGTAATGATACTCTGCTTTGTATGGTCCTCCCAGAACTGCGTCAATATGAGGGAGAGGCGGTTGAGAGGTATCTGCAGCACTGCAGGGACACACTGAACAACTGACTGATGGTGAGGAGCTGATAATGGTAGCGATCTCATTATCGTCATATCATCATCATCATCATCACCACCATCATCATCACCATCACTGTCAGTACTATCGCCTCCACCAGCAGCAGCACCACCACCACAAACCCCGCCCCTGCCACCGCCAGTACCAGTATCCTCCTCTCCTCCTCATCATCATCGTCAGCAGCAGCACTACCACCACCACCGCTACCACCTCCCCCACCACCATTGCCTATTGTCATCATTGTTATCATATCAGCAACAGCAGCACCACCACCACCACAACCATTATCTGATCACCATTGTCATCATCATCATCATCATCACCGTCATCATGATCATCACCACCACCACCACCACCACCAACACAAACAACAATTATTTAGTCTTCAGCATTATTATCATCATCATCGATATCATTAGTCATCTTGACCAATGATCATCGACACTATCATCACCCACATCTTCACCTCCGCCACCATGATCTTCATCATTATTATCATCATCGATATAATTAGCACCACCACCACCACACTCACAACCACCACCACCACCACCACCACCACCACCACCATCACATCATCATCATCACCACCACCACCTCCACCATCACCACTACCACAACACCACGAAAGCCATCATCATCACCAAATCAGTCATCATATGACATCTTCACCGCCACCACCATTATCATCATTATTGTCGTCATCAACAACATCAATGTCATCATCACCACCACCACCAAAATCATTTCAATATCAACATTTTGTGGTCATCATAGTCATTGGTCATCATCACCAATGATCATTGTCACCTTCACCAATCACCACCCTTACCACCACGTAGGTGGCCATCATCATCGTGTTCATCATCATTGCCAATGGAGGTTGTCATCATCACAGTCAATGGTCATTATCATGATCATCATCATCATTGTATTGCTCATCATAATGATCATTATCAAAATTAACGGTGGTGCTGCTCCTTATTGCCGTCATTGTCATTGTCATGGTCCTCCTCATCCTAATCGTCATCATGAACATCACCTGTACCAAAGTCACAGTAGTCCTTGTTGTCTCCTCCGTCATCATGACGATTGCATCATAATAACTAATTATCATCACCATCACCTTATTTGTTGTTGATGTGGCTAGTGATGGAATTATAGTGTTACTGGTCAGTTTGAGTGTGCTCTGATGATATCAGGATCACTGATTTTTCTTTTCTTCTGGTTATTGTAATTGTTTTTGTAGATGGCACCATTGGTCTTGTTGGTATCATTATCAAACTAAACATAAATGTACTCTGAAGAAAAGCTCCATTTTACAAGAAATATTGAGGTTATGGTGGATGTGAGGTTAACACAATTGTTTGTCTGTCCTGATTTCAATCATATACTGTATGTACTGTTAGTAATCACACTGGCCTAGATGGTAACAAACTGCAAGCCGACAGCTCTTGCTCTCGCTCTCTCTCGCTCTCTCTCACTCTCTCTCTCTCTCAGCATCATCTGAACCAGAGGCCTACCTATCCAATGATGGGGTGTTGTGCATTTTTGAGGACAAAGCGGATTTACTCTGCACAAGAGGGAAATTAAAGGAGAGCAACACTTTCATTCGCGGAAGATTTTTGTTTCTATTAGGGAGACCAGACGCAAGCTGTTTCCCATATTCTATGGAATTCGATCACCTTATCAAAGATGGCACTAGATCCTCCATAGACTCAGTGAACAGCTTTTTTTTCTTAAAAAAAAAAAGAACCTAGAATAGTACGGTAGCCGTCCTTCTTTTGAAGCGTTTCTTCGGCTTTTTTGTTTTGTGTATGATTTCTCTTCTGTTTTCAAGACAAAAGAAGCACACACAAAACCGATGCTGGTTGTGGGAGCAGTTGTGTCATTGATACTGCACGTGCATGTAGGTGTTCCGCCAGCAAAGAGATCAGTGACAAGGGAGAAGTGTGAGTAGACAGGTCACGGGCCGTGCTGTACGATCAAAAATGCCCTGTGGCAATTTGGGTTAGATCGAGATGATACAAGTGTAGAACACATGCGTTTTCCCAGCATGAATTTCATGATTTTGAAATGGAACATACACGGCCTGCTTCCTAAATTAGGACAGAGAGATTTCATGACACATGTTTGTTCCTTTAAAAGGATTTGTTTGGCTTAAATGTTTGTAGAAACATTTCCTATTTATTTGCTGATTATGTTGGTTTTCTTTGTTTGCTTATTTGTGGGGGGGGGCTGGTGGTAATCCTGTGATGTAGTCTTCTAAACGTGATCGTTTTTCTGGCGGAGTTATATGCCATATTAAGAAAATATATGCCCCATGTGTTTGCTCTATTGTTGTAAATTATACTAACATTGTTGCTTTCCCGTATAGACAGAGTTATATGGGATATTGCAAAAGAAATATGTGTGTATGCATTCCATCAGACACTTAACTGTTTTATATCTAATTTATGTGAATAATGATCGGCCTCCATGAGGAATGGTTAACAAGTTGCTTATTAGAATTTCATAATGTATTACTAATGTGGTCGGGAAACTGCAACAGTCATGCTGCGGATGCAAATACTGGCGATTTCTGAAATGAACATTTTATTAACGCATCAAAAAAGAAGTAATTTAATCAACATGAATAGGAAATCACTAGACAAGGTATTGAATTGCTAATGCAAGCTTTTGTTAAATGAATGTACCACATTCGATTTAGGTGTTCTCTATGGTGCATATATTGGCAACCACTATGGTCGTTACACATTTCATATTCAGACAGCAGTGTGAATAATTTTTCAGACTGTATGCTGCTTGAATCATGCTTACACATATCGGACGAGCATGCAGGTATGAAACCCCAGGAAGAGAAACAGACAATAAATAGGGAAGTGTGGGACTCTGATGAAGCACAGCTTGTTGATTGACTCAAAGAGCTCGGAGGAATCTCGTGGAATTTTACAGTTCCCCGTAAGTCTAATCGATTACGGTATCGATGAAGTTTGGCTGCTTTTAATATTTGAATTAAATCAAGAATTGAATCCATGAGTAAATGGTTGAAAGTTGATGTGAAAAAAAAAAAGACAGGTATGATGAAGAATGTAAAACAGCAAAGATAAATCTAAGAAAGCATTACAGAATGATCCGTCAAACAGGAGATTCTGATGACGAAAACGCTTTCTGTATTGCACGTAGAGAATATAAATATTATTTAAAGCACAAAGAAAAAGAGTTTTATAATACATTGTAAGATAAGTTGCTCACTTCGGTGAACAGTCAAAACTAGTTTGAGGACAAAATGAATAAACTTTCATGTGAAAAAAGCATATTAGTAACAGTATTACTGCGGACGGCTGCATTGAGCACTTCAAAAACTTTTAATTTGGAAAGAAAGTGAAGCAGATGAAGTCGAATTAAATGTTCACAGTAATGATAGTTACTACAGTATACCAATTCTAACAGAGAAGTTCTGTTAGCAATCAAAAAGATGAAAAACAGAAAGCTGCAGGACAGATGGAATAACTGAAGAGTTGGAGAAAAGCGCAAGAGGTTGTACTGCAGGTTTCTGTAGGATATGTTCGAATGCTTTGTTTTGAAAAAGGTGTATTCCCAGGCTCTTGGACAGAAGGTAATGTACTTACTTCTGTATGAAACAGGAGATGTCAACTGTCATCACAATTCAGGCCTTTTGATGCGTAATAGTAGTACTAAAATTTATTATACAGTTACTAATCGTCGTTTACAAGAGTGCCTGGAAAAACGTAACATTACTGGGGAATATTAAATAGAGTTTGAAAAGAACTGTTGATCAGTGAACACACATTTACTTTTTTTTATTTCTGTCACAGAAACTTCTCTTTTGAATGAAAATTATAGGCTGTGTTTGTTTATTTCTGAAAATGCTTTTAATACTATTAACTGGTAATCGTTTGCTGAGTTATAGTTAATGATGATATAATTGGTAGTTGATATCATTGCATCACATGTATGGTTAATAATGTTAGAGTGAAAATTTGCTGCGGTTGTAAACTAACTGATTTCATCGGGTGCACATACAGCGTTAAACAAGGTGATGTGTGCAGTCCCTTGTCTTGTCTTTGTTTATTTATGAACTTACCATAGAAATTATCGTAAGTGGTAAACATGGTGCAACGTCTACAACTGGTTATTTTGAGCTCTTTGTTTTATTACTGGCAGACGATGTACAACAGTTAGAGACATTAGTTGGTTTGCAAAAACAGTCATACAGTCTGCAACATGCAATCTTTTCTCTTGAACTGAAAGTGAATTTCTGAAAGGGCGATGTAACAGTGTTCAGAAAAGGTGGCCACTTTGCATCAAAATAAAAATGGACATATAATAACATGATGGTGCCTGTTTTAAATGCTCATAGGTACTTCAAATATCAATGAAACTTAGTTTTACAATGGCATGCTAATGGTCTGACAAGTAAATGAAAGAAAACTTCTGTCTGTATTTTAAGAAAACTGCATATTTTGAAAATTGCTGATTTAGATTTGTTGTTGATGATATTCGATTTCCAGGTTCAACCCATCGCTCAGTGTGGTGCTCAGATTTGGAGAGTAGGCAATGAAGCCTGCCATTGTAAAAAAAAAAAAAAAAAAAAAAAGAATGAACCTGTTTGCTCTAAAGATATTTTTAGGATTTGATTTATGAACACTCACGTATGTTGTCTATGGAGATACTAATTGATGTTCTACTAATATAAACTCTCTTTTACAATACTGGGTGAAAAGGAACAAAAATAAATGATTATGGATTACCAAGAAAAATCTGTATGATATTACTAGATGCAAATTAGAACAGAAATTGCGATTGAAATATCTGTTGTAAATTATGTCAGACTGGATTGGGTTATGTATGTATAAATGAAGCGTTCAAGATGATGAATTATTTTAATGTGAATTTAGAGAATGGTTGATTGCATTCCGACGGCAGGAGTGGAACTTTCATGTTAAAATTTTGATACAGTGGCCATGTGCCGGACATTTTGTTCTGTACACAATGTTAAATGTTACATGCGTATGGTATCAGGCAAATATTTGAGTCTTGTTACGACATAATTTAGACTGGAGAAATCTGACATTGCACAGTACCAAGATTGTTACAGTAAATCAACCGGAATAGAGTTGACTTGCCCCTAGTCAAAATGGGACAGATGACGAACTGTACTTTGTTTTGTGCTTCTGCACTTGCGCCAGTCTAAGAACGCAGTAAATATACAGACGAAGTTTAAATAAAAATATTATCAGTTTAGGTTAAGTCAGCTTATGGCGTGTCAAAATGAAAGCATTATAAGAAAATCGTCAGTTTATTTCTTCAAGACATGTCAGTTTTCAGTCTGTTAAGTCTCACAGATGTTAAGTTCTTTCAGGC
Source organism: Conus canariensis (assembly GCA_033310375.1). NCBI lineage: Eukaryota > Metazoa > Mollusca > Gastropoda > Neogastropoda > Conidae > Conus > Conus canariensis. The sequence goes on along the minus strand of CM065720.1, from coordinate 61,621,555 downwards.
TCACTGTATTCTGGTCAGTGAAATTCATTTACAGTAAAATTCATATGCTTCACACCTCCTTCATTAGGGTCAGTGGCCTTTGTATGAATGAACCCCCCCCCCCCCCCCCCAAGCTCTCTCGCTCTCTCTGTTAGACATTTGTGCAGATGTCTGCACTAATTACTGATGTAATTTGAGTGATAAAAAAAAGTTCTTTGGCAAGAAAGCATCTGTTTACATGGCTTTAAAAGTGTGTGCCACAGACGTCTTTACACTAGCTGACACAGACTTGCGAACAAGAACTAGGTAATCTAAAAAGAACTTGCTGCGAAGAGCTGGCTGAGACTCACCAAGCAGTGGTACTAGGCCTGGCCCTAGGTTGGTGTGAAGACTAAGACAGATTTATGAATAGGTTTCGATTCAAACCCAAGCATTCATGAGCGTTTTTTTTTTTTTTTTATTAATTTCTTTTTTCATCTGTTCTTTCACAGTTAATTGACTGGGCTTTATACAGCTCCCGGATGTGGGCCTCAAGACCTGGAGGGCAGAGGTCGAGGAGGAAGAGGGGGAGATGATGATTCGGGCAAAGAAGAGGCAGCACCTAGTACTGCACACTGGACGTCGTCAGCAGCTGAAGATGTGTCCCGAAGCTTGGTCTTGTCCTCCCCCAGTTGGGTGATGTCTCCCAAAGCTTGGTCTTGCCTTGGATGTGGTCCTGCCCGTGGCCAGCGTGCACCTCAGCCGGCATTGGCGTCCATTGGAGAAAAGAAAATTGGTGGGGATGGGTAGGATGTCCTTTAATAATCTTCTTGCTGGCACGATTGTCGGATTTGTTTTGTTTTCGCTTTCCTGCCTGTCTGCTGGTTTACGATCTACTTCTCTGTCTTCTGGATTTTTTTTTTTTTTCCTGTTTTGTTCGCCTGTTTCCTGCTTCTGGTCTTGTTTCCCTGCTGATCTCCTTCATTGCCTTTTTGTCCTCTTTCCCTTTTTTCGTGTTCTGGTTTCACATCTTCTGGATCTGTTTCAGTGACTTTGTTCTGATCTTTCTCCTTTGTTTTCTTTCCCTGACTTCTGGTTCTCTCTCTCTACTTTTTGGTTCTCTTTCGCAGACTTCTGGTTCTCTTCTCTGTCTTCTGGTTCTTTTCCTTGACTGGTTCTCTTTCTCTGACTTTTGGTTCTCTTTCTCCTGACTTCTAGTTTTCTTTCTCTGACTTCTGGTTCTCTTTCCCTGACTTTGGTTCTCTTTCTCTGACTTCTGGTTCTCTTTCCTGTCTTCTGGTTCATTTTCCCTGACTTCTGGTTCTCCTTTCTCTGACTTCTAGTTTTCTTTCTCTGACTTCTGGTTCTCTTTCCCTAACTTCTGGTTCTCTTTCTCTGACTTCTGGTTCTCTTTATCTGACTTCTGGTTCCTGTCCCTGACTTTTGGTTCCTTTCCCTGACTTCTGGTTCTCTTTCTCTGACTTCTGGTTCTTTTTCTCTGACTTCTGGTTCTCTTTCCCTGACTTTGGTTCTTTTTCTCTGACTTCTGGTTCTTTTTCTCTGACTTCTGGTTCTCTTTCCCTGACTTCTAGTTCTGGTCCTCTTTCTCAGACTTCTGGTTCTCTTTCCCTGACTTCTGGTTCTCTTTCCCTGACTTCTGGTTCTCTTTCTCTAACATTGATTCTCTTTCTCTAACTTCTGGTTCTCTTTCCCTGACTTCTGGTTCTCTTTCTCCGACTTTCTGGTTCTCTTTCCCTGACTTCTGTTTCCTCTTTCCCTGACTTCTGGTTCTCTTTCCTCTGACTTCGTGTTCTCTTTCCCTGACTTTTGGTTCTCTTTCCTGACATATGATTCTCTTTCTAACTTCTGATTCTCTTTCCCTGACTTCGGTTCCCTTTCCCTGACTTCTGGTTCCCTTTCCCTGACTTCTGGTTCTCTTTCCCTGACTTCTGATTCCCTTTCCCTGACTTCTGGTTCTCTTTCCCTGACTTTGTTCCCATTCCCTGACTTCTGGTGCTCTTTCCATGACTTCTGGTTACTTTCCCTGACTTCTGGTTCTCTTTCTCAGACTTCTGGTTCTCTTTCCCTGACTTCTGGTTCTCTTTCCCTGACTTCGCTCCCTTTCCCTGACTCTGGTTCTCTTTCCCTGACTTTTGGTTCCCTTTCCCTGACTTCTGGCTCCTTTCCCTGACTTCTGTCTCTTCCCTGACTTTGGTTCTTTCTAGACTTCTGGTTCTCTTTCTCTGACTTCTGGTTTTACTCTGTTTATCTGACTTCTGGTTCTCTTTCCCTGACTTCTGGTTCTCTTTCTCAGACTTCTGCTTCTCCTTTCCCTGACTTTTGGTTCCCTTTCCCTGACTTCTGGTTCTCTTTCCCTGACTTTGGTTCTCTTTCTCGAACTTCTGGTCCCTTTCCCTGACTTCTGGTTCTCTTTCCTGACTATCTGGTCTCTTTCTCTGACATATGATTCCTTCTCTGAACTTCTGGTTCTCTTTCCCTGACTTCTGGTTCTCTTCTCCCTGACTTTATGGTTCTCTTTCCTGAACTTCTGTTCTCTTTCCCTGACTTCTGGTTCTCTTTCCCTGACTTTTGGTTCTCTTTCCCTGACTTCTGTTTCTCTTTCCTGACTTCTGGTTCTCTTTCTCTGACTTCTGGTTCTCTTTCCTAGACTTTTGGTTCTCTTTCTCTGACATATGATTCTCTTTCTCACTTCTGATTCTCTTTCCCTGACTTCCGGTTCCTTTCCCTGACTTCTGGTTCCCTTTCCCTGACTTCTGGTTCTCTTTCCCTGACTTCTGATTCCCTTCCCGACTTCTGGTTCTCTTTCCCTGACTTCTGATTCCCATTCCCTGACTTCTGGTGCTCTTTCCATGACTTCTGGTTACTTTCCCTGACTTCTGGTTCTCTTTCTCAGACTTCTGGTTCTTTTCCTTTAACTTTGGTTTTCTCTGTTTTCCCTGCTTCTGTTTGCTCCCTTTCCCTGACTTTTTGTTCTCTTTCCCTGTTTTGGTTCTCTTTCCCTGACTTCTGGCTCCCTTTCCCTGATCTTTCTGGTTTCCTCTTTCCCTGACTTTTGGTTCTCTTTCTAGACTTCTGGTTCTCTTTCCTGACTTCTGGTTCTCTTTCCTGACTTCTGGTTCTCTTTCCCTGACTTCGGTTCTCTTTCCCTGACTTCTGGTTCTCTTTCTCTCGACTTCTGCTCCTTTCCCTGACTTTGGTTCCTCTTTCCCTGACTTCTGGTTCTCTTTCCTGACTTCTGGTTCTCTTTCTCTGACTTCTGGTCCCTTTCCCTGACTTCTGGTTCTCTTTCCTGACTTTGTTTCCCTTTTCCCTGACTTCCTAATTCTGGTCCCTTTCCCTGACTTCTGGTTCTCTTTCCTGACTTTTGGTTCCCTGTCCCTGACTTTTGGTTCCCTTTCCCTGACTTCTGGTTCTCTTTCCTGACTTCTGGTTCTCTTTCTCAGACTTCTGGTTCTCTTTCCCTGACTTTGGTTCTCTTTCTCTGACTTCTGGTTCTTTTCTCTGACTTCTGGTTCTCTTTCCCTGACTTCTAGCGGTCCCTTTCCTGACTTCTGGTTCTCTTTCCCTGACTTCTGGTTCCCTTTTCCCTGACTTCTGGTTCTCTTTCCCTAACTTTGATTCTCTTTCTCAGACTTCTGGTTCTCTTTCCCTGACTTCTGGTTCTCTTTCCCATGACTTTGGTTCTCTTTCCCTGACTTCTGTTCCCTTTCCCTGACTTCTGGTTCTCTTTCCCTGACTTCTGTGTTCCTTTCCCTGACTTCTGGTTGCTCTTTCCTGACTTTGGTTCCCTTTCCTGACTTCTGGTTCCCTTTCCCTGACTTCTGGTTCTCTTTCCCTGACTTCTGGTTCCCTTTCCCTGACTTCTGGTTCTCTTTCCCTGACTTTGGTTCCCTTTCCCTGACTTCTGGTTCTCTTTCCCTGACTTTTGGTTCCCTTTCCTGACTTTGGTCTCTTTCCTGACTTTGGTTCCCTTTCCCTGACTTCTGGTTCTCTTTCCCTGACTTCTGGTTCTCTTTCTGACTTTGGTCTCTTCTAGACTTCTGGTTCTCTTTCCCTGACTTTGGTTCTCTTTCCCTGACTTCTGGTTCTCTTTCCCTGACTTCTGGTTCCCTTTCCCTGACTTCTGGTTCCCTTTCCCTGACTCTCTTTCCCTGACTTCTGGTTCTCTTTCCCTGACTTCTGGTTCTCTTTCCCTGACTTCTGGTTCCCTTTCCCTGACTTCTGGTTCTCTGTCCCTGACTTCTGGTTCCCTTTCCCTGACTTCTGGCTCCCTTTCCCTGACTTCTGGTTCTCTTTCTCAGACTTCTTGTTCCTTTCCAGACTTCTGTCCTTTCCCTGACTTCTGGTTCTCTTTCTCAGATTTCTGGTTCGCTTTCTCTGACTTCTGGTTGTTTTTCTCTAAATTCTAATTCTCTTTCTGTGTCTTCTGGTTGTGTCCCTTTCTTCCGGTTCGTCTCCCATTTCCTCTGGATCCGATTCTGTCTCTGTATTTTCTTTGTTCTGGTTGCCCTCTTTTCTAGTTCCTTCTCCCTGTTCACTGAGCCACACGGTAGTCTCGGTCAGCACGCTGTTGATAGATGCTGTGCATCTGTTTCCTGGTACTTGATGCATACATGAATCAGACCTTGCCCGGTCACTGCTGCCTTGTGATGCACAGGATGTTTCAACTAATGTTGATTAAAGTGCCACAGTTGCTTCGATGGATAGTTACTGGTGTGATGATGATTTAAGTTCTACTCCAGGAAAGGGAGATTGGAGAACGTTGACTACTTTTTGTTCAAAAGACAGCCGGTGTGTATTTGACAAGGTTAACGTTGATCACTGACAGGTGTTTGGATTTGACAGCAGCCGGTTATTGTAAAAGAGGAGTTGCACGGTGACATTCTCAGAGGCGAATTGATGTGTTGAAATGTTAGCATGGTTATGGCATGACTGCCTCCAATTTATTTCTCAGCTATATTTGTGATTTTTTTTTTCCCTGGAGTCAACTGTGACCACTGTGTGTCCCGACATATCCTGCGCCCTTCGCCTTGAGTTCTGTGTTGATAAGAAAGACTGTTTCTTTCTATGTTTTTTTCTTGAAAATCAGTTTTCATGCATTATTTGTGTAAGATGTGTGCGTGTGGCTATAATCTAACCTGAGAATTCACCGAGGTGACAGCCCTGATATGGCCCTTTGCTGTTGCAAAGCAACATCATATGCAATATCACCTATCTGTTATCTATCCTGGCATTCGTCTTTGATTGCAATGCTGTTTTTTCCAATGCAAATGGTGTGTTTGTATATGTTAGAGAGTAATGAGTCACTCGGATGAAGAAGCACGGATTTTTGTACAGGTTTGACAGTGAAGACAAGTTATTGTTGATGTCTTTGCATATACGTATTCCTTTTTTTGCGTTGCATTTAGAATGGTAGCTGCTCCAGCACATGAAATTGATAAACATGCATTCTTGTGTGGGGAATGCTTTGCATTGTTCATCAATGTTCAATTCTTTTATCTTTTTGATTGCTTCCAAACTTCTCTCTCTCTCTCCACACACACACACACACACACACACACACACACACACACACACACACACACACACACGCATGCATTATGGCCACGTGATGGTTAAACACGCAATTATTATGCACAATTTTACTAAACATTCAGTCAACCCTAAACAGTGCGTAGCTGACAGACAAGACAATGAAAACACATGCACTCACAAACACACACAAATTTCTGTAATCTTATGTTCTTTATTCATGTAGAGACAGAAATTGTTTTGTTTTAAAGAGTTTGAGTTGGTTTTGATTTCTGTTTTGCTTAGATATGAAAAGGTGTTTTACTGCCTACCATATTTCTTTCTTTTTTTCCACAGGGCTGATGTATTTGTGCATGCACATATATTCAAAATTGCTGTGACATTTCCCCCACAGGGCTGATGTATTTGTGTGTGCATATATATTCAAAATTGCTGTGTCATTTCCCCCACAGGGCTGATGTATTTGTGTATGCATATATATTCAAAATTGCTGTGACATTTCCCCCTCTATCCCTCATTCCTAACCCATATCCTAACCGCCCCAACCCCCCATCCCACCCCTGCCCATTCTCCCTGCCTCCCCTTCCCAATTTGCTTTCGTTTTAATCCAGTTTTATACTGAACTGAAAACAGGACTGTTGCTGATCATATCTACTGCAACCCCCCCCCCCCTTATCTCCCTTTGTTCCACTACTCGCTCCTCCTTTTCCTTATGTATGTTTTTATTAAGTGTTTTTGTTCAGGATTGAAAGTGTAGTTTGTCATTGACTGATGATTTGTTTTCCATGAAATATACTTAAAAATAATACACCTGCTCCCCTCACCCCCCCCCCCCCCCCAAGCCTCCCCATGACCTTTCTGCACCTTCTCTGTCCCTTACCACCTCCCCACCCCCCCCCCCCCCCCACCTTGCCCCAACTTCCATTCTCCATTCCGTGTGCCTGTGCCTTTATTCCAGTTTTTGTTTAGCCAGACTCTGAAAAAATGTCCCTATCATTTACCATATATATGAAAAATGTCCTATACTACCATGTGTATGAACTTACCATGTGTAGAACATGGCCCTATGGTTTACCATGTGTATGAAACATGGCCCTATGGTTTACCATGTGTATGAAAAATGGCTCTGTGGTTTACTATGTTTTTGAAAAATGTCCCTATGCTTTACCATGTTTATGAAAAATGACCCTATGGTTTACTCTGTGTATGAAAAATGTCCCTACGGTTTACTATGTTTATGAAAAATGTCCCTACGGTTTACCATGTGTATGAAAAAATATCCCTATGGTTTACTATGTGTATGAAAAATATCCCTATGGTTTACTATGTTTATGAAAAATGTCCTTATGGTTTACCATGTTTATGAAAAATGCCCCTATGGTTTCCCATGTTTATGATTTCCTTTACGATCAACATGATCGGATGACATATTTCTGACCAGTTTACCAGCACACTCCCCAGTTATCCCTTCTCCTCCTCATGCCTTCCCCCATCACGTTCCCTTCTGTGTGTGTGTGTGTGTGTGTGTTTTGTACAGAATAGAAAAAATGTTTTCGTGTTCTTCTCATTGATAATGTGTATGGCACATATGTACTTTTGATAGGGATATATTTTATAACGAACACTATGTCCCTTCTGCCATCACCCCCATTCTGTTTTCGCCTCTCTCTTTCTCTCTCTCTCTGCTCTTGCCCTCCTCATCCACATTTTTTGTCTGTCTGTCCATTTGAACCCCTCATTCTCTTTTCACTAGAACACTGTTTATCTTTGTATAGCACAGTTTATACTTTTTGGCTTGAAGATGAAAATGCATCCCACTGTTTTCTTTTCTTTTTTTTCTTTTTTTTTTTGCTCTCCAGGACTCTTTTCAATCTTGGTTTTTACATGTTCATGAGACTATTTTACATTGACACTCACTTGTTTTGCAGTATGTTACACACACACACACACACACACACACACACACACACACACACACACACACACACACACACACACACGTGCACACCACATGCATGCACACAGACACGCACGCATACTTGCACACATGCATGCAAACACATACGCACGCACACACACACACACACACAAACACACACACAAACACACACACGCAAACTTATCGATACATACTGTATTGCGGCCCAGCTGCTCTGTTATGTACTATTTTTAAGACATGGAATCATGACTTTCAAAAATTGCTGTAGAAGTATCAATAACATTATGATGGTAGCATGATTTTAACAGAATTGGATTAAGATGTTTAGAATAAACTTATCACTGTTCTGAAATGACTGGAAAATAGCTTGTGCATTCATTTGTGTATTTCTATTTTCTCCTGAGAACAATATCGGTAGGTTTTACTGTTTTGTTTGTATACTGATACACAACATAGTTTGCAGTTAACAGGGCAAAGTCATAAAGTTTGTATTAAATAAGATGATTTTGCGTATGTGTGGGTGGGTGAGTGCGTGCGTGTGTGTATGTGTGTGCACACGCGCTATATTGTACATATTCAGTGTTGCAACATTTGGCAAGAATCAGTTCTTCCAGCTCAGACCTAAAAGATCTGCTGCGCTTACCGTTCCAATGACAATTCGCTGTGCCATTCTTTCTATTAAAGCGTAAGCTACACAAATTGCTAATTATTATTCATATTTCTTTTTTTTTTTTAAATCAGTGGTAGTGTCTTTGGTTCTATTAAACCATTCCCATTTGGATCCATTTGTTTAAAACAGAAACTCTTTCCCAAATAACTGAAATGCCAATACACACATCAGGAGTGCAACAAAAAGTTTGAAATTATTTAGGTTTTTAATATATTTTGAGCATTTAAAAAAGAACAGAGATTTCTCCAGTCTTAAGTCGTCTAATATTTTTTTTTCTTCTTTGATTAACATGTCATGTGCTCCTGTTCGTTTAGCCTTCATTGGCAGGAGAATGATGAATTCAGAGCTAAGAGCATGCAGTAAACAACTTCCTCCATGTTTAAGGTGTGAAAGGCAGCTTATATTCACGTAAGAAGTTCACTGTTTAAAAATTTTCTGTCTGGTTGATCAGTTGACCAATAGCAATTATTTCCCTTCTTTCACTACGTTTAAGTTAAGATGCATGTGCGTATTTCCTATTTGTATGCTTTTGTTGAAAATAAAGGTTCTGTTAGCAATCCAACTGCTGTCTCGGTTTTTTGTTTGTTTGTGTGTGTGTTTGTTTCTCAGAATAAAAAATATTTTGTACATGCTTAATGTGTCAGTTCGTGAAACATTAGTGTGTTTCTGTTTGGCAATTTAACTGATCGTTTGTTGTTATTGAGAGTACCATATCCTTGGCTAGAAACAAAGCTCAAGGCGTTTTACAACCCACGCTCTCAATTGAACCACTTGCTGCCAACCTCGTAGAGCAGGCTGAATCTGCCTGACGGCACTAATCATTCAATCATTTCCTGTGTGACTGTCAGTAAATGGAATATCAGTCAATTCGATTTTTTCACAGAGGATGGATGTTGTGTCGTCCATACCAGCGCTTTAACTGACTTCCTCTTCCGAAAATTGGTGATGGGATTTTACGTGTGCTCAAGATGTCATCTGTTAGTTCACACATGGAACCCACACTATGTCGTTTCATTCAATGGAATTTTTGAGGAAATGGAGTCAGAACCAAGGGAAAAATCCTCCGAATTGGCCTGGTATAGATTCGAACCTGCGATCTCGGTATCACAAATCTGGCGCTCTTATCAGCTGAGCTATTTCGCCCACCCCCCTCCCCTTGGACCGTTTTGTTTATCTACTTTGCTAATTTGAAGAGAACACTTTTGACTGCCTTTAGTCAGAGGTTAAAAAAAAAAAAAAAACCCTTTCAGAAACACAGTAACTGTAGGAGGTATGACCGATTGCTGGATATACCCAGTCCACTATCTTTGACATTTTTACACAGAGGCAGTCCCACAGTTCTACCTCTTTGATTAATCCACGTCAAAGTAAAG
>CM065720.1:61584562-61602062 GCA_033310375.1 Conus canariensis | reverse complement strand
ATTCGAAAGAGTTCCACATTCACGCCCGACAGTAGGTCTCAGTCGAGCACGAGCGAGCAGTATTTTACGAGTTGTGGTCACTCCCTCAGGACAAGACCGTCTGTGTGACTCCTACGCTGACAGCAGAACCATGTCCTTACAGCAATCCTTAACTGAGCATTTTGCCTTTATTTTCGGCACTTATGTCGATCAGTCACAAGTATGTATACTGTACTGATGCACCGAGAACAGAATGCACCGCAAACGGAGGCTATTTATAAATAAAATACGATTTCTGTAATGAAACACAGTAACACACTCCCCCTCACCTGCTGAATTAATGTTGACCATAGTATCATCTGCTTTACGTGCGGTCAGTGAGAACAGGATCAGTGCCACTGTCCGCACTCTATCTGGTCACTAAGAGAGAGAGAGAGAGAGAAGAGGGGAGAGAGAGAGAGAGAGAGAGTAGTCCGCATGCAAAGTACTGTAAACAGCATCTTCCCGTACGTAAGAATTTTGCTGCAGGCACGCGCTAGCTGGAACTGGCTCAGTGACGGACAACACATACCGTCGCGTGGCTACGGGAAAGAATCAGTAAGCTACATCAGCAAGGGAGTGTGCGTTGTTATTAGCCTAGGGTCTTTCTTTTTTCTTTCTTTCTTTCTGCGTACGCAGGTTGATACTCCTGTGGACACTGCCTGTACAGACAGGCAGTGGAGTTTTGTGTGTATGACCGTTTTTTTTTTTATCCCGCCATTAAGGCAGCTATACTCCATCTTCGGGGAAGGTGCATGCTATGTGTAACGTGTCATCCATACCAACGGCCAAACTGGTCTTCTCTTCCGAAAGTTGGTGATGGGATTTTATGTGTGTGCAAGATGTGCGTGCGTTCACACACGGAACCTCGGTTTATAGTCTCATTCGAAGGACTGTATGGGGAATGGAGTCAGAACTAATGTTAACTCCGAGGGGAAAATCCCCCTGTACCGAAATTCGAACCTGCAACCCCAGGATCACGAGTCCGGCGCTCTACCAACTGAGCTATTCCGGCCCCCAGCCTAGGGTCATTTGTTGGCGTAAGGGGCCCCGAACCGTCCAAACTTCAGAGAAGAATGAGTGGTCAGTTCTGTGTGTAAACGCGGGAACTGGACAGTGGACTTCGGGCTTCAGGCAACAGCGAAACTACGGCTGGTCATCACTTCGCGATCTCACGGCTCATTCAGTTCAGAACGACCTTAAGGAACATCCCACCCCATCCCACCCCCGACCCCATCCCCCTTCTCCCTCGGCCTCTCATTCACACCCCTCCCTTCCTCAGCCTTGTGTGATATGTACCATCCCCCTCCCCTCCCCCTCCTCCTCCACCATCCAAGCTCCCCCCCCCTCCCCCCCCCATCCCACCTACTCCGAACTCAGACCGCAGGCACACCCTCTGACCTGTCGCATTGAGAAACTGTCCGGAAGGACTCAGCTTTCGGCAGGAGTTCACGGCAGTGGCATCCCCTCCGCTGCTGCTGCCTGTGGCAGGCTGCACGTCGATGGTGGTGCAGACGCAGTCCTTCTCGAAGAACGCGCCTCCGGCGGTCTGGATCTTGCCCGCCTCGTACCACAGCCCCGTGTAGGCCTGCATGCTGAAGTTGGCGGCCGGAGGCGGCGCCCTGCAGGCTGAACGTGCGGAGTGCAGAGTGCTCAGGCTGAGGAGGACCTGTCAGGGGAGGATGGGGAGAGGGTGGGTTGTGTGGTCGTTCGTCGGGAACGGGGTAGGGGTGGTGGAGAGTGTGGGGAAAAAAAAGGAGGGAGAAGAAGGGGAAGGTAGGGGTGGAAAGAGGGGGTTCCGAACCGAGGAGAAGATGGCGTGCGTTCTTGTAAATTCCAGAGAGTGTTGGCGTTGATACATAGGCCTACAACGCGCGCGCATGTATACATACTTGCACACTCACTCACCCATTTACACCCCCCACCCTCTCCTCCACCCTCCCTCCCCCCCCCCCCCACCACCACCACACACACACACATACAAATCTCTTTGACAGACGCACTCACGTGCGTGCGCGCGTGCGTGCACACACACACACACACACACACACACACACACACACACACGCACGCACGTGCACACACACACACACACACACACACACACACACACACACACACACACGTGAGTGCACTTGCACTTACATATGCACCCATATGTGTGTGTGTGTGTGTGTGTGTGTGTGTGTGTGTGTGTGTGTGTGTGTGTGTGTGTGTGTGTCCTTGTGTGTCTCTGTGTGTGTGTGTACCTACGTACCTACCTACCTGCCTACCTACACACCTACCTACGTGCATACACACATACATATGAGAGAGAGAGAGAGAGAGAGAGAGAGAGAGAGAGAGAGAGAGAGAGAGAAGCAGGCAGGCAGGCAGACAGGCAGCAGGCAGGCAGGCAGGCAGGCAGACAGAGAGACTGACAGAAATATAGACAGACAGACCAATAGAAAGACCGAGAGACAGGCAGACGGACAAGAAAAATACAGGAGTGAATACCCAGAAGCATGTAAAACACTTTGAATTACCGTAATCCAGGAACGATCTTGACTTTAAACACACACACACACACACACACACACACACACACACACACACACACACACACACATAGAGAGAGAGAGAGAGAGAGAGAGAGAGAGAGAGAGAGAGAGAGAGAGAGTTACATTTTATTGGCCATTTCCATCCCCTCCCTTCTTCCCTGTGCCCTTCTGCCTCCTTGACAGACTTATTCACACACACACACACACACACACACACACACACACACACACACACACACACACACACACACACACGCACACAAAGTGAAGGACGAAATACAGTTCAAGTCTCCACTGGAAAACCTCGAGATGCAAATACCTGTAACTCAATGACCAAGCTCGCGCTGGGCCGCCCCAGCGCTGAAAAGCAGCAGCCCTTTGGCAGGTTGTCAGAATGCCGAACCACAACGAAGCAATCACGACACTTACAACTGCGGGCAAAACTGAAACTGCTTACTTTAAACTTGTACATCGAGTTTTTTCCCCACAATGGATATCAACATACACACAGAACTGAAAAGATAGGATGGATCTACCGCGTAAAATAACAGGGAAAAAATATAATGGTGAATAATGTAACTGCTGTGTAGCCCTACACTACATCTTATTTCAGAAACACACACACACACACACACACACACACACACACACACACACACATACCACGTAGAAAAATGAAGACATATTTTTCCTGGGTCGGAAGGAAGGTGGTAGGAAACTGAGCGGTCCAGGCAATGCATTCAATACACAATCGTGCTGTCGCCGACTTCCTGATGGTATTTATCTCAGGATGGCACGTGTTCCCCCCACACGGGCAGGTTTAGGTAATACTTCTTCAGCACGTGGAAAAGAGCGTGCAAGATAATGGCGTCATGGTGACGTTATCACCTTTTTAAAGAAGTAGGTAAGGAGCATTGTGCGCTTTGACAGACTGCGGTGTGTGCGCGCGTATAGACAGATAGGCAAACATATGCATGTTTCAGTACTGGTCTGTTGCAAATTGTTATTACATGTTTGTACATGTTCTTTTCATTATTGTGACTTTTCGAAAGAAAAGAACGTTCTTTAAAGAGGCGAAACCGGCATCTAGAGATGATGAATACCTGATGAATACCTGATGTAATTACTTGTGAATTGTTGCATGTCTAACTAGACATATTATTTTGAAAGCACACCGTCACACACACATATATATTCAAAGATGAAAAAAAGAAACAAACAAATAGCAACAAAAAAACCCAGCAGTTGTATAGATTTTGTGTCCAATATTTCGGCTCTATTGCCTTTCTCAGTATAAAATCAGGGTGTGTGTGTGTGTGTGTGTGTGTGTGTGTGTGTGTGTGTGTGTGTGTGTGTGTGTGTGTGCGCGCGCACACACACACACACATGTGTGTTATATACATTATACAAATCAGTTACAGAGGAAGACAAACGCAGGCCAGCTATGGTTCCGTCAGTGCAGTAAAGACTTACGAACAATATAAACAAAAGAAAGAAAAATAGGGAAGAACAGGAAGAAAATAGGACCTTAACATTAGATAATTGTATTGTAATCATTAAATCCTTCCTTTGTGTCTCTTGATAATCATTATAATCCCTCTTAGAAACAGATCTATTCATATTGCCTGCTCCGTGGCCTTTCGTTCGCTGAATGAGACTCATCAGGGAGACACAATTGATTATCTCTCTGCTCCCTTAGGCGTCAAATGGAGATACACCACAGTTCATAATTCTGTGGTGTTCTCACCACCAAGGGTTAAAAAGAAAAGAGAATCCAACAGCACCCCCAAAGCAGCCAGTGAAGGGTAGAAACATGAAACAAAAAGAAAGTGTGGTAAAGAATAAGCAGCTGAAAAACTAAAATCATTAAATAAACAGTATAAAATGTAGGGTACAATTTTTGAGCCTATGCTTGAGGATCCATTCAAGGATGCAAGGGAGGTCAAAAGATGTCCAACAGTCCGAGTGGTCAGCTCTGCTGTTAAATAACCCAAGCATTGTTAGCGGCTAAGAATTGTGTAGAACAACCTTTACTTGGATCTCCTAAGAGATGTAATCTCTCACTGATTGACCAAACAATATCATGCTGAACAATTTAGTTGTGGGGGAAAACAAGTGCAGGCTAACAATTGTTCCGTCATTATATTAATGACTTGGCAAGATATAAATAAAAGGAAGAAAAAAAGGGAGGGGGAGGGGGGGGGGGGGGAGGAAGAAAATGAGAACATGAAATTAGGAAAATAAATAATAAATGTTAAACCCTTCACCAGCGGCATATGAGAATCATTGTAACCCCTCTTGAAGACAGATCGATTCATATCGCCTGCTCCTAGGCTTTTCGTCCACTGGACCGGCATCATCAGGGAGACACGGCTGACAAATATCCTGGGTTCACACACACACACACACACACACACACACACACACACACACACAAACACACACACACACACACACACACACACACACACATATATGTATATATATATATAAAGAAAAGGGGAATGAAGAGGAAGGGAAACATATTATAAATGAAATGTACTTCACTAGCAGCATACGTGTTATAATGTGTCAAGCAGAACACATTGTCAGCTTGTGTTCCGTATAACCAGAAACTTTGTGTATGGGATGTCATGGTATGTAGGCTTATAGGGAAAGACCAAGTTCCGCTGATGAAGGGAGACCTATTACCTTTTTATACAGGCCTGGAGACAGAATGTTGTGTGTAATGTTCATCTCCGTAGGGTGTACTATCTTTGGTTGGACATAGAAAGGCAAGGACATCCGTGTTTGCTCCGCAGTAGATCTAAACGGTCTTCTATAACATCTTTTTTCTGAATAAGGGGATGTGAAAAAGTCATTTCATCACCAGGTTCGCAGGGAGACCTCGAAGAAACATAAACGTTAAAAGGTTCAGAGAGAGTCTGAGGCGCAGATCCAGAAACTGCACCGATGCAAAGAGGGGGAGTGTGTACTTCATCAGGAACTCGTCCGGTTCTTTCAAAAGATGGGTACAGCGCTGAGATTGACGACCTCTAAAGATGAGCTGGATGGTTAAGTTTGAACCTTTTGGAGACGTTTGGGGAATGTTTGTGGACATTCAGGGAGAAGTGACCTAAAACGGTCTAAACCAGACAAAGTGCACGCACTAATCAATGTTTTGACTGAGTGGCATTTTGTGCGATGTCTCGGCCATTGCGCTGTAGGCCTGCCTGACATGGGCATGCACCTTGCAATAACTTTCAATCCAAGGCGATCTTTACAGGGCACAGATCAGGGCAGACAACCCGAAGGCGGACCACAGACGTCCTGGTTGACAGTGTGGAGAACTGGATTGGTGACATCTCTAATCTTAGTGTCATCATCACCATCACCATCATCATCATCATCATCATCATCATCATGGATTGGTGACATCTGTAATCTTAGTGTCATCATCACCATCATCATCATCATCATCATCATCGTCATCATCATCATTGTTATGATTATGATGATGATAAACATAATTATTTATTTGTTTATTTATGTATTCATTTTTTTTAATATTATTAGAAATTGTGTTTCTATAGTGCCTATCCTCGGTTAGAGACAAAACTCTAAGCGCTTAAAAGTCTGCTCTTTCGTTTGCACAACAGGGTGCCTACCTGGGTAGAGCCGACTGAAGAGTGCCTGCCAGCGTTTTATTCAGGAGTTTCCCGTGCCTTTCAGTCAATATCAGATATTCAGTTTTCTTCCTTCGTTCTTTCGATCTTTCACGCAGCGTGCATGATATATGTGGCGTGTCATACATAGCACTGGCCAAAATGGACTTCTCTTCTGAAAGTTGGTGAAAGGATTTTACGTCTGTGCAAGATGTTACGCGTGCGTTCACACACAGACCCTCAATTTTATTGTCTCATTCGAAGGATTTTCAGGAAATGGAGTCAGAGCCAATGTTTACTGCCAGGGAAAAATTCCCCTGTACCAAAATGGCCTGGCGGAGATTCGAACCCTCAATCTCAGGATCACCAGAACTGCGAGTCCGGTTCCCTAACAAGTGAGCGCTTCCGGCCACCTTTTGTGGATGACAGAAGGCAGGGATCCTTGAAATCTCTGGCTGCCCCAACGTGCTTTGTAACAGTCATGCATGACGTGACTTACGTCTTCAAAATTGCTGGAGTAACATGGGACCATAGCAATACACCTCCAGCGGTCACGGCTCTGGGCTGACTTCTCCAGCTGAGTTCATGTCATTCTCGCTGCCTTCACTTCAGAATCGGTGCACCTGCACCATGTCTATCGTGGTCGTCCCACTGTCCTTATCCTCTGTGGGTTTCAGCGGAGTGCCTGTCTCGTGTTGTTGGTATGTTGTTCGTATTCTGCGTACTACCTAATGGAACGATGATGAATCACGTTTGCCGCCCCTCCCCCTCCTCTTCTCTCCCTCCCCCTTCCGTCCCGTTCTCTCTCTCTCTCTCTCTCTCTCTCTCTCTCTCTCTCTCTCTCTCTCTCTCTCTCTGTGCTTGTAACATAATCATTTTGGGAATGTTTTCTGTAACTTTGATAACAATCCTCAGGAAAAAGAGACCACTCTGATGGAAGAAGAGGATGAAACTAAGCTTCTGCTTAGTAATCCTACATCCAATGAATACAAAGAGAGTGCAGGACCTGGAAAAATTGTAGCAGAAATACCGAAGCATGCTAATTGGACTGTTATTGATACCCTTGTCCATCATTTACCCAACCTGCGACATACTGCCGCCTTCGTCGAGGAGACGGGGGAATTCATCTAAAAAATGACGAACGAGACAACAACATTTACCCAACTTTTTGAAAATGGCACCTTTCCAAAACTATGGGCTAACCATACCAATTCAGACTAAAGGAGATGCTACCAGTCCCGACAGCTGCCCTACGGCAGCATTTTACCAACATTTAGGGTAAAGTCTACGCTCAAATATTGCATGAAAGATTAACACATGGGCTGGAATGAAACAAAAGACGTGACTGAGGAACTAGCGGGATTTTAGAACTACAAGTGACAAACCCAGCACCATATAGCTACACTATACCCATCAGCACAAATATTTCCTTTGTAGAAGGAGGCTCTATATTGCATTGGTGGACTTCCGGAAGGCCTTTGACTCTGTATATTGTAATGCTCTGTGGAATGTAATTCGTAGCAGCGCTGTTAGCGGTACATTACGTATGGCCAATACAGCTGCCTACAACTCGGCGTGTGAAGAGTGAGTATCCAGAAATTTCAATTGCTGATATGGAGTTAAAGAGTTGAGTCCACAGTTGTTTTCTTTTTTTTTCCATAAAAGTTCTAGCAGTACGAGCAGTAGAACTGTCTAGTAAAGGAAGACATGGTAACCAGATGATACCTGGAACAGTTGAGGTATTTCTGTTATTGTTTGCAGGCGATGCGATTCTTTTATCGAGAACGGTAGGTTTGCAAAATCATGCAAACGTATTTAAAAAGAAGAAGCTGATCATTTGTGTTTAACAAATAACATTAAGAAGACAATTATCTCGGATTTTAGAATGAATGGACACCTGTCAGCACACGACATATGGTTTTATGAAAATGTGAACGTTCAAGCAGTGAATCCACATAAGTATTTAGGAATGATCTTTTCAACAAAATTTACATTCACTTACGCGTAGGAAGAATCTTTGAGAAGATTATTGCAATTGAGGTATTACTGCAATTCTGAAATTCTTGAGAGAGCTAAATTGTATTGACTACCGTACACACACACACACACACACACACACACACACACACACACACACACACACGCACGCACGCACGCACGCACGCACGCACGCACACACACACACGCACACGCACACACACATATATTATATATATGTGTATATAAACGTACTGTTTGTTGAAAATCGTGAAGCTCCTTCAGTGACGTTTCGCTTACCTGCAGAGGTATAGAAATATCCAGCTGACTGGTTCATTTTCAGTGTAATAACTGTGACAGATGCCTGTGTTGACTGCTGATGGGAATGAATGCAGGAGTTAAAGACTGGATAAATACAAACCCACTCTTTGTATGAATCTGGATCATAGAATGTGAGGGGTTCAAGTGTGTGTGTGTGTGTGTGTGTGTGTGTGTGTGTGTGTGTGTGTGTGTGTGTGTCCTTCATTTAACGTCTATCCACTATTCGTGATATTAGACCAAAAAAGAAAAAAAAAAAAGTGAATGTGTACGGAAGTAATTGCGAGCGTGCACATAATGTGTGTATGTGTATATGTATGGGTGCACGTGCACGCGAATGTGTGTGTGCGTGTGAGTGTGTGCGCGCGCGCGTGTGCGTGTGTGTGTGTGTGTGTGTGTGTGTGTGTGTGTGTGTGTGTGTGTGTGTGTGTGCGTGTGTGTGTGAGTATGTGTGCCTGTGTGTGTGAGTGAGAGAGTTGTGGATGTGTAAGTGTGTGAATATCTTTACACAAGTCATAAGTGAAGATTAACATGAAACAAAATACTTATAACCAACAACTAACTTATCAATTAAAGTCAAAACGGATGACAGTACTAAAGAAAAAAGGGAAAAAAAAGGAAAAAAAGAATAAACAAACAAAATCCTTTGCTTCCCCCCCCCCCCCCCCATTTTATCCACCCCACCCCCCTTCCTTTCTTATCCCCCGCAAACAAAGTTAATAAAAATATTATAAGTATTTTCCAATAGGGTGCGCTCTAAGTGTACAAAGAATTCGTACGTTAAAGCTGGTGACTGAAAAATGGCCTGCACAGTATTTTGCTTCAATACTGGAATGATTTTTTTCATATCATTGCATGAAACAATATGAATTGGAGTAATTTTGTTTCCACATACGCAAACTACGTTTTTTACATATTTTGTTTTAAATGCATTAAGTTTCCACCTGTGCATTAATGAGAGTAATTTTCTATTAAGATTAAAATTCTCTTTGATTCTTTTAATATCAAACTGTTCTTTATAAACGTGATCTACCATACTATATTCGAAAGCTTTCCAGATATGCGACTTAACTAAGTTACACTGTTCATGTACTGATAAGGGGAAATCAAACAGTTCTGAACCAAAACTATTTTTGGCTCCACGTTTAGCTGCCCTGTCTACTTTTTCATTATAATGAAAAGAACAATGTGAAGGAATCCAACAAAAAACTACATGGGTTCCTCTTGCAATCAACATGTGTATCATACAAATTATCTCTATGACCATTTCAGGTCTTGTGTGCAATTGAGAAACTTTTAATGCCTGAAGAGCTGATTTAGAATCAACACAGAACAGAATTTGAAATATTGTTTTTGGAAAGTTTAAAAGATAATTTAAAGCCAGGAGTATCGCTGTTAATTCTGCTGTAAATATCGATTTGTTAATTCCGATATAAAATGATTTCTCTACTCTTAAGTCTGGTATTAAGAATGCACAACCTGTTTGTTTATCAATGCACGAACCGTCTGTGTATATTTTCAAATAATTTGAATAGTTCTTTTCAATATGGCATTTGATACAGCTTGCTAACATGTTTATGTTTTCATCTTTTTTTTTTTTTTTTTTTTGGATATATTTTTTTATTTCTTTCCTCATTCTCTCTCTTCCATTCCACAGTTCCTTCTTTCTCTCATCTCCATTCTTTCATCAACATGATCTTTCTCTTTGCTGTACATTTCCGGATGCAAATTATCACATATTTTTTGTTGTTAATCATATTTGTACATGTTTGACATTATTGTAGTAAATAATCCGTGAAACGTATTAGAAACGAGTTATCTTTTTTATCGGCTTGAAAAGATTTGAGTGAGAGTTCAATGTATGCCGAGGAAAGGTTGTTTTCTTTTTGTTGGATATACACACATACACAAACAAACAAAAATCACTAAGCACAATCCTCTGAGTTCTTACAAACTACAAGCACATAAAGGCAAACAAACACACCCGCTCACTCCACTCACACCCCCTCCCGTCCCTACCCACCCACACCCCCACTTTCTCTCTTCTTATGAATTAATAATACTTAAACAATATACATAATTATACAATTTATAATAATGAAGTAATGTTTTCTCCGTGTGGTACCATGTGATAGCTGTTGTATATAACGCATAACATAATTATGTTCACTGTAATGATCCTTCAAAATATAGATTTAAACAGACGTAAGCATTTCCCAGCTGAGTGTACACACCAGCACCGAAATCCCGTCCATCAGTGTCTTTATATTTCTTTAACAATCAAAGGAAAGTTAATTATATGTTCTTCAGCCCGCTACCAATATGACATCGCTACACCACAGCCGTGCCCCGCCGACCAACCAACAAACCAACCTACCAGCTAAGTTGCCGATCGGCCTACGGGTCCCAGCCGCGGCATCGCCATGCCAGACAAGCAGCGGGCCACAGGCTACAACCACACTCAATGATATTTGAATACCTTATGAAATTACCTACACATCCTGAACATATCCTCTCATGCACGTATTAAATCCAGGTATCTTATGATTTTGATTATCAATTTTCAAATAATACTTCATAATTGATCCAATTAGTGTTAAATTTTTGCAGATTCAATTGTACAGTTGCTATGTATTTTTCAAGATTATATCTTCTCTTTAGTATTTTTAGAAATACTGTTATTGAAGGCTTACATTTGTTTATTTTACAGCTAAAAATGTAGTATTTGGCTATCAGTATTATAAGATCGAATGTAGTATCAGTTGTGGAATTGTCATCTGCTCCAAATATTATTGTGTTTTCAGTCAGAGACAGATTATTCGCTATTAAACACTTTCCTTTTATTAATTCTTGCAATGATTTCCAGAAATCATTGACGTGTATGCATCTCCAGAACATATGTTCAATGCTGTCTTTTTCCTCTTCACAGAAACTACAGTTATAACTTTCTACTATTCCCATTTCTTTCAGAGCTACATTAGTTGCAATTATTCGATGCACTATTCTCATTTGCATCCATTTTAGCTTAATATCCTTAATTTGATGAATTTTTCTAAAACATTTCTTCCAAGGTATCTGTCTATTCAGCTTCTCCGTCCATTTTGCACAACAGTTTGGTTCCCAGTTATCTTTTACTATAATTCTGTAATAAGTTTTGGAACCTTTATCTACAGAATATATTTTCTTTAATGCTGTGCTGACTTCTGCTTCAATGTTATCTTTTATCTCATTCTCAAATCCTTGTTCCCTGATGTATCGTTTAATGGATAATATACATCCACCATAAGATAGGAAATCTATTTCAATGTTATACTTTGTTCTAAATTCCTCATGGGATAGTGAATCTCCATTTGCTTGAAACAAATCAGATACTCTAAATACATTTCTATTGTTCCAGTTTTTGTGTTTTATTAGTTTATTTCCTATTTTAAAATGTTCATTGTAAAGGATTGGTTCTGCAAGTAGTTCTCTAGCATTTTCTGGTTTTATTTTATAATAGAACTGCTTATACGACATGAATACATGTTTCCAGAAAACATTGTCTTGAGTGGTAATGCACAGATGGTTTGGAGAGTACTTCTCAATGTTCTCAATAATTGGGTATGAAAAGATCAACATGTCTCTCCATCTGTGTGTTGTTTGTCTCAGTCTTTTTATCCATGTTAATTTTAAAGCAGTGATGAGAGCATTTATGTCAGGTAGATTCAACCCACCATCCTGTACATCTTTAATAACTGTTTTTCGACTAATTCTGTCTTGTTTTTTATTCCATACAAACCAGTAACATAAGTCTTGTAATTCTTTAACAAATGTGTCAGGTGGATTTGGAAGCATCAACCATAGGTAAGTCAGTTTTGACAGAATTAATGATTTTAAGACAGCAATTCTTCCTAAAGGGGTAATGATTCTCTTTAGCCAAATTTTAAATAGTGCCTTCACTTCTATCATTCTATCTTTGTAGTTTCTTTTTTCCATGTGTGTTAAGTCCTGAGTAAACCAAATTCCTAATATTTTGAATTCTTTTGGATTCCAGATCATCTTTAAATGTTCCATATATCTTATTTCACTATGCTTTTGTCTTCCAAGCCAAATTACTTGTGTTTTCTCTTTGTTTAAGAATAAACCTGATGTTTTCCCAAACCTATTGAGAATCTCGATAGATTTTTCAAATGATTTCTTATTCCCTGTGTTCATCAGTTGAGTGTCGTCGGCAAATTGTGATATCTTGTGTTCTTTCTCCCCGATTTGTATACCTTCAATACTATTTTCTTCTTTGATCATTACGGATAATATTTCTGCACATAATACGAAGATATATGGTGAAACTGGATCTCCTTGCCTACAACCCCTTTCTATTGAGAACCATGGTGATGTTTGGCCATTTACGATAACAGTAGACTTAATGTTTTTGTAGAATACTTCTATCCATTTACATATATCTTTACCTAAACCTACAGCCTCCAGCACTTTGTGCATAAAATCCCAATCTAACGAGTCGAACGCCTTTTCGAAGTCTAAATTAATTAGCATCCCTGGGATATTATTTATGTTGAGATGGTGTATTATGTCATAAATTAACCTAATGTTACTACCTATGTATCTATTTGGGACAAATCCTGTCTGGTCTTCACTAATCAGTGATGGAAGGACCTTTTTAATTCTGTTAGCAATACAAGTGGCGCCAATTTTGTATATAAGGTTTAAAAGTGAAATAGGTCTCCAGTTTTTTACATATTCTTTTGGTTTTCCTTCTTTGGGTATACAGATTATAATACCTTCTTTCTGGGTGTTTGATAGTTCGCCTTCTCTGAAACTTTCATTTAGAGCTCGGGTTACAAACACGCCGATTTGTTTCCAAAAAGATTTGAAAAACTCAGCTCCAAACCCATCCGATCCAGGGCTTTTTCCGTTCTTCATATTTTTCAATGCAATACCTGCTTCTTCTATTGTTATTTCACCTTGTAATGATTTAGTCTGTTCTTCTGTTAGTTTCGGTATCTTATTCACCAAATCTTCAATATTGCATTTCACAGTTGATCTTTTTCGGTATAGATCCTCATAAAAATGTTTTACTGTAACTTTTATGTCTTCTGGTTTGTCCAGTATATTACCTTGTCCATCCAGTAGTTTTACAATTTGTTTGCTAATAAAGTTACGCTTTTCTAAACTGCAGAAATATTTCCACACATTTCCATTGTGTTTTTTAGATTTTTTGTTTTTTATTTTTGGGATCGATTTATCTGCTGCTGTTAGGATAAATCTGCAGAATTTATCATACTGATTGTCTATATTTTCTTCAGTAGAATAATCTAAATCTATGTTTTTAAGGATGTCTTTGAACAGTGACCAATCTGCACACTTGTAATTATACTTTGGAATAACATCTTCTGTGTTTTCTTCTTCTTCTGCTATGTTATTTAAAGATATTATGACTGGAATATGATCTGATCCTAAAGAGTCATCTCCCGTTTCCCACACTGCGTTGACTACCAATGATGGAGATACAAAAGTTAAATCAATGGCTGAGGGATTATGGGTAGATATATCTGGAATACGAGTTATGTTTCCATTATTCAGTATGTAAAGAATAGAATCCGCTATGTTATCTAACAAACGATTATTAGAAATATAGGAACAACTCTTATCCCAGAAAGGGGCATGTGCATTAAAATCACCCCCAATAACCCACTTATCCGTTTGATCTTGGAACCCTTTCAACCATTCAGTGTTCTTATTATCAGGACCTTTTGGAAGATAAATTGAAGCAACATTAAGAATCAAGGATGAAGTGAACTTAACCATAGCTGCACAGCATGACACAGAGGAAATATTATACACTGGTGGAGTTCTTTCACAAAAGTCCAGGTCTTCACGCACATAAATGGCTGTTTGCACTCTGTCTCCACATTGTTCGTAAACCGGAGGGTGGTAAAATCCAGGTAGATATGGTAATTTATCACAGCTCACATTTAAAGATTGTAGTAATAAAACATGAAACTTATTTGCTACTACATATTGATTTAAGTATGATAGATTTTTCGTTATAGAACGACAATTCCACTGTAGAAATGTAATGTTTGGCTTTTTATGTGCTTTCATTTATATATCACAATAATTGATATCATTTAGACATTAACTATCTTAGAGATGACTATAGATGAAAACAGAAAATCTTGATGATTGACTGTAAACAGCTGAGAGTCAAAGTACGACCAGTTTAGTAGAACCAAGGACGTGGAAAAGGCGGAGGGTGAAAACCTTGGCAACTGTAACGAAAGGCTGCGGGTCTCCTCCGTGGCTTTTCCCAAAACATTCCATGCAGGTGTTTGCCCAGGGTCCTCGCGATGGTGCTCGCTCCTCTGGTCGTGGGGTGAACGTCGTCAGCTGTCAGTACTCTTCTGTCTTCCATCCTCAACTCGTTAAAGGAGACGAAAGTAATGTCGTTTTCTGTCTGTAGTTTCTGTCTTGTCATTGCGTTGAACAGATCTTTCTTAATGTCTAGTGTTTTATTTTTGACAGGAGCCACTTGACTTACTACGATTTTGGCTTTGGGAAATTGACCTTTGGCCTCCTTGACGCATTTCTGCATTTCCGTGCTGCATTTCTCCGGATCTTTCCCCTTCAAATCGTTCACTCCTACATGCAGAACTACACATTCGGGTTCAGGATTCAGAGATACTTTTGCCTCGTTCAGAGCGCGTGTGCAATGCTCAATCTGATACGCTTTTCTCTTTGCCACCTGCAGACCGTATGACAGGCCAAGTCTCCGTGCATCAACCTTCTTCATGATACTGTCATGTATCAGGAGGACACGTGGCAAGTCGCCACCAGATGTAGAAACAGAATGGGATACGTTTTTCTTTGTTGTGCCAGACTGTTTTTCTTTGACGTTTTGTTTGTGTGGAGACTTGGAGTTTTCTATCTTTTGTTCCACAGATGTGTTACGCAATTTCGCAGAACCTTGTTTGACGTTGCTTTGATTCTTTACGTCACAATTCAGTTTTTGTTCTTTGTGGTTTTGTTTCATTCGGTTATTTTCTTTGCTTGGCCTAATGTACGGCTCGCACAATTCATCCACGCCCTTGTTGTGTTGGGAAGGAGATTTTGCCGGCAGCGATGTTGATGCAACTTTTGCATAAGAGCGGTGAGGCGTTGCGAAGGATGTTTCGGTCGATTCGGTCTGAATGGCGACACTTTCGCTTTTCGTTATCTTGAGATTCGATTCAATTATTTTGGTCTGTTTTTCAACTATTTTCTCTAGACTCAAGATTCGTTCGCTCAGAGTCATTATGAGAGCTTTGAGATCGTCCGTGTTACTTCCCGCTTCTCTTTTCGGGCTGTCTTCTGCGGGGCCTTTATTGTCGGCAGGCGTACCGGACATTTTTGTTTGGGTTACTAAACGGTCACCCCCGCTTCGAATATTCGATTGGCTTGTTACAGTCGACTGAACATTTTGCAAACTGCTGTTAGTTTTTTCTATTGGCAAAGTTGATGGCTTACCTCTTGCATTTCTTGTTTTTGTCATCCTGGTCATCATTTTTTTAAACTTTACAAAAAACTCAGCTAGCTTCTGCTCTAGTTGTTGACCGTGGCCGCCATCTTGCGTGTCTCCTCACGTGTGTGTGTGTGTGTGTGTGTGTGTGTGTGCGTGTGTGTGCGTGCGTGCGTGCGTACGTGCGTGCGTGCCTGCATGCGTGTGTGTGTGTGTGTGTGTGTGTGTGTGTGTGTGTGTGTTGTGTGTGTGTCTCTGAGCGGGTGTCTATGTAGGTGTCTGTGTCTGTGTGTGCATAAATGAAGGTATGTGACATGCGCGCACGCGGGCACACACACACACACACACACACACACACACACACACACACACACACACACACAAACGCGCAGGGACATGTGCGCGCGCACTCACCTACACACTAACGGACACACATACATTTCCATACATTTCGCTTTAATGACGTCTGCAGCTTTTATTCACATAAAACTGCTGTATATTAAACAGTTCGATTAAAACGTCTCGGCTGAAACTGGAACGAACTTAAGAGAACAAAAAAATCTCAAGACTTCACGCGAACTTCCGCTGACGTGGATGCGCTCAGCCAATAATAGCTCCCAGCGACGACGGAATGAGCACGTGATCAATGATGTGGACGACGCCATTATCGCAGTCAATGTCTGCCTGTTCCAGTTCAGCGATGTGATTCAGGTGAATGTCCGTGTCTGGTGACAGAGGTGATGAAGAAATGGAGAAAGGCTGACTGGTAATATTACTACTATGATAACATAAGATAAGACTGGGCCCTATGATCCGCCATTCAAAGCGTTTCCTCTTCTTTTCTACACCGTTCGATCATCCAGCTGTTGAGACAGTCAGATTATTTGCAGTGAAACGATACGCCTGAGTTAACTTTGTCATGGAGAAAGCGATTGTTCTGAGGAAAAACAGAATGTTTTCAACAAAGCAAACGTTATTTTCGGGCAGGGCACCACACCCCATTTCATCCCACCCAACCCAGCTCAACCCAAGCCTTGCCCCCCGCCACTTTCCAACCTCCCCAGCCCAACTCACACCACACCACACCACACATCAAACTACCACACCGCGCCACACCACACCACACCGCACAGCACCACACCACACTACACTGCACTATACTACACTACACTTTGCTATACAACACAACACTACACAATACTTCGCTACGCTAGACTGCACACTAGACTCCACTGCACTCCGCTCCCCTCCCGTCCACTCCACTCCACTGCAACACTGTAAATGCAATGAAACATAAAACAGTATGATACAATACAACACAACACATGTAAGACAGTGCAGATCGATGTCATACGGTAAGATACAAAGCAGCGCAAAAGCAATGCAGTGAACACAATACAAGACAACACAACTCAAAATTCAGCACAACAGAACGGGATAGAACACAATGCAGCATAACTCACTGCAACAAAACATAACGCAACATGAAATAATGCAGTAAGACGACACGA
>CM065720.1:61577062-61579562 GCA_033310375.1 Conus canariensis | reverse complement strand
GACATAGGATATGCGGCTTAACTCCACTTTCTCCCATTCCCTCGTCCTCCCAACCGCGATTTTTCATGACCTCGTTAAAAGAACAAGAAACATTGTAGAACAGGTTTCATTCACGAACAGGGTAGGGGAACTGGAAAGGGGGGGGGGGGGGGGGGTGTTTGGAGGGAGAAAGCGAAGCGAACTTGGGAGACAGGCTATGGGGCTTAACTCCCCTTTCTCCCATTCCCTCGTCCTCCCAACCGCGACTTTTCATGACCTCGTTAAAAGAACAAGAAACATTGTAGAACAGGTTTCATTCACGGACAGGGTAGGGGAACTGGAAAGGGAGGAGGGGGGGGGGGGGGTTGGAGGGAGAAAGCGAAGCGAACTTGGGAGACAGGCTACGGGGCTTAACTCCCCTTTCTCCCATTCCCTCGTCCTCCCAACCGCGACTTTTCACGACGTCAACAACAACAACAATAAGAACAATAGCAACAACAACAAAAACAGCAACACAATTTATCTATCGACTTTCTTTCAAAACGCCTACATAGAACTAAGGTTTGAGTCTATTCCTTGAAAGCCGAAATACATTAAACAAAACCAAGATTTGTCCACTTCTGAAGAGTCTAAATGCACTAAACACGTGTGCTTGTGAGTGTGTGTGTGTGTGTGTGTGTGTGTCCGCGCGCGCGCTGTCCTGTGCGTTGGTGTGTGTGTGTGTGTGTGTGTGGTGTGTGCGTGCGTGCGTGCGTGCGTGAGTAAATGCGTGCGTGTGTGTGTGTGTGTGTGTGTGTGTGTGTGTGTGTCTGTGCGTGCGCACGCGCGTGTGTGTGTGTGCGCGCGTGCGCGCAACGTTTGTGCACGTGTGTGTGTCTTAGGAAGTCCTTCTATGATTTGTGTGTCTCTTGTCTCCACGTGTGCGACTTGCCCGCTAGGTGAATGGATAGCCCAGCAAAAGCAGCATGCTATAGTGGCGGAGAGACATGAGTCTTGAACCGTTTGGCGATGGGAGCAAGAGACAATGGATCCTTCACATAACCCCCTCAGTGGTGACCGAACGCAGGACATGCATAGCTTGCTCACCACACTGATGACTCAGATGAAGCCTGACCCTGCTAGTCCGTCCCAGCTGTGGGAGACACTGGAGGCAGCTGAGGCGGAATGTGTGCAGTGATGTTACTGACGGACGCACAAACCAACACTTGCAGACGAAAACAATCCTCCTCTCGCCCCACCCACCCACTCTCCTCTCCCCACGCGGTTGAACAATCAGTAAGTCAGTCATCACTAAACTTTCTTCTTCGATGATCTCACTTTCTACGGTCCATGTTTTTAATGACCGTCACTCTACAGACCACACACGGCTTTCCGAGGGCTGTCTGTCAAACGGACACAGGAAAAAAGAAAACGAAGAAACAAACGAACAAATAAGCAAACAAACAAACAGAAACCGCCTTCCAATCACAAAACAAATTAGACCGCCCAACAATAAAAGCTGTCATGACATGGTAGCTAAACTATCGACATCTTACAATGAATAACATCCAGGCTGCACTGAGAAAGCCGAGCTTGCTCCTTAATTTATTAATCCCCCCCCCCCCTCCCCCCCAAAAAAAATCGTTAAAATTGAATGAAAGACATATCAATGTCACAACAGCACACGAAAGTCCATAAGGGGCAAACAAGCACTTGTAAAAGGGACAGCTGGTATCCACTTTGGACGATGGTACAGTCTATACGACCTAGTCGTAACATTGGAACAAACCGCTGATTGGTGGGTCATGAACTAGCTACCAAAGGGAAAAAATTGTTCAAGAATGGAAAAAAAAGGGAAAAAAGAGAGAAGGAAAAAGAAGAAAAAAGACAGGAGAACGATCCACAAAAATCAGGAGAACTGTAGACAACAGTATAGAAAGACTAAAAAAAAAAAAAAAAAAAAAAAGGGGGGGGGGGGGGGCATTCAAAATGAGTGACAGGAAAGAGGAAGTAACTCGCGCATAACCCCCGGAAGGCGGGAAAGCTGTATGTACTGAAAGGGTTCCCGGCATTCCTATGGGAACACTAGAACAAAAATATAGATAGATAAATAAACAGATAGCTAAATAAATAAAAAGAACAGCTTTACATAATACATTTATAGGACACGCTAGAACCGACAGCTTCTTTTTCGCCGCGTTCCTAAGTCATCCCAACCTGTCCAGTCTTGTAGGCACGGATCGAATGGCCGTTGAGCGTGTGCAGAATGCGACCGTCGTCTATATCCCAGCTGAAGACTTCACCTTGGATGACGTGGTATTTGACGACGTTACTGAGGGTGGTTGCGTCACTGGTCAATAGCGCCAGATCCGCGGAGGGGATCTGACCGAAGGCGTCATTGGTAGGAACCAGAATGGTGTAGGGGCCTGGACGAAGAAACAAAATTTAGGAATTTTTCATCTTTATCAACTGTTTACTTTTATGTTTATTAGTCGATTTATCCCCCTACTTTCCCTCCCCTTTCCCCATGACTCCCTGTTCC
>CM065720.1:61549562-61572062 GCA_033310375.1 Conus canariensis | reverse complement strand
CTCCCTGAAATTGGAAGGAAGCTGTTGCAAACAGTGAAACACTGCGTTGCCATCGATCACAACCAGCGTCGCTTCATGGGGAGGTAGAGTGGCATCTTCCATATCTTTGGTGAGGTAGTTGAACCCTTTTACTTTGTCGGTCTTGGCAAGGAAATCGTCAGCAGTGGCAATACTGTACGGTACAGGAGTAAGTTGGTATGTCATCAACTGTTTCAGATCGAGTTGAACACCTACTTCCTGTGCCTTCACAAGGAGTTGAAAGGCACGGTTCCCTTACTGTTTGTATTCCACAACCATCTTCTTGGTGGTCTTCATGTGGACGGTTTTGTTCATCGATGCTATCGTTTTCAGGTTTAGCCGCATGACTGGTTCAAAGAAATTGTCATTTCATCAGTCTCCTTCACGCCTCCTTCACGGCTTTACCAGTTTTTCCTGCCCTCAACACATTATGCTGAATGCCGGCTGGGACAGATGCTCCAGATGACAGGGCGATAAGTCTGACCAGGGCTTTCTCACAGAAAGGGTCGATGAAACGTTTGATTGCATCCTGAGTCTTCATAACGTTGCTTTCGCTCTTCACTATCTCAGAAGGACGCAAGTCACGATATCTACTGCCAACCTCATCACCTTGTGCCATGCCAGCCATGTCGAGAGTTGCATGAAGATACTTTGACTTCTCATGGGTTGTCCTGACCCATCTTTGGTAGGCCTCCTGGTTCGACAGCAGTTCCGTGAGACCAGCGCCACCTCCGCCAGCTCCTCCTCGGCTTTTGACGTGCTTCATGAACGTTTCTTCCATGGTGTTGTCCACTGCACTGCGATTGCCAGGAATGAAGGACCTTGCCACGCTGAAAGCACCTCTCTGCAGCATCTCTTTGGCTCCAGGATGTGACAAGTCAATGTTTGCCAAGAAGACTGAGAAGGTCAGGTAGCGTGCGTAGGTTTGTCCACCGAAACTGAAGAAGAAGTTTGGCATTTGGGACATCGTTTGTGCGTACAGCAGGATGTCGTTGATTTTGACAGCCTCAAGGAGCGCTAGGACAAGCCATACATGATCGATGTACGACAACCAAAATTGTGCAGTTGGTCCAAAGGTTCCTTCTCTGACTCTATCTCTAAACTGTTCGTACTCTGCCATGAAACTGAAGATAGCTTCATCTTGCTGAAACTCAGTCAACGTCTCTTTTGAGAAGAAACATGAGGCTGTCTGGAGTTTGATCATGCTGTCTTCTGACAGTGTCGGAAATGACATGTCTTCATCTCTGGTTTCAAGATATCTTTCCAGCAGCAAGCGTTCTAGACTCTCAAGCATTGTCTTATGGCAGAACAATGCTCGTTCATATGTTTGCCAGACAGCACCCTTGCCGAGAACCAGAAGAGATCAGACCTGCCTTCAGAAGGATATCTCCGAACCCAGAACCATCCAGCTTTTCCCCAAGCATCTTGAGGTACGCACAGGCAAGGTGGAAAGTACCGATCAGAATAATATGCTTCTTGTACCTGTCAGGTTGGTCCCCGACGATCTGGTAGGCTTTCATACAAACCCGAAGATCAAACGTAGTGATAACGTACTCTTGTCCAACCTCTCTCGTGGCCTCCTCTGCAAGTCGCAAGCACTCCTGGACTGTCTTGTACTCGGTGATTGGGTGATGGATCACAGGGTAGTAGACCATTGTCGTCTTCTTTGCCGGGTTCTGCCCACACTATGAAATGAAGCCAGCCCACACTGGTATTTCCTGATCTGACATGCTGCTGTATTTCCAGAGAAGAATCCAGCGGAGGTTTGAACTTTGAATTTTCTTGAGAGCATCTTCACCTCCATCAACTGTCCAGTGCCTAATTGCAATAGGTGGGCTTTTCCGCTGGTTTACGAAGCATTCCGGTAAATCCTCTTGTGTCAAATGCAGAGATTGCAAAGAAGAAGCTGTCATATCCTACGTATCAGAAGAGTCGCTTTCTACTTGTGCCGAGGGAAGGGACTCAAAATGATGAATTTGTGGTTGATTTAAATACAGTCTGACAGATGTCGCCATGAAACAGAATGCCTTCCAGTGCCAGCATCTGAGAACAATCATCAACATACACACACACACACACACACACACACACACACACACACACACCACACATACACACACACGCACACACGCACGCACGCACGCACGCACGCACGCACGCACGCACGCACGCACGCACGCACACACACACACACACACACACACACACACACACATATGCGCTCACACTTGGAAAGTGCACATAAACTTTTTTCAATTAAAAGACCAATGTGAATTTGTAAAGAATTAAATTTGTGTCGAAGCCAAATAGGGGGTAGGGGAGATAACCCGGCAACAGAGGACATCAGCATAAGCCCATGGTGATGTGGCATAGCTCAAAACAATCACAAGAGAATGTTCTTTGAAACTGTGGTGTACTTTGTTTCTAATAAGTTGCACAGTTTTCGAGAGAGAGAGTTTATTGCAAACATTTTGGCCAATTTACAGTTCGCAACGTGTGACATACGGTGGGTACACACGTAGCTTTACTGCGGTCATCTTATTGCATATATTATCGTTCTGATTATTGCGTATCGTGCAGAAGGCATTACTGTCAACAAAAACATAAGGAAATTCCGGAAGCTCAAATAACAAAGACACAGGTGATCACCAAACTTATGAAACGTTTCGGACCGACGAAAAGCAGCCGCGGCACCTGAGATGGGTAGCCTTCAAAATTAAGCCGGACGGGACAGTGCGTCCCAAGATTTTTTTATGTTAACATGCTTTTTCGTTATCTATACACTCTAAAGCATCAAAAAATACATATGACAAATTTATTAGGGGGGGGGGGGGGGTGAAAGGTGGACCGTTTCTCGTGACGGACTATTGTGTTGGTGTTTGTGACGGCGGGGATGATGTAGATGATGCTGATGATGCTCATGATTTTCCTGGTATTATCAGTAACATTTGGCTGGGCAAAGGTCTGGACATTTGACCCGTGTGGGGCGAAGGAGGCTCTGTCAGTACAACTTGTATCTTCTCCTGGAAATTTTGCACCAGTGGGTTTCTCACTACTATCACTCTCTCTGACTTTGTCTTTTTTGTTTTGTTTAACTCCTTTCTTTGCTGTAGTCCACTGTTGTTGGTTTTCGTTTCGTTCGATTGTTTTGTGTGTCTTTGTCACGCTTTCTCTCGTCTCTGTTCTAGACGGTTTTTGTTTTTCCCCCACTGCTTATAATCGATAACATGCCAGTGTCTTTGCCTACTGTCCAGAATGGACACTAGCTGCCCGCAATACAGTGTCCATTGGCCCAAATAGCTTGCTTAGAATTCTTTTGTTGTTGTTGTTGTTGTTGTTGCATTCAAATGGTTTTCATGCTTTTAGTGAAACAGGAGTGAAAAAATTTACGCGGAATGCCTCGCGCCTCAGGTATGGCTCAGTTTCATCTGTTCTAAAAGAATTAAATAAAAATGCAGAATCTATGATTTGTTGTTATAAATAAATAAATAAATTCATATATAATTTTTTTTCAGCAGCACTGGATATTTTTTTTAACGAAGGGCTGAAAAAGCCATGTGCTGATTTAGTCATAAAAATATAACTTTCAAAACTAGACTGAACATCTAGCGGAAACCAACGCTGTATTGCAGAGACTAGATCCACTTCTCTGATAAGAACGTGATCAAGATGAGCACAAAGACACGTACATGAACCTCCTTTTCAGCCTCGGTCCACCGTCCGGTTACCACAGGGGCCAAAAGGTCACGTCCCACCTGGGCCTAATCCACCGGCATTATCTCTACCCACTTGGCAACCAAGAAAAAGAGTTCAGAGTGCATTCCCCGTAACCCGCTTCTCAAACATAGGAGGAAAGGTGGAACAGACCACAATACCCGTGTTGTTTTTAGGTCTTTGACTGTGTGGAACTGCAAAACTGAGATGATGTGGTTGGCTGCCGTGCCGTTGCTGATGGGGATGCTGTCGGTTGCTGATGGCGCGACGACGCTTGGTTATGCGGTGTCTGGCACCACGATAGCGGACCTGCTGACCACTGCCGGCCTGATGGACACGCTCAACAATGGTGGTACGCTTGTTACGCTAGGGGTTGGAACGGAATTTTGAATGAAAACTGAGAGAGACAGAGAAAGAGAGAGAGAGAGGGGGGGGGGAGGAGGGATGGTAGTGAGAGAGAGAGAGAGGGGGGGGAGAGGGGGAGGGAGGGAGGGATGTGGTGGGGAGAGAGAGAGGGGGAAGGCGGTAGAGAGAGAGGGGAGAGAGAGAGAGAGAGAGAGAGAGAGAGAGAGAAGAAGAAGAAGGAGGAGGAGGAGGAGGAGGAGGAGGAGGAGAAGAAGAAGAAGAAAAGGAGGAGGAGGAAAGGAAAGTGGCGACTGAAGAGGACGGTAGGATTAGGAGAAGGAGGAGGAGGAAGTACAGGTTGAAGAGGAGGCTAGGAGGAGGAAGAGAAGGAGGAGGAGGAGGAGGAGGAGGAGGAGAAGAGAGAGAGAGAGAGAGAGAGAGAGAGAGAGAGAGAGAGAGAGAGAGAGAGAGAGAGAGAGAGCGCAAAAGGTGTGAGACAATGATATAGTACCGTGGTAGCGGCAGAGGGGGAAGTAGAAATGATGTTTACAGCCTAGCCAGCCACGTCACTGGGAGAACAGAAGGACTGTTCTGGCGCCATTTTCTGCACGTTTGTTTTCATCCTATTTTCACCTTTCTGTTTTTTTTTTTTTTTCTCCTCCCATCTCCTTCAATCCTATTGCAGTCATCATCAATATGATCATGATCATCATTCACAAATACCATGGCCAGAACCTTCATCATGGATCGTCTTATCATTATCATCATTAGCATCTCCATTAAACACCACTGATGCCACCACACCAGCAGCCGCAGCAGCAGCAGCAGCAGCAGCAGCAGACATAACAGAAACAGCAGTAGCAAAAACCTTGTCTTAGCAGCAACATTGTCTAGTTAATACTAAGAACAGCACAAGGAAGAAAAATATATTGCCAGACACAGAAGCAGAAGCAGGTGCATTGCCTTGATGATATAACTGGTGCTCAGTGATAGTAGTACACTACTTCAACGATGACGACTCTCAACATCACCCCTACTAACACCACACCCGCCGCCATTATCATGACGACAAGGTCCAGCGAACGCCACGTTTACGGACCGCTTTCTTTCCACACTCACTCGCCTTTAAACATAAATTTCTCTCTCTGATATTTTCTTTCCTCAAAACATCAAAGTGAATTTCATCAGAAACCCCCCTGGATGATCATCAAATGCCAAATAATGACACAAATATGCATACTTGAACTATTTGGATTCTAACGGAAAGAAGCTCTTTTCACAAGGAAGCTGTCTACACAGGTTTCCAATACATGTCCCTCGGGTTAAACTTAAGGTTTGCCCAATGTGACAACGATAACGTTGTTGCCGACAACAACGAACCTCAGTGACGTCAGCACGCTTTGTCACAGGTCCATTTACACTGTTCATCCCCTCTGACATGTATCTGACGCGCTTCCTGGCGGCCAATCAGATAAGCCTGGCCTCGCTGAAGCAGGATCCGGCCCTAAAAGATCTCCTCCTCTTCCACGTCGTCAACGGGACCATCTCTCGTCAGGAGCTCTACAATGAGCGCATGCTCACTGCCCTCAACGGGGAGAACATCCGGGTCAACAATTATGCAGGAAATGTGTGTAATTTGTGTTGATTTTCCTTTGTTCTCATTACAATTTCGAGATGTGACATGTTTGTATGGTTATTTGTTTATTTACTTATTGTTCATTTTTGAAAATGCGTTCATTACTTTATATTCTAATATTTATTTATTCTTGTTTGGTAAGTCAGTAATTACTGATTAGGGTGTATGGGGTGTCCGTAAGAGGTAGCATCTCTGGTGGCAGTGGGCGCTTGCCAAGTTCTTCTTAGGGCTGCACGTCCATCTTTAGTCCTCACAAGGCGCTTAGCTCTGGTTCTTTGCAGAAGTTAGCCTGCGACGGCGGCCACACCCCGGGCAACAGCTTTGGCAGGCTGGAAGAACCAGGTGAGGGTAGCCGACGGATCTCAAACCCTCGGTGAGGTAGGACTTGTCTACCTAAGCATGTGAAAACAGGCAGGTGTGGGTATAATGGCAGCCATGGCTGCAAACCTGCACACAGGCGGCTCAGGCCATATGGTCATTATCCACTGAACTGGAGCAGTGGTGGAGTTGGGCAGCTACCTGAGCGATTGAGCAGCCCTTTTTAAGATAGCACTGCTCACCTCGATAGCATGAGGAAGGGTGTAGAAAGGGTGCCTTAAACTTTGCCTGCTCTATCCTTCCCAATCCAGCCTACCGCAGCTGGAGGGGACCCTACTACAGTGGTCGAAACTCAAAGAAGAAGACGAGGATTATTCCTCTCACCCTCGGCACGTGGAACGTGCGCACCCTCCTGAATAGAGACGATGTAAACAGGTCTCAGAGGTAAACAGCTTTTTCTGAAAAAGAACTCGCCAGGTATAACATCGACATCGGAGGTTTGAGTGAGACCCTGCTTGCGGGACAGGAGGTCTTCCACATTCCCTGTCCAAGCTGTCTCCACACATATCATGCATGCATAGACTTGATCAGCCACCTGCGAACCCACAAATCGTCTCACTCCCCTCAACCCCACGATGAATGAAGTGGTCCTCGTCGACTCGACGGACGAGCAACAATTACTGACAGATTGTCAGGTCACAGGTGACCTCCCCTGCCACAGAAGACCATGTGAACCCGGCCATTACTGTCTGCCACGTGTGGGGAGTAAACCCAACAAAACAAACGAACAAACAAACAAAAAATCCGACCCGGGAGGGATGAACTCCGATGTGTTCGATTCTTGTCCAACAAACACCATGGAAGATGAAAATACGGAAATCATACTGGATAGATCGAAGACCAGGTGTACAATGACCACGCCACCCATTGACCTCCGCCAGGGAGGACGGGAAAAGTGTGCTATGGTGGTGGAGGGGATGGGGGAGGTAATTTTTGAGTATACATGGAAGAGAAATGATCACATTATTTGAGTATACATGGAAGAAAAATGATCAAATTTCCCACCTGGAATGTAAGAACACTCACCCAAGCTAGAAAACTGGAAGAACTAATCAACGAAACGAACAGAGTTTCCTGGCATATTCTTGGCTTCTACGAAGAGAGATGGACGTACGATGCAGATCTAGGTCAGTCAGGCACTTAGGTATCCGTTCGCCTTCCTTCACTGATACGTCGCCAAAGTACTCCAGATGTGCTCTTCACAAGCTTGACGTCATATTTTGATAAAGCATACTCCCCCCCCCCCCCCCCCCCCTCGATCTTTGCATCCTTTATATATATAATATAATTTTGGCAACAATGTGAAATTTTCGTCGCATTCCTATAATTTTTGTAAAGCTCTGTTATTATTGAAACGGGAGAAACCGTTTTATTTGCTGCTTTGCTTGCTAGATTCATGAAATATGATGCATTCATTTAGCTACATCTGGTATATTCAAATGTGCTATATCGTGGTTCTATGTTTAGTGTCATCATAATATTTAAAAAATCTGTAAACTGCGCGGAAAAAAACAGCATCGAACTGCCCTATCTTGATAGAAAATAACACAATACTCATTGTGATATATTGCATATAACTTCATTTACCTTTTAAACCACTGTGTATTGCAATGATTATAGGTGACTGAAATGTTGATTAAAGGAAACGTTCAGTGTTGTATGGGTAGGAATGTTGGGTATATTAAATTGAGGTATACCTACATAGCCATTCGGTGATACTTTCACGGATAAAAAGTTCTATTTATTTATCATTTTGCAAAAATTGGCTATGCTAGCACTCATGAAAGCCAACAAAATAGCAATGTCGACGTTTCCAGTGTGCACACACACACACACACACACACACACACACACACACGCATACACACGCAAACACACACACACACACACACACACACACACACACACACACACACACACACACGACACACACACACACACACACACACACACACACACACGCGCATACACACGCAGAGAACTATAAAATAGGCACTCTGGCTCACCCACCTCCGCCAGCTCCAACCCGCTGAAGCCGGTTTCGCTGTTGCTCCGCCGGCTTACCCAGAGTGCCTATTTTATAGTTCTCTAATAGTAAACACTTTACAAACATACATAATGTGTAGGATTATCTGTTTTTAACACTAATTTAGAAAACTTTTGAGACTTAAGTTTTTGCTTAATCCTTCGTTTTTCTTGATCGTTTTCAATAACATCATTTTCACGCATACATTCATCAAATGCGTCTCTGTCTTTCATGTGAAATAAAACCACTGTCTTTAATTGTTCTCTAAAGTCTTTTAAAACTGAGTTATATTTTTGACATAAAATCCACACACTTATCCCAGCATGTCTTCCACTGAAAGCTAGTTTCGGCCGAACAGTCATCTATAATAAATAGTGTCTGCGTTCCCCCAAACAGTCTGTACTACCAGTCGGTTGACTGTCAGCTTTTTTGCAAGACCAAGACAACACAATTATAACGACGCAGTAAGTCAGCAGGCCGAGCGTCCTGTTTACAAACTGTGTGTCTCCTATGTTCTGACCTAAAAATCAATAAAACACGCCTCGCGCGCCTACTGCGTTTCTTCTCTCACCGGGCTCGCGGCGCGGTCTGTCTGCACAGCGGGCGTGCGCTAACACGTTCTTTGCTATAGCGTGAGCTGCCTCTTTCTCTGTTCTTCATCGCGCTTAACTAGTAGTTGCAGGCCAGCCGACACTGCACAGCGCCCACGCACATCCTGTTCAGTCACAAAGCAAGTGGCTGACATATCAAATGAGAAGTGGTCCTACCAGTTCCACTTTTCGCCCCAAGTCCTTAATTAAGTCACCCCAAGTCCTTAATTAAGTCACCCCAAGTCCTTAATTAAGTCACCCCAAGTCCTTAATTAAGTTCTTAATTAAGTCACCCCAAGTCCTTAATTAAGTTTCCCCAGTCCTTAATTAAGTCACCCCAAGTTCTTAATCAAGTTACCCCAAATTCTTAATCTAGTTCTTAATCAAGTTACTTTAAGTTTTTAATCAAGTTACCTCAAGTTCTTATCAAGTTCTTATTTAAGTTTTCATCAAGTTGTCATGAAGTCGTTATCAAGTTCTTATTCAAGTCACTTATAATTATTTATTAAGTTCTTGAAATATTACTGCATATCAAATGGATCAAAATGATCTTTTGTTGTTGGCGGTTCTGGTATTCTTTTTTGTTCAGATTTTGTATTTAGTGGCTGTGATTTTTTGGGCTGCTTTGGTTTTTGCTGTCTTTCTTTATATGTTTTATAAACGTAATAACCACCCCCACCAACAGCAATGACGCCAAAAATGCTAACTCTTTTAATCCAAATAATCCATGATGATGTTGCGGGACTTGAAACAACTTGTTCTTGTTGTGGCTCTGGCACAACTGGTGTTTTTTCATTATGAGTTATATTCTGTGCTCGGAACATTAATTTTTTTTGTTTGTTCCACTCTGCTAATTTTTTTCCTGCTGCAACACGCCCAGGATGAGGAGGCTTTTTACTGGTCACTTTCTCCACCTGATTCAATGTTTTCTGATTCTGCTGATTTTCTGGCTCGGTCATTTTGAAGGGAAACAAAATCTATATGATTAAAAGTAATTAATCCCATGATTAATGGCGATAACAATGTTCCAAATCTGTAATATAGATCACATCCTAGAGACTCTAATGACTTTGTTAAAACTGGATCCTGTGTTAAATCATACATAAAATCTTGTTCAGAATCAATGGGAGCAAATCTACTAACTAGTTTAGTGTACAAACTAAGAACCGT
This sequence comes from Conus canariensis, assembly GCA_033310375.1. NCBI lineage: Eukaryota > Metazoa > Mollusca > Gastropoda > Neogastropoda > Conidae > Conus > Conus canariensis. Next base: position 61,562,185 of record CM065720.1, on the reverse strand, counting down.
TTGCCCAACACTTTTTACCATTCTTGACCCCAGTTGCGCTTCATACCTGTTGTGATACTTTACAATGTCTTGTGGCGACATTTGTTGAATCTGTTCTATGCTGAATTCATTTCCAAGGTACTGTTTTGTTTTTCCACATGCTGCTAAAGAATACAGCCTTTCCTTTTGACGCATAATAGCTTGGTCATCAACTTGATCATTTGTAAGTTCAGGAAGTAAATCATCGCAGTTCATGTTTTATTAATGAATAAATATTATTTTATTTTTTAAAAATGAGCACCGAAAAAAACTATTACTAACCTTGTATACCATTCTGCTGTTATTGGAGGCCTAAGTGTAGGATACACAATGCTTGGTAAAAGCCTGTTAAAAATAAAACCAGCAGATCTTGGCAAACTAGACTTTGAAGACTCAGCAAAGCTGATAGCTGTTATTACAGCTTCATTTGCTACGAAAGATTTTCTAGTTAAGCAAGGAATAATTCCAGACAGTATCAATATGTAAAATTAAAAAAAATACATTTATAAAAATGGCTTCACTCGTAATGATGATTGGTGGCGCTGTGGTTAATGCGCTTGCTTTTAGCGGAAGTAATTACGCATTTAGTAAACTACAAAATAACAATGAGAGAAAAAGACATAACAGAGCTATGGAGCAACTAGCTGCTGCACAAGACACCTATGAAAAGCAAAGAATAGAGCAGTTAGATTTTATTAACGACAGACTTAAACAACAGGGACATGCAGCTTACACATTTAAAGATGTTGACCAGGCAATAAAAGAATATTTTCTAGTAACAGGCAAACAAGTTGAAACATTGCCCCCACCAAAATTTAGCGACTTTTATCAACCATCAGAAAAAACAAAAGATGCAAGAAATATTGTTTATTGTCTTTGGCATGACCGCTGTGTATTTTGTTGCACAAAGTATTGGCTGAATAAAAATGTACAAAATCTATTATTCTCCAAAAGGATATTGGAAGGGAATAACAGCAATTAAAAAGCTTAGCCAAGCAGCGGGAGTCAGTGAACAAACAGCAAAAGAATGGTTATCTAAACAAGCGATTTGGCAAATTTATTTACCAGCGCCTAAACGAATACAAAGACCACACTTTGTCAACACAATACCGAACGACACCCATCAAATGGATCTTCTATATTTACCCCATGATACGATTAGACGAAAAAGATTTAAGTACGCACTTACAGTCATTGACATAGCTTCAAGATACAAAGATGCTGAACCATTAACACAAAAGAGTGCTTCTGCTGTTGCTGTCGCTTTACAACTGATATATCAACGAGGCCCGTTAACTTATCCTCGCATGATTCAAGTCGATGATGGAAAAGAATTTAAAGGTCAAGTAAATCAATTATTGTTAAAACATAGAGTTACCATTAAAAGAGGCATTCCAGGAGTTCACAGATCACAGGGTTTGGTTGAAAACTTTAACAAACAGTTATCTGAAAGACTTTTCTCCTACCAGTATCACAGAGAGCTGATTGACAATTCTCGCAACACAGAATGGGTTAGAAGACTGCCCTCAGTTCTACGTGCAATGAATAATGAAGAATTTAAAGGTCTAAAACCAGTACAAGCAATCAAAAAACAAACAATAAATGTTGTTGAAGGAGACGCCAGTTCATCAAGCAAACTATTACCATTTGGTTTGAAAGTAAGGTACCTTTATTTACCGGGAGAAGCAGAAGGGGACACTCGCATCAGGGCAACCGATCCAGTTTGGAGTGTTGATTCATATGAAATAAAAAGAATTGTAAAGATGAATCCGCCCGTGTATTATTTACGAGAAACTGACACAACAAAACGACCAGCCCCTCAAAGATCTTTTGTGAAAGAAGAACTGCAAATAATCCCCCAGACACAGTTCCGCTTAATTAATTTACGTAAATATATTTGAGTTTAAAATGGAAGCTCAAAAGGAAGAAATCTTACATGAAACTAAAAAGATGATAAAAAAGAGACCTTAGAATTAATACAAGAATCATATGATACGTGTTTAGCTATTAAGGAAACAATTAAGTGGATTTATCGGCACACGGCAACGCATCCTGATCGCCTACGATCCCAAATTTTGATTATCAGAATAACGGATAAAGAATATCTTGAAAAAATAAAAAAAATTCGTGCACATCAAGCAAACATGAGAAAAATTTTGTCTGAATTGGATATTGATATGATTGAGCTTCTAGATAAATTTGAGGAAAAATATAAACCCGCGGATGAAGAAGGTATGTAATTATGCTGTTTTCCAATGCCCGATTGCATATGAAAACTCTGGATTAACAAACACACGTTTTGTGTTTGTTCTATCTAATGACTTCTTTGTTACAACAGTTGTGTTGATCTCATGTAGATTAGATCGTAGTTTTACGTTGTCATGATGAAAAGTCTTACTGTCAAACAATGCTTTTTTATAGTTGTCATGGGATATGCTTGATTGCACAACACTACGAGATATTCCCTTTGCTTTTTTAACAACTTTTTTTTGGCTTGAAAGACTGTACATTTTCGACCTCAAACCAATAAACTCCTTAATCACACCTCCAGATAATTCATCCTTCATCTTACCTAAAACCTTCTTATTAATATCTGAATGCAAAGGCGAATCTTTAGGATAATCAGATGTGTCGTACCATCCAGCATGCCCTTTAGCTACTTCTAATTCCATGTCTTTATAGATATCTTCAGTAGGGATGTCGATTACAAAGGAATCTGTATCTGTGTATAGAACTCTGGACTCAGGATACAAGGGCTTAAAGTAGTCATAAAGAAATTCTAACATCAAAAGCTTCGACAGCTCTAAAACAGTAAACCCAATAAAAACGGGCTTATCCAATTTGACTTTCTTTTTTTTCATCATTATGCCAAAAAGCTGATCATGAAATCTTCTGAAGTCCTGATAATTAGGTTTAGAAGTTAGCCTAATTGCATCGTTCTCTCTGGTGACCAATCTAACATCTTTACGCTTGTGCGGATTCTCCATAGTCTTTCCAAAACAGCTGTTGTTCATCAGCTTGAAAAAGTCTTTTTCTGAAGCATCTGTGGATTTAGTTCTGAGATCAGTGTTCTTCATTATGTATGGTTTCATGAACTGTTCTTGATCAAATGCAATTATACGATGAACTGCTGTTAACTTCAAACCATGTCTTAAATAAAATTGTAGAAGCCTGTAATGACAGACATAATTTTTTTTGCCTCGAAGATTAGGCACAAGTTTAGGTGGTTCTGTTTTTGCCATCTTTAGACTTTCTGCTGCTAATGGATAGTCATTATGCAGGTCATGGAGTTTCTGAGGATATTCTAAGTCAACTTCTAGAATGTATCCACACTGTTGATCTGGCGTCAAACTGCCCAACCACTTTAATGCTTTTTGAATATTATTCGTATCTGTGTACATTTTAAAGTTGCGTAATGGAAGTGATTGCGCCATTGCCCATCCATACAGATTGTTTGCATCTAAATACATGAGATAGTTAGACCTTTTACTTGGATCATAGTCGTCCAAGTATTTGTTGTTTGCTTTACAGTAATGGTGCGACGCCATACTAATTCCTCCACGCAATCCGTTTTCAATCATCTGAAGCATTGGCAGGTCAGACAATAAATCAATTTGTACTCCAGTAAATTTTAAGAAAGCGTCCCAGCTCATCCCGGGCGCAGAAATGTAATGCGCGGGATCCAGGCTGTAATGTTTCATGCAGGTCTTCCTATAATTTTCAAAGACGTCCGCCAACAAACAGGTATCCGCCATTAAATAGGAATCATGATAGTCTCCCATCGTTTTACACTCTAACTTCTGCCACGCATCTTGAGCATGCTGGTAATCAGAATCACTGATGTCCTTTCCTCTGAGACTAGAAAAGAACGCGCCTTTAGGCGGAAGTGTATCTTCGTCAAACCTTTGCCAACTGTTCATGTACTCATAAGGGTAAACGCCCTTTCTAACAAGAGTTGGGTCAAAATATTCTTCTGTTATTGGGCAGGACTTTAAGGACATAGCCAGTGACTCTAATGAACCCATCATGTGTTGCATAGAGTCGTAGAAAGACATGTTATTTAAAGTGAAACACATGTACTTTTCTGATGACTGTGCAATGCATGACACCCTGAAGTCGCTGGTTACTGCTTGCATTATAAGGTGAGAGTCGTAACCTCGCAAGTTGTGAAAGAATATAGGCAGCTTCCATGTCTTTGGTTCAAACTTTAGTTGAAGATTGCATTTGTTATGTGCTGCTCCTCTAAACTTTCCACTAATGTGATCATGGTCTCTTACTGTTGGATTCTCTGCGGTGGCAACCAAGGCCGCCCCACAAATCCAACAGTGAGTGGCTGAGTCATACTGTTGTTGGTCTTCAGGCGTCATTATGATTTCAGATAAGTTTAGATTATTAGAACAGGCATTACACACTTGCTGCATGCGTTTTAAGAAGTATTTTGCAGCATTTGGTCCTCTGTATAATTCTGGCTTTGAATGGGCGCCATCCGACCTAACAATGATGAAGGCAAATGAGCAAATCTGATGATTACTCATTAAGACTGTTTTAGGAAGTTTCTGTGGGGTTGGTCCTTCATAAGGAACAATGAGTGATTCGAAGTCTGCGTAAACAACATATGGACTAGTTTGCAACCGTTTCCAGTTCTTAAAACTAACTTTACTGCCTTCTCCGGGCGTAATTAGTTCTGTATCACAGTCAACTGGGCTAATACAATGTTTTACATGTTCGCTTGCTGCTTTAACAGATGGAATTCTTGTTAAACATTTTCTACAGTATTCTTGTTTGCTATGTTGTTTTGTAGTATGCACTAGTAATCTACTCATTGTGCGTATTAATGTGTAATGTGGTAGCCCTGTTGGTGAAAACATCAGTAGTAAGTCAACATGATTTTTGTCTGGTTCGCCAATCGTTGGACTGTTCTTGGACACTTTAATCGGCTGTAGATTTGTTTCCTCATCCCATATGTAGATATTAACAGTTATTGGTTTGTTTTGTTCTTCAAACTGATCAATCTGATTTACACTAACAGGAAAGGATATTCCTCTAAAGTTAAGATCATTGATGTAAGGTTCATAGTTAGACACTCTCTCTGCGTTTTTGCGGAATACATGCAGCCTAGCAAGAACGCACCACATAAAACATTTGTTGTCTGAATTCTTTATGTTTAGAACTGCTCGTTTTGCAACTAATGATGGAGGTAGTGGAATGTAAGCCTTGCCAACAATCGGCTCATACTTAGCCTGTTTTAATCTGATCTCTAAGACTTTACCCTCTGACCAGCCAGAGCCTCTCATTTTGGCTTCTTCAGCGGCCACATCAAACTGTGTAAGCAGCTGGTCTGCCCAACCAGGTGTTAAGTCATTAGAGGAAAGAATAGTCTGCTGTTTAGTTGAGACCCAGACTTCTAGATTTTCTTCATTTATTGTTATATAGTCGATTAAAACAACTAACCTTACTTTAACTGGAGGGTTTATTGTTAGTTTACTTGGAACTTGAGAAATAGCGTGTACAACGTTTTCCCGCACGTTTGTTGGATCAATAACTTCTAAATCAATCTCATTTAGTGCTCTTGACAAACGCTCTTCCTCGAGCATTGCTTCAAACAATTCATCTGAACCTTCATATATCTTATCCATGCTGAGTTTCTTTTCTAACTCAAAATATTTATTTAAATTAAAAAAAAAAAAAACTTAATCAGAATCAATATCAACGGTCTTTTTGTGCTTGGACTCATAAACTAAAGTATAAACGCCCTTTGGGGTTGTTAATGTGAGCTGTTTAGAACAGAGTTTAATGTTTCGTTTACTTTTTTTAAACATTCCTTTTTTATCTGGTCGGTGTCTGGTTGTTGAGAAAAAGTTGCCCTTGCCTTTCTTTGAAGATCAAACTTTTGTCTTTTGTAGTCCTCAAAATCAGCCTGTAGGCGACTAAATTCTTCATCCGTGATGTTCGAGTCGGCAAGTGCTTTATCAATTATCAGTTTGAAGGAACTAAGTTTAGCTGTTATTAGTTGAACCATAGCTGTGTGCTTTTGGAGTTTAGCTTTTATTTTTTTGCTGACAGCACTTACAGCCAATGAACACAGGCCAAGAGTTAAAGACAAACCACCTAGAGGTAAAGCTGCCGGTGCACCTACGCCTGTTGCTAAGAGACCAACACTGGTTCCTGCTGATAGAGCACTAGTGATCGATGCTCCAGTATTAACATATGTAACAGCATTAAAGGCAGCAGAATACCTTCGTTTGGTTTTACTGTATTTTGAAAGGTCCTGCTCTAGTTGGGTTTGCATTTGTGTAATGTTGGTTAATCTGAAAGTTTTTATGTCTACAGCAACAGAGTTGCCTACTATCTCTTCTTTGGGCACTTTTGGATAAGTCGTAACAGACATGCTTTTTTAAATAAAAATAATTTAGTATTGGATATCTTTTAATCTGTTATCTTGAATATTCAGCTGCGCATCATATATTAAAAACAAATGTACATTAAGTGGTTTATCACTCTCTTTTTCTTTATCAATTTGAATGTTTATTACGTCTTTAACTGTTCTCCCACTCCCATGCAACTGATTATCTTCTGTTGACCTTAGGTCAATCCATAAACCGTATTTCGTTGTTAAATATTCATCAAGTCTAACACTGTGAAGGTGTAGATCTTTAGACACAAGGTCTACTGTTGGATTTCTACACCTCCCGCCTCCAAACAATTTTCTTATTTCATCAAAATGATGATAAGGTTTAAGCCCGCTACCGTAGACTTGGTTAGGACTACCCTCAATTGAACATTGTACTTTCGTTATTTTAGGATTGATAAACTTTTCACTTTGTCTTTTGAATGGTTCTTCATCTTCACACAGCAATAAAATACCTTTAAGGGATCTTGCTGTGGCACTAAAACTAAAGTTCCATATTGTGTCTGCCCTGCTTTTAGGATATTTAGTATGATGAATCACTCTTTCGTAATATATTGCTAATTTTGACTGATATTGTTGCTCAATCAGCCTTGCTAAGTTAGGGTTGCTAACAATGTCAAACTCTAACGAGATGTTGAAAATGCTGTACTTTGCGTTAGAGTCTGTAGATTTAATGACACGTTTGTATTCATTAAAAGTTAGTTCATATGACAATCTGTCTTTTAATGCTCCTTGAAAGTATGGCGCATGCGCTTTTAACAACTCAAAATCTAAGGGTATGGAAAAGCGATTTCCATAAGCAAAACTTACAGCTTCATACTTGTTGCCGGCTTTAGCATCTTCGGCGTCTATTCTGTGTTTTAGTGCTTCGTTATTTTCGATTCCTTGAAACGCAAGATCGGCCCTTTCATTATCGGTTAGCCATAGATCAGAATAGATTAAAAATATGTCTGCATTGTGTAAAGAAAATATTTCTTGCCCCTCAAGTTTTATAGAAATTTTCTTAACGATTGCCCGTCCCAGATTCTGGACTACTGTCCTGTTTTCGTCTGTTGCTGATTCTAGTTCTATTTTGAAAGTAAGCCGTGCAGATCCCGGCACAATCACTTCATCTGCTCCTAGGTCTGGAAATTTAACAGTAAGAATTTGATCTGAATCAATAGTAGATGGATTATTTGGAACAATAATATTCTGTTTATTTCCCTTCACGCCAAAGGGCTCTTTCAGTCTTCTATGCGGGTCAAGAATCGAGCCATATGCTTGTGACATTTTTTTATAAAACAAAATAAAAAGTTAATTATTTAAAAACATGGCAGGCATTGAAGATTATGATGTTTTTGATCCTGGAGACGACATGAGTGAAATGACTCCTTTGACACATCCATTACAATCATTGCGGCGTGAATTAACAGAAAGTAAGGTCAAATCATTTTATCAAAGTTTAGGCCAAGAACCTCCCGAATTTATAGACCCTAATGATTTTGAAACAAAAGATGACCATTTGTTTTTTAAAAACGAGCAAGGACAACTTGTTCAGCTTACAACTAAACCAGACTCATCAAAGTTTTTAAAAAAGAGTACAATTAGACAAAGGCTCAGTGAGAGCGAACAAAATCGCCTTGGCATTACTAAACCAAAATTAGATAGGGAAGCAGTTGCTAAACTTCAAAACACACTACAAGAACTCCCAACAGATAACCAAATACAAAACATGGAACTTAAAGATTTAAGCCCAACAACAGACGAAATAATACAAGCAGAAACCAGTTTTTCAGAAGAAACAGCATTAAAAACTATGCACGATCCGCCGCTACCTATGAGAGAAATAACGGCCCTTGATCATGCTTTGAAAAGCATCAGAGGCGAATTAACAAACAATTTAGCAAAACTGGGTGAACTAGATGAGCATATAAAAAGAGAAAAAGAAAAACTAGTTGAGGCTGATGACCACAACTTAGGACCTGGTGTTAAAGAAAGAATAACACAAAGACTAAAAGATCTTGAACAAGAGAGATCAGCAAGACTAGAAGTGTTGTCTAATAACCGAGAACAATTACGAACTCAAGTGAGCAGAATAAGAGAAACCATCAACAGAATTTTATATGAAGACACAACGTTAGCAGAACGAATACGAACACTGTTTAGAGAGCAAGGTGTCACATTAGCAAGTGTTATAACAGCCTTAGGATTTGCAATAAGTACACTGGTGTTGGCTATTACAGGCGGTGGTGGGCAAGGGTTAGTGCCTCCGCCACCATCTCCTCCACCCAATAAATCATGGGTAAAAAAACAACTTGATCATCTTGCAAGTTTATTAAAAAAATTAGCCAGTAAGGCAATAGACTCTTTGCCTGGTATAATAGGGGGGATCGTTAGCTGGCTTTTGTCTGCCGCAAGTAAAGTAGTTGGCTTTATGGCTGAGCACTTATGGACATTAGTTGTCTTAATAGTTGGGTTACTTTATAGTAAGATAAAGACCAAGTAATCCTAGAGCAGTTAATCCAATAACAAGTGCCGTCTTTTCATATTCATGGTCATTATTTTTTGAGGCCACGGGGATTGGTTGGGGTTTTGAGGGGGCCACGGGGATTGGGGCTTCTTTTTTTATTGCTATTGCTGGCTTAGAATTTATGTCGTTTTTTCCAACCTTCTCTTCTTTACCAGCCACAAGGATTTCATTATTATAGTTTATTATTGTTCCTATCTGAAGTCTGAGGTCAGAAGGCAGCATGTATAAACCAGTGCCGACAGCAAAGTCTACTTTCGATCTTGCAAATTGTAAAACATTTTGGTACCTTTTAATACTTGAAGGCAAATCAATTGCAGAATTAATGGCGTCCTCTAAATTTGCTAAATACTGTTTTTGTGCATCAAAGCCAGTAGAAGGATCAGTTATGTTAGATCTTGCCTGTGCTTGTGAACCTAGCAAACACCAAACGTAAGTACGAATAGAGTCGTTTATTCGTTCTATTCCCGCTCTAGTTAGACCCTTAGAAGTATCCAAAATAAATGTTGTCCATGCTGTTTTATGCTCTTGCTCTATGGACCCGAGGTGAACAGTTGTGCCTGAAGAGAAAGATGTGTAAGGAGGATTCCAATCATAGTTATACTTTCTGTGCACGCCCCAAAAATAAAGGGTGCCTAAACCATGATTAAGATCCAACTTTTGTCTAAAGTCTGTCTTTGGGTCAATATCAAATTCGTTACAGATCCTTTCAAAAGCCTTGTAATCTATTCTGTTGCTGAATGGATTAAACGTTTTGTCATTTGGTAATGGCGCTTGCAGTTCAGATAAAATACGCCTGAAGGTGTAATAAAAATGAAATCTATACACTGACCTCACCAAAGGATCAGGATGATTTAAATGATCAGCATACGACACTCCACACCCAGTTGATGCACAAAACACAACAAAGTTTAACTGGTTCTGATAAAACTGTATCGGATGACTAAACCACACTTTCGGGATGTGGTCTTTTTTAATAGGAGGGTTAAGATATCTGTTTAATGGAGTACTAACCTTTACTTGAAAGGCGTCAGACTGAGTCACAGAAATGTCAAGGGTGTCAGTTGTTATATTTTTAAGATTGTAGTGCGGCCCAACAGAATATTTTGCATTAGTATATTTGAATGCACTCATTTTTAAATTGTTTTAAAAATGTTTGTAACAATAACAACTCAAGACAGTCCTTCGTTTTTAGAGTATGCTATTGATAATGAATGCGGAACCCAAAGGGTCGCACTCCATGAAATTTTTTACAAAGTCGTATGGTTTAATATAACTGAATCCAAGGAAAATAATAAGATTAAAAAATTTGATAATAGAGGAAACTTAGTTAGCCAGTTAACCATACCTGATGGTTATTACGGGTTTTGCTCGCTAAAAGAAGCAATGAGTAACTTCGACATTACTCTCAAACTTAACAATGCAAATTTGAAAATAATGTTGACATTCAAACCTGAAGAAGAAGTAGACCATTACCTTTTTGATGTAGAGCTAGCTAAAATGTTAGGCTTTGCAACTGACAATCATAGATTTATAGTTACACCAGACAAAACTACTTATGAGGGAGAATATCCGCTCGATCTTGCATTACATTCATTACTCTATGTTCATTTGGACGAGCTGAGCACTGATGAAAACTTATATGATGGAAGGCCCTCAACTGTTTTAAGAGCTCTTCCATCAGGGAAAGCTGCATATTGCGATTATGAAATTATACAATTCCCTAATTTACAGTTTAAAAGATTAGCTTGTGGGAGGGTCAGATCATTTAATATAAAGATCACAGATAAAACAGGGAAAGTCGTGAAATGTGATAACCTGCACATTGTTTTAGAAATAAAATAATACGTTGTTTTAAAAAATGTCACGTGGGCCAGAAGAATCAGGAGTTACATTAGCGCCTGAGAGGTGTGTAACTTTAGAATTAAAAGACCTTGCAGACGTTGAGGACTTTGAACAGAACGGTGAGATAGGCACTTTGTATGGTTTTGAGTACACTAAAGATGGTTATTATAAACGCAAAGAGGTTAGCGACAGCAAAAGGTTTCCTAAACTAGAACAACTACGCAATGTAGAAGCAAATAATGCGGGTCAGTATGAATATAAAATAGTTCGAAAAACTGACAGCAAATGGCACTTAGAACCATATTTAGAATGGGACATAAAATTTGAATTCGTAAGCCCATTTACATTTTTCGACCGTCAAAAAAGTTTCAGAAAAGCATTTAACTCTGGCCCTTTACATGTAAGTCTTATGCCAGAGAACAATAGTCGGAAAGAGATCGAAATAAAGAAGTTTGGGAGCAAACAGTACATCCTCCACAGAAGAGAATCAGTTTTGAAGGAAGCTACTACAAAAGTACAGTTCTTTCCACGCACGTTATTAGGAGACACGTTCACAATAATACTTGAAATTTCTGTCTTAAAAGATGTGGGGAGGAATGGAGCTGTGGGTGTCAGTGACAACCTTATGGAAGGAATTCTTATTAGCTGGCAAAACTTAGACGTTGACAATCTTAAAGTTACTGTTGTGGTTCGTCACGATGGTGAAAATTTTAAGGTCGTAACAACAAGCAACAAAATCAATGTTAGTCTTAATAGAAACAATCTGACAAAACTGAGTTGGATTAATCTGACACATTTAGACCTTATAAGATTTTATTGTACTGATCAAATTTTGACGGATAGTATGATAACAACACTAACTGGTGTAAATTAAATTCTGTTATAAAACTATGGAGCAGACGACTTTGGTGTCAATGCCGATGTTAAACTTTATGATAAAAACCTCTCATTGTTCATTGATTTGTGGACAGACTGGTTGTGGAAAAACAATATTTGTCCTCGACCTATTACAAACAGTTTATCGTTATAATTTTGATCATATAGTAATTTTCTGCCCAACACTTAAATGGAACAAAGCATATCACGACAGAAGGTTTATATGGACGGATGATAAAATCTATTTGATTGATCCCAGCAATAAACTTAGCGAGTGCTTAGAACACTTTTATAGACAGTTTGAAGGAACTCAGACACTATTTATTATAGATGACTGTTCGGCAGAAAGAGACATAGTTAAAAAGAGAAACACTTTATCAAAACTGGCTTTCAGTGGAAGACATGCTGGGATAAGTGTGTGGATTTTATGTCAAAAATATAACTCAGTTTTAAAAGACTTTAGAGAACAGTTAAAGACTGTAGTTTTATTCCACATGAAAGACAGAGACGCATTTGATGAATGTATGCATGAAAATGATGTTATTGAAAACGATCAAGAAAAACGAAGGATTAAGCAAAAACTTAAGTCTCAAAAGTTTTCTAAATTAGTGTTAAAAACAGATAATCCTACACATTATGTATGTTTGTAAAGTGTTTACTATTAGAGAACTATAAAATAGGCATTCTGGGTAAGCCGGCGGAGCAACAGCGAAACCGGCTTCAGCCGGTTGGAGCTGGCGGAGGTGGGTGAGCCAGAATGCCTATTTTATAGTTCTCTCACGCAAACACACGCCAAACACCAAAACAGACTGCATACACAGACTCACTTTGTTTAAAACATATGAGTCGAAAAAAGGAATGCTCAAATCATTGGCCATCATTGTCTACAACATCAACAGAAGCTGACAGTTCAAGGGGTTCCTCTCCAAAGTCGATCTCACTCAGCAACCAATGGAATCATCCATTACT
>CM065720.1:61540281-61541962 GCA_033310375.1 Conus canariensis | reverse complement strand
TGTCAAACGAAGTCTTGTTGCTATGGGTTTCCCGACACTTCCTGTAAGGGAGTAAACTTCGAAGTCTAGGGGAAGTAACTTTGATTCAGTCCCATCCCCCCCCCCCCTCCCAACACTTTGCACACACTCTCCACCCCACCCCGCCTTCTTCCCTCTCCCTCAGTGCCTTACCCCCCCCCCCCCCCCCACTAATTTTTTCTGAATATAAAAAAAATGGGGTTATTAAACTCTATATATACTGTAAAAACACTGTAACTTACGAGCGAAATAACAGATTGATAGATACATACACGCATACATGGTACATAGGGGCCTACAAAGATACATAGATAGATACATGGACAGATAAATAGATAAACAAAAGGAATGAAAAAGATACGTTTGTCTCCTTGCGGGTTGCAGGAGCTCAGATGTAAGGACAGGCCAGGAATGCGGGAAGCACCGACGGTCTCTCGCCTTTGAATATGATTTCGCCAGGTTGTTTTTCTTTCCTCGCTCGGAGGATCAAAGTGAATTTAATTAGATAACACCATAATGTTTAATTTAAATGCCAAATAAACATACAAGTTGACACATTTACTGTTTGATTAAAAGAACCCGAAGCTGTTTCACAAAGGGAATTTACTGGGATTTGGGGTCGTGGTCTCCGTAACTGTTAGATAACTTCCCTTGGTAGTGTGCTGCCTGGTTGATCGGTCGGGCCGTGGAAATGCGCGGGGGGCGATTCCTGAACAAAAATCGTATCCCCCTCTTCTAGAAATTCTGCTCTAGCAATTTTTTGTTTGTTTGTCATTTTCTAATACATGTCACACACACACACACACACACACACACACACACACACACACACACACACACACACCACACACACACACACACACAGCATTTCATTACTGTCGTCCACCATTTTTGTTGACTCTTTGCAGCCCATTCTCCGGCCTGACACGTTCTTACGTTTAATAAGACAGTCATCACTTTTTCTCATCATGCCAACTTTTACGTGCATCCCTAACTGATCTGGTAACGAGAGATCTGTACTCACTGTCCAGAGTGCACACCAGACAGCAGTCATTGTGCACTGAGCTCATAAGTTGTATGCGTTTTCCTTGCCGACAGTATTTAGATGTTTCTAATGATTCCATTTTGTTTCTCTCTCATTTAGGCTGGGAATGTGAAATTAAGGACGAGTGCCCTTCGTTCAGCAAGTCCTAGTCTTTTCTGTCTCAGTGAAGGATGTCCATGCTGGGTTAACACGCGCGCGCGAGTGTGTGTGTGTGTGTGTGTGTGTGTGTGTGTGTGTGTGTGTGTGTGTGTGTGTGTGTGAGGAAGGGAGGCGGGAGAAAGGGGTTATAAGGGCAGCGGGACAGGGGTGAGGGATTGAGGTCGAAGGGTGAGTGACAGGGCAGCAGAGGCCGTGTGTTAGTTTCACTGATTCAGATTCAGGTTTTACGTTTAATCCCACTTCAGCTGGCATCATGACACACGGAAACAGTCGCCCCAGAAGGGTGGGGAAGGGGGCCTTCACAATACCACCAGAACGACAAGATGGACAGCTAAAATGCCCATGTTGGGTGCAAGCGTGGTCCGAACTGACGACATTTAACTGTGAAGTCGGCGCAGTCACCGCCGTCATATCTGCTGGGAGGTGGCCTAACCAACAGAAGGCGCCGAGGTGGCCGAC
>CM065720.1:61532781-61535281 GCA_033310375.1 Conus canariensis | reverse complement strand
GAAAAGCAAATGGATGACATTGAAGCAGTGAAGAACATAGTGCAGAAAATCTGTCCGGACTTAGAGGGTGAACCAATTGAGGAAACTGTCCGATTGGGAAAAGTGAATATAGGTTCGCAACCCAGATTACTGCGAATAAAGGTTCGAACAACAGATATCAAAAGAGAAATCTTGACAAACGCTCGCCAGCTTAACAGAGGAGTCCAAGATCAGGCCAAAAGAATTTACATAAATCCTGATTACACCCCTGCAGAACGATTGAAAAACAAAGAAGTGCGTCAGGAACTGAAAAAAGAATCAGTGACGGAGAGACAGACATAGGGATCAGAAACGGTAAAATCGTCAGGGTCAAGTGGTCAAACAGGTCGAACCTGGATGGCCAAAACAGAGATTGACAATCCTCTAAAGAAAAACAGAATGTATATAGTTTTAAAAATACTTCTAAAGATGATGACTGTGTTTTTGAACGCACTGTTTTGTACAGTAATGTGGATGTTTTTTTTTTAAATAAAAAAGATGAGGTATTAGCATTGGTGGAGGACACTAACCCAAGCATTGTAGCAATAACAGAGGCGATAGCCAAAAATCAAACAAATGTTAACCTTGCGGAATATTCTTTACCAGGGTATGATACATTTTTCAACCCAAACCCAAAGAGAGCTGTAGTGTTATTTGTAAAAGAGTCTTTAAATTCACAAATGTGTACTGAAATGAATGAAAATGATTTTGAAGAAAGTGTCTGGATTCGGTTTGTTACAGGGGATGGACAGAAAGTCACATTTGGTTGCATCTACAAGAGTCCCAGTGGTACGCTAGAAAATCAAAATAAGCTGATTAAACTATTGAGAAGGGAAATTTTAAAAACTTTTGACTGCGTGTGCATAACTGGGGATTTTAACTTTTCAAATGTAGATTGGAAAGGGAGATGGGCTGGTGAGAGAGAACAGGAATTTATCGAAAGTCTTCGAGATGCATTTTTGACACAAGTAGTGACACAACCAACTAGAAGAAGAGAAGGACAGAAAACAAATATTCTTGATCTGGTGATCGTTAATAATGAAGACCTTATTTCAGAAGTAGAGCACTTAACCCCTCTTGGAAAAAGTGACCATGAAGTTTTATATTTTAAATTATACTTGGCTGATAAACTAGAAACTAAGACAGAAGACATAAAATTTGATATGAAAAATGGTAACTTTTGCCAGATGAGGGTTGATCTTAACAAAACAGATTGGTCTGTACTGACAGAAGTGAATGTTGACACAGGCTGGGGGAGGATAAAAGAGAAAATTCATGAAACTATGGAAAGAAAAAACATTCCTAAATGTAAAATAAGTGAAAACAAAAAATTGAAACCAAAATGGATGGATAGAAAAATCGTTGAAAATTATTAAAAAGAAATACAACTTGTATCAGAGATTTTTGAGAACAAAAAGGCAGAGATGACCAAGCATACATAAAAGTAAGAAATGTGTGTGGTCGACAAATCAGAAAAAGTAAAAAGCAATTCGAGCAAAAGCTAGCAAGTGAATGCAAAACTAATCCAAAAGCTTTTTGGAAATGTGTGCAGTCAAAAACAAAGGCAAGAGTAGGAATCAGTCATTTGAAATCACAAGATGGAAATATAGAGACAAAGGATGAGAACAAAGCCAAGATTCTAAACACTTTTTTTTGCCAGTGTGTTTACACGAGAGGATAAAAGGTACATACCAGATGTAATACCAAAATGTAAATCAAATGGTAAAGCTGTTTATGATGTAATTATTACCCCGGAACTGGTTAAAAAGAAACTTGATAACCTAAATCCAAATAAAGCGCAAGGACCAGATGCTGTTCCATCGCGCGTTTTAAAGGAACTAAGCACAGAACTAGCAAAGCCTCTTAGTATCCTTTTCAATAAATCTATGGAGCAAGGAACTCTACCTCGAGACTGGAAAACTGCAACAGTAATACCTATTTTCAAAAAGGGAACAAGAACTGACCCTGGAAACTACAGACCTGTAAGCTTGACAAGTGTGACTTGTAAGGTACTGGAGTCAATCGTAAGAGATGTTATTGTTGATCATATGATGAATAATGAGCTGTATGCCAAATGTCAACACGGTTTTCGTCAAAGTAGATCTTGTATCACACAGTTGCTTGAGGTAATGGAAGACTTTACTAAGTTAATTGATAGTGGAGATAGCATTGACGTTTTGTACCTGGACTTTCGTAAAGCCTTCGATTCAGTCCCACATGCCAGACTACTTAGTAAACTTAAATGGTATGGTATACTGGGAAAAGTTTTAGATTGGATTGAAAACTTCTTGAGAGATAGAGTTCAGAATGTTAGAGTTGGCTCTTCTGTGTCTAGTAATGCTAATGTCATTAGTGGAATCCCCCAAGGCAGCATACTGGGACCTATATTATTTACTATATTTATAAATGACTTACTAGACGGGTTAAAAAGCACATGCAAGATCTTTGCTGATGATACTAAGTTGTACAGTTCACCATCCAA
>CM065720.1:61525281-61527781 GCA_033310375.1 Conus canariensis | reverse complement strand
GATACATTGCTTATGAAGATTAGAGGTAAAACCATTTCATATGCAACGATGAAGAAACGGAAAGATGCAGAAAAAAGACAGATCTTGAAAGTAATATTCAGTTACTCAAGAGGAAAGTAGCGTTATCAAAACAAGAAAGGTTTGAGCTGGAAAAATGCAGACAAGATTCAATTAGTCTGAGAGAAAAGAAAATGGGGGTGTGCTGTTGCGTTCTAGGGCGAGATGGGTCGCAGAAGGGGAAAAGATAACAAAATATTTTTGTGGACTTGAAAAACGTAGCTACGTTAATGAGAATATAATCAAACTTACGCGTGATGACGGTACTACTTTAAATGATAACGATGAAATTGCTCAGGAAGTTAATAACTTTCACAGAAAATTGTATTCTGAAAAGGTGTAGAGCCCTGTGAAATAATTGATTTAGTAAAAGACTTGCCAACGTTAACTGAGGGTCAGAGAACGCCTTTGGAGGGAAAAATTACTTTAGAAGAAGCGGGTGCTGCTCTAAAAAATATGTCAAATATGAAAAGTCCTGAGAGCGATGGTTTCACAGCAGAGTTTTTCAAATTTTTCTGGCTGCAACTTGGTCCATACGTTGTGAGAGCGATCAATGATGGGTATGATAAAATGGAATTCTCATCAACACAAAAAGAAGGTATTATTGTATGTATCCCAAAGGGCGACAAACCTAAAGACCTGATAAAAAAACTGGAGACCCATCTCGCTTTTGAATGTTGTGTACAAAATAGGATCTACTTGTATAGCTAACCCATTAAAACATGTACTTCCTGCTATCATCAATGAGGATCAGACTGGGTTTATTCCTAACAGGTATTTGGGAGGTAATATTCGTCTTATCTACGACATACTTGATTTAATATGATGTGTTAGTGTGTGTGTTGTTGATGTGATGTGTTGGTTTGTAGTGTTATAATATAAACAGGTTTACTTCTTTGCCTGGATTTTGAAAAAGCATTTGATAGTGTAAGTTATGATTTTATGTTTAAGGTATTACATGCCTTTGGCTTTGGTCCAAGCTTCTGTCAATGGATACAAACATTTTACACAAATATTAAGTCAACTGTGTCTGTGAATGGGAAATTGGCAGGGTGGTTCCCTATTGAGAGGGCATGCCGTCAAGGTGACCCAATCTCTCCATATTTATTTTTATGTGTGCTGAGATTTGGGGAAATATAAGACAAAATAAAAGTATAAAGGGTATTCAAGTGGCCGATAATGAAAACAAGATATCACATGGAAGAGTGTCTAGACTCATAGTAAACGCAGAAAAAGCAAACGCAGTATGGCTAGGTAGTAAACGAAATTCCCCTGTTAAGTATATGCCACATTTGACATAAAGTGGAACCCTCCAAAATTTAAAATCTTGGGCATCTGGTTACATGTGACTTAAAACAATGCGAAATTATGAATCTTGAAGAAAAGTTTGCAGAAATTAGAGCACTGTATAAAAGTGGCTCAAAAGACAGATAACGTCTCTCGGCAGAGTAGCAGTGCTTAAATCTATGATGTTTTCTAAACTAACCCATCTATGGATGTTATTACCAAACCCACCGGATTATATAATTGATGAAATCCAGAACTTTATATTTAAGTTCGTTTGGGGCAAAAAAAGAGACGGAATTAACAGGAAAACGTCTGTGAAAAGTATAGAACAGGGAGGAATCGGAATACCAAACATAAAGAAACATATAAATGCATTAAAAGTAACTTGGATTCGTAAAATCTTATCAAGTAAACATAGATGGAAGAAAGTGCTTGTTTCGGTGTATGAAAAAGCAGAAATTATCAACAAACTAGAATCCGATCTGCCACGGAGTGATAAACTAAACAAGTTCTGGAGAGATGTATTCGACGCTAAAAGAGAGACAGGCAAGATTGTTCGTGTTAAGACTGCGGAAGAATTATGTTCAGAACCTTTGTTCTGTAATCACAACTTAAAAATTGGGGGCAGATCAACCTTTTATAAAAACTGGGTCAAAAATGATGTATTCTGCATACAGAATCTTCTGGATGAGAACAGCGATTTTTGAGTTTCCAATCCTTTGTTGAGAAATATAGTGTCAATACGGATTTTGTAACATACAATGGCTACGTTAGTGCTGTGAAAAAGTATTCGAGAGAAACTGGACTAGAAACGAAATACTGTGAGGAAAGTAGGACAAGTAAATTATTAACTGAAATCCGTTCAGTTTCAATAGGAGCCTCACATTACTACGGTTTATTAAATCAGGACACAACAGAACCAGGTTTTTGCAATAAATGGAATGTAAGATTACAGAAGGAAGTTATATGGGTTAAAACTTTTCACAAAATTCGACAGATAAAAGACATAAAGCTAAGATGGTTTCAAATGAGAATTATTAACAGAATATTGGCAACCAATGTTATTTTGCAAAGCATGGGAATTGAAGAGTCAGAAAAATGCTCTTTTTGTGAGAGAGAAAAAGAAAAACACAACATATATTTTGGCACTGCCAGC
>CM065720.1:61515281-61517781 GCA_033310375.1 Conus canariensis | reverse complement strand
TTCACTAAGACATACTCACCAACTGGTGGCAAAGTGATGCTGTGTGCTATGGGGTGGGGATGGGGGTGGGGTGCGTCGCAGTTCTAAGAGGTAAACATTGCATGTATTTTGATGGGGACAACTTTCTGCAGTCTGCGGTGTTGTTGTTTTTCACTTTACAGTGCTGCAGTAGCGCTGCTGTGCACTGTTTCTGGCTGACATGGGCCGAATTACCTTATGGGTTTTCCCATTTGGTTCTTGGTTCTGATTTTGAGTCTGCTGTGACTTCAAGGGGTTTGAAATTCTAATGGGCTTTGTCCGAGTTTTCTTCATCACGGGCAGTAGTGTGCCAGTCTACTAGTTTGATCAGATAAGCCAGTACGGAAGCTCCTCGTTCCTCCGTGAAAGTTTGTAACTCAGCATCGTGTCATGCAGCTGTTCACAGTGGATGAGTTCAGCCAGTCCATCAAATAATTATTTGATCATGGAATATTTGATCATAGACAACGCCAATCGATTACAGTGGTAACTGAGCAACCGATCTGTGAGCTGACGGTATGTTTCTCCTTTGCCACGCTGAACAGTTCAAAATGTCTTTCAGTATGCTTCGGCTAGCGGCTCATACTGGGTAAGGAACGCTTGTTTGAGCTCAACATCATCAGTGACTTTATGTGGCAGTCATTGTGCTTGCACATTGCAGCCTACATGGCGCCTCTACCATCTTGCGCGAGTTGTTTGGTAGTACGCGTTTCGGGACCCTGGCCAAGTGCTGTCACCAGCCTTTCAAATCGGCTGTGCTATGGCTGACAGGCCAAGTCACGTCTTTCGCCACACGTCACATGTGCAGGCACGCGACAGCAAAACAATCACGGGATTCATGTAACGAACTGATAAAACAGGAAAGGGAGCGGAGCGGCGACTTTGTGATGCAAGACTAGATGGGGAAGCAAAGGAAGGGGTGCAGTTGTGACGTCAAAATTCCTCAGGGAGCTAGTCAAGCGCGTGCGGCTTGACGTGAATGTTGACAGCCTTACCATCATCTGTCAGCATGGAATAGAGGCAGAAGGACGGAAGTAAGAAAGGGAGTGAGAGGGAAAGGGGAGAGGGTGTGAAGACGGGCTGAAGAAAAACTGGTAACACTGAGGAATGTGTGTGTAACCACACACACACACACACACACACACACACACACACACACACACACACAGAAGTGGAGGGGGGGGGGGGGGGGGGGGGGAGTAGGTAACTCGACGGTAGTAGTATGTCAACTTATCTCGTCTCACCCACTCCATCTACCAAACGCTCGCACATTCAGCCATTTGAAACAGGGTGATTTTATAGACTCTCTTATTTTCATTTCTTTCTTTCTTCCTTTTTTATACACGCGAGTCAAAGATGCAGCAGGTCAATGTTGTGGTGACGAGCTAGGTGTGATTTCTCAGAAAATTGTTGATTTTATTCAGTCATAAACATTACTGAAAAAGTAAACTGACCACTTTCTTTTACTCGAAGTTGACATCTTCGTTTACGGGATGGCGAGGGAGGTCTCATTAACATTAAACATTCTGCGTTTGGATCTTTCTGCAGCCGAATTTTTGTTGGTCAGTGCAGTATTGGAAACATCATTATCATCATCATCATCATCATCATCATCATCATCATCAGCAGCAGCAGCAGCAGCATCATCATCACATCATCATCATCATCACAGCAACAGCAGCAGCAGCACAGCAGCAGCAGAGCGGCGACGGGGCGGCGGCGCGGCGCGCAGCAGCAGCAGAGCAACAAAAACAGGAGCTGCAGCAGCAACAACAGGATCTGAAATAACAGCAGCAGCAGCAGATGCGTCGTCGTCGTCATCGTCATCATCATCATCATCATCATCATCATCATCATCACCGGCATCAGCGTCATCACCACAGCCACCACAACAATATCTTTCGCCAACAGCGTCTTTATCGTCATCGTCAAGTCAAAAGTTAATGGAAAAAGCGCACAGAATAAATATCAGTGACAGTCGCCATTAGCTATAATAATTAATGGTAATGATGATTTCTGCAAATTCTGTATGACATAGTACAGCTGAACTGGTCGACAGAGAGATCATGGTGATGGTGAGAGTTATAGCCGTTGTCAGTTTCATTTCAAAATTGAATACCACGTCTCAAATCGGACTCTAGTTTCACAGATGTAATTTCAGTCCTTTTTTTTTGTTTACACCATCATCATTCTCATCATCATGATCACCATTTAAAGCCCACCAAACAGCAGCCTAACGATGAATATTCCCTACTGTGATTCCAGGGTCTTACTCACAGCGCTGATGTCATTCCAAGCCGTCACCCGGTTTGCCCAAGGCCAGGACCATGTTCAGTTGGTGTCTGGTGACGTCATGCTGGCCGCCATGTTCGGTGTCAATGCGTTAGAGGGAGACGGGTGCGGTGCCTATGACGTCAACATCCTGAAACGCACAGTGGCGGTGACGTGGTTTCTGGACGCTCTCAACAGCGTGGATTACTTT
>CM065720.1:61502781-61507781 GCA_033310375.1 Conus canariensis | reverse complement strand
AGATTTTCATTTTTACCTTTCGATCTATGAGACATCATTTATCTTGTTTATTTTTACCTTTCGATCTATAAGACATCATTTATATTGTTTATTTTTACCTTTCGATCTAAGACATCATTTATCTATAAGACATCATTTATCTTGTTTATGTCGATGATGACATGCATTTGAAATGGAGAGAAGTTAAAAAAAAGATTGAGTTCGAAACAAGACTGTTTAAACTTAGACTTCGTCTTTTTTTTTATTTGTCTCTTTTATTTACAAATTTCTATGTACATGTCAGGGATGCATGATTCGTCCACTTTTATTAAACTTCCTTTCGATTGAGACGCAGACGCCCGCGCTTAGTCCGTGCTGCAAAGGGAGAGAATTTCAAAGAAGACGCGACAAAAACCCTGTTTGTCACTCTGCTTGGCGCTGTGATCCCGAATCATCGTCGTGGTCAATGTAACGCCCACCAGATTATTTTGAGTTACTGTGTATTTCAAAGAACGTAATTCCCTTCGGATCACTGTAACGGTGAATCCTTATGAATGCCATGTCGTCAGGTTCATCTTCTCGGAAGCGGTGGGACTGCAGGACAGCGTGTTCCGACACCTGGGCGGAGTGCTGCAGCTCAGCAAGGGAGCTTTCGTCCTCACCCCTCCCGCCCGACCACTGCCCCAGTTCAAAGAATACTGGAATGCCCTCTGGAACAACAGGTAACGCCTCGAGATCGGTGAGGACAGTGCTGAGGTTGCAGGTCTGTTTCTCAGAACGAACCAACGAACAACGAACAAAAAAAAAAGCAAAGTAAAACCAGACAAAGAAACAACGACGAAACACACACAACACACACACACACGCACGCACGCACGAACACACGCACGCACGGACGCACGCACGCGCACGCACGCACGCATGTACGCACACACACACGCACACGCGCGTGCGCACACGCGGTGCGCACACACAGGCAGGCGCACACACACAGACACAGACACAACACACACACACACACACACACACACACACACACACACACACACACACACACACAAACAGTACTACAGTGCACGACTTTCAAGTAGTATTTTGTTCAGCCCTCGGAATCTGTTAAAAGCATGTGCGTATACATGGTGAATGAAACATGTTCTTGTTATCTATGCCTGCTTATTGCGTGAACCAGTGAGTCCGTTTATGTTGCAGGCAGGTAGATGAGCAACAATATGTTTAAATCAGCCGTTATACCGTTTTGATTAAAGTTGGCCAGCCGAAAGACTTTATAGATACTTTTTTTTTTTTAAGTTGGCCAGGTAACATACAAACACAAAACGGAGTACAAATTACCGCCTAATTAATACAAAATACCATAGAGACCAACACATTTTTTTTATCTGACGACACATATAAAAGACATTAAAAAACAAAAACAAAATAATGCACCCAAGATGGTTGCCCGTGTGAGAATCAAGTTACTGGATTCATGTTCGCGTAAAACGAGGATGCAGACAGAGTGATCCCATATTTCCTTACCTCTTTGTTATGAGTGTGAAAATTTTAGCAGTTATGATCAGAGAAGATTAAAAAAAAAGATACCAGTGTAAAAATACTGAAGATCACAAAATTTCTCAGTTTGCAGACGATACACAATTAATGAACATTGAAGAGGGGGAGTATTTTGATAAATGTCTTTGTTATAACATGAATAAGTTTTGTAAAGTGTCTGGCCTACGCATGAATGGAGAAAAACAGGCGGTCTGGCTAGGAAGCAGTAAAAATTCAAAACATTCCAATGTTAGACATAGGCCAAATATGAAAATAAGATGGAACTCATAGCAGTTCAGAGCCATTTATTTGTGGGATTTTTTTCGCTCCGACCGGCTCCTACCCAGAACTGAGTTCGCTATGGGCTCAATTGGGAAGACTGGAACCACACAGTCGAGTTTTATCCACTAAATAGGTGCGTCTCTGTGACTGTTGCTCAAATTTTCTGACCAACACTGCACGTGTATGTATCTCTCAAGCCTGGTAGATGCCGGGACATATTCTGAAAGCAAGCATAGAGTACAGCCCTGTCACGCAGTTTCAGGCCTGAATGGAAATCCGTTGCATCATCTTCATCATCCCCATCCTCGTCGATCAGCATGACAAAACGTCTCAAATCCTGTGGCCCTTCATGCCCTGCTCTCATGGTGACCTCAGCGTTTGATTCTGTCGGGGTCGGCATATTCATGGAGACTGTCGTTGGACAGACGTGGTGGCGCCTTCCGGAAGGAGACCTCACTCACACCGTCTCCTCGACTACGCAATTATTGTCGTCAACAGGGGGCTCAGTGGGTTTTGTCCTGCACATGTTGGACCAGAACAGGCGCCACTGAACATCACCGAGGTGACTCGGCAGCAGTGCAGTGTCTCCTCTGGTGGGTTGCCTCATGGAGACTTGACATCGACTGATCCCTGTGAATTACAGGTGCCGGGGCTCTGGCTGGCCGGAGAGAAACTTGAATTATTATTCAATATGAATTTGTATGAAAAACTGATATTTGAACAGATGCTGGAATTAAAACAGATACAGTGTTTGACTTGATTATACTGTTTGCGAAACACTTTTCCGCATTTGATATCTTTTAAAAGGGATTTAAAATACAGATACAAAATTAAAAAATACAATGCAGAAGATGCTGAAAAAAAGCAAATTGACTGGTTTTCCTTACGCTGAACGTTTCGACTATTATTGTATAATGTATGACAACCAGTTGTTTCTCATTTTCAATACTAATGGTTGAGGGAGGGATTTGATATATCTATCTGTAAATGTAGTCAGAATAATGGTTATCTCACAACCTTTTTTTTTTTCTCAAAAACATATGTATTATAGTGAAACATCGCACTTGTCGTCACTCGTTCTTCCTCCATGTTTGTATCACTTCTGTGGAAAACTGTATACAACATTCAACTACAAGAGAGAGAAAAGGGAAGGGGAATTCTTTTTCTTTAATTCTTTCTGTCATTATTTCACCTTTTTACATATAACAATGTGTAAAACCATTGTAGCACCATGTCATGTTATGAAACAGTAGTTGATAATTCATATGTTGCATTCAAAGTGAATGTCTCCTTGTTTGTATAGGAAATGTATATAAAAATATTGATTAACAGGAATTCATGGAAAATAGAACTGTCGATGCAAAAAAAAGAGAAGAAAATGTGCCATAAAACAGAATAATTATTGACTGTTAAAAATTCCTCAATTCGTTATTTACCGATTTATCTACTTGTTCTTCGAAACAAAATCAAGTCATTAAAGTTTTTTTTCCCTACAAATTTCAGGTAAAACTTCGCTTGGTTTTGTATGTAGGCCTACTGACGAGACATTAGTAATAAGCATTGTCTGGTAAGCCTGCACCCGATGATTTACAGAACACGTAACAGAAATATGGTCTCCGATAAACGTGCGGGATTTTGTTTTCTTGCACCACATTTGCTTTATGTAACGCTCATCTGTTTTATTTTCAGAACACTTTTCCTAAGTGCCACAGACAGAAATCCCTGGCTGGGGGCCTATTTCTCTCAACTGATCCCTGGCTGTACGGCGCAGGATGACCAGTGCTGGACCAACAGTTTGCGCAGAAGACCTTTCCTCGACAACCACACTCGATGGCTGTTCGAATACTACAACGTCAAGGCTGTCGCTGTGTTTGCTGCCCTCTTGAAGAAATTGGTGACGATGTATTGTCCCAGTCATCCTGTGCAAGGGCTGTGCCCTAGTCTGAGACAGATTTTGATGAACGAAAGACAGTTGGTTCAGAAGATTCTGCAAACCACGTCTTTTGATTTGGAGAAAGATTTTGCAGGCGTTACTTCCGCTTTGAGGAATTTCACGTCCGTGCATTTTGATGACGAGGGGGAAATCGTGCACAACATAAACGGAACCGCTGACGCGTTGTATGATGTGTACAACTTTCAACGTTGTCAGCACGAACAGTTTTGTTTTAAGAAGGTGAGATCATGGACACAGCCAAGATCCTATTATCCGCTTCTTTCTGTTTTGAGTATGGAGATACAAAATAAGAGACTGTTTAAACAAATCTCACGATAAAGCCATAGGAGGGCATCATTTTGTCTTGACAGTTGGAAACTGTCTGTGTTAACGTGAAACTATGCAACAGCAATTCCATCTTCTCTTTGCTATGATATTCTTTCCAGCCTTCTTTCTGATCCACGCGTATCTATAGTGTCTGTCCTTGTGCATATACGTATGTGTTTCCGCATGCGCGCGCGTGTATGTGCGTTAGAGGTACAAATGTGAACTACTTTAAACGGTCTAAATTCTCGGCTGTGTACACTGTTGGTAGGTGAGAAGGTTTCTATGCAGTCTAAAAAGCAGAAGGACTAGTTGCATTATAACTTTCGGGTCAACTGATCTCGTATTTATTTTACTATGTTCATAAATAAGTAGGCCTGCTGACATTTCCTTAACCATGAGGAGCAAACACAAATCCACAAATCATTTACAGAGACAATTCAACATTTTATAAGCAGCAAATCCGAACAGGGAGACCTGTGCATTTAATTCACTTCTTTGGAATGTAACTGGGTACAGGATCATCCTGCCAAAATCTTCAATTTGTGCGAATGCAAAAACGTAGTTATCAAGACGCCAATTAATACGACTCCAACGAAACAATGAGCCAGACAGTATGTCTTTTATTTTAAAACTGTCAACAAGCCAGTCAACATGGCAGTTAACATGACATTATCTTTAAGCCAACACAAATGAAGGTATTAACAGGACTGTTATCACAAAACCACCACTAAACTAGTCCACATGACAGAATTGAATAAGCCAGTCAACAATTATCATGGCGTTACCAATAAACCAGTCAACATGCAAATGATCAAGAAATCGTCGATAGGTCATGAACGTGACAATTGTTGTGAAGTTTATCCATAAGCTAAATCAATACGACAGTCATGAAGTCAAATAGCCGATGGATACTATTGTGAAAACAGTACCA
>CM065720.1:61490281-61497781 GCA_033310375.1 Conus canariensis | reverse complement strand
GGTAGAATGGTCATAGCGAATTATATGTTTGCTGTCCGCTGCATCTTGTAAAATGGTTTTGGACAGAGAGTCACAGTGAATTGTAAATCCATCATCTTCTGCACCCTGTAGATTTTTCTATGGTATGTCTATCCTCCACTGCATCCTGTAAAATGGTCTTGGACAGGCAGGCATGACGAGACACACATCCATCCTCCCTGTACTTGGTAAAATGGTCTTCGGTAGGGGGTATGGCGTGATACTTGTCCACCCCAGTTGCACCATGTGGAATGGTCTTGGACAGGAAATCTTGGTGATGTAAATTGTCCGCTCTCCACTGTACCCTGTAGTACTGTTAGAGAATGATGGTGAAATACATATCCACCCTTCACTTTATCCTGCAGAATGGTCTTGGAGGGAGAGTATGGTACGATACATGTACGCATTAGAGAAGGATACAATGTCTTCATTGCAAAGTGGCGTTCTTATCTGATATCTATTTGATGATTGCTGACGGATATAGCCATTTATTTTGTGTTGCTTGTATCAGATGGGGAGCTGAGTGTGTGATGAGGGAGGGGGGGGGGGGGGGGGGGTAAAGGGAGAAGGCCGACGGGGTGAGTGGCTGAGTACGGGGATGGATGGAAGGTCGCTGGGACACCAAGAAGTCAACATCTTATGAATCAAAGATGCTATCCTTTTGATCGTTGCAGAGAGTTGGTGATCAAGCGGAAGTTGATTGAGTTATACCAAGGGACGCTGCAGCTGCCTGACGGGAGAAACAGTACCGCCATCTTGCCTAACCTGGCCGGTTACATTGGGGCTTACTACAGCACTATCAGCGTGGCTATGTATGAGGTGACTGTCCGTTTGTCAGCGTTCCATCTTGTCTAACCTGGGCGGTTACATCGGGGCCTATTACAGCACTATCAGCGTGGCAATGTATGAGGTGACTGTCCTTTTGTCAGCGTTATGTTGGAGCTTATTGCAGTACTATCAGTACTTTAGGGGGAGACTGTCCGTTTGTCAACATTATGTTGGAGCTTAATACAACACTATCAGTACGGGTATGTATGGGGTGACTGTCCGTTTGTTAAAGATATGTTGGAGCTTATTTCAGCACTACCAGTACTGAATGCGGTGACTTGGTTTGTCAATGTTGTTTTGGAGCTTATTACAGCAAAAAAACGTTAGCAGTAGAAGAGCATCTGGGAGTCATGACCTGGATGCGGCCCGGGCCCCTTAGAGTGTAAGGAGTCCAGGGCCGAAACACTTGTCTGAAACACTTGGGGGGGGGGGGGGGGGGGGTTCTTTTGTGAAGACCTTCTGCTGTCAAGCTCTTCCTAGAGTTTCTTCCTGCTATCAGTGTGGCTATGTATCAGGTGACCATCCGTTTGTCAATGTTATTTTGGAGCTTTAAAGCACTGTCAGTGTGAGTATATACGAAGTAACTGTCATTACAGCACTGTTAGTGTGGGTAGGTATGAGATGTTTGTCTCACTGTCTCTACATTATATTGGAAAATATTACAACACTATCAATATGGGTAGGTTTGAGATGTTTGTCTCTCTGTCTCCACGTTATGTTGTAGATCATTACAACACCATCATTGTAGGTAGGTGTAAGATTCTTGTCTCTCTGTCTCCACGTTATGTTGTAGCTCATTACAACACTATCATTGTAGGTAGGTGTAAGATTCTTGTCTCTCTGTCTCCACGTTATGTTGTAGCTCATTACAGCACTATCATTGTAGGTAGGTGTAAGATTCTTGTCTCTCTGTCTCCACGTTATGTTGTAGCTCATTACAGCACTATCATTGTGGGAAGGTACGAAATGATTGACTCTCTGTCTTTTCGTAAGGTAAAGAGCAGCATCAGTGTAGGTATGTACGGAATGTTTGTTCTGTGTCTACGTTCTGATGGAGATTATTGCAGCACTTTCGCCATGGCTATATATGAGAGGATCGTGTCTCTGTCTCTACGTTACTTTGGAGCTTATTTCATCACTATCGGTATTGCTTTGTATGAGAGGACTGTCTCTCTACCTTATGGTGGAGCTTATCATAGCACTATTAATGTGACTATATATGAAGGGACTGTCTCTCTACGTTATGGTGGAGCTTATCATAGCACTATTGATGTGACTATATATGAAGGGACTGTCTCTCTATGCTATGATGGAGCTTATCATAGCACTATTAGTGTGAATATATATAAAGGGACTGTCTGTCTACGCTATGTTGGAGCTTATCATAGCACTATTAGTGTAGCTATGAATGAGGGGACTGCCTCTCTACGCTATGTTGGAGCTTACCACGGCACTACTAGTGTGGCTATGGCTATGAATGAGGGGACTGCCTCTCTACGCTATGTTGGAGCTTACCACAGCACTATTAGTGTGGCTATGGCTATGAATGAGGGGACTGTCTCTCTACGTTATTTGGAGCTCACCACGGCACTACTAGTGTGGCTATGGCTATGAATGAGGGGACTGCCTCTCTACGCTATGTTGGAGCTTACCACAGCACTATTAGTGTGGCTATGGCTATGAATGAGGGGACTGTCTCTCTACGTTATTTGGAGCTTACCACAGCACTATTAGTGTGGCTATGGCTATGAATGAGGGGACCGTCTCTCTACGCTATGTTGGAGATTACCACAGCACTATTAGTGTGACTATGTGTGAAGGGACTAAACTAATATAGACTATTAAAGCAATGTATATAAACAATGTTGCAGACTATTATTGCAGCATGAATGTGTCCATGTATGAGGTGGCTGTCTTTCTGTCTCGATGTAAATATGGGGCTTGCAACAACCGAGAACTTTGGAAGACAGTAGGCATGCATGTGTTCTTTCCGTCGTTCTCTTCTCTTTCCCTTTCTTCTCCTTTCCAATTCCTTCATGAGTTCAGGGTGACTGTGTTGGCCAGGTACTGA
Source organism: Conus canariensis (assembly GCA_033310375.1). Classification (NCBI taxonomy): domain Eukaryota; kingdom Metazoa; phylum Mollusca; class Gastropoda; order Neogastropoda; family Conidae; genus Conus; species Conus canariensis. Next base: position 61,494,864 of record CM065720.1, on the reverse strand, counting down.
GCAAGCTGACGTCTCAGTTCGTCCTGCTGAGTCCCACCAACAGCAGCCCCAACCTCAGTGACCGTCGCAGGTTCCCGCTGTACATGAGGATGATCACTAAGTCCAATGACCAGGCTAGGGTCATGCTAGACATCGTGCGCCGGCTCAACGCCTCCTACGTGCAGGTGAGGAGGGTCTGCCTTAGCATTATGCCCTAGTACCTGAGAGCTTGGTTGTTGTTGTCGTTAGTGTAGACGCTTTTGTTTGTTTGTTTGTTTGCTTGCTTGTTGTTTATCTTCTGTGCCACTTCAGTAGCCCCCCCCTCCCCCCTCCCACGTCGCTCCCTCCGGCTGCCCGTCCGCAGTCTTACCCTGGCTTGTCCCGCCTCAGCCCCAGCATCGGCAGTCTACGGGGAAAGTCAATGTTAAGTCATCATAAGCAATGTTAAGTCTTCATAAGGCAATGTTAAGTCATCATAAGGCAATGTTAAGTCATCATAAGGCAATGTTAAGTCTTCATAAGGCAATGTTAAGTCATCATAAGGCAATGTTAAGTCGTCATAAGGCAATGTTAAGTCATCATAAGGCAATGTTAAGTCTTCATAAGGCAATGTTAAGTCTTCTTAAGGCAATGTTAAGTCATCCCAAGGCAATGTTAAGTCTTCATAAGGCAATGTTAAGTCTTCATAAGGCAATGTTAAGTCATCACAAGGCAATGTTAAGTCTTCACAAGGCAATGTTAAGTCATCATAAGGCAATGTTAAGTCATCATATGGCAATGTTAAGTCATCATAAGGCAATGTTAAGTCGTCATAAGGCCATGTTAAGTCATCATAAGGCAATGTTAAGTCATCATAAGGCAATGTTAAGTCTTCATAAGGCAATGTTAAGTCTTCATAAGGCAATGTTAAGTCATCATAAGGCAATGTTAAGTCTTCATAAGGCAATGTTAAGTCATCATAAGGCAATGTTAAGTCATCACAAGGCAATGTTAAGTCTTCATAAGGCAATGTTAAGTCATCATAAGGCAATGCTGTCATCACAAGGCAATGTTAAGTCATCATAAGGCAATGTTAAGTCTTCATAAGGCAGTCTACCAGAGGAGATACTACGCTGTTGCCAAGTCACTCCGATGGCGTTCAGTGGTACCTGCACTGATGGAAGAAACTGCGTAGTCGCGGGACCAAGATTAATAACGACGGCGAAATCGACGACGATGATGACGACGACGACGATGCTAAGGATGATGATGATCATCATCATCCCCGATGTCGCCACCAAGGGCGCTACGGACGCCCTTCCAACGGCAGTTCCCATGAACTCGCCGATAACAGTGACTTCCACACGAACTTACCGAGGCACAGGCGTGGAAAAAATTGGAAACTGAGCTCAACATGACAGCAGGACATAAAGGGCCATAGCGCCACAGAATTTGAAACCCCTCCGCCCCCCGCCCCCGCTCCCTTTTCTTTTTCTTTTTTTTAATGCTGATCAATAAGGATGTCGTTTTTGTTGTCTTGGTTGTAGTCGTCGTCATCTTCTTCCACCATACTGATGTCTTCTTCCAGTTTGGAGTTCAGCAGTCACATCGTTGTTGTCTTTATCATCATCATCATCATCATCATCATCATCATCATCATCATCATCATCGTCGTCGTCGTCGTCGTCGTCGTCGTCGTCATCGTCGTCGTCATCATCATCATCATCATCACCATCATCATTATGATCATCATCATCATCGGCGTCGTCGTCGTCGTCGTCGTCGTTTTCGCCGTCGTTCTCATCATTATTGACATCATCACTACTGTCACTTTGGTCGGCGATCTGTAATGGAAACTCCACTCAGTTCCAGACCAGTCCTGACTTCTTCCACCAAAGTCACTCCCTCCCCTCCGATCCACTCCCAGCCCACCCCATTCAGTTCAGCAGCTGTCCAGTCCCACTCAGTCCACCCCCTTTACGACCCAGTCCATTTCAGTCGAACCAGTGTCATCCACTCCTCATTGTTCTGGTATCCATGACGTCCTCAGACTTCATTTTTATTTTCCCCTGTTCCACCCACACGTCTGATCAAATTCAAACTGATAGCAGTTCATTCCACTCCACTCCACAAGTCTCCCAGACCACTTATATTGATACTGATGACGACTTCTGAGTGTGCCTCAGGTGATTTGTGACCCCACTGATGACTACAATTCTGTCAGGTGATCTATGTCCCCACTGATGACTACATCTCTGTGTCAGGTGATCTGTGACCCCACTGATGACTACTGTGTCAGGTGATCTATGTCCCCACTGATGGCTACATCTCTGTGTCGGGTGATCTATGTCCCCACTGATGGCTACATCTCTGTGTCGGGTGATCTATGTCCCCACTGATGACTACATCTCTGTGTCAGGTGACCTATGACCCCACTGATGACTACATCTCTGTGTCAGGTGATCAATGACCCCAATGATGATTACATCTCTGTGTCAGGTGATCTATGACCCACTGATGACTACATCTCTGTGTCAGGTGACCTATGACCCTATGATGACTATATCTCTGTGTCAGGTGATCAATGACCCCACTGATGACTACATCTCTGTGTCAGGTGATCTATGACCCCACTGATGACTACATCTCTGTGTCAGGTGATCTATGACCCCATTGATGACTACATCTCTGTGTCAGGTGACCTATGACCCCACTGATGACTACATCTCTGTATCAGGTGATCAAAGACCCCACTGATGACTACATCTCTGTGTCAGGTGATCTATGACCCCACTGATGAGTACTCGTCAGGACTGATGGAAGCCGTCAACGAGCTGAGCTACACTCCACCGTTCAACATCTGTGTCATCCAGAACATCAACATCTCCTACGACGACGACAGCCTCGACAGGGTCAGGACGGGTATAAGGGAAGGGGGCCTTGGGGGAGGGGGGGGGGGTGGTTGGCCGTGCGGGTAAGGCGTAAGACTCGTGCTGTGAGGTCCGGGGTTCTTGTCCCATTCGAGGTAGCCAGGTGGCTAGAGATTTTCTTATCGGAGTTAACTATTGTGCAAACTCCTGTCCCCGCTTGGAGATTTTGAACTCCTCGTGCCTGAAGAACAAAAAAGTAATAAAAACAAAAAACAAAAAATGAAGTCGAATAAGACAAGATGAGACAAGATGAGATGAGGAGAGATTATATGAGATAAGAAAAGTTTAGATGAGATAAGACAAAGATGAGATAAAGGTAAGTTAAGATAGGATAAGATCGGATAAGATAAGATAAGATAAGATAAGATAAGATACAATACGACACGATACGATGAAAGAAACGAAACGAAATGAAATAAAATAAAATGAAATAAAATGAAAACAAAGTCTCGCGCACGCAGCTAGTCTTACTCCAGCTTTCGGAGCTGAGAAAACCAGCGTGTGCCAGTGTGGACTAATGGCACAAAAATGAAAGACGTGCCCATCGGTTTCGTTAAGACAACTCTCCCGAAGGCGGAGTGTAGCTACCGTAAGAGTGGGACTCGAACCGGTTCTGCACGCAAAAATCTCACCCAAGGAGAATCTCGGAGTTTCGACCGGGAAACAAAGAAAGGAAGAAAGAATAAAGGAGAGAGGTCGGGGGTGGGAGGATAGGGGGAAGGAGGGAGGGGAGGAATGGGAGGGGGGGAGGGGGGGTCGGAGAGAGGGAAGGATGGAGGGGAATAATGAGGAACAAAGGGGGGGGGGAAGAGAGAGAGAGAGAGAGAGAGAGAGAGAGAGAGAGAGAGAGAGAGAGAGAGAGAGAGAGAGAGAGAGAGCAAAAAGCTGGCCGGAGGAGTGTTGGAGCTCACGTGGCATTGTTCAAAACTTGATTTTCTTTTTCCTGAACGAAAGCAGTAATGAGCATTCAGAAAAGTGTATGTAATACCAAGTTCGCTTCAAAACAGTAACTTACCATTGAGGTTAAACGGTGGATGTCTTGTGGAAAGCATCATTTTCCACTGGTTTGGACGCTGTAGAGCCACCAGATAACGAATGATACAGCGAGTCAGAAGAGAGAACACATTCTGACTCTCATAGGACGAGAACAGTGAAAACGCTTAATTACGACAAATATTTTCGGTAAGTATCAAACAAGTAGGGTAACTCTTGCTCCCGTGATGAAATAGATACACGCCCATAACTCCAAAAGAATGCTGCTTACGACACCGAATCGCCTAGCAGATATGATAGCACAGAGCACACAGAACAAATGAGGGGATGTTTCCTTGTTTGTTGTTTACTGTTTACACTTTCCTGACTCATTTCGTATTTACTTTCTTTTTTTTTTTTTTAAAGTATTTTCGGTTTAACTCCTAATTACAACCAGTGACTAGGGACACTAGTCACCGTTACCTGTTTTCTTAAGTCACAATTACACGTTTCGTGGATCATAACTACTGTTATCATGGTGATTACACTGAACGCCACATTCAGCCCAAATGATAGAGAACGAGTTAAGTATGAAACGACAAAGGTGATAAATGCAGTAATGGTCACAATTTTCTTGAGGAAAGGAAAAGTCTTCTTATGAAAACAAACAAACAAACAAACAAAATTTAGAAAAAGAGGGGGTTAGTTACCGCCAAGGACACA
>CM065720.1:61472781-61485281 GCA_033310375.1 Conus canariensis | reverse complement strand
ATGGACAGGTGTCAGGTGGGTCTAAAGCCAGGTCGCTGTCCAGCCCTTGTCGCCTATAGAGAGGGCAGGACTGATGTCTTGTCCACGTGTAAGCTGGAGTTGATGAGGGTCATATTACTTTTCTCTTTTACGGGTGTGTGAGTAGGTTTTTAAATTTTTTTTTAATCTTTCCCTCATTGACGTGTACGCTCGATTTGGTGATCGTGCCAGCTAGATTAGTTTTAGTAATCTGAACATGCACTTTCTTTTCAATTAATTGTATATGTTGCTTTGTTGTCGTTGTTTGTTGTTGTTGTTGTTGTGTTGTTGTCGTTGTTGTTGTCATGTTTTGCGGATTAAAACCACCCTTTCCTACATTCGTTGTTTTATAAGCTGTGTATTCATGACTTTTTTTTTTAAACGTGTTTCCTCGCCTATAGTTTTTTTTTTAATTAAGCTTTTTCAAAGTTCTGTATGTAACTAATCAGACTGACTGATTGATGGCAATGAGGTGTCTGTGACAGCTTTTTGAGATCAAGAATTCTTGCGATGCTCTTCAAAACAACCATGTATAGGACGATGACAATATGTCATGTGCTTATCGTGTCCGTGTGTGTGCTAGCATGTGAGTGTGTGCCTTTAAGAAAAAGTCATATAACCATGGGTCGTTAAGGAAACAAAGGTAGTGAAATAAATTTTGAGTCGTAAACTAAACAAGAGTGGAGAAGTGAACACGAACATTTTTTATTTGTAAAGTCAGTTAAATAAACGTAGGTTAAAAGCGAAATTTTGGAAGTTGAAAGACCATACGATAATTGTGTAAACGTACATAGTTCGGTAAACATGGGCAGTTAAGAAACAGGTAATGAAGTAAACATGAGTAGCTTAGTAAGCATGGGTAGTGGAAGAAACGAACATGAGGACTAATGAAACAAAGGGAGGAAAGGAGATCTGGGTAATGGCAAACATAGGTTGATAAATGATGAACATAGGTAGTAAGCTATTTTTTTTTCAAACTTCTTTTTAATTTTTACAATTTTTGCACAAAAAGGAAAAGGAAACAAAACCAAACACACAAAATGAAAACAACAACAACAACAACAACAACAACAACAACAACACACACACACACACACACACACACACACACACACACACACACACACACACACGCATACGCATGAATGCACGTACACACACACACCACACACACACACACACACACACACACACACACACACACACACACAAAATTCATATGCATACACATTCTCGTGTACAATTCAACAAGTGTCATTGCAAAATGTATCACAGGATATCATGTCCGGTGGATAATCAGGCAGAGACGGAGAGACAGAGATATGCAAAGGTAAATACATGACATACAGGGTAGGAGAAACAGATAGGCATACTGTCAGACAGAACTATTTGTCAGACAGAATGGCTTGGGTAGTAACAAGCCCAAGAATGCGCACATTGTACACCTTTATCCACTGCCAAATTTGTCAGTGAATTTAACAAAAGCACCTCATCAGCGTACACTGAGCGTCATAAGTCATAAACGAACAGCTGAGGCTGGAAATCTGTAGTCACTGTGACAGACGACACATGTATGTTTGCATTGTGAACATGTATTTATTATCGATCGTGAGATAGCACAAAGAGGTTAAACAACTAGTCAGGGGAGACAAGTGACTTTTAAGCCAACCGTCTCAAACTGCATTCTGTATGGTTCGTGTTTACATACATGAGTTATGTTTTTTTTTTCTCTCCATCGTATATTGATATTTCCATATTTCCAGGAAACCTGTAACTCATGGAAGAGTGCCTCTTAGCCTACATTTACACAAATATTGTTTTTGTTTTCTTTTTTCCAAAAAAAAAAAAAAAATAATGGAAATAAAAAAAGATCTGATCTATTTTTACATAAAACCCCAGAAGAACAAGTGATTCTGTCAGATACATAATCTGCACCGTCTGGCATTTCTCCGTTACTAAACCAGCAAACATGGTTCAGACCTGCTGAAGATAAGTGGAGCTGCAAAACATTTGGTCGATATTGACCTTATACAACCTGCAAAAACTGCATTTTTCACTATCACTCTCCCCCTTCCCCAGTTTCTTTTAAATAAGATTATTACCTATCCATGTATGCGAGACTCCAGTGTTAAACCCTTTAAGCTTTATGTTTGTTACTCTGTGTAGTATTTAGGCAACACGTATCCTACTCCTGGGTCGGTGACCGTTTCAACTTCCGTTTGTCATTTTCTTGTCAGTCAAAATGCATGTTAAAATGGAGAATCAATATATATATATATATATATATATATATATATATATATATATATATATATATATTTCTTCAATCTAAGACATAAGAGCAAACTTTGTTTATAATAGAATATTTCTCGCAGTCATTGCAACACCAAGCTGCTCTGTAAGTTGCTGGAATGGTGCTCGGTACTTATCCTTGGAATTTATTAGTTTATTGTAATTTAGTCCCTTGCGGATTCATTCCAAGAACTGGCCCTCAGCACTTGTGTCTTAAGAGGTTATCTTTTTATATTTTCTACTTTTCACAAGAAAATGTAGCTTGTTTTGTTCCTTCATGATTTCCTTTTGCTTCTTAGGTGGTACCTTTGGTTGGTTTTTTGAAAACTCAACAAACATACTACGGTATTGCACACCAGCCTTTTCTGGATAGCATTCTTCTTAAAACCGAAAAGGCAGAGGAGTCAAATTAGCACTTTCCACGGTCACTGAAGAAAAACAATCAGGTTTTGAAATATCGGTATCTGACCAGGAGTTATATGTTAGTGAGTTTTCTCCTTATTGGAGATTGTTTCCTCTTAGGAGACTATAAGCTTGCTGAAGGCTCATTTTTTAGAAGCATTTATTTTATTATTCCGCATTCACCCACTCAAACACATACTGTTAGTTAGGCAGAATTATTTATTACTGCAGACATGAATGTTTACTTTCCCCTATTTTTTCAATCTAAGACATAAGAGCAAGCTTTGTTTTATAATAATATATATATAATTATGTGTGTGTGTGTGTTGTTTCTGTATTAAAAATGTGTAGTAAGTAAACATTGGTAGTTAAGTCGACGTATGTCATTGAATAGAAATAGATCGTTACGTGCCCACAGGTTGTGAACATGGCTCATACAGTGAACAAAGGTAGTAGTGCGAAGAACAGGATTAGGTGTTAAATGAACATTGGTTGTCGACCAAACACGAGTAGTTCTGTGAACATGGGTAGATCAACAATGGGGTTGGTTAGAGGGTAGGTGAGCCTGCTGTTACTCATGTTCCAGTGTGAATTAAGTTGTTGTTGATGGGTTTTGTGTGTGTGTGTTTGTTCTTTCTGCCTAAATACAAGTCAGCAACATCCATGCCCAGACCGTAGTGGTGAGTTTGTGTGCAGAATGTTTATGTTTTGATGCCACTAGATACTCTCCGTGTCTCTGTTTTTGTTTTGCGCGTACCTGTGTGTGCGTGCGTGCGCGCGCGCGTCTATGAAAATGCATCACTTTCTTTCTCTGTTATGTGTGTTGAGTTAATGTTACATTGTAAAGAGTTCAGCCTTCAGACAGGCAGTTAAAAAGTAATCATCATCATCATCTTCTTCTTCTCGTTGCTATCAGTTTTATCTTTTTTTTTCATTGTAGTTGTTGCATTTAATTCACTTTTTTTTTCTTTTGGTCAAAATCGTGGTATTGATGCTGACGCGACAGGCACTGACGCTGTGCGAGGACCTGACAGCAGAAGACCTGATCCGCTCTTTGAAGGAAGTCCGCATGGACCTGACAGGGAGCCGTCAGAAGAGGCTCGTCTTTGATGCTAACGGGGACGGAGGACTGGGCTATGATGTCTACCAGGTGCAGAGACAAGCCGGCAAACTCGTCTACGTCAACGTACGTGGGGCCGCCTGCTCTATATTCCTTTGTTTTGTTTATTTGCCTGTGTGTGTGTGTATAGACGTGTGTTTGTGTGTGTGTGTGTGTGTGTGTGTGTGTGTGTGTGGAGGGGGGGGGGTTGGGGAGGGGAGGAGAGGGAGGGTTGTGTGTGTTGAGACCAGAGAGAGAGAGAGAGAGAGAGAGAGAGAGAGAGAGAGGGGTGTCGAGGCGAAGAGGCAATGAAGAGGGAAGGGTTGAGAGAGGATGCAGGAGTGGAGGAGTGAGAATGCAGGTGCGTGTGTGTGTGTGTTGGTGGGTGGGCCGGGGGTGGGGGTAGGGGCTGGGGGAGGGATAGGGGTAGAGCTAGAGGAGAGGTTGTGAGAGAAAGATGGACGGAAGGGTGGGACTGGGGGGGGGGGGGAGGGAAATAATGGAGGAAGAGGGAAGGGTGTGGGTGGGAGAACAATTGAGGGAAAAGATGAGTACGAATACGAATGTCTTATTGACTTCAAAATGGATGAACTAACGGCTTTTTAAGATGACGCCCTCACTAGGGAGAAAAGGGGGAAACAGAAAGAAAGAAAGAAAGAAAGAGAGAGAAAGAAAAATAAGGGAAAAACGAATTAATTCGGAAGAAGTCCCTCGCTCTTCCATCACCCCCCCCCCCCCCCCCCCTCCCTGCCACGACCTGCCCTTCAAAAGAAAGAAAATAGATATTTTAAGAACATTGTAGTCATGGCAAAGAAACACAAATGAACAAACAAAGGTGATAAAGTAAGATATATACATAAACATTCATACATTCATTCATAAATCATGTTTAGCTCACGACGCCAATAATGAAAGAATGGACAGCAGAGTAACAATCACGGTAACACATTGTGGTCAAAACGCCGAATTAAAAAAAAAAAAATCCTAATTACAGCTTTTCCATCAAACGTTAGTGATATGATGCGTGAAAAGAAGATAAACTGTTAACATTTCTGACGTAATCATGAATTTCATTCCAGACTTTGCTATCCGAATGCTTAAAAGAAGACTAAAAAGATTCATTCTGGTGCGGTGAATGAGTATTGTATGTTTATTTCGAAAGGTATTCACAGGAAACTTGGCACTTAGATAAACATGCGCTACGTTCCTCGTGGATTTGTACATAAAGATAGTTTTTATTAAAAAGACGTTTCATGTTGAATGAGAGAGTAGTTTGCTCATTATAGTCAGTAACGTGTAAGGAAGATCTAAAATGTAGAATCGGAAATGAAATGAGGCAGGGAACAATAAACGATAAACAGTAAACAAGTTGGGTATTTTTTGCTCCCATAAGAAAACCTAACACAGAGTAACTTTTATTCAAGACTGGCACAGCCTTTTAAACTTGAATAAAGTCAGACAAATACATAGACGAACAATCTAATAGTGGGGGAAAAAAACAAGCGCAGGCCAACAACTGAACTATCTTCATAGTAATGACTTGGCAAAGATTTGGACTTAAGGAGGGGAGGGGGGGGGGGGGGCGGAATTTGAAGATGGAGAAACTGGGAACATGAAATTAAGAAAATATGTTACAGATATGAAAACTCTTCACTAGCTGCATAAGGGAACCATCGCAATCCCTTTTGAAGGCAGATATATTTGTATTGCCTGCTCCGAGGCCTTTCGTCCGCTGGGTCGGACTCATCAGGGAGACACGGCTGGTTGTGTCTGCGCTCCTGGCGTCAAATAGAGACACACCACAGTCCATAATACTGTGGTGTTCTCACCACCAAGAGTGCAAAAAAGAATCCAATAGCACCCCAAAGCAGCCAGCGAAGAGTAGTAAATGAAACCAAACGAAAGTGTGGGGAGGAAAAAAGTTGCTGAAAAACTAAAGACATTATGCAAACATTATAAAATATAGGGGACAATCTTTGAGCCTACGCTTGAGGATCCACCCAAAGATGCAAGGGAGATCAAAAGACAAACACACAGACGGACAGAAACAAATACAAATAAACTCAATTTAATCAAAACAAAATCGGAAATGAAATGAGGCAGGGAACAGTAAACGATAAACAGTAAACAAGTTGGGTATTTTTTGCTCCCATAAGAAAACCTAACACAGAGTAACTTTTATTCAAGACTGGCACAGCCTTTTAAACTTGAATAAAGTCAGACAAATACATAGACGAACAATCTAATAGTGGGGGAAAAAACAAGCGCAGGCCAACAACTGAACTATCTTCATAGTAATGACTTGGCAAAGATTTGGACTTAAGGAGGGGAGGGGGGGGGGGGCGGAATTTGAAGATGGAGAAACTGGGAACATGAAATTAAGAAAATATGTTACAGATATGAAAACTCTTCACTAGCTGCATAAGGGAACCATCGCAATCCCTTTTGAAGGCAGATATATGATGAGTCCGACCCAGCGGACGAAAGGCCTCGGAGCAAGCAATACAAATATATCTGCCTTCAAAAGGGATTGCGATGGTTCCCTTATGCAGCTAGTGAAGAGTTTTCATATCTGTAACATATTTTCTTAATTTCATGTTCCCAGTTTCTCCATCTTCAAATTCCGCCCCCCCCCCTCCCCTCCTTAAGTCCAAATCTTTGCCAAGTCATTACTATGAAGATAGTTCAGTTGTTGGCCTGCGCTTGTTTTTTCCCCCACTATTAGATTGTTCGTCTATGTATTTGTCTGACTTTATTCAAGTTTAAAAGGCTGTGCCAGTCTTGAATAAAAGTTACTCTGTGTTAGGTTTTCTTATGGGAGCAAAAAATACCCAACTTGTTTACTGTTTATCGTTTACTGTTCCCTGCCTCATTTCATTTCCGATTTTGTTTTGATTAAATTGAGTTTATTTGTATTTGTTTCTGTCCGTCTGTGTGTTTGTCTTTTGATCTCCCTTGCATCTTTGGGTGGATCCTCAAGCGTAGGCTCAAAGATTGTCCCCTATATTTTATAATGTTTGCATAATGTCTTTAGTTTTTCAGCAACTTTTTTCCTCCCCACACTTTCGTTTGGTTTCATTTACTACTCTTCGCTGGCTGCTTTGGGGTGCTATTGGATTCTTTTTTGCACTCTTGGTGGTGAGAACACCACAGTATTATGGACTGTGGTGTGTCTCTATTTGACGCCAGGAGCGCAGACACAACCAGCCGTGTCTCCCTGATGAGTCCGACCCAGCGGACGAAAGGCCTTGGAGCAGGCAATACAAATATATCTGCCTTCAAAAGGGATTGCGATGGTTCCCTTATGCAGCTAGTGAAGAGTTTTCATATCTGTAACATATTTTCTTAATTTCATGTTCCCAGTTTCTCCATCTTCAAAATTCTGCCCCCCCCCCCCCCCCTCCCCTCCTTAAGTCCAAATCTTTGCCAAGTCATTACTATGAAGATAGTTCAGTTGTTGGCCTGCGCTTGTTTTTTCCCCCACTATTAGATTGTTCGTCTATGTATTTGTCTGACTTTATTCAAGTTTAAAAGGCTGTGCCAGTCTTGAATAAAAGTTACTCTGTGTTAGGTTTTCTTATGGGAGCAAAAAATACCCAACTTGTTTACTGTTTAAAATGTAGAAGTTCAGAAAAAGTCTGTACACGCGTTCCACTTGTTTTCAGCGGCATTGAGTGGCCATATCCCAGCAAGTTGAGGCATAATCAAAATTAGATTGTATCAAGCATGGAAAACTAATTTCCGAATATGTTGATCGAGTCAATGCTTAATTCTGTTCAGCTTATCATTTCCATCTGTCGGGATAGCACAGAAACATGGTTAGACCAAGAGAGGCTGTTCTCAATAACGAGGCCATGGAGTTCGTGGGAATTCATTTCCTACGAAGCTTGCACATGTAATTTCAACCCTGGTTATTCAGTGTTAATATTCCGACGTTTCTGTCGCCTTGAAAGCAGCATGGATTTATGTTTCAGGGGATGAAGGGTAATATGATTGAGTACTGACCATTTAACAAGTGTCTCAATATCTTTTTGCAAATCACTGCACACCGCTTTGCATTTTACCGTTACTGCGAATAGTAGTACCATCGGCAAAAAGTTCGCATGAGGGGGATATTATTAAAAGTAGATCATGAACATAAACTGGTAACAGAGTTAGACCTAGGACTGATCTTTGAGGAACTCCGTAGTTCACTACTAACAAAGAGAATATTTCAGAACCTACGAAAATCAATTGTCACCTTTTCTTCAAGAAAGACAATACAGATTTGAACTGTTCATTGGACAGATCACATCTGATTACATTTTTATTAAAAAGATTGTAGTCATTAATATTAAAGACTTTGGCACATTTTAAAATAAAAGAAAAGAGAGGAAAAAAAAACCCAACAACGAACAAATCGTGAAAAGGTTACTATTCATGTTTGATTGCCATTGATCAACCGGACTTCTTAGTGCAGTATGATTGAGATGATTCTCTCTGATTCCGTTTTGGTTTGGATAAAATAAATCAAGCTCAATAAATATGACAGTATATTTTGTTTAATATGCCTTTCAAGAAGTTTAGATAGGGTAGATGAAATTAATATTGGCCTATACTATGACGGATCATCTGGATCACAGGATTCAAGAACTAGGTACATTTTGTCGTCCGGAAAAGCTCGTGCATAGTAACCTTTATCGATGCAAAGGTTGTAAACATAGGTAAGATGCTCAGATATAACAGGTTTTGATATTTTCAGAATTTGTTGTCGATGTTGTCCAGACTACAAGAATGAAATGGTTTTAGCCCTGTGCTCTTCGTGAACACTAGATCCCTAAATTTAAGAATTGATCGTATCTTCTAAACTTACAAAACTCTTTCTATATTGACAAATCATTGCTTTCTGTATGATCAACCTTGATTGTTTTTCAGCTATTGTTGAAAGGTCGTTATTGATTTTGGTCAGGTAATAAATCTTGTTTTAGAAGGTACAACACTTGTGGATTTTTTTCTCCGGACAGGTCATTAATGGCTTTCCAGACGGATTGTTTTGTGAAAAAAGTGCACTCAACTGTTTTTCTTGAGCATATCTTTTTTAAGGCAGTTACTCTATTCATTTGTTCACTAAACTGAGCACGTTTATCTGCTGACTTTAGTAAATTATCAATAATTTTACCGCTGCGTTAATTTCTTCAGTAACCATTGTGGTTTATCTTGAGCTATAACGCGTTTAAGTCTTGTCGGTTGCGAAGGACAAAGAGACAATGCCAGAGAAAATGCGACACTAAGCTGCAAGTGCGTTATCAGCATCGTTATACGGATAAATTTCCGAAACGTTAGCGAAATACAAGTCGATAAACATTTACAAGCCTTACGTGTTATAATCAGTTCTGAAAGCTGAGATCAACAAGATGAGTGTCCCATTCCATTTGGTAGGCACCATGCACGCACTCGAAATCCAAAGGTTCTGTCATCGTTCTTGCAATAATAATAATAGTGGTAATAATAATAATAGTGTAATAATAATAATGATAATAATAATGATGATGATAATAATAGTAACAATAGTAACAATAGTAACAATAGTAATAGTTTAATAATATGATGATGATGGTGACTGTTATTATTATTGCTATTTTATTATTGTTGTTGTTTTTGTTCTTGTTTTTATCATCATCATCATCATCATCATCATCATCATCATCATCATCATCATCATCATCATCATCATCACCACCATCATCACCATCATTATCATCATCATTATCATCATATTCATCATTATTATCGTCTTTGTTACGATGTTCTTACTACTACTTCTACTACTACTATTATCATAATTGTTATTATCATTGTTATTGTTACTATTATATTATCATTATTATTGTTATTATTATCATTATCAGTTATTGTAGTTGTTGACTAGTCAGTGTTGTCATTTCACCCGTCAGCCCATGTCGCCAACTGGGCTCTTGTTCCGGGAAGCTGAAGTAGCCCCACATTTTTTTTTTCTTAAGATAGCCGGACCCTGTGCTCAGGAAAAGCCGCATGTGACTGCGACAAAGCTGATAAACAAAGAAAAGCCAAAGCAACTTTCCTGTGGGTCCATCGCGCGTGCACGGTCATTGGTGCTTAAAGATGGTTACTTTTTTTTCTGAATAATTCACGTCCGGCCCTAGTGTTGTGTTGTTGTGTTTCTGTTTTTCCACAGACTGCTCTTTCTGTTGTCCCTCAGGTGGGTACCTACCTCAACGGAACGGGTTCGCTGGTGATCTCGCCTCCTTACCCAGCTACGGGTCACTGCCTTGTACAGGAACACTGCCAGCACTGCTTCCCTGCAACATCCTCAGGGTAGGTGAGAACTGCTAGACATGGGAAGCATGGCGCCTCTGCTTCCTCGCCCTGTTTGCACTGTCAGTGAGAACTCCCAGACATAGGGACAATGCAGTCACTGCTTCCTCGCCCTGTTTGCACTGTCAGTGAGAACTCCCAGACATAGGGACAATGCAGTCACTGCTTCCTCGCCCTGTTTGCACTGTCAGTGAGAACTCCCAGACATGGGGACAATGCAGTCACTGCTTCCTCGCCCTGTTTGCAGTGTCAGTGAGAACTCCCAGACATGGGGACAATGCAGTCACTGCTTCCTCGCCCTGTTTGCAGTGTCAGTGAGAACTCCCAGACATGGGGACAATGCAGTCACTGCTTCCTCGCCCTGTTTGCACTGTCAGTGAGAACTCCCAGACATGGGGACAATGCAGTCACTGCTTCCTCGCCCTGTTTGCACTGTCAGTGAGAACTCCCAGACATGGGGACAATGCAGTCACTGCTTCCTCGCCCTGTTTGCACTGTCAGTGAGAACTCCCAGACATGGGGACAATGCAGTCACTGCTTCCTCGTCCATTCACTGCCTCCCCCTTTCCCACCGCTGTAAGGAATTGCTGGACATGGTTGTTGTCCGTCGAGACGACGAAGACCATCTAGTCATCCTGGGATTGGGGGTAGACGGCTGGTCAGGCCGATCTGCGCCCGGAAAGACCTATCACAGTACGGACAGGGGATGGTGGCAGCAGCTGGAGATCTGTTGACACTGGTCTTCCTGATCATCCTGCGCTGCTTAGCTGCAGCAATTCTGTTGCTTTCACAGGTCTCTGCACCTTTGCGGACAGCTGATCGCCACTCATCTCTGTCCTGGGCAGTCTGCTCCCATGTTGTGTGGCTGATTTTGAAGGCTTTCAGGCCTGCTGGACATAGGTACAGAATGAACGGTGCTCACAGTGCTGCCGTCTTCGCCATCACGGTAAATAAGAACAAACAAGACAGAGGAAGAGTGCTTCTTCTTACACTCACACTACTTCCCTGTTCGCCTTCACGTGTTAGGAACTACCTGACAGAGGAACTGCTTCTTTTTACATTCACACTGCTTCCCTGTTCTCCTTCACGTGTTAGGAACTACCTGACAGAGGAAGAGTGCTTCTTCTTACACTCACACTACTTCCCTGTTCACCTTCACGTGTTAGGAACTACCAGACAGAGGAAGAGTGCTTCTTTTTACACTCACACTGCTTCCCTGTTCCCCTTCATGTGTTAGGGACTATCAGACAGAGGAACAGTGATGTCACTTCTTCCCTCTTCACCATCACAGTAAGCAACAACCAGACATACGAACAGTGCTGTCGCTGCTTCCCTTCTGACCAGGATGGTTAGGGCTAACAGATATAGGAACTGGGAGAGAGGTGTAGTCTTCGACATGTAATTATATGCATCTGTCCACGACAAAGGCTGTTTATTCTTGTTTGTTGTTGTTGTGCTTCGTTTTGTTTTGTTTTGCTTTTTAAAACAGGTTTTGAGAGCAGTCAGTTTGATTGGAAAATTATTCTTTTTTGGTTTGTTTTGTTTGGGGAAACTAGTTTTAAGAACATCAAGTTTAATTGGAAATAAGAGATCATATTCGTCTAGTACAATAAAGTGGTGAATTCGACATTTCTTTCAAAAATGTGATTCTCAATGGGAACATTTTTAATCGCAATATTTATCAGTACTTGTATCAAATCCTTTCCACGGTTGTGTTTCTCAGAGCCTATGGTTTTCATCAACTGACGAAGATGGGTTTAAAACTGTAGCTTTTTCTGATGCTTTGCACCTCTTTTGGCCGTTGTATCAACCATTGTCTCACCATTTATGTCACAGGGAGATGGTACCCAACAAATCTCGGTGAAAGTGCCTTTCACGGATAAGTAATGCAATAAATTTATTTGGTACACGAGGTCAGGCTGTGATTTTGTATCGAGTGAATGTAGGGTGTATAAAACCGACGTTGAATCCACAGATAAGTTATAAAAACCGATACATCAATGGTAAGGAAAAAAGGCTTTTCAATTGCAAGATCACGAATGTAAAAGTTACACCAATCTTATTATCATTTTCAGATGCTGATTCGTCTTTAAAAACTTGAAGATGCTGTTGATGCTTCTCACTAGTATGTGTTTTCGCAAGCATTTTCATAATATTAGTGTTTTCATACTTTTTTCTTTAGCTTCAGTAAAATTGATTTTAAAGGACTTTTTTCTTGTCTCTCGTGATGGAAAACTTGTATAAAATGTTTTTTTTTAATATATGTTTTTAATCAGACAACGTACGATTTAATCAGATGAACATGTCACTGTTGCCATCTGTGATGAAACAGTATTTGCCATTTTCGGAAAATCAC
>CM065720.1:61422781-61470281 GCA_033310375.1 Conus canariensis | reverse complement strand
GGTCCAGAGTGTCAGGGTGCTGAGGGCAGGGTTGTCTCCAACCGTAGTGTTGGCTCGCCACAGGTTTCGTTCCAATCTCCCCCCCCCCCCCTCTTCCTCCTCCCCTCCCTTCTTCCCTGCTTTCGATACTCATCTGCCTGCAGACATGGTCTCATCCCCTCGTGTTTTCTTTTACTTCAAAATTCAATAACGGATTTGATGACAAAACATTCTGAATGCTCTACAAGTTGCAAATGAATATACAAGATGGCATATTTCACCTTCTTCGGTCATGAGATTTAATGACCAGAAGGTCTTTGAAAGGAAGGTTACTGAGGGGAAGAAAAGGGCGGTTGAACAGGGGACCCTGCACGTGCAGTTACCGACTTCTCCCCTCAGTCAGTATGGGCGTTGATGAAAAGTAATGTTCCCCTTCAGCTGTGGGAGCTGGGTATCTCATATAAGCTTTGTCTTCCTGGAAATCTGCAGTGCGTTTTGGAGCTCTCTCTGTGTAGGTTTGAGCAAGGCGTTATTTTTGGCACGGTTGATAAAACTGTGTGATATTGCCAGGAGATAATTCCTGACGATATATTTAATCTTAATGTGTGACTTCTCAGTCTTGCAGATGCGGGCTTCCTCCGTTCTGCCGTGACTTGCTCCGGTGACTGTTATTCCTGAACAAATGCCGTTTCTGATTAAGTGTTGACCATTCTGATTTGATGGTCGAAAAACCCATCTGATTTGTACTTGGCAGACGTCGTCCGTTCTCCATCTACTTAAGCGAATTTAAATAACGGCACAATTTCTGTCGCGCTAAATAAATAAAAAACAAACAAACGAAAAAAAAAAAAACCAACTAAACAAAAATCACACCGACGCTAAGCTGAAACGCTTCTTAATCTATTTCTGCTTTGGGATACTTAGGCCAGCAGCATGGTATAAAACTAACTCATTGATTAGACCACCTTTGACAATAGCTGTTGTTTCTCTCTCCATCTCTCTGTCCCTGTAAATCTTGTCTGTTTAAAATAGTGCAGTTAATCCGCGTATTATGGTTTTGTTGTTTGTATGTTATGAGCCAACATTTCAGTTTTTGAAACCATGTACTATTTATCAATGCTCAAAATTATTTGTTGTCATCTAAGTTTGATTTATTGATTTGAGTTCGTTTATTTTGCAAACAGCAGTCGTAAACTTTGAAAATGGACGACCTCCAATGTTGGGATGGCACATTAGCAGCCTCTAGCATTTGTCGCGCATGAGAAGAACCCAATCTTTTTTAGAACATTTCTTTTTCTTTTCCTTAGACGGATTCATCGACAGGCTGATCTTTTGAAGATCCTTTTATCTGTCACTTTTCAGAAATTAACGTCTGAAATATAGTATTTTTCTGACTAAAAGGTCGTGTCACAGTTTTCCAGGGCTGCATCAGAATGGCCACCAGGCGGCAGGGGTTTACTGTGGCTGCTTTCTTCCTTTACAAACTGAGCCCCTGAATACATTTTACGTTACAGGTTTAATTCTTAAGCTGCACAAGTTTTTGTTTGTTTCAAATCTCTCCATATTTGTGAACACACGTCTGACAATAGTACCGTGGTTTTATGGAAAGAATTGGATTTGCTGAATATTGCTCAGAGAAGTTTTTGATTCACATCTGTATCGTCAATAACTGACCACTCTCTCCTTTCCCCTACACTCTCCCCTATTTTTGTGTTTGTGTATCCTTATTGTCTAGAACATATACCGCTGTGGGCATGTTTAACAGAATGCGGTTAATATTTTGCCTGATGGCTTGTAACAACTTTGATATACAGGTTGTCAGCTGACTAGAATTAACTTGGCTCATTTTTCAACGGTTTTCAAGCTGGCAGATCCATTAAATCAGCAATGAAGAGAATCTTATCATTTTTTTTTCAATACTTCTGTTGTGACTTTTAATGTACATAGGTCTACAATTTCAGCTGACATAATCCTAGTGCAGAAAACGAAAGCACTTTTTCCATACCGATTCTAATTTACATGACACAAATTAGCTATTGAGCATTGCGTACATTCGGTCAGTTTCGACGATGCAATATTAGCCTAAATGTACTTTTTCGTAACTTTGTTATGATTGGAAACACCGTCTATCATTTTTGGGTTATAATTTAGGGGTGTTTTTCCTGGTATACATGTACATGTCCTTTAAATGATATTGCTGGTTGTCTGTTTGTCTACCTGGCTGTATATCTGCTTGTATGAGTGTCTGTCTGTCTGTATGTGTGTGTATGCTGTATGATTATATACATGTACGTATGGATGCATTTCTGTACGTCTGTACTCACCAATGATATGTGTGTGTGTGTGTGTGTGTGTGTGTGTGTGTGTGTGTGTGTGGTGTGTGTGTGTGTGTGCATGTGTGTGTGTGTGTGTGTGTGTGTGCGCGCGCGCGTGTGTGTGCGCGTGCGCGCGCGCACGCGCGGGAGGGAGAGCCACGTGCGTGCGTTTATGTGCTTGCGAATGTGTTTGCGCGCGTGTGTGCGAATGTGTGTGTGTGTGTGTGTGTGTGTGTGTGTGTGTGTGTGTGTGTGTGTGTGTGTGTGTGTGTGTTTGTGCATGTGTGCTTATGCCTTTGCGTGCGCACACGCATGAATGTTTGTATCTTCTCCTAGCTTTGACGAAATTCTGCACATCGTTATGCTTATGTGTTTCTGTTTGATGCCTTTCTTGTTTTTCTTCAGCGCGTCTGTACTCCACTCCCCCCACAGCCCTTATTTCTGTTTTAGCTTTCTTGTTTTTCTTCAGCGCGTCTGTACTCACTCCCCCACAGCCCTCTCTCATTTCTTGTTTTTCTTCAGCACGTCTGTACTCCACTCCCCCCACAGCCCTCTCTCATTTCTTGTTTTTCTTCAGCACGTCTGTACTCCACTCCCCCCACAGCCCTCTCTCATTTCTTGTTTTTCTTCAGCACGTCTGTACTCCACTCCCCCCACAGCCCTCTCTCATTTCTTGTTTTTCTTCAGCACGTCTGTACTCCACTCCCCCCACAGCCCTCTCTCATTTCTTGTTTTTCTTCAGCACGTCTGTACTCCACTCCCCCCACAGCCCTCTCTCATTTCTTGTTTTTCTTCAGCACGTCTGTACTCCACTCCCCCCACAGCCCTCTCTCATTTCTTGTTTTTCTTCAGCACGTCTGTACTCCACTCCCCCCACAGCCCTCTCTCATTCTTGTTTTTCTTCAGCACGTCTGTACTCCACTCCCCACAGCCCTCTCTCATTTCTTGTTTCTTCAGCACGTCTGTACTCCACTCCCCCCACACCCTCTCTAACTATACAGGAAATCACA
Organism: Conus canariensis; assembly: GCA_033310375.1. Classification (NCBI taxonomy): domain Eukaryota; kingdom Metazoa; phylum Mollusca; class Gastropoda; order Neogastropoda; family Conidae; genus Conus; species Conus canariensis. The sequence goes on along the minus strand of CM065720.1, from coordinate 61,466,977 downwards.
TCTTTTGTTTGATGCCTTTCTTGTTTTTCTTCAGCACGTCTGTACTCCACTCACCCCCACAGCCCTCTAACTATACAGGGAAATCCACAATCTGTTGATCACAGGTGTCTTTTGCGTTCACTAATAAAGTTCTGATATTATGTTGCACGGTCAGCGGACAAACGTGTGTAAGAGTTCACTACAATGATACTGTCTGTGTTACAACTCCACTGGTGAAATCTGTTGTTACATACACCACTGATGAGATATAAGCGACACCCGTGAAAGTTTTACAAAATCTGTGTAGAATACTCCGAGGGTGAAATCTGTGTTGCGTACAACACTGACCAAATCTGTCTGTGTTACACACAACACTTTTATAAAAGGTGTATTACATACATCACTGGCGAAGGATCTGCTGTAAACAATGCTGATAAAATCGTTTGTTTTACACAATACTCTCTTAAAATATGTTGTGCGTGCGACACATGTGAGAACTGTCATTACATATGATACAGGAGAAGTCGGTGACACATACGCCGCTGGTAAGACATGTATGTGTTTCATACACTTCTGGTGCAATCTGTCTGTGTTTGTGAGTTATATTTGCCCCACGTACAAAAATGGCCAATCTGCCTTTCTTCAGGTGAAACATGTCAGGATCACGCACAGACCTGGGGGGGAAAAAAGAAAAAAAAAAAAAAAAAAAGAAAACCACCCATAAATGCAGAGTAAGTCATCTCGTGTAACGATGATTAAACATACCGTTATGTTGTCATAGATTTGAATCAAACCTATGCAGTGAATATTATGAAAGTGTTCAAGATCCAATGAATATACTAAAAAGTCAGAATCAATGTATGATTTCACTTTGATGCGTTTGCGCATATAAAACTGCACACCACGCAAATCGAAAAAAAAAAAAAAAACCACAACAAAACAAACCAAAAAGAACTGCGCCAACAGAACTTTATAACGTTAACCCAAAACAAGTGAAAAAAAAAAAGAAAGACGAAAAAAAACAAAACCCAACAACAAACAAACGAACCAACCAACACTCCCCCAAAACAAAAGAAAAGAAAACAAACAAACAAAACTAAAACCCGAAAATTGAGAAAAAGACTAAAAAAGAAGAAGGAAAAATGTGTATAACTGTAAATCAAATACGAAAGAGACTCTGATTTAATTAAAAAATGGATTCGGTACTGGAAGATTGTGTGGCTCATGAACAGCCCAACAATGTAAAAGCTAAAGATGCAAAAGTCACCGCACAAATCTAATGATGTCATCAAACTGAGCCGTTTGTGCACCATCTTCTATGACGCACACACACACACAGCTGCACGAGCCACACACACACACACACACACACACACACACACACACACACACACACACACACACGCACACACACACACACACACACACACAGAGAGAGAGAGAGAGAGAGAGAGAGAGAGAGACAGACAGACAGACAGACAGACAGACAGACAGACAGAGAGAGAGAGAGGCAGGCGTGCGCGCGCACACAACAACAACAACAACAACAACAACACACACACACACACACACACACACACACACACACACACACACACACACACACACACACACACACGCACACACACACACACGCACACACACACACACACACACACACAATCTCTGTTGTAAAGTTTAAACTGTCTTTGGAAAAAGATGTTTCTTCTATTGATGACAGCATGAAAAAAGAAAAGAAAAGAAAATCAACCTACAGTGCAAATAACATTGGGTCAAATATACAACAATTCATTAAAAAGAACCTTTATCATTAAGAAAAAGGAAAAGGTCTATAAATCTCATCGAAACATTTTGAAACCAGTATAAAATGCATAATACTAAACAACGCACAAAAATGGGTTCAGAAAACATAAACGAGTGCCTAAACGCATTTTTCTTCTCTATCATATAGAAGAACAGTACCTAAGTGGCTGTAATTCGCCGTCAGTTTTCTGAATAAACAAAATCAAATTAGAATATTGACGAAAAAAAAATGTTATGGTGGACTTAAAAAATGAGGATTTATTGGAGACATTGGACAGTACATTGCTACCCCTTTAAACAGTCCAGACCTGTGTTCCTTAACGTATGTAGATTTAGCAGTAAAATTAAGCACCCGGGGTTTATCAACCATGTGCTACAGTTTGATATTTTTCTTTTCGTTGAAACAAAAACTGACAGGCAGGATCATCAGTTCCTTCAAGACATTTTCAAAGATGTCGGACGTAGCTGCGAATGTTTACCAAATCAACGACCAGGGGGATTCGGCTGATATTAAAAAAGTTCGTTGCGGACCATACGCATATTGTTTCCAGCGTGAATAACAACTGTTTTTCTTTTAAATATTATTAAAACTTAAAACACAGGCTATGATGAAGATGTAGCTGTTGGAACAGCGTACGTTCCTTCCAAGACTTAGATGTTTTTACGGCAGTGAGGACTTCTTTATTGAGATTGCTCAGTTCTCAGTTCGAACCTTATCTCGTCCTCCGATACTCCTTTTAAGTCTGGGCAGCGAATGACCCCCTTTGAAGAATTCAGGTTCTTGTGAGGCGACACCTTGATTTTTCGGTCGACAAGAGTTGTTGAGTTCAGGAGCCGATCCGATTGACATTTCGTACCGCATTCCACCAGAAATGAGCCATTTCTCAGTCGTTTGATTGATTTTGGATTACCCGACAGACAATTGAAACCTTTCTGGATTGCGAAGGGGCTGAGTGCAGACAAAAGTTTGTCTACATCGGCGCCCTCCACCACCAACCACGAAGGCCAAGATCCAGACTCTGCTCGGATTTCTGAGTCCGGGTCAGAATTATGGTCACAATCTGATCTCTCTTTGTCTCTCTTTCTCCATTTTGAAGGGAGTTTAGTTATTGAGGCCATGGTGCATGATTTAGGAATTCGTCCCTACCCTACACACCCACCATCGAGTCCAACTTAGGGGCCAGGGCCAAGAAACTCTCGTCTTGGACCCCTTCCGGGTTTCAGAAGGGATACACAACAAAGCAGCGCCAACTCACCCTATCCCCCCCCCCCCCCCCCCCCCGATCATGCCCAGCTCCCGGGAACAGAGAACTGAGCACTACAGGGTTACCTTGGCCAGCTGGGGGACTGCCTGTTTTGACCCAACCCCATGCAGGAGTAGCCGGTTGACACACACAGGCCTATGTGTGCCTCCTGTCTAGGAGAGGTCCGAGCCAAAGTGATGTGTTGAGGGCGCTGGCCTCTCAATCACCAGGATCTCATCCCCCCCCCCCCCCCCCCCTCGCCCATCACAGGTCTCACCGCACGGCAAACGCGGCGGATCTTAAGAAGACCACTGAGAGAAAAAGAGTGTGGAAAAGAAGACTTGAAGGGGAGACGAAGATAGGAAAGAGCCAAATAAGAAAGGCAGAAAACAAGAAAAGGAGAAAGGCGGGTTACTATTAGTCAGGGTCCTCACCCTTATTCTATCTGACATGGGAGGCCCTACCAGGGGCATCAACTCCTTACCATGTTGTGCTTAGGCCAGACAGCAAGTTGACTTTTCAGGCCTAGAAGCAAAATCAAGCAGGATTTAGCCAATATCATTCTAATGTAGATCATATTTTTGTCTTGAACTAGTTGAAGTCATTAACTGATCTTTCCCACAGGAATAAGCGGAAACTGTGTTGTGCATTTATTGATTTCAAACAGGCGTTTGATTCTTTATGGACTCACAGACTATGGGCTAACGTTATGCAAAAGGGTATTCAAGGCAAATTTCTAGAATTCATTGTTAATATCTATGACAGTTTGAAGTCCGTGTTTTTCTCAGCCGAAATCAGTCAGATCGTTTCGGATGTTGTATGAGTGTCAGACAAGGAGAACATCTTTCTCCTGTTCTTTTTTCTTTAAGTTTATCTCGATAACATAGAGGATTGTCTTTCCAAGAATGACTGTCATTGTACCTCTACTGGGGCGAATGATGATGTACATTATGTACATTTATAGGCTCGTTTGTATGCAAATGCCACATTTTCTCCAGCAGACTCTAGAGCCAATTTGCAGAAAGCTGTGGGTGTTCTTTTTTTCATGACTATCATGAGTGGACCTGATGTAAACATAGACAAAACAAAGAATGGCTGTCATTGCACCTCTACTGGGGCGAATGATGATGTAATTATGTACATTTATAGGCTCGTTTATATGCAAATGCCACATTTTCTCCTGCAGACTGTAGAGCCAATTTGCAGAAAGCTGTGGGTGTTCTTTTTTTTTTTTTCTTCATGATTATCATGAGTGGACCTGATGTAAACATAGACAAACCGAAGTGTCTATTTTCAATTCACATAAAAATTCAACAATTCATTTAAGATCTTGAGGCCACAGGCCCGCCAGTCTGAAGCTGTATGCAGAGCCGAAGAGGTGCGTGTTGACCTGCCGGAGCTCTGGGAATCATCGTTGCCGAAAGTCTGCTAGCGTTCCCTTCTTTCTATTTCCTTCTTCAGGAAGTCCACATGGAACGGCGCTCGCACTGTCAGTAAACCTAACAAAACAACAAGACCCGACTCTTCCTGTTTTTGGTCCCCTTAATTTCCTGGGTTCCGGCCCAAAAATTAACGTGCAACATTCAACCAAAACAAACGCATGAACTAGGTTTAGCTGAGAGTTCCTCTGCCTTTCATGATGGAGTCTTCAACGTTTTTTTTTTTTTTTTTTTTGGTCATCTTCATCCTGATGACACATAACCCTCGACCCGAAAAGAAAAGAAAACATCTTTTAAACGAAAACAAGCAAATGGGTTGACCAATGTCGGCCGATTCAGAACAAGCTCAACTGGAAACGATTCGAATGTTCATTTGTACTATTTGTCAAATATTTGATATATCCCCTCAATCTAATCTTATGAGTAAACCTTTAATCTCATCAATCAAAGAACACGAAGGGTAACTCTTACTCCCTTTTTTCCTTGTTTGTTCTGTGTGCTCTCTTGTCATTTCTGCTAGGCGATCGGGTGTCGTAAGCAGCGTTCATTTGGAGTTGTGGGCGTTTATCTATTTGTTGATTTCATGAAGGGACCAAGAGTTACACTACTTATTCTTTAATTATTGTTTACTGTTCCCTGTCTCATTTAAGATTTCCTTTAAACGTATGTCAACATTGAAGGAAAAAAAAAAAAACCCAGTCACCTAGATACTCTGCGATTCTGTGAAGATTAATAAAACCGTACTTGATGAATGTTAACAGTTTGCCTAATGTTGACATATTCCATTTTGCTTGTTGAATATTGACTAGAAGCAAGCAAACTGTTTAATGTCAACATTCGGTAACATGATCTAGCTATTGCTGACTTAAGGCAACTTGAAAATACAAACAGTAAGCAGTAATACAATGTTAGCTAAAGAAGAGCGCAGTCTGTGCACTAGTTGAAAGTGCTAAGAGAGAGAGAGAGAGAGAGAGAGAGAGAGAGAGAATATGATCAAGTACGCTACAGAGTGTCGAACCTTTTCTTCTTTTTTTTTTTTTTTTTAGATCAGCCGAATCCGCAGAAAATCAGCTGCAGTATTTTGACGTCATCAAATACATTGCGTCATTAAAGTTCATAAGTGACGTCATTTACTTCTAGGTCCAGAGATGGAGTTTTGAGAATAACACTAACAGCGATTTGAAAGGTTGGTTGTTAACAGAAGTTGACATAACCAAAACCTGTGTGCAATGTGGTTCTCACTAAAACTGACAAAGACTTGAGGGACCCAACGAATAAGCTCACATACTAGCAATACAACAAACGATGGTTTAATTGTTAAGAATGACATCTATCGTAGCATATCATATCAGTGGCATCTTAGGCATTACCAGCCTTTAGCCTGCTCAATGTGGATAATTATAAGTTTTTTGCGATAAATATTTTTGTCATTTTTCTCGCACTTTTATAAAGCACATGCGTGGTTTTGAAATTTTGAATCAATGCAAGTCAATATTTGTTTGAAACATAAAGTGTACCCAGTGTTTATCAAGACGGTTTTTGAAAGTGTTAACAGTTTCTGCTCCAACAACATTGACTGGCAAGTTATTCCAAGAAATAACAAATCTGTTAGTGAAAAAGTTTCCTGCTTTTGAAGTTTTAGTAAGATTTTTTGTTAGTTTGAACAGGCGCCCTCTAGGCTAGTTGTAGATTCTGTATTCAACTCAAATAGTGTGCCAGTGGTTTTAATGTCATAATATTCATGTGTAAGTTTGTAAGTTTCAATCATGTCGCCACGTAAGCGCCTGTATTCCAAACTTGGTAATCTTAAAAACTGAAGCCTTTGTTCATATGAATACTTCTGTAAACCACTAATCTTTTTTGTAAATCTTCTCTGAATATCTTCGATTGGACATCTGGCTGACTTTCGCTGAGAGTCTCAGTCTCCCGTGTAAAAGTTTTTCGCACTAAATCTACAAAGAAAACTAGATCCACTTGCAAAACGGCGCAGACTTTCAACACTTGTTACCAACCAAACGACCATACATATGTCATCATTTCAACATGAAAGTGATGCACTAGATGTCTTCCCAGGGCAGAAGCCACCCAGCCTTTATTGAGACATCCAAAGAACCACGATGAAGACTTACACAACTGATGAATCCTGTGCCCACAATGAATGGGGCTCTCCGCCAGCCGGGGATCTGGTTCTGTTTTGTTGGGGTCAGCTTTTAATGTCCTGTGGACGAGCGAAAGTTCCAACCATCGGCTATCTGTATGCATGTCAGAAAGCAGGGGCGCAGCGCTCACAGACCCGCCTCGGAGTCACGTGACCTGTGTTATGCCACCAAAGTCCTACCACCAACATTACACCGTCGGTGCCGTCCTGCTCTGACTGCTAAAGGTTAAATGGAGTCTTTATGATGTCCCGCTTTAATTACTGAAGGTGAAAGGGTATATCTATGATGTCGTCCTGCTGTAACTGCTGAAGGTGAAAGGGTATCTTTATGATGTCACTCTGCTCTAACTGCTAAAGGTTAAATGGTATCTTTATGATGTTGTCCTGCTTTAACTGGTGGAGGTTATAGAGTATCCTTATGATGTTGTTCTGCTTTAACTGCTGGAGGTTAAAGGGTATCATTATGATGTCGCCCTGCTCTAACGGCTGGAGGTCATAGGGTATCTTCATGGTGTTGTCCTGCCCCGACTGCTGAGGGTTATAGTCTAGGGTATCTTTATGATGTTGTCTTCCTCTAACTGCTGAAGGTTGTAGGGTATCTGTATGATGTTGTCCTTCTCTGACTGCTGAAGGTTATAGAATAGAGTATCTTTATGATGTTGCTCTGCTCTGACTGCTGAAGGTTATAGTATAGGGTATCTTTATGATGTTGTCCTGCTCTGACTGCTGAAGGTTATAGTATAGGGTATCTTTATGATGTTGTCCTGCTCTGACTGCTGAAGATTATAATATAGGGTATCTTTATGATGTTGTCCTGCTCTGACTGCTGAAGGTTATAGTATAGGGTATCTTTATGATGTTGTCCTGCTCTGACTGCTGAAGGTTATAGTATAGGGTATCTTTATGATGTTGTCCTGCTCTGACTGCTGAAGGTTATAGTATAGGGTATCTTTATGATGTTGTCCTGCTCTGACTGCTGAAGGTTATAGTATAGGGTATCTTTATGATGTTGTCGACACCTTTACCCCGCATCTGTGTGCAGTTTTTTTTTTCTTTCTCTTATTTTTTTTAATTCTGTCGGCAGCATCTGAGCCGCTGGAACATTCAGAAATGCGAAAAAGGCAAACAAACAAACAGACAAACAAACAAACAGACAAACAAACAAACAAACAGACAAACAAACAAACAGACAAACAAACAAACCATCATGAACCATACAGTTAGGTGAAAAGTTTCCATCATTGATTTATAACAGTCTCGTAAAAAAATCATGATTTACCCTACCGATCATTTCGCAAAATTTGATGGCAATAAGTAATTTGCCACATAGAATATTTTGTTCAGAGTTCGGAAGGTATGCTGCAACCATAGCTGATCGCCGGGACGCGCCTCAAGACGTTTTTGTTAAGGGAAGTAGCTCGGTTATGGATAAACTGCAGTTATTGCCCCGTTTAGTCACATTTCCCTTCTATCTCTCGGTGAAAATTTAATGACTAAAGAAAAGAAATCGTCATTTTTGTCACATTTTATCAACATATTTAATATTCGTATTACCGGAAAGAGTTTTTTTTTTCAGAGGTGTGTGTGTGTGTGTGTGTGTGTGTGTGTGTGTGTGGCGGTGCGTGCGTGCGTGCGTGCGTGCGTGCGTGCGTGTGTGTGTGTGTGTGTGTGTGTGTTCGGCTTTAAATAGTATAAATTGCATTTAGATCCATGGATTGTTTTCTGACATATTTACTGTATGGACCCGTAATATCAAAATCTATTCTTTCAGGCTTTTTTGTATTGTTTACTTTCGTTTTTTGTGTGTGTGTGTGTGTGTGTGTGTGTGTGTGTGTGTGTGTTTTACTGATGCTTTATGCGTCTAAATCAAGAACATGCCCGTAAGGACCAACAGTGACAGGCACCAAGGGAAGGAGAAGAAGAAGAAGAAGACTCGGGGCCTGGTTTTGGCCAGTCTCTTTGGACATGAATCTGCAATACTTTTTGTGCGGCAGCCAGCAGACAACAGAGAAAGATGAACACCATGGAAGCGACACAGAGAAGAGCAGTCCAGTGTGTGCTCAGTAGCGACCATAAACCCAAGAGTCCGTGTGATAGGCTGGTCCTACTGGGGCAGCCTACTCATCAACAGCAGAGACGAATAGCACGCTTCACCACGTTGCGTAAGATACAAAACAACAGCGCTCAGGTCTGTCAACCGAAAATTCCGTCATCCCCATGTGGTCCAGAAAAAAATCTCCACCGACAGCCGCAAAAAAAAAAAAAAAAAAAGGACAGAAGTGATTCTAAAATTGGACCATGGAGATCAGAAGAAGACGATGGACTCGCCCCCCCCCCCCCCCCCCCCCCCCCCCCCCCCCCCCCCCACCCCCGCCCGCCCGAGTAATCTGCGTAAAGGCTGCTGGATTATTCGACATTTGGCTAAAAGATCTCTGGCTTGGAAAATAGAATTCATAATTAATGATTAACTTGAACAAGTTGGACGTTGCAGTGCCTTGAAAGGGTGACAAGAACTGGAAAACATGCAAAGTTGGTTTCCATGACGAACTGTTGTTCGGGTCATGATTTCTACATTGCTACGTCTTCTTCTTTCAACGGGGCACGGATGTGCAACATGTTCAATATAAGTCTACTAAGAGACCACGTTCTCTCTCTCTCTCTCTCTCTCTCTCTCTCCTCTCTCTCTCTCTCTCTCACACACACACACACACACACACACGGCAACCACACACACACACACACACACACACACACACATCCACACACACACACACATCCACACACACACACACACGCACGCACGCACGCACGCACGCATGCGCACTCATATACACGCACACACGCTCACACACACACACACACACACACACACACACACACACACACACACACACACCGGACACACACACACACACACACACACACACACACACACACACACACACCAGACACACACACACACACACACCACACACACACACGCACACATACACACCACACACACACACACACACACACACACACACACACACACACACACAGACACACACACACACACACACACACACACACACACATACACACACACACACACACACCGGACAGACACACACCGGACACACACCGGACACACACACACGCACACACACACACACACACACACACACACACACACACACACACACACACACAGAGCTCGCACGTGCGTGTGCTTGAATGCTGGAGTAGATGCACGTGTCGTCAAAGACAGAGGTCACGTGAGCAGTCATCAGACATCTGTAATCGTCAGACATCTGTAATCGTAAGACATCTATAATCATCTGAACATTTGTAATCACCAGACATCTGTAATCATCAAAACATCTGTAATCAACAGACATCTGTAATCATCAGAACATCTGTAATCATCAGAACATCTGTAATCATCAGAACATCTGTAATCAGAACATCTGTAATCATCAGAACATCTGTAATCATCAGAACATCTGTAATCATCAGAATATCTGTAATCATCAGACAGCTGTAATCATCAGAATACATGTAATCATCAGACATCTGTAATCATCAGGATATCTGTAATCATCAGACAGCTGTAATCATCAGACATCTGTAATCATCAGAACATCTGTAATCATCAGAACATCTGTAATCGTCAGACAGCTGTAAGCATCAGACAGCTGTAATCATCAGAACATCTGTAATCATCCGAACATCTGTAATCGTCAGACAGCTGTAAGCGTCAGACAGCTGTAATCATCAGAACATATGTAATCATCGGACATCTGTAATCGTCAGACATCTGTAATCGTCAGAACATCTGTAATCATCAGACATCTGTAATCATCAGACATATGTAATCATCAAACATCTGTAATCATCAGAACATCTGTAATCATCAGACATCTGTAATCATCAGACAGCTGTAATCATCAGAACATCTGTAATCATCACAACATCTGTAATCATCAGACAGCTGTAATCATCAGAACGTCTGTAATCATCAGACATCTGTAATCATCAGACAGCTGTAATCATCAGACAGCTGTAATCATCAGACAGCTGTAACCATCAGAACATCTGTAATCATCAGACAGCTGTAATCATCAGACAGCTGCAATCATCAGAACATCTGTAATCATCAGACAGCTGTAATCATCAGACAGCTGTAATCATCAGAACATCTGTAATCATCAGACATCTGTAATCATCAGACAGCTGTAATCATCAGACAGCTGTAATCATCAGACAGCTGTAACCATCAGAACATCTGTAATCATCAGACAGCTGTAATCATCAGACAGCTGTTATTATCAGACATCTGTACTGTGTGTCTGCTGCAGAGCCGAGCGAGCAGCAGAGCGGACTGCTCAGTCACGGCATGGCTTCCACAGAACCTCTCAACAGTGACGACCCGAACACGCCGGCACCTCCGGCAGACCCTCCGCCGACCGGGGCTCCTACGGGTGCCTCAGAAGGCCAGGCACCGTTGCCTCAAATCATGCTGGAACCTGAGCCCGTGGCACCTGTGGCATCTTCCTCACAGATCAAAAGCACTGGCCTTGGAAGAGTCGAGAGCCCTACAGGATCGGGCGAGGGAGTTGTGGGTCATCGTAGACGTGTTTCATTACCCACGTGCGTATTTTCGAGGTGGGGGGGGGGGGGGGGGGGGGGGGGGGGGGGGGGGGGGGGGGGGGGGGCGGAGGGGGCGAGGTAGGGGAAGAGAGTCTAGGGGAGTGAGGAAGGAGGAAAGGACGAAAAGGGGAAGAAAGGGAGAAGGAAGGGGTGTGGGTGTAGACAAGCTATTTACCACATACTATGGAAGGCTAACCGTCTTTGAAGGAAACAAAACAGAGAAACTAATAACTGAGAAAATAATTAAATAGCTACGTAAGTTAACAAATATCTCCGACCGAACTAACTAAATTCTTACCTGCCGACCTTCCTACCTAAAAAAAAAAAAACCCAACAGGAAAATCCAGAAAAAAGTGGTCAGACTTCAGTCTTAGAAAACAAAATTGATAATTAAAAAAAAAACGAGAGAGAGAGAGAGAGAGAAGAGAGAGAGAGAGAGAGAGAGAGAGAGAGAGAGATGTAGATGTAGATGTTTATTCGTAAAGGCCATAGCCCCTTAGAAGGGGGATACATATAAAAGACCTTTGCATAATCCATGTCTAATCAGGAGTACAAACTAAAGTAATACAAAATTTCTTCGTTTAAACCCTCTGTAAAAATACACAGCAAGCTGCTTCACTATCTTATCATTTGTCGATGACATTAACAAAATTAATCTGAATAGTGAAGAATGCCTATAGTATTTAGGTTGAATACACTGTTGTCTAAGATCACTTAGCTCTGGACATGAAAGAACAAGAGAGAGAGAGAGAGAGAGAGAGAGAGAGAGAGAGAGAGAGAGAGAGAGAGAGAGAGAGCATGATTAAAGGAAGATACAAACTGCCAGTCTATCTGAACATCTTTCTGGGAACCACTAATACTCTTCGGAGTCAAGTCTTACTTTCAGTTCCATTCAGCTTTTCCAGAGGATGAACACACCCACATGTCGGAGACGAGTTACTCTTGCCCTTGAATTGAGGACTGTCTGCAAGACCTATCTTTCATGAGTGCATTCATCAAAAATAAATGATCTTACACACACACACACACACACACACACACACACACACACACACACACACACACACACACATTATTATTTTAAACCGAATTGTCTCCCTCATCAGCAGCCTGTTGTTTCCGTTTCACGTGCATTTTGCGCCCAGTTTGAGAAGATAAATGACTGTTAGTGCTTCATTTTCATCGTCTTTTCACATCTCTCAGTCACTAAGGAAATATTGATTTTCTTTTTGTCTATAGAATCTTCTGACTAATTTCGTAGAGAAGATTACACAGTAGTATCACACAACACACACACACAACACACACACACACACACACACACACACACACACACTCACGCACACACACACACACACACACACACACACACACACACACACACACACACACACACACAACTGTGGGGAAAACTGATTTTTTTCTCGACAGCAGCATCTAATGTGCGTTTATTTTTGTAATATGTTTGTTTTAAACGCATTGAATGTAAACCTGCAAGCAAGTGAAACCATCTGTCTTACATTTTGTCCGTTCCGGGTGACTGAGATGGCGCAGGATTTCCAGAACCACACATGTGGGTGTGAAGGACCAGTCTGTGAGGCGAAGTGCACGTTGTAGGTGGCATTTCATGACTCTGCCCTGACTGTGGACATCCTCGTCTCCAGTCTTTCCACATTTTGTAGAGTCTGTCTCTCCTCTTAATTAATTAAAACCTTCACCGTGTTTCCTGGATCTTCCATGACCCAGTGACTCGATAAAACATCATATCTTAAGAACGGATAGAGCTATGCTCACGAAATCTTTGGAGTTTGTCAACGATCTTAATAGCCGTTGGTCACAGAAATTTCACGAATGGGCTTAATCAATTATCAGCGTACTTAGTCGCGGTTCCTCCACGACCCATACATTTTAACGGGTCGCACATGACCCGTGCCTTCGGGTGAGGAATAAGCTGCTGAAACCGCTCTTTATCCGGTTTGGATCTTACAAGACCCACGTGATCCGAATAGGGATAAGCAATAGGGGTAAGCACGGGAAAGTCTCTGTAGGTCTTGGGTGACCCGCACGATCGGGTCTGTGTAGTCAAAAACGTCATCCGGTGAAGGTTAAAGAGTCTTGATGAGGAAATGCACCCTGGACTTACGGATTTGATGAGCTTGGAGACAGATGTGAGCGACGAACTACTGGAGAGCGAAATGGAGTTTTGTCCAGCATTGTCCATGTTTTCTTGCGTGTTGGTATTTTCGCTTAAGGAGATGGTGATCGTTTGGGGGTGCTGGGTGACGCAGACTGGACCAATCAGCTGTAGTCAACAGCGGATCAAATGCGTGAACTGCCGTTGTTGAAATGCATATAGCTGGTGCACCATATATGTAATATTATGGTCCGATTATTGCCTGGGCGGCTTCAACATTTTGTTGTTATTGTTCTTGTTCGTTCGTTTTTTTATTGATTTTTTTAACGGTGTGGCCTTTTTTCTAACTGCCCTCATTCTAGAAAGACCCGAAATGACGGCTCTGGTTTCGAGATGCAAATATTCATAGACTGATAGAGCGCAGTCGCTAACATCAGCAACTTGTGTAGTTTAGAAATGACGTACATCATACATTCATGACGTAGTTGAGAGAGAGAGAGAGAGAGAGAGAGAGAGAGTATGTGGATGGCAGCACACACGTGTCAGTATTTAGGTTGTCCCGTCGTCAGTATACAAACCATTCCTTGGTTATAAGGGAGGGGGGGGGGGGGGGGGGGGGGGGGGGGGGGGGGGCGTGCAATCCGGTCCTCCAGGTTCCGACACCACTGAAAGAGCTATAATTATAATTCAAAGAAAGACGGTGCCTTTCGTGCTTGTCCGAGCTGTATATCACTATGCCAGGACTTTCATTGCCGTGCGACAAGAGATGTACGTCATGAATATGATGACTTTTATTGCTGAAAAGACTAAGAGCTGCATATGCTGACAAAGAAGGTGCTCGTATTGCTGTAAGAGCAGAGTTGTATATCACACACTGATATTATGATTTTTATAGCTTTAATACAAGAGTGGTGTATCACCTGGTATGTCCTGACGTGAAAACAGTTGATGTCGCCTCAAGGGTACTCGGATGAAAGAAACGTCCGATTTTGTTGGAATTAGTTAGTCAGTCAGTCAGTCAGTTAGTAATTTTGTTAGTTACTTAGTAAGTAAGTTGGTGAGTTAGTAAGTTAGTTATTTAGCTAGTTAGCTAGCTAGCTAGTCAGTTAATTAGTCAGTCAGCCTGTTAGTCAGCGAGTTAGTTAGTTATTAGTATGTTAGTTAATAAAATAGTTAGCCAGTTGGTTAGTTAGCCATTTAGTTAGTTGGTTATTTAGTAAATTAGCTCGTTAGTTGGTTGGTAAATTAATTAGTAAGTTCGTTAGTAATTTGGTTAATTGGTAGGTTGGTTGGCTGGTTTGTTGGCTTGTTGGTTTGTAATTAATTTGTAATTAATTTACGTAGTTACTTTAGTTAGTTACATTCTATTCATTTCTGTGTGTGTGGTGTGTGTGTGTGTGTGTGTGTGTGTGTGTGTGTGTGTGTGTGTTTAATAAAGCAGAAATATTCTCATTTATTCGTTTTAGATAACGATTCTCATTTTGTGCCAAAGAAAAAGACTACATGTTTTTCTCCCCCCCCCCCCCCCCCCCCCCCCCCCCCCCCCCCCCCCCTCCACTCCCCTACGGATTATTTGATACCGCTTGAGCAGCGTGGCGGTTTGCGGCTTAGTGTTATCTTTGAGACTTCTGTCTGGATCCCTTTTACCATAAATGAACTCACATGTTTATTTAGTCAGCTGTAATCTCCTGTGTATTTTTGGCCCCATAGCTTTAAGCATTGTGGCATAGCGTAGTGGAAGAAACCACTGCTCCCATCCCCACCCCCAGCCCCCACTTTTACAACAGAGACTTAGGAATTTGTACACACTCTTTGAAGTAAATACGCTAATTCTAGTTGAAAAGTACACCAAGAGCAATTTTTGGGTAAACAAGTCTGCTAAAGTTGTTTAATTACTTCATGCCCTTGCCGCATTTCAGCGTCCTTCTTCGTCGGTGGGTTCATGATGCAGGTTATCCAAGATCTTCCTGCATAAAGGCTTTAAACCCTTGAGGAAGAGGAAAGACAGTCCCATGAATAAACCAATGCCAGATGACAGGTTTAAATCACAGATGTCACATATGGCCTTCCAGAATGAGCCGTTGACGGAGGTAAAGCTGTGTGAGTGAGTGAGTGAGTGAGTGAGTGAGTGTGTGTGTGTGTGTGTGTGTGTGTGTGTGTGTGTGTGTGTGAGTGAGTGAGTGAGTGAGTGTGTGTGTGTGTGTGTGTGTGTGTGTGTGTGTGTGTGTGTGTGTGCGTGCGCGTGCGTGTGTGCGTGTGCGTGTGTATGTGTGTGTGCGTGTGTATGTGTGTGTGCGTGCGTGCGTGCGTGTGTGTGTGTGTGTGTGTGTGTGTGTGTGTGTGTGTGTGTGTGTGTGTGTGTGTTTGCGCTTGCTATCTGCTTGAAAATGACATTCTTCAGATTTCGGAATCAATCGATCGTACATACCATCAGAGAAGAGTTTTTCATCGCCCTCCTTCACATTGTTTTTTGTTTTTTTTATAAAACATAGCTTTGCATGTTATATGTCATAATTCCCCATGATAATGGAGAATTGTTTGTACCCACATGTGTTTTTTTTTTCAGGGACTAAGCATGCTTTCAAACAAACATTATTTCATACATAGAACTGAGTACAACAAAATAGTGATCATCCATATTAGCATGGAAAGAAACATACAAAAACATTGAAACTATCTGTCTGACTGTCTGTCTGTCTGTCTGCCTGTCTGTCTGTCTGTCTGTCTGTCTCTCTCTCTCTCTCTCTCTCTCACACACACACACACACACACACACACACACACACACACACTGACTGATTGACAGATTGATTAATTGATTGATCATCTTTATTCCCACAGGAAGAAGATTATGAAGAAGATGCTTTTTTCCACCTGACCTATCCAAGAAGTTACTTCCCCCCTTCATTTCACCCTTCTCCTTTCAGGGACTAAGGATACTACAAAACAAACAGTTACACGACATAGAGCTGATTGTTACGAAGCAGAGATGATTCATATTAGTATCACACACACACACACACACACACACACACACACACACACACACACACACACACACACACACACACATATCGGCATTGCATGAGGGTTATAAATGAGGGGGGGGGGGGGGGGAGAGAGAGAGAGAGAGAGAGAGAGAGAGAGAGAGAGAGAGAGAGAGAGAGAGAGAGAATGGAATTAGTACTAGGTATACGTGTCTGAGATATGGTTAAGATAGTAAAAAGAAAGTATCCTATCCCGTCTCTCTCTCTTTCCCTCTCTCTCTCTCTGTCGGTGTGTGTGCGTAGTGCGTGCGTGTGTGTGTGTGTGTGTGTGTGTGTGTGTGTGTGTGTGTGTGTGTGTGTGTTCGTGCGTGCGGCGTGCGTGCGTGTGTGTGTGTGTGTGTGTGTGTGTGTGTGTGTGTGTGTGTGTGTACACAGGAAGACGTTGTCTCTGGGATGTCTTTGGAACGCCGAAGAAGCTACGCACGAGTAGAAGAACTCAACAAATCTTTGAAGCAGATGAAGGTGGGTGCAGTATTGTCAGCTCACATAGTTGTTATCTCCATCATTATTATCGTCGTCGTCCATGTCGTAGAGAATTGGCCTTAAATATTCCAGAAGGGATGGCATGGAATAGTATTAAACATGCGTGATATACTTTTTTTTTAGCAGCTTGCTTACTCGTAGGATGGCGTGGATGTGACATGGTATAGTATGATATGGTATCGGACTGTTTGATGTGTCTGGTATGGTATGGTATGCTATGCTATGTAAGGTGTGTGTGTGTGTGTGTGTGTGTGTGTGTGTGTGTGTGTGTGTGTGTGTGTGTGTGTACACACACACACACACATATATATATATATATATATGTATATATATATATAATCTTTCTATCTAATTGTCTATATATGTTTAAAACTCTTTAGTACATTTTAGTATCCGTACCTACTCAGTGACGTTATCCCCACGCCGATCATTCTGTCTGTCCAATACACAGACACTTCCAGCCTTGTCCTGCTGCCGAAATTCTTGTAGGAATGCCGACCTGTGATTGCCTTTTGTCACAGATATTTCTGTGTGAAATTCAGGTTAATCATCTAGGGGAGAGCACTTCACCAGAGCACTGTGTCACCAGTTTTGCCCCTTAATGTTTTTGACTACGCATGCTTTTGTTGACATATCAAAGTACATTTTCTCGCAGAAGTTTCGCCGGGGACCACTTCCAGATTGTTGGGAGTTCATTTACTTGCGTTACGTGTATGATGCACACAGGATCTTACTTTATAGTCTTCTGTGAAAGGCTTGCAGCCATTGAGCTGCAGACCGCTATTGAAAGGTCGTTATGGAAAAAGGGAGACATATGTACAAATGAGACTAGCAGTTTCTATCCGTGATTGTCTCGCTTCCTTTGCAAGTGCGTTAAGCGACAGGCTCCAGCTGGTGACGGTCATCGGGACTCGGGAGCAGACTAGATAGGAACAGCATTTTCATCTTTCGCTTGATGGAATTCTGTTGTGCTTATTGAGGGCTTTGTAAAAAAACAAAACAAAAAACAAAAAACGGTTGGCACCTCTATATTGAACAGTGTCTGTATTTACAGCTATAGCTGCATTCCAGTCACCAAATATGACAGTATCTTCATCGTCATCTGCAATGACTCCTGTACTAAGTAGCAATGTCCCAGATCCGGTTTCAACGCTGTGACACCAGTTCTCTCCGCTCCGGCTTCTTTTGTGGCCAGGTTCACCGGTTCAAGGTGAACAAACTCCACAGCTTGTCCATTGACCCCTCCATCGTCGTGGAAGACTCTACGGAGAGACACCACCACCACCCCTTCCAGCTGGCGCATGACAAGTTCGCTGCAGGTCAGTAGGTCACCTGCACGTGCTGCGTGCTTTTGGTGTGTGAGAAAAGGAGCCGTCGGAACTTTGGAACTGGTTAATTTCGGTTCCTGCCTGCATGTTTATGTCTGCTCTCAGTTACTATGCGTAGATGATATTAAACGTACGTCAACAACAACAACAGCAGCAGCAACAACAACTACAACAGCAACAACAACAACAGCAACAACGACGACGATGATGATGATGATGATGATGGTGAGGAGGAGGAGGAGGAGAATATTAAACATACGTCAACAACAATAATAATAGTGATGAAAATGATGATGCTACTACTACTACTGATAATAATAATGATAATAAAGAGTAATGACAGTAATTGTCATGGCGCAAGTCTGTGTACTACGGACCGAAATCAGTCTACACAAACGGGCACCGATTCTTCCACCCGAAGAGCTTGTGCTGAAAATCAGTCTGCTTCAAGACAGACCTACTCCACAAGATTATGCTCGCGAACCAGTTGTAGTTATTACTGCTAGCAAAACAGGTGGAGAGCCTCGTGTCCAAAGAGTGAAATGCTCAGGGTGAGATGCCGATACATTGGGTGAAACGTACAGCTGACACAACCTGTCCAACAACATCCTCACCAAAACGCACCACATGTCACCCCTTAGGTAAATTCACACAATATGTTGTTCAATATTTTAGCCACTCGGCATTTTCATCTTGGGACACCAGAGAAAAATAAATGAATGGATAAAAGCACAAGATACAAGAAAATACAGAGTAAACGATCTGCGGTCCAAGGGACGGAACTTCATCAGAGAGATTAACTTCATGGAAAGTAAAGGTGATTGTCTCCCTCATAATGACCATCTGTCAACTTTCTATGAAACTTTTAATTAAATTATAACAAAATAATGATAATAATCGTGATAAATCTACACATTAAACATTTGGTGTAGTTTTTGCGAAGAGGAGAAAGGAGGGGAGGACAGGAATAATGCTATCGAGAAGACAAGGGAGGAAAAATCACCACACACACACAACACACACACACGATCGTGTACACGCAATGACAAAGACACACGTGCATGCTAAGGAGGTTAGTAACGTGAAATAACGATCGAGCATACAGAGTATTTATTAGCTGAAACTCGCAGAGCCAAGAATAAGAGTAAATAGTTCGTGCCAAGCTAAAATGCATCTGACTACACAAAATCAGCCGAGTGAAGGAATATTGAGAAAAAAAAAAAAAAAGGTTTTGTCATGTATGTGAGTATCAAAATTTGGAGTTTTGCACAATCATTTGGTTGAACTGTACACAAATAGCATTTTAAGGGTAAACATGTCTGTGTATACAGTTGATCTCCCAGTGCGTCTTTCATGTTGTTTTTTTTACTGCCTCGTCTGTGGGCGATGGTCTTGGCATCAGTAGTAGTTCAACATTAGCGCCGCTCTTCAGATTCGTCACACAGTCTGCAGGCCTCTTAACTATACGCATACGTATACGAATAATTCATTCAGTATAGGCCAAAGCTCCTAACTGAAGGGGGTAATACATATGGTCAAGAAATCAAAAGTATGACAAGAATTCCTTCGGCAGCACTCTGAATATTATATCAAATTTCGTACTTACTTGCATACGACATTAACAATGAAACAACTTATTACTGTAATCACGCTAAGATGCTGCTGTTCGAATCTTTTCAAAGCTTCATATATAAACGTTGCAAGTTTTAAAAGAGTGGTTTGATTATTAAAATATTTAAGTTTCATAATCAGTTTCTCTCTGAGATAATGAAGAACGAGGCAACAAAAGAAGAAATGAATTTCACCTCTTTTGGCCCTACTATACAATCGACATAACACTTCTCATTCATGTTCAAGTCTATATCTAAAACGATGGCAAGCAATATCAGAAATCCAAACCTAAACTTAGTCAAAGCACTTTTTACATATCTGTTCATACCAGTTCCAATATACGGTTCAACCGCGCACGTAGATTTAAATTGTCGACATTCAGCAAATCTATCACTGGTGTATTTGTGATCGTGCCAATCTTGCCACCTACAATCTATAACTCTTTGCCTAAAAGACTTTATGAAACTTGAAAAACACTGAACACCTTTATTATTCCAAAACAGAACCTTTAACTATTGAAATACATTGAAAACTTTGATTATCCCAAACAGAACCCTTAATTATGATCTTTTGAAAGTAGTATGGTCCTTTAAGCGGTGTTGACTCAGACTCAAGACTTTCAATTGTCATGAAAACCCTTAAAGGTCTACAGACACAGCATGGCATCATGAGATAATGGATAGACCATATTCATGGGCCCATACAGGAAGCCACTATTGTCCTTTCACATTCATGCAATCATGAACATACTTTTCCGATAAGAATTTGTAAATCGTCATTGCCTCGCTATTTCACTTGGGCGTAGGCTTTGTAAGTTTGGTCTGGTATATCTTTTGTTGATAGATGTTCTGTTAGCGTCAATCGCAGCAGTTTGTACGTTAAGGAAGAAAGACTTCCACCATTTGTATTGTATGCAGCCCATCCAGTCAACGTGGTGGAGTCGGCGATACGACGTTTAAGCGGCGTGATGCCTATCCCTCATGCAGTCCCGACCCGTCCGGCCAAAGCTTACGTCGAAAGTCGACTACGGTATGGAAGGGGCGGGGAGGGGGGGGGGGGTGGGAGTGGGGGGGGGGGGGGGGGGGGGGGGGGGGGGCGAGGAGGAGGGAGAGGGGAGAGAACGAAGAGGCGCGTGAGGAGGGCGGGGTGGATGGCGAAGGAGTACGGGGAGGAGAGTGGAGACGGAAGAGGGGGAGTGGGGGGGGGGGGGGGGGGGGGGAGGGAAGACGGGGAGGAGCGGGCTGCTGAGGCCACACCATATTTAGGATGTCGCTCTAGATCATTATATAATCCATGCAAACATTCTGAGGCCTGGCATAACTTGGAGCCAGCATTTGATATTAAACTGATGATTGATCAAAAGAACAACCTCTACTAATCATTTACTTTTTTTTTCGTCTTAATTTCGACCGATAACATCATTCACAAACTTCCAATACACGACCTTCCTCTTGACCGACATCAAATTTCAGGCCTTCTCACTCATCCGTGATCCTATTGTTGCGACAGGTGGCTCCCCCCAAGCAGTGCCCTTCCTTTCATTTTAATCTGTCTGCTTGGAACCACCTTTCATGTACCTTGATGGGCACATGAAAGCAAAGAACGTAAATCAACTTTCAGACACAATAACAGTTCTCAAAACAATCTAATTGTGCTAATCTATAAATACTCGACTCTTCAAGCAAGGCTTTAGGGCATTACTTTGTTTGGTGTGCAGCCTGAATGGGAGGGAATGGGGAGGCCGTCATGGAAAAGAGATAGGGGTGGGTGGGTGTGTGTGTGTGTGTGTGTGTGTGTGTGGTGGGGTGGGGGTATTGAAGTCGTCATATCAGTTCACCAACCGCTGTAACTTTCCTCTAGATCTACGTCATAAGTTTTCTACGTCATAAGCATCATAAGCTTCCTATGTCATAAGCTTAGATACACCTCATCTTTCTTTCTCAATGGAATGTAAATAAAATGTTGTGGCACACAGAAAAGTGTCGAATGCTGAATCACAACCGCAGTAACTGCATGGTTTGTAAACTGTAGACAAATGCAACATGTCTGAACGAAGTCAATTTTGCTCAGAAGGGCTGATGCACTGCTGGCCTAGCAGCCAGTTCATTTTTGCTGGTGGACGGCTGGGGGTCGTCCGTCTGTCCGCCGCCGTCATGCCGGTCTTGTAGGTCCCGCCTGTTCCTCCTGATCTGTCCCTCTTTGGTGTGGACGATGTAGGAGCGGGACGTTGACGCGGCTCGGACTGCGGTCCCTTCTCGCCTGTTGCCCACCCACACTGTCTGCCCCGGTACCAGCTTCACTAGTGACCTGGCCCGGTGACGTTTGTTGAAGTTTTAAACGCTGGTCATGGTCTTCTTGCCAGCGGCACCATACAAGGACATCATCAATGTGGCTCACTGTGCCCTCCAGACCATCCAGCACCTCTCTAAAGCGTTTCTGAAAGTACTCACTCGCGCTTGAAATTCCGAACGGGAGGTGAGTGAAGCAGTACCGGCCAAGCGGGGTGATGAATGTTGTAAGCAGCTGAGACTGCAGAGATAGAGGGATTTACCAAAGCCCGCTTTTGGCATCGAGTTTGGAGAAAACTTCGCCCCATTCAGTTTGCTAGAGTTCTGTCCATAGACGGCATAGGGTACGATTCTCTCTCCAAGCTCATGTTGTGCGTCAGATCCACACAGATTCAGACTTGGCCTCCAGTTTTTGGAATAACGACCATGCCTGCACACCACGGTGTATGCTCATCCACTTTTCTGATGACACCTTCTTTCTCCATCTTCTCTATTTCAGCATGCACTGCATCTTGATGGGCGACTGGAACCCTTCTGGGCGTGGTCAGGGCGTGGGGCTTCGAATCCTGCTTCATTCTGATATCATATTCAGACTTAAGAGTCCATTTTTTCTTGTCCCTGAAACATATCAGCGAACTCTTCTCTGAAATTCTTTTTTCTGTTTCATTGGGGGATTCTGTTACTGTGTCTGTCTTTATCTTTTCCTTTACTTCCACTTCTTCTTCCGCTTTATCGCCATCAACTACTGCAAGCTCTGCAAATTTCAATAACTGCAACTTCTCAATCGCCGGTCTACTAAGAAGTGGGCGCTTGAAATTCTTGATGACATACACTTCTTCAACAGTCTTCTTTCCGGCTGCTTTGAGCGTGACCTGCATCTTCCCCATGACGTTCAGCTTAACTCTGCCTGGGCATAAAGCGTCCTACCTGCAGGCGATAGCCTTTTGCCTTTTACCATCTCTGCCGGTAGCGCCAAGACGTCTGCTCCTGTGTGAAGTTTGATTATTTTCGGCACACCGTTCATGGTGAGCGTCACACACCACCCTTCACTGCTAATGTGGAAAATGCTATCAATGTCACATCCGTCAACATCGACATCAGACTAGGAATCAGGCAAAAGCTCACCCTGATCGTTCATTGTGTGAACATTCTGAGGTCGTTCATTGTGTGAACATTCTGAGGTCGTTCATTGTGTGAACATTCTGAGGTCGACGAGGTGCCCTGGAAAAGCAGCAAGCAGCAAACAGCCCCTTTCTCTGGCATTTGTTGCAGGTAGCATTGGCTGCCGGACTTCGTGCCCTCTGACCGTGTTTCCTAGCACATTTACGGCACTGCTGTTGATTGCCACTCCTGTCAAAAACGTGGTATTCCCTTCTCATGGCTTCGACATCGCCACCTCTTTGTCTCAGCATTTTTTGCTGCTGTCCGATGGTTTCACTTTCAGTCAGCCTGGCCTGATCTATAACCTTTTTTTTCAGCGTTAGATCATGGTCAAACTGCAGCTTCTCTGAGAGCTTGAGGTCCGAGATTTCAGCAACAATTCGATCGCGAAGCAGTTTGTCTCTCATGGGTCCATAGTTGCATAAAGCAGTTTGTCTCTCATAGGTCCATAGTTGCATTAAGCAGTTTGTCTCTCATGGGTCCATAGTTGCATTTCTCAACTTGTTTTGTCAAAACAGCAATGTACTCACGAGTTGATTCTCCTTGCAGCTGATGACGTTTGTTGAACATGGCACGCTCGACAATGACGTGTGTGACGTCAAAATGTTTCTCGAACGCTTCTTTCCCATTGTTGCATTTTGGGCGGTCAGCTGCAGAAAGGTGGAAGCTGGTAAGTAATTCTTCTTCCTCTTCTCCCAATCACGTACAGGAGCATGTCGACTTGCTACTCGTCAAGACTGACGTTTAGATCTGAAGCACTTCTGAAGCGCTCAAAGCGCTTGATCCATGCTGACCATTGCTCCGGCTTTTTGAAGTGGACACTTCCAGGATGCTGACGTCCTGATGCCATGTTGTTGGAGAACTTGGCTTTCAAGACTGCTTTCAGTCCACTAAATAACTTGAACCTTTTGTTTTCAACGTGGGTTCGTATCCCACTTCTGACGCATTGTATTGAAGTCGTCATGTCAGTTTACCAACCCCTGTAACCTTCCTCTAGATTACGTTATAAGTTTTCTACGTCATAAGTATCATTTATGTTCCTACGTCATAACCTTAGATACACTTGGGGGCGGGGGGGGGGGGGGGGGGGAGGAGGGGGGAGGAGGTTGGAGGAAAGGGGAAAATAGAAAAGCAAATAGGCCTAGTTTTGCTTTCTTTTCCTTCGTTCATCTCCCGTCTTCGGTCTCTCTCTCGCTGTCTGGCTGTGTCATCCTCTCTGTCTGCAAATCGCTCCCCTCCCCTGCTTCTCCCTCGGCCTTTTCCCCCAACCTCGGCGTCCCTCTCCTTCGCCCACCCCTCTGTCCCCATCTCCCGTTCAGACCCACCTCCACGTTTTATCAGTCCGAGTCTGGCGTATCCTGATTTTTATTTGATGTGATTTTGAGCCACACAACACATGCCCGACTGTAAACTAATGACAAAATACCTGAGCTGCAATCTTGTATTAACAAGCTGAAATACCGATTCAGCATTGCAGAGTTTATAGCTCGCAAGACGCTGCATTATCTGTTAAATTGTTTCTAAATGTATAAAATGGTTTGTTCATGGATTCCATCCAAAAAATTAGAGTGTGTGTCTGTGCGTGCGTGCGTGCGTGCGTGCGTGCGTGCGTATGTGTGTGTGTGTGTGTGTGTGTGCGTGCGCGCGCGCGCGCGCGTGCGTGCGTGTGCGCGCGTGCGTGCGCGCGCGCGCGCACACGCTTATTTGGGCACCCCATCCAGAGCCACATACTGACCAGTCCCGCGGCAGCGCCGGCAATCCACAGGGAGTCATGAGGTAACCCACCAGAGGAGACACTGCCCCACTGCCGAGTCATTACAGTGGTGACCAGTGCTGCCTGCTCTGATCCAATATCTACAGGACACCATCTGCTAAGCCTCCTGCAATGACTGTTTTATCACTGACTTGGGGTGGGTGAGTGTCCTCCTGGAGGGCGCCACCACGTCCGTCCAACGACAGTGCCCATGAACTAGCTGGTACCGGCCACCTGGACATGAAGGGCATAGACGTGGAGAGGAACTCGAAACTAAGGTCACCATGAGAGCAGGACAGAGTGCGAGACCTTTGTAAAGCTGATGGATAAGGATGATGATGATGACAACGATGCTATGGAGTTACGTTTTGGTCTTAGACTGCATGACAGGGCTGCACCCTTCGCTTACTTTTATACTATATGCTGGAGTCAACCAGGCCCGGGAGATATACTTTCGTGAGTCGATTTTAACGTGGTGACAGCCCTGATGTGACCCCTTGCGGTCGGCTGGGATATAAGCAACATGACCTTACCTTACCGGGAGATACACGCACCTGCAGAGTTGGTCCATTTTAGCAATATTCTTAGAGAATGATCAATCAAGGGGATGAAACTCAACTCTGTGGCGTCACTCTTCCAAGCTGAGACGTTATCAATCGCAACTCTCGGTAAGGGCCGGTCGGGTGTAGACAAATCCCACAAATGAATGGCTCTTGTGGGAATTGAACCCATGACCTCCCATCCTGGAATCCGCGACACTTACCACTGCGCCACGGTTCAGGCCCAGGAAGTTGTTGCATTTTTCTTTTATATGACGTGACGGCTTGATTGTGTATATCTGTGATTATATCGAAAGTGCCTCTATTCAGGTCCAGTTCGAGTTTTGAACGGCAACATTCGCATAGTAATAAAATCTTGTCATGGGCTATCGCCGTCATTTTTGTTTGAAACAGAGACCTCAACAAAACATTCCAGTTTTTCTGTTTTGTCTGTTAAACTATAAACTGTCTTGTTGAGTTTTGACTGTCTTTTGATGATTATCTTGCATTCCCCCTCACACCCCCAACCCCTCTCCCATCCCCCCCCCCCCCCCCCCCCCCCCCCACACACACACACACACACTCATTATGTCCGGCTGGACATTGTGTGAATCTCATACCAGGGGAAGAGGGGGGAGAGGGAAAGGGGCAGGGGGTGGGGGTGGGGGGTGGGGAGGAGGAGTTAGGGGAGACAAGGCGTAGATGTTGTAAAAGCGGGGAAGTATTTGTGTCCGTGCGTATGTGTGTGCGTGTGCGAGCGTGCGTGCGTGCGTGTGTGCATGTGTGCGTGCGTGGGTGCGTGTGTATGTGTGTGTGTGTCTCTGTGTCTGTGTGTGTCTGTGTGCATATGTGCGTTCGTGCGAGCGTGTGTGTGTGTGTGTGTGTGTGTGTGTGTGTGTGTGTGTGTGTGTGCGCGTGCATTTAGATGCACTGGAGGCCTCTCCTGGCGCATAAGAGTATCAATTCACTGCGCATTTGTAACCACCTCCTTCATTTTTTAAGGGTAGCGGGTGGTGGTGGTAGTGGTGGTGTGTTGTGTGGTGGTCCGGAGCCCATGGAACCCCAAATCCGCCCCTGCACTGCCATCATGTTGAAGGCAGAGACCCCACAAAGCTTTCACCCTGTTCCATGTTTCAGTCTTGCATGTCCGACCATTCACAATCTGTTAGGGCGTTGTCTGCCTGTCCTCTGATCATTACGTTTCATTTTCGCCCTTTCTTTTTTTCGCCTATCTCACTTTTTTTTTTTTTTTTTTTTTTAAAATCAACATTCACATTTTTCACAAACAAACAAACAAACAAAAATTATCTGGATGTTGAGATGTCTGCATATGTTTGTTTCTCTGCTTCCGCCCTCTCCCCCCCCCCCCTTCCACCCCCCTCCCACCCCCTCCCACCCCCCCTACTCCCCCAGGATGATTACACTTCAAAAAAAAAAAAAAAGGTGGATTCTGCCCGACCACCCCTCACGTCCCGTTGTACATTGTGTGAATCTGGTTGTCACACCAGGCTGCCCAGCGTGATATTAGAAGCGACATCTGGATCCATGGACGACGAGCAGAAGCTGACTGCCTCACTCAGCAAAGTAGCATCCACTAGGTATGGGATATCATTTGTGTCAAAAACAAAAAAACTCTTTGTCGATCCAGGAAAGTGGAAAGTGTGATCACGAAAATCCCGGGGATGCACCAAATAGAGGATCTATCTATCTATCTATCTGTGTGTGTGTGTGTGTGTGTGTGTGTGTGTGTGTGTGTGTGTGTGTGTGTGTTAGGTCTTCAATTTAACGTCTATACATATTGTGATATTAGACGAACCTAATCTATAAGAATAACATTAACAGCAACAGCAAAAAATGGATAACTAACTATAAAACATCGAAGAATAACCGGTCATAACAAGGACGTTACTAAAACACCAGTTCCCATTTTACAAAACAGAAAAAATAGGACTTTGGTGCAATGAAACAGCAATTTTACACATTAGTGATAAATCGGTTACAACTGTATCCAGAGAACAATTATGTAGAGGTGGTAGATGAGGTTTTAATTGCTTGCAGTGGAAAAGTATGTGGGAATTTGTTATCATTTCACCACAAAGGCATGTTATATTTTTGCAAAACCTTGTCTTAAAAGCGTTTAGTTTGATCTTATATATTAGCGAAATTATGATCCGACAAAACGGCAAACTACATTGACAAAAAGAATGAAGTGTGTCAAAGTTTAATAGCTGGATTATGCGTGCATCAAGAGAACATCCCGAATTTTGTTGTTTTTTTCCTAAAATGTTTCCAGCATGCATTTTCTAGAAGACTGTATCCCTCATGGATAGACAATGGGATACTGGTAACCTCCGACCCGCTAGTATTTTTGTTCCCCGTTTTGCTGCTCTGTCTACTCTCTCATTAAACTGAATCCCACAATGAGAAGGAACCCAACAGAAACTAATTCTTGTACCCCTAATAATCAAGAAATGTATTAGGTGATGAATATCTGTAATCAGATCTTGTCTTACTATAGGGTTTGTTTTACTTAGGGCGAATAAAACCGATTTTGAATCGACACAAAAGAGGACTTGGAATATTGGATTTGAAAAGTCAAGTAGAAAATACAAAGCCATTAGAATGGCAGTTAGTTCTGCTGTAAAAATAGATCTGTTTTTTCCAAGATAATAAGATTTTTCAATTTTCAATGGAGGAATTGTAAATGCTGCACCTGCTTCTTTGGTATCCAAAAGAGACCCATCTGTATAAATTTTCAGATGAAAGGGATACGAATTTTCAATATACTCTTTTACTATTTGGCCTATCAGGTTTTCATTGTCACTTTTTTTCATCGACGTATGGCTAATATCAAATGAAGCTCTTTGAAGTTCCCATGGCGGGCTGGGAGATGCGGGAAGTTTAGGTCGATTTATATCGTTGAAGTTAACTTTTGACTCACTGAACAGATCTGAAGTGAAAGTTCCAATAGTTGTGAGTGAAGAAATTGATTTTGCCCTTTTTGGGAAGCTAATGTCAGATCTCAAACTGACTTCATTCTCAACGTTGCTGTCACGTGTTGAGATTCGTAAGACATATTCCCCAAATATGGAAGCACACAATCGTAGTACCAGTATCTAAACAAGGAAAGTCAAAAAAAGATATAAATAATTATAGACCTATTGCTCTAACATCACACACAGGGAAGCTGCTAGAAAAGATAGTTCTAAACAGATTAATTCATTACTGTGATAAAAGGAAAGTTATTCCCACTACCGCTGGTTTTAGGAAGGGGAGAAGTACAGTTGACCATTTAGTTAAACTGACTACGCAGATTAAACATCAGTTTGCTAGTAGGAAAAATATACTGGCCACATTCTTTGATATAAAGAAAGCCTACGATCACGTGTGGCATGACAGATTACTATACAAACTAAAATGTATCGGTCTATCTGGAAATACATATGGCTATATTAAGAACTTTTTATCTGAAAGAAGCATGCAGACAAATGTTGGCAACAAGTATTCCACCCTACGATTTCCTAAAATGGGAATCCCACAGGGGTCAGTTATTGCCCCTTATTTATTTAATATTTTGCTTTATGATTTGCCACAGTCTGTATCGAATAATGTTGTACTAGTACAATATGCAGATGACATAGTTATGTGGATGAAAGTTACTATGAAAAGGAAAACACCCAAAAGACAGCTTAACTATTTTAAAAAATTATATCACTGGAACTCGATAAACTAAGTAACTACATGAAGGAGAATGGAATAATGTTACCACCGGAAAAAAACAAATCTTCTACTTTTTAATAGTGGGCCAGATCCACCAGAATTACCCATTTTACAAATAAATGGCGAGACTATAGAGTACAGACAAATGGTGAAATTTCTCGGAGTATACATTACTTCAAAATTGTCGTGGAATTATCATATACAATATTTATTAACAAAGGCTCGAAAAAGCTTTAACTTTTTAAAAGTTATACAGAAACAAAACTGGGTCAAGATGCTAATGTACTGAAACAGCTGGTATTGTCACTGATACGTTCTAGACTCTCTTACGGGCAGGAAGTCTTTTTCAGTGCTCCGAAAAGTTTACTTAATAAGATGCAAAATTTGGATTGTAAAGCTTTCAAACTGGCTCTTGGTGTGCCGTATCATGCACCATCTTTGGGAACATATAGCGAAGTAGGAGTATTACCATTAGATGAACATCGACGGCTAGCTGTCGCTAAATGTGTGTGTGTGTGTTGTGTGTGTGTTGTGTGTGTGTGTGTGTGTGTGTAAAAAAAAAAAAAAAGAGAGAGAAGAGAGAGAGAGAGAGAGAGAGGCGGATGGCCAAATATAGCGCATCGTATTTTCTAAGGGATAGGAGAGGTGGGGAGGGGTGGTGGGAGGAATGGTCGGGGTATGCTCTGAAGGCGAGGATTGAGTGGTGGAGGGTGGACATCGGGGGAACGTCAGGGTCATGGGCCTACTAAAATGGTTTAGCCCTTTCACGGGATAGCGTGCAAAAAATAAAAATAAAATAAAAAAAATAATAAAGAAAGAAATGAACAGACAGGCAGATAGAAAAATAAGACAATCATGTGCCTATCCTGACCCGTCGTCCCCTGACACAAAGTGATAATTATATAATTTCTTCCCTTCCTCCTGTTTGTCAGCGATGCCTGTCGAGCTTAAGCAAGTCGTAATTACTCATTTGTTGCTACATTAATGTAAAGGTATTCGGAGTGAAAAGCAAAACAACTATGAGCATCGCAAGAACATTAATCTGAGTGCATTCACTTGTATAGGAAACACTTTCATCTGTTGTTGTTGGTGGTGGTGCTGGTAGTGGTAGTGGTGGTTGTGGTGATGGTGATGATGATGATGATGATGATGATGAAGAAGAAAATGCTGATGATGGTAATGATGATAGTGATGATGTTGATGATGATAATAAGGATGATGAGGATGGTGATGACCATTACCATTATTTTTGCCTTTATTATTATTAGTAGTAGTAGCTAGTAGTAATAGTAGTAGTTAGTAGTAGTCGCAGAAGTGGTGGTGGTGGTAGTAGCAGCAGCAGCAGCAGCAGCAGCAGCAGCAGCAGCAGCAGCCGCAGTAGTAGTAGCAGTAGCAGTTGTAGTAATGTGATGGACAAATTCTACGAGTATCTTCAATCTATCATTGCTGCTGTTCCGAAAGCAGACAAGCTCGTCATATTTGGTGATTTCAACGCTAGAGTCGGTTCTGACAGCGCCTCCTGGGAAGGTGTTACTGGCAGACGCAGAATAGGCCACTGCTACTCCAGACCTGTGCTGAGCATGACCAACACAGTCTTCCGCCTCCCAACCCGAAACAAGACATCATGGATTCATCCCCGCTCCAAGCGTTGGCATCTCATTGACTACATCATTGTCAGGAAGAGGGATAGACAGGATGTAAGAGTCACCGAATCCATGTGCGGTGCCGAATGCAGGACTAACCACAGTCTCAGAGTCAGCAAGTTTAACATCCGGACACAACCCAAGAGACGTCGGCAAGGTTAGAAGGCTCCAAGACGGCTTAATGTCACTAAGCTGAAGAACACCAGAACCAAGCAATTGATTCTAGACATTCTGGAATAATGCTTGGAATTCGCCTCTCTGGACCACCAGAATATGGAAGCCAAGTGGTCGACCTTCAGAGAACTGGTCTACAACACTGCTGCAGGGATCCTTGGACCAGCTGTCAGGAAACACAAGGACTGGTTTGATGTGAACTGAGATGACATCCAGCAGCTACTGGGTGAGAAACATCTGCACCAAGCTTACCTCAGTGACGCCAAGTCCACCGCCAAAAAAGATGTGTTCAACAACATACACAGAACAGTTCAAGAGAAACTACGAAAGATGCAAGACACATGGCTGAGCAACAAAGCTGACGAGATCCAAGGATATTCTGACAGGCATGATATGACGAACTTTTATGATACTTGAAAGAAATTTATGGATCTACCTAATCAGGATCATCCCCTCTGTTCAGCGTTGATGGAAACACATTGATCACTGACAAGGAAAAGATCTTGGAACGCTGGGCAGAATATTTCAACAGCGTTCTAAACCGCCCATCATCTATCGATGAAAAAGCCATCGACCGGCTCCCTCAAGTGCCCACCAACAAAGAAACGGATGAACCACCAGCCCTCTTGGAGACACTGAAAGCGATATGTTTGCTGCCCAGAGGTAAAGCTCCTGGCTCAGACTCTATACCAGCTGAAGTCTACAAAGAGAGGGGGAGCAGCTCTGACTGAAAAGCTTCATCATAAATTTTGTTTCTTCTGAAGTGGCAACAGGAGACAATCTCTCGAGAGTTTAACAACGTATCTATAATCCATTTGTACAAGCGCAAAGGGAATACCCATGCTTGGGACAACCACCGAGGCATACCCTTCCTTTCTACAGCAGGCAAGATACTTGCCAGGATTGTGCTGAAATGCCTTACAACACACCTTGAGCAAGAGCTTTTGCGGGAAAGTCAGTGCGGCTTCAGTAAAGACAGAGGAACCATTGATATGGTATTTGCTGCTGGACAGCTTCAAGAAAAAAAATGTCAGGAAAAAATGCCGACCTATTCTCTACCTATGTCCCTTGACCAGTGCCTTTGATATTGTCAATAGAGAGGGCCTGTGGAAACGGATGCCCACAGAAGTTCATCTCTATGATGCGGCAATTCCATGATGGTATGCAGGCCCGTATTCAGGACAATGGAGAGACATCTAGCCCATTCCCTGTCACAAATGGCGTAAAGCAAGGCTATTTTGGCACCCACTCTGTTCAGCATCATGTTCTTTGCAATGTTGACTGATGCCTTCAGAGACGAAGACGTAGGCATCGATATCAGATTCAGAACACATGGAAAGCCGTTTAGCCTCAAAAGGCTTCAAGCAAAATCTAAGGCTGTGACAGACATCATCAGGGACTTTCTGTTTGCTGATGACTGCGCTCTCAACACTGGCTCAGAAACTGACATGCAATCCAATGTCAACAGGTTTTCCGTAGCCTGCGCCAACTTCGGTCTCACCATAAATACAAAGATGACGGAAGTTCTATATGAACCTGCGCCAAGCAGACCCTACGATGAGCATAACATCACAGTCAATGGTGTGAGACTCGCTGTAGTGAGTAAATTCACCTACCTTGGCAGCACACTGCCCCAGAACGTCACCATCGACGACGAAGGGAGCCTCAGAATTACAAAAGCAATTGCAACCTTTGGCAGACTGTACACCAATGTTTGGAATAGAAGAGGCATCAGTCTCAAGACCTAGCTGAAGGTGTACAGAGCAGTTGTTCTCCCCACACTCCTCTATGCATGTAAAACATTAACAGTGTACCAACGGCATGCCAATAAGCCGAATCACTTCCACGCAACCCCCCCCCCCCCCCCCCCCCCCTAGAAGATTGTTAAACATGAAATTGCATGACAAAATCCCAGACACAGAGGTGATCGACCAAGCAGGCCTGCCGCGCATCCACACCATCCTAATGCTGTCTCAGCTTCGATGGGCGGGTCATGTAGATCGCTTGCCAGACCACCGGCTACCCAAGAGACTCTTCTACGGTGAGCTGCAACAAGAAAAGCATTTCCATGGAGCTCAGAAGAAACGCTTCAAAGGCACTCTCAAACATCCTTGAAAACGTTTAACATCAAACCTGACACATGAGAACAAACTGCTATGGATCGAGCTAGATGGCGCAACTCTATCCACAAAGGCACTAATTTATGTGAAGAAAGGAGGACAGCTGCAGTGCAGCGAAAACAGGCAAGGAAAGCCCGCGCCAGCAATCAAGGGCAGGTCTCCCACATTGCCTGTCCAAGTTGTCACCGCACATTCCGCGCACACATCGGCTTGATCAACCAACTGCGTATCCACAAATCATCTCACCCACCCTCCTTTAACCCCTAAATGACTGAAGTGGTCCTCGTCGATTCGACGGACGAACAACAATAGTATTGTCATTATGTTGATGTTGAATGATCGGTATCATATGCAAGATCTCCAATACTATATATATTTCGATACTGTTTTAACGTGATTGTGTTATTGTCTTTATTTTGATTGGTATTATCTCCATGGTTACAAAGAATTAAGAGAAAGAAACAGTCGGTTCTTAAAGATCATCACAATGTACGTATTTTGACACTTCTCCCAAACCCAGCCAGAGATTACCGGTCGCCTCCTCCTCCCATGTGCCTTCGAAGACGGCAGTGAAGAGTGTCAGTAGCAGTTTCCAGAGTATGAGCAGCTCTCAGGCCAAGACTGCTGTCACCGTCAAGACCAGTGTCACACATGGCCCGTCAGACGCCGACTTCAGACGGACGTCGAAGGTGGGTGGAGGAACGTTGGAATGAAACCATTCGGAAATGGGGAGTGATATCTGAGAATTCTGATGCTGAATACCACTGCAGTCCAGGAGACCAAGTACAATGATAATAATAATAATAAATCATTGATAATTAAATTGATAAATCAGTGTGATTTTGACGCCTCCGGTCACTGCAGTTCAAAGGAGAACGATCAATAAGAATATTGACACCGCTTTCATGTTTACGTTTCGTTCCAACCCAAGAACTTAATAACGGAAACAATATGACGATACTTGTTTTCCAGTGTTGATGCACTCCCAGAAAACAGTCATTGATAAGAATACTGTAACCCTTATGTCTTAATTTCATGGCACTTAACGAAGACAATAATGAAAAGAATACTTCTGTTGCTGTTACATGTAAGCTGTATTGCTGTCCGTAAAGAAAGTTCTTATCACGAGAAATCTTGAAGATTCGATACGCTTAAATCACAGTCTAGGAAAACAAGTATCAAGAATTATAAATGTGGAAAGCAATTTTTTTTAACTGTATTTTCTCTCAAAGTCGATGGAATTAATCTCGTTTGGTTAATGCATCCAACCCTCATTAAGACAATGTATAAAATACAAATGTAACTGCAGTTGCTTACTAGAATTTAGCTGTAGACATCAGTTTAGACTGTAACAGTGTTAACATGCTTGTGTGAGGGAAATCGTTGAAAAAAAAATGTTACTAAGAATAAGGCAGAGAGAACAGTGGAAAGAAAGATATTCAGAAAGTAAAAGATGAAGCAAAAAGTCGCACATATGAAAACAAGATAAAGTAGAGGACTAAACACGTCAACAAACAAAACAGAGGGCAACATAACGCTTATTTCATACACGACACAAAATCAAAAGTAAAGTTCCCACACGTATGTCTTTGTCAGGCGCTTGAAGATGGCGATATACACAGGAGGATGGAAGTGGGGGCAGTTCAGAAGCGGAGAGACAGGAGGAAGGACGAAGAAGAGAGAGAGAGAGAGAGAGAGAGGAGAGAGAGAGAGAGAGAGAGAGAGAGAGAGAGAGAAGAGAGAATACAGGCTAAAGGAGGAAGAGGAGGGAGAGAGAGAGAGAGAGAGAGAGAGAGAGAGAGTAGAAGGAGAGGAGAGAGAGAGAGAGAGAGAGGAGAGAGAAGAGACTGACATACAGGCTTAAAAAGAGAGGAAGGAGAAGAGAGAGAGAGAGAGATCGGAAGGGGAGAGAGAGAGAGAGAGAGAGAGAGAGAGAGAGAGAGAGAGAGAGAGACGAGAGACAAGCAGACAGACAGACAGACAGACAGGTAAAAAATGAGCTGGATCTTGTCAGTTACGAAGGATGTGTTGGGGGGCGAGAAGAAAGGCGAAGGGGTGAGGGGGTGGGGGGGGGGGGGGGGGGGGGAGGGTAACCGGAGTGAAGGAGCCGCAGATGGAAATATATACTGTCCCCACATATTAAGCAACATCTCAACCACGGGTAATGCACAGCAAAACCTCGCTGTGTGGCGGCAATTGTCTCGGAGATTGAGATTGGTACAAACACAGAGGGAGCAGGAGTGAATGTTGAAATGAAGAGGGTGAGAGAGAGAGAGAGGGTCAGTCACCTAAAACGACCAACCCTGGTTTGACCCTAAGACACGTTGCCTGACCATAGCACTGAGGGGAGAGAGAGGTAAAAAAGGGGAAAATCCAATTGTGTCATTTTGTGCAGTGGTGATATTTTGTGCGGTAATACCCTCCCCTCCCCCCCAATTTGCCAGCCCAAACAAACAAACAAACAAATCAAAATCACGAGCAGCTGATCTGGATACAGCTACCCCTTAAATAGAAAGCGACGTGTAGGAGGAGGAAGAGGAAGAGGAGGATGGGAGGGGCGGGCAGGAAAGGGGGGTGGGGGGTGGGGTGGGGGTGGAATGAAGTTTAAAAAAAGAAAAAAAGTGGGGACAGGAGGTAGCAGAAAACATCGTGCAGAAGGCTTTAAAACTCAAAGTCATCAACAAAAAGAGTTTACACGGGGGCGGGGGTGAGGAAGTAAGAAGGGGGGGGGGGGGGGAGGGAATGGGGAAGAGGGGTTGGGGGTTTGGGGGGTTGGGGTGAGAAACGAGACAAGGGTAAAGCCCAGTGGGAAAAGGAGTGAAAATGGCTGTCCTGTCTGATGGAATACATAGGACGCAAGGGGCCGGGTTGGGGGTGGCGGTGGGGGTGGGTGTGGGGTGTGTGTGAACACCCCCACTTTGAGTGCAGCTACAACGCAGCCAGAAACGTATAAGCAAGAACGACATGGATGTGGTACATCAGTTGTACCGGGAGGTATTATCATACCTCTACAGGCTTAAAAAGAAGGGAAGGACGGAGGATAGGGCTGGAGAGAGAGAGGAGAGAGAGAGAGAGAGAGAGAGGAGAGAGAGAGAGGTAGGGGAGAGAGAGAGAGAGAGGAGAGAGAGAGAGAGAGAGAGAGGATAGGGCTGGAGAGGAGAGAGAGAGAGAGAGAGAAGAGAGAGAGAGAGGAAGGCGAGAGAGAGAGAGAGACAGAGAGAGAGAAGAGAGAATAGTTTGAGAGGAAAATGGTGAAAAAATATGAGGAACCAAAGGGAATGCCGGAAGAAGGGAAACGAAAAGAGGGAGTGGAGAGGGAGGGGGGTGGGGGGTGGGGGGTGGGGGCGGAGGGGAGGAGGAAGGGGGTATTTTTATGACTGAACTTTGCTTTATGAAATGAGGTGACTGTGATTTCCTAGGTAGAACTGATCATTGCCTATGATACTGAATTTTGCCTGTAGCAAGGACGGAAAACATATGATGGCAGAACACTAAACGTGATATGGGAATGTCGAAGGCAGGGGAAAATATGGGAAGAGGTGGGGGAGGTGGGAGAGAGACTTTTTGTTTCTAACTGCCTTCATTACTTGATTTCATATACCGAGGATTGTGGTTTCCCTTCTGGTTAAAGTTCTGCTTAATCTATCGTGATACTGAGTTTAAATATTCGGAAAGAAGGAAAAGCAACAAAATTCTCTGGCAGTTCAGAGCTTCTCTTCTGCAAGAGTTCACAATATTTAGAACAGAACAATAACGCTTAAAAAAAGAATGGATGCATTTGATACTGGTGAGATAGACACTGACCAAGTTTCAAAATCTTTATATTTAGATCATAGGTTGTTCCTAGACCTCCCACTGATGGAGACAAGAGGCAAATCCATTTCATGTGCTGCCTTGAAAGAGAAATGGCCCCTGAAATGAAAAAAGCACACACACACACACACACACACACACACACACACACACACACACACACACACACACACACACACACGGGCCCGTGCCCACACATCCATGTAAACACACACACAAACACACACACACACACACACACACACACGCACGCACGCACGCACGCACGCACGCACGCACGCACGCACGCACGCACGCACGCACGCACGCACGCACGCACGCACGCACGCACGCACGCACGCACACACACACACACACACACACACACACACACTGTTAATAACGGCACAGCCGGTATTATTAGGTAGGTTACCCAAGGTCTGCCCAGCCCGTTCGGCTAATGCTTAGGTCAGACATCTACCGAGTCGTCTAGCCATGAGACTCTCTCGTAAATTTTCTCATTTTTATGGTTGATTCAACCATTTATCAGTCAGCTTTCAATTATGCACAGTGTCGTCTCAAAACTTAGTCGGATATGATGTAGCGTATAATGGACTAGTCCGCACGCAGCGACACCTCTTTGATGAAACTGAAACTTCTTCTGCCGCAACACTTTACCCTTTCTGTCTGCTCTAAACTAAACTAAAAAAAAAAAAAAATCTTGAATGGACCTTGTGGGTGTGTGGGTGTGTGTGGGGTGGGGCGTGTGGTCAGGCTGGGGTGCCCAGTGGCCTGCGGCACCGCCGGAAGACGCCGTTTCCTGCGGAGCACATCCCTGAAGAGGCGGAATGGGACACCGAGTGCGAGGAGGAGTACATGGTCTTCAGTCACTTCATTGCCAGCACACGACTGCAGAGACGGCGATCTTACATTGTCAGTTCTGCTCTTGTCTGTCTGTCTGTCTGTCTGTCTGTCTGTGTCTGACTGTCTGTTTGTCTCTCTCTCTGTCAGTTTGTTTATGTCTCCGTCTCTGTCTCCGTCTCCGTCTCTGTCTCTATATCTCTCTGTCTCTCCCTTTCTGTCTCTGTCTCTGTCTCTGTCTCTCTCTCTCTCTGTCTCTCTCTCTCTCTCTCCTCTCTCTCTCTCCATCTCTCTGTCTTTGGCTCTCTCTCTCTCTCTCTCTCTCTCTTGCTGTCTCATCTTCTATGTCATTGTCGTGGCACCGCACCTTTGCCGCTCATTTCCGACTCCTCGTCCTCAGCCACAGCCTGGCCCGTCCCGCGACAGCCCCGGCACCGGCAATCCACAATCCTTTCAATGTCATGTCGGTATCAGGCAGCCTACCAGAGAAGACACTGCAATACTGTCGAGTCACTTCGGTGGTGTTCAGTGGTGCGCAGGATACCGCCGCATACCAAGCCCTCTACTGAAGACAATAATTGCTTAGTCACGGAGCCGGTTGGAGTGAGCACTCCCTCCAGAGGGACACCAACATGTCCGTCCTGCGACCGTCCCCATGAATGTGCCGAAATTGGTGACCCCGACATAATTAAACCAATGCCATAGACTTAGAGACACAATCTCATACTGATGTCACCCTGGGAGCGAGGCGTGAAGGGCCACAGAATTGAAGACTTTTTCTTTACTGCCAATTAATGAAGATGCTAAAGATGACGCAAGGTATTTCCATTCCGGTCTGAGGCTGCATGACGGGGCTGACTCTCGCTACTTTCAGATTACATCTATGAAGATGATAAGATGACGCAAGGTATTTCCATTCGGTCTGAGGCTGCATGACGGGGCTGTACTCTCCGCCTACTTTCAGATTACATCTCGGCGACAGCCAGGCCCCAGGAATACAGACACCTGCAGCGTTGGTCAGGAATTTCGAGCAACACTCAGTGACGAATCCATTCAATGGATGAAGCTCGACTGTGTGGTCCTAGTGTTCCCATCTGAACCCATCAGCAAACTCAAATCTGGGTAGGAGCCGGCCAGGGGAGAGAAATCTCATAAACACATGGCTCTAATGGAAATCTAACCTACCGCCTCCCAGGTGGGAGTATACAACGCTGACTACTTCATCAGGGCGTCTGTTCTCTGTCTGTCTGTCTGTCTGTCCTGTCTGTCTGTCTGTCTGTCTCTCTCTCTCTCTCTCTCTCTCTCTCTCTCTCTCTCTCTCTCTCTCTCTCTCTCTCTCTCTCGTGGCATCAAAATAAATCAGAACCAACTCGTCAGAATTCCTGAAATCTCATGAGACCATTATGTACTGGCAGATTTAGCGTTCCTTCTGTTATAATAGCACATAAAAAATCTTTACATGTTGATATGTTCAGAGTATTGTTGTCATCATCTTCAACGAAAAAATTGGACCATTCATAATACATACATCACTTATATTAGATTGGCATTCTCCTTTTGAAATTTTGTGGGCTGTGCCCTTGAACCTTTTTATTGACTAGTAACAGAGTTCACCAGTTCATTCAGTACCAAGTGTTACGGCCATTTTGTTTTCCATGATTTAAGTTTTTAAATTCACGTCCTGTAATGAAGAGCCGTGCTCTTCTAATCTTTTTTTTTTTTTTTAGTTGCAAAGTGAGGCAACTGCAGGCAGGAATCTAAACAAATTTGAAAAGTTATTGATAAAGTATCGCCAAAAAAAAAAAAGTAGACAAAGGAATCACAAGACAAAACACGACGCGTTTCGACCTCACAGGTCTTCTTCAGGCAAGATACACAACACTCAGGGCAAGGAAAATGAACGAGCAATCACTTCTCTTCATCCACTTTGGCGCAAGATGGGCGTTGAATCAATATTACATATTAACTCTATCTGTCCTGTCTGTCTGTCTGTTTGTCTGTGTCTTTTTTCCTCAAGCGTGTGTGTGTGTGTGTGTGTGTGTGTGTGTGTGTGTGTGTGTGTGTGTGTGTGTGTGTGAACATATTACAATTAAAGTCCCCTGAGGAAGGCGAGGTGTGCCCACCCAAAATGTGAGATAACGAAGAGCCAGCTTGATGTTCTTTTGTGCATTGTTCTATGTATGTATGTATGTATATGTATGTATGCATATCTATACACGTGTGTGTGTATGCGTGTGGTGTGTGTGTGTGTGTGTGTGTGTGTGTGTGCGCGCGCGCGGGCACGCGTGCATGCACTCGTATGTGTGTGTGTGTGTGTGTGTGTGTGTGTGTGTGTATGTGTGCGTGCGTGCGTGCGTGCGTGCGTGCGTGCGTGCATATGGCCACCAGTGGGCGTGCGCGTTCATGTGTGTGCGTGCGTGCGCATGGCCACCAGTACGCGTGCGCGTTCATGTGTGTGCGTGTGTGTGCGTGTGTGTGTGTGTGTGTGTGTGTGTGTGTGTGTGTGTGTGTGTGTGTGTGTGCACGCGCGCACGTGTGTGTGTGTGTGTGTGTGTGTGTGTGTGTGTGTGTGTGTGTGTGGTGTGCACGCGCGCGCATGCATGCACTCGTATGCATGCGCGTATATATGTGCGCGCGCGCACTCATGCTTCGGGTGTGTGTGTGTGTGTGTGTGTGTGTGTGTGTGTGTGTGTGTGTGTGTGTGTGTGTGAGTGTGTATGGGTATGTATGAATATGTGTGTGTGTGTGTGTGTGTGTGTGTGTGTGTGTGTGTGTGTGTGTGTGGTTTTAGATGTGTTTGGATTCTTGGTAATCAGAAATTGGGAATACCAATGCCCGATTCAGCGTGAAAATTCAAGTCATAATGATGAGTTCGAACTTGAGCTGGATTTTACCCTTCCCTTTGTGTAATGGAGAAAGCTGACATCATAATGATTATCATCAATTGCATGCTTGCCCATATCATTCAGTGCCAGCTGACATCATAATGATTATCATCAATTGCATGCTTGCCCATATCATTCAGAGCCAGCTGACATCATAATGATTATCATCAATTGCATGCTTGCCCATATCATTCAGTGCCAGTTTCAAAAGGAAGAATTGTCAGAGGGAGATGTATCCTTTGTTTCTAGTGTCACCAGAGATGGAAGAAGGCCGCCAATATCATCAGAATTATCAGGCATTTGTGTCGAATCATCGCTCAACGGTAAGTATGTGGAAACTACCCTTTCCACCTGTCTATATATATTATCATCCAGTATTCCGTCAACCCGTCTGTGCATTCTCTCTCTCTCTCTCTCTCTCTCTCTCTCTCTCTCTCTCTCTCTCTCTTCTCTCCTCTCTCTCATCTCTCTCTCTCACTCTTTCTCTCTCCCCCCCCCCTCTCCTTTTCTCTATTTTGAAGGCCAAAACTTGACTTTTACAATGACTTTTTTCATACAAAAATGTACAGAAGTTGTTGAAGTATAATGGCTACCAGAGTAAACAGGTCACTCAGTTAAAGAAGGCTACTCACTGTGTGCGTAGCTTTCGTCGGCAATCCTGCCGACTTCTTCAGCGCAACTGCTGGGTTGAGAACTGGATTCAGTGCGCACCGCCGTGAGCGAACTCACGACAATGTGACTGTATATTGCCACTATTCCACAGAGGCTACGAATCCTACGAATGGCCAGGAATTGATAAACTCCGGGATTCTTAGTTAAATCGTAATACGTTCCTGAAGTTCGTAACTGATTCACATTTGTTCTTAGTCAGTTCTTGCAATTCTTAAGCATTCTGGACTTCGGGGCAAAAGTTTTGTGCTGTTCAAAATTTTGGCTACGAACTCCCGAATAAAAAAAATCTTAGTCGATTCTCAACAAAATCGTAGTGATTTCTTATGTATTGTAACTGAGTCCTAATCGATTCGTAGGAATTCCTATGTATTCTTAACTCATTCTGGGAATCGTGAAGCGGTGTCTTGACAACGAATCGGCTACGAATCTGTAAAGAATGCCACGAATGCACGCCGAAGCATCAAAGAAACAATTAAGGACTTTCTACGAATTTACGATAGGGTAAGAATCAGGTACGAATTTGCAGCAATGTCCATGAACCATGAACCAATCAGAAATGAGATCTAAATCCAGTCGACATGGGTATATAATGTGTTTGCTATTAGATTCAGGTCATTTGCTCCTGACAATCCAAACAAGACAGACAATGACGAGTCAATCATTATGCCCAGACCAGCAGCCAGAGGGCAGAGCAAGGGGAGAGGAAAGGTTAAGAGAACAATAGAAAAGCAAGAAGGCAGAGAAGAAGGCAGCGGCCCTACCCACTACCTGCAGAAGCCCCTGTTCATGAAGTGCATGAGGAGGATGTTGCAGATTCAGCAACAAAGTCAGTGGCTGCCGAGTCTGTGGCTGATGCAGATAAAGTAGCAGGTTCACAGGCAAAGCCGAAGAAGGCCAGGGTATTGTCCAACCTGACTGAGACCGAACAAGAAGAGGTGGCCCTCTTCCTCGAGAGGAACGATTTTATCTATAATAAGAGGAGAACGGACCACACGTTTGCTGCCAAAAAAAAAAACGAAGGCGTGGGAAGAACTGGAGCTGAGCAAGGATGTGAAGGCACTAACAACCTTCTTTGAGATCATCAGAACCCAAATAGGAAAGCTTAGAAAGAAGTCAAGCGGCCAGGCAGCTGTTGAAATGTCTGACCGCCAGCAATAGATCTGGGAAAGGTTTCAATTTCTGCT
This sequence comes from Conus canariensis, assembly GCA_033310375.1. Classification (NCBI taxonomy): domain Eukaryota; kingdom Metazoa; phylum Mollusca; class Gastropoda; order Neogastropoda; family Conidae; genus Conus; species Conus canariensis. Next base: position 61,424,327 of record CM065720.1, on the reverse strand, counting down.
GCCCCACATCGGACAAGTCACCCGCCGTACAGTGCAGAGCTTCCGGGGTGGCACCACCACCAGCCAGGTTGAGGAGCCGTCCCGGGAAGAGGAGCCGCAGCTTCCAGAAACCATCACATCCTCCACTACAGGCGCTACTGTGAGCTCCGATGTGACGGCGTCCAGTAGTAAGAGAAGCCGAGCCATGGAGTCCAAAACCTTGGATGAGGAGCTACACATATGCAGGGGCCGCCAAGAAAAGTTGCTGCAGATATTGCAAGCCCCTGCTGTGCCCGAGGTCCCCCACCCAGAGAGGTTAAAGTTTGCCGGGTACCTTGGACATGCTTTCCAGAACCTGCCCGTCAGGGGACATCTCATCGGGCAACCTCCACATCCCAAGCGCCATCTTCAGAGAGTCAGCAGCCCCAGAAGTCCTCCAGTGGCCCTCTGTCCCAGGAAGATGGGTCCTTCAACCTGTCATACATACTTAGGGACATGGGGCCTATGGAATCCACACCAGTAGTCACTCCGGTCCCAGTCACCTTAACCTCGGTGAAAACCATTCAAAGTGACACACTGTCCACCCCTTAACCTGTGTGCTACTGAATGACTATTAGTATTGGTGACATGTTTTTTTTAATTTTTGGTATATGATGTGATGATGCATATATATATGATTTGTTATGATAATAAAATGTAAGAAAATAGAAAACAAAGAAAAATGAAAATTTCAGTTAGTTTCTTATTAGTATTAGTGACATGTTTGTTTTTATTTTTGGTATATGATGTGATGATGCATATATATGATTTGTTATGATAATAAAATGTAAGAAAATAGGCAATCACTTAACATCAAAATGTTAACAGTCATCATTCAATCAACATTTACTCCTGCTAGTCTTTCTTGCCATGGAACTGAACCTGCTTCACTGTTAAGATAGGCCTTAAGGTAGTCCCTCATCACTGTTCCCACACGATTATCTCTGTTTGGTGCCTGGTGTTGGGGTATCTCCTCCAACTGTTGATCTGCCCTCCAGGCACCAGGGATGATGTTGTGGTCCTCATCCTCCCGGTCCACCTCGGCATTTCCAATGGCAGGGAACCTGATCCTCAGCAAGTTGTGGAGCAGGACGCCTGTTTCCACTAGTAACCGAACTATTTCAGGTCGTTGTTCCAGAGTGCCCAGGAAGCATCTGAATCTGTTGGCCAATATTCCGAAAGCGTTCTCCACCACACGTCTGCCCCTGGAAATTCTGTAGTTGGCCACCATCATCTCATTGTCAAGACCCCTCCTGCCATAGGGTTTCATGAGAAAAGTTCTGAGGGGGAAAGCATCATCTCCCAGAATGAAGTAGGGTGTATCTCTGTCATTGTAGGGCATAGGATCACTGTCAGGAAAGTTTATGGTGTTGTCGTCGATGCACTCCATTAGTTCTGAAGCACCAAACAGTTGTCCGTCGGATTGATGACCTTCTCCACCAGTGTCTATCCAGATGAACTTGTAGTCTGCATCCACTAAGGCAAGAAGGACCACAGAGAAGAAGCCTTTGTAATTGCAGAAGACACT
>CM065720.1:61407781-61410281 GCA_033310375.1 Conus canariensis | reverse complement strand
TGTTACCTTCTGTCTTCCTCTCTGTCCTGTTACCTTCTGTCTTCCTCTCTGTCCGGCTGCCTTCTGTCTTTCTCTCTGCCATGTTACCTTCTGTCTTCCTCTCTGTCTGGTTACCTTCTGTCTTCCTCTCTGTCCGGTTACTTTCTGTCTTCCTCTCTGTCCGGTTACCTTCTGTCTTCCTCTCTGTCCTGTTACCTTCTGTCTTCCTCTCTGTCCTGTTACCTTCTGCCTTCCTCTCTGTCCGGTTACCTTCTGTCTTCCTCTCTGGCCGGTTATCTTCTGTCTTCCTCTCTGTCCGGTTACCTTCTGTCTTCCTCTCTGTCCTGTTACCTTCTGCCTTCCTGTCTGTCCTGTTACCTTCTGCCTTCCTCTCTGTCCTGTTACCTTCTGCCTTCCTCTCTGTCTGGTTACCTTCTGCCTTCCTCTCTGTCCTGTTACCTTCTGTCTTCCTCTCTGTCCGGTTACCTTCTGCCTTCCTCTCTGTCCTGTTACCTTCTGCCTTCCTCTCTGTCCTGTTACCTTCTGTCTTCCTCTCTGTCCTGTTACCTTCTGCCTTCCTCTCTGTCTGGTTACCTTCTGTCTTCCTCTCTGTCCGGTTACCTTCTGTCTTCCTCTCTGTCCTGTTACCTTCTGTTTTCCTCTCTGTCCTGTTACCTACTGTCTTCCTCTCTGTCCTGTTACCTTCTGTCTTCCTCTCTGCCATGTTGCCTTCTGTCTTCCTCTCTGTCCTGCTACCTTCTGTCTTCCTCTCTGTGCTGTTATCTTCTGTCTTCCTCTCTGTCCTGTTACCTTCTGTCTTCCTCTCTGTGCTGTTACCTTCTGTCTTCCTGTCTGCCCTGTTACCTTCTGTCTTCCTCTCTGTCCTGTTACCTTCTGTCTTCCTCTCCGTCCTGTTACCTTCTGTCTTCCTCTCTGTGCTGTTACCTTCTGTCTTCCTCTCTGTGCTGTTACCTTCTGTCTTCCTGTCTGCCCTGTTACCTTCTGTCTTCCTGTCTGTCCTGTTACCTTCTGTCTTCCTCTCTGTCCTGTTACCTTCTGTCTTCCTCTCTGTCCTGATTCCTATTCCATGTCATGTACCACTCACAATGAAACATATTCTTTTAGAGTGTTGGGACTTGCATGATGTGAGACACAAACATCAGATTCTATGAAAACCTTCTTCAGAGATGTTCCACCTGATGCGATCTTTGAATGTTACCTGTTACCTTCTGTCTTCCTGTCTGCCCTGTTACCTTCTGTCTTCCTCGCTGTCCTGTTACCTTCTGTCTTCCTCTCTGTCCTGTTACCTTCTGTCTTCCTCTCTGTCCTGTTACCTTCTGTCTTCCTGTCTGCCCTGTTACCTTCTGTCTTCCTGTCTGCCCTGTTACCTTCTGTCTTCCTGTCTGCCCTGTTACCTTCTGTCTTCCTCTCTGTCCTGTTACCTTCTGTCTTCCTCTCTGTCCTGTTACCTACTGTCTTCCTCTCTGTCCTGTTACCTTCTGTCTTCCTGTCTGCCCTGTTACCTTCTGTCTTCCTCTCTGTCCTGTTACCTTCTGTCTTCCTCTCTGTCCTGTTACCTTCTGTCTTCCTCTCTGTCCTGTTACCTTCTGTCTTCCTCTCTGTCCTGTTACCTACTGCCTTATCCTTCCTCTGTGCTGTTACCTTCTGTCTTCCTCTCTGTCCTGTTACCTTCTGTCTTCCTGTCTGCCCTGTTACCTTCTGTCTTCCTCTCTGTCCTGTTACCTTCTGTCTTCCTCTCTGTCCTGTTACCTTCTGTCTTCCTCTCTGTCCTGTTATCTTCTGTCTTCCTCTCCGTCCTGTTACCTTCTGTCTTCCTCTCTGTCTTGTTACCTTCTGTCTTCCTCTCTGTCCGGCTGCCTTCTGTCTTCCTATCTGTCCTGTTACCTTCTGTCTTTCTCTCTATCCTGTTACCTTCTGTCTTCCTCTCTGTCCTGTTACCTTCTGTCTTCCTGTCTGCCCTGTTACCTTCTGTCTTCCTCTCTGTGCTGTTACCTTCTGTCTTCCTCTCTGTCCGGTTACCTTCTGTCTTCCTCTCTGTCCTGTTACCTTCTGTCTTCCTCTCTGTCCTGTTACTTCTGTCTTCCTCTCTGTCCTGTTACCTTCTGTCTTCCTCTCTGTGCTGTTACCTTCTGTCTTCCTCTCTGTGCTGTTACCTTCTGTCTTCCTCTCTGTCCGGTTACCTTCTGTCTTCCTGTCTGCCCTGTTACCTTCTGTCTTCCTCTCTGTCCTGTTACCTTCTGTCTTCCTCTCTGTCCTGATTCCTATTCCATGTCATGTACCACTCACAATGAAACATATTCTTTTAGAGTGTTGGGACTTGCATGATGTGAGACACAAACATCAGATTCTATGAAAACCTTGTTCAGAGATGTTCCACCTGATGCGATCTTTGAATTCTTGAAGGCAATCAACATTTTTCATCGGATCTGAGATTTTGTAGTGGAAAGATTTTTAACAAAAAATTTCGGATGGGTTTTTAGAAGATGTATTTTCAAGAGTT
>CM065720.1:61392781-61395281 GCA_033310375.1 Conus canariensis | reverse complement strand
GGTGTTCTCACCACCAAGGGTGCAAAAAAGAATCCAATAGCACCCCCAAAGCAGCCAGTGAAGGGTAGTAAATGAAACCAAACGAAAGTGTGGGGAGGAAAAAAGTTGCTGAAAAACTAAAGACGTTATGCAAATAGTATAAAATGTAGGGGACAATCTTCGAGCCTACGCCTGAGGATCCACCCAAGGATGCAAGGGAGATCAAAAGACAAACACACAGACGGACAGAAACAAATACAAGTAACCTCAGTTTAATCGAAACGAAATTGGAAATGAAATGAGGCAGGGAACAGTAAACAATAAACAGTAAATAAGTGGGGTAACTTTGCTCCCATAAGAAAACCTAACACAGAGTAACTTTTATTCAAGACTGGCACAGCCCTTTAAACTTGAATAAAGTCCCTCCTTTCTCCCCCCCCCCCCCACACCCCCCTCCTTAAGTCCAAATCTTGCCGAGTCATTACTGTGAGGACAATTGAGTTGTTGGCCTGCGCTTGTTTTTCCCCCCTCTATTACATTGTTCGTCTATGTATTTGTCTGACTTTATTCAAGTTTAAATGGCTGTGCCAGTCTTGAATAAAAGTTACTCTGTGTTAGGTTTTCTTATGGGAGCAAAGGCTACCCCATTTGTTTACTGTTTATTGTTTACTGTTCCCTGCCTCATTTCATTTTTAATTATATATATATATATATATATATATATATATATGCGTGTGTGTATGTGTGTGTATACATCTGTGTGTGTGTATATAATCTCTCTCTGTACATCTATATATATATATATCTTTATCTCTCTCTCTCTCTCTCTCTCTCTCTCTCTCTCTCTCTATGTGTGTGTGTGTGTGTGTGTGTGTGTGTGTGTGTGTGTGTGTGTGTGTGTGTGTGTGTGTGTGTGTGTGTGTGATGGAATAAATCGATTTTTTTCCGAAAGTTGCCAAACGTTGCAAGACTCTTCCAATATTAAGCTACATCTCTGCTAATATTTGTCACACCCTTCTCATAATCAGTCTGGTAACCTTTTTTTGTGCATTATAAGCAGCATTCGGGACATACAATGAGCCCAGCAGGGGAACAAATGTAGAATACAACACAAAAATGAACGGTTAAGATCATGATTCACAGAAATATGCTGACATTCACAAAAAAGGGAAAGAAACGATTTAGAATGTCTGTAATGGTTAAAAAAAAAAAAGGGGGGGGGGGGAGGGGGGGATTAAACATGCAGCAGAAGTGTCTGCTTTGAAGAGCTCCATAAAAAAGAAAATGAAATAAAAGAAAAGAAAGACATGGCTCGGTTTAGAGAAAAGAGCTACGATCAGTTTGAATAGACTTGTACTTGCCATATTGGGCCACCCTCATTCTTACATGTGGCCAGCTAAGACCAACATAGGAATATTCTGCTGTCCTGATATTAGGCCACAATGGATGACTAATGCAAACGAGTACCGTTTGTAAATAACTGCACAAAGGTCCGGAAGCTGCCTATAAGGAAATGGCTGTATAGCGAACCTGAGAACACCTCAAATCAATACGATTTTTTTTTGGCCCCTGCTGATTTGTATCATTAGTCTGAACAAGTATAAGAAATTACTGAAGCCGTGAATATTAAGTCGTTCATCTCTACACTGTTAGTCTGCCCGCGTTTGAACAGTGATCTTTTCTTGTGGTGGGAAACAGAAGCGGTGCCAGTTTAGCCGTGTTGTTCCGTATTAAATTAAAAAAAAGCGCTTTAGGTGGGTGGCTCAGTGTAGGAAGAGGCCCAATATTTGCACCTCTCTCCATGAGATTAATAAAGATACCTGCCGACATAATGGTCCTGAACCCTTTAAACTCTTTTGAGATTGGTAGGATAAGCGCTCAGTGTTCACCCCCTTGAGAGTAACAGTGATGGGAGAGGGCACTAGGGGAGGCAATGATGACAGCCATACCAAAAAAAGAAAAGAAAAAAAAAAAAGAAAAAAAAGATTTGTGCCCCTCCCCCTCCCTACTCCCGCCTGATATCTACGTGCGATGTGCTACTCAGGGTCTGGACCAGCTCCAAGAGCCAGGGTGGGACAGGCGGGACCAGTCGGGCCGGGTGGCCTTGGTGAGTGGACGAGCATGTTGTGTGTTGGTCTCATCGTTCATGCTCCTCTGCCCCTTGGGCCTGTCCTGGGACCTTCTGTTTCAACCTTTCCTGTTTTGCCCTTTGCCGTCCGGCCCTTTCCAATTTCGCCCTTTCCCGTCCTGCCTTTTCCAATTTCGCCCTTTCCCGTCCTGCCCTTTCCAATTTCTCCCTTTTACGTCTTGCCCTATCCCATGTCACTCTTTTCTGTCTTGTCCTTTTTCACCCTTTTCCGTCCTGCCCTTTCCAATTTCGCCCTTTCCCATCTTGCCCTTTCCAATTTCGTCCCTTTCCGTCATGTTATTTCCCCATTTCGCCCTTTTCCGTATTGCCCTTTCCCATTTCGCCCTTTTCCGGCATGCTCTATTCATTTCGCCCTTTCCCGTCATGCTCTTT
>CM065720.1:61372781-61387781 GCA_033310375.1 Conus canariensis | reverse complement strand
ATATTTACACACCAGATGATTCCATTGGAGTCTTCACAAATAGTGCTGTTTAAATATCAGATGTTCTATTCCTTTAACAGACTCAGAAGAATCGTTTTCACGTAGGAGGCTTAGAAGAATCGTGACATTTAAACATCAGATATTCCCACTGAAGACTTCAGGACGCGTGGTTTTCATGCAGGATGCTTAAAAGAATCCTGACATTTAAACACCAGAGGTTCCCACTGATGACTTGAGGAATCGTGTTTTTCGCATTGGATGCGATGGGAGACTAAGAATAACCATGACATTTAAAGACCAGATGTTCCCATGGGAGGTTAAGGAGAATCTTGACATAAAAAAAACAGATCTTGCCATTGGAGACATGGGCGAATGGTGACATTTTAGAAACCAAATGCGCCTTTGAGAAAAAACATTGCAGGAGAATGACATTTGCCAATGGATGACCTCATGCGAGATTACCACGAATTATGACATGTGACTACCAGTTATTTCCATGTGTGACACAGAACAATTGTAATTTTAACTGGCAAGACACAGAAGAATCACGACAGAAAAACACCAGACAGATCATCATGTCAGGCATAGACAACGTTGCCTACACTTCTTCATGGCGCAAAAACGTCAACTGTTGTTGATACATGAACATGAAAGTGATTAAGGGGGAAGCAATCATAGGCTTTCATTTCACTCTGCAGGAGAAACAGCTTGCATTTTATACAGACATATGAAACCGTGACTATTCTGTGTTCAGTACATTTTGTACAGTACAGTACAGTACACCACAGTGCATTTAAATCATAAACGATTCAATATATTGCCGTTTAAATGAATTCGATTCAGCGTTTAACAATTCAACGTAATGAATATTGTGCACTGTGAAATGACCCAATCCAATTCAGTCCAAATAATTAAGCAACCCGAGCAAGACAACACAATAACAGCTATGAATTTCTAGCGATTTATTGGTTGTTGTGCGCAAATTATATACATTAGTCTGTAAAATGTTAATTTCATGTCGCTGATAATTGCACATGCACATTTGTAAAAAAAAAAAAAAAAAGAGAAAAAAGCATGCTTGAAAGAAAGATGATACAACCCCCCCCCCCACACACACACACGATATGATTGACTAACATGCATGAACAAAGCAAGTCACAGTAATTCTCTCTCTCTCTCTCTCTCTCTCTCTCTCTCTCTCTCTCTCTCTCTCTCTCTCTGTGTGTGTGTGTGTGTGTGTGTGTGTGTGTGTGTGTCCCAGTAAATCTTCACGTAGGCATTTTGTCAGCAAATGTAAACATTAGCGCAACCAAACTCGGCAGAATGATAAGTATTATTGTGACATTTCAAGCCACCCCTTGAATGAACATGTCATGTAATCGTAACGACGATTAACATTTTTAGCAACATTTTCAATATTACTAATGTAAAATTTCCTTTGACTTTTGATAACTTGCAGTTACATATACAGTTGATGTACACATGTTAAATGCTGTTACAAGCAAATTTTATACCAATTATTCAATTACATCCTGTTGAGATCAGACCTAGCAATGCTGATTTAGAGATGGGTATGTAAATAATTGTATTACTTAATATAGAACTGATATAGACAACACGGATGTGCATTTGGTCAGCTATATCTAAATAAGTTTTATACTATGGCGCGGACATGACGACTCAAGCGAACGAAGCAGCTTAAAATTAGAGCCACACATAAAGCAGGCTTTCTTGTTTTCACAAAACCAGATCTTTAAAAGACACATTGTAAGTTATACATTGTTGCCCAAGTGGTGAAAAGTTGGCGCTCTTTAGGGGAATTTTGAAGCATCGAACACAACAAAATATCATGTGTGTTACGTCAGAACTTTATGCCACATGGTCATCGATTCGCTCATGATGCACATTATATATAAACTGGCGACCTTTGGCACACACAAAAAGGAACCGAGACTGAATTATCAGATAGAAATAGACCTCCGGGGTAAACTCTTCACCTGGAGACGCGTACATGTGTCCGTTGCGTCACTGGCAGACAGAACAACACTAACGAAGCCAGGATACTTTAAACTGCAGCAATTAATAGGAAAGCCATTGAGCAAAAGAAGAGAAGGGAGAGGGGGCAGAGAGGGGGCTAGCGAGTGGGAAAATGCAGTGAGATGAGAGGCAATGGAGGAGGGAAAGGTACAGAAAGTGGAAGAGGAGGAGGAACGCGATATAGGAGTGTAAAGAAATAACTTGGCAGAAACATGCTGTCAGAAGTCAGAACGTGTTCTGTCATCTGCTTCTGCTTGCGGTGACGGTCACGTACATTGTGTACATGTCGTCAGATGAATGAGCAGTAAACCGTGACAAGAACGGGACTGGAATAAGTGGAGACGAAACGATAAGATATGTACTACTTTCTTCTTCTGATTTGGTCATTCTTTCTTTCTTTTTTTTTCTCTCCTCTTTTGGGAACAATCCTGAAACGCGGCACTTTTAGACAAGCAGCTCGATGTTGGTTGTCCTACAAAAGACATTATCCCTCTAAGTGTCCCTCTCGCTCCCCACTCACCGTATGCCCTTTATGCTGCTACTGCATGTATTCATCACACTTGAGCCAAACGGGCAAGCAACCTCCTTCGTTCAGTATCACAGTAATATGATGCAAAATGCATCTAGTGCAAATCAATTAAATGCAAAGTATAGAGAATTAAATGCCATATGGTCCAGTGCAATTTCAGCATACTATTACAAAGAATCAACATAAACAAAGGCGTAATGTACAGTGCAACACCAAACCAAGAAATACAATGCAAAAGAACATGGTCTTTCAAGTGCTGCCCATACAAGACATATTTGTACCTCAGATGAGCATGGAAGTAATGTCAAGGCCAAAAGTTGGCGAAACTCTAAAGTGGGTAATTTATACATACTGTATATGATGCGAAGATAATAGAAAGACACACACACACACACACACACACACACATCATATATATATATATATATATATATAATATAACAATAATAATAGATAGACAGATAGATATGACAGACAGATAGAAAAATAGATATAGATAGACAGACAGACAGACAGAAGATAGATAGATAGATAGGTAGATAGATAGATAGCGATGTAGGTATATAGGGTAACAAACAACTGAGTTCAAAAGCCAAATCAACATCTATTCAAAAAAATAAAACACAATCGGACAGATTTTTTTTTCAGCAGTCTAATATCAAAAGTAACATCCCAATTTCCTTTAAGAGAGAAATAAAAACAAAAAGGCTTTTTGGTCATCTCGTAGCTGGATCTTTATGGAGTTTTAGCGAGATGCATGTGCTAATGGCATATACAATTTACAGTCTTTACCGATACTGTACGGTACACGCATTTAACAACGGAACCACTAACATTACATCATACAGCGTAACAAAACAGCTCAAAGAAACGCTACGTATAGGTTCGCTGTTCATTATTTTCCTGGTTTTCGCTCTGTAACAAAACAAGCAGTAGGGTGTGATCTGACCAACGGTGCAGAGGGGAGAGGAGTTGCGTCTCGCCTTAGTTTCCAATCATTTGCTATTGTCAAGAGTCCTGTTCTCTAGCGCAGGCAGCGAACCCTTCTGAGTGAGAGAATCATTCAGTGGGCTGGGCTGTCCCTTCCAGGTCACCAGATATGCCATTGTCAGCAGGGCCGGCCTACTATCTGCATGTCGCCTTGCAGACGTTCAGTGGGCTGTGCCGCCCTCCCAGGTCACCAGATATGCTATTGTCAGCAGGGCCGGCCTACTATGTGCATGTCGCCTTGCAGACGTTCAGTGGGCTGGGCCGCCCTCCCAGGTCACCAGATATGCCATTGTCAGCAGGGCCAGCCTACTATTTGCATGTCGCCTTGCAGACGTTCAGTGGGCTGGGCCGCCCTTCCAGGTCACCAGATATGCCATTGTCAGCAGGGCCTGGCCTGCTATCTGCATGTCGCCTTGCAGACGCTCCAACCACCACGTGTGGGCTTCACACTCGACAGGTTGACTGACACTCCTGGCTGCGATTGGCGACGAACAGACAGCCAGCCCGTGAACAGAAGGCAGACACAGCGCCAATCAGGGCAACGAAAGTGATAGATGCCCTCAATGTACTGGATGGAACTCTAGCTAGTGAAAAGAGAGGATGTTACTCCTGTCCCTTGTTCATCTTTGATTTATTAAATGCTGTAGAGCAATGCAAGACACATTCTCGGTTATACGTGGCAAGAGTGTACGTCAGATATTGTTTGAGACTATTGTAACAGAACACACATCCACAGCTTCGTATCAGAGGCCAAGTAGAAGTTGTAACAGCGTCCAGCTTAGCCATATTGTTTGAGAAGTTGTAACACAAGACACGTCCACAGCTTTGTATGGCCAGAGTGTACGTCAGATATTGTTTGAGAATATTGTAACACAAGACACGTCCACAGCTTTGTATGGCCAAGAGTGTGCGTCAGATATTGTTTGAGAATATTGTAACACAAGACACATTCACAGGCTTATGTCGATAAGAGTGTACGTAAGATATTGTTTGAGAATAGTAACACAAGACATATTCACAGGTTTATGTGGCCAAGAGTGTACATAACATATTGTTTGAGAATACAGTAACACAGGACACATTCACAGGCTTATGTCGATAAGGGTGTACGTAAATATTATTTGAGAATACAGTAACACAAGACACATTCGCAGGTTTATGTGGCCAAGAGTGTACATAAGATATTGTTTGAGAATACAGTAACACAAGACACATTCACAGGCTTATACCGATAAGAGTGTAGGTGAAGTATTGTTTGTGAATACAGTAAGACAAAACACCACAGATATTGTTTGCAAACGTTCACGATGGTATGTGGTCAAGAGTGCACGTCAATATTGTTTGGGAATATTGTAACACAAGACACGTCCACAGCTTTGTATGGCCAAGAGTGTACGTCAGATATTGTTTGAGAAATTGTAAACACAAGACACATCCACAGCTTTGTATGGCCATAGCAGATGTTAGATTCCAGAAATAATTTTGTTGAGGAGTAATATTGTATTTAACACAAGACACATCCACAGCTTTGTATGGCCAAGATCGTACGTCAGATATTGTTTGATAATATTGTAACACAAGACACATCCACAGGTTTATATCGATAAGAGTGTAGGTCAGATATTATTTGTGAATACAGAAAGACAAGACACTTCAGATATTGTTTGAGAATACAGTCACACAGACGTTCACAGCTGTATGTGGTCAAGAGTACACGTCAGATATTGTTTGAGAATGTAGTAACACAAGACACATTCACAGCTGCATGTGGCCTAGAGTGTACGTCAGATATTGTTTGAGAATATAGTAACACAAAAACACATTCACAGGGTTTATGTGGACAAGAGTGCTCGTCAGATATTCCTTGAGGATACAGTAACAAAGACACATTCACGGATTTATGTGGCCAAGAGTGTACGTCAGATATTGCTTGAGAACACAATAACACAAGACACACTCAGGGTTTATGTGGACAAGAGAGTATGTCAGATATTATTTGAGAATACAGTAACACAAGCCACATTCACAACTTTAGGTGGCAAGAGTGTACGTCAAATATTGTTTGAGAATACAGTAACAAAAGACACATTCACAACTTTATCTGGCTGAGAGTATATATGGGATCATGTTCGGGAAATCTCCACTTCAGTATATTTTAACTACATTTGATCCAGATTCATCCCAGCGAACGCAGACAATCTTTGTGTCATCAGGTCCAATCATGGTTTTCCTGATTCAGTAAGATTGACCCCCAAACCTGTTTATTCAACACCAGACCAGTTCGTGAACCAGTCAGATCCAGTTCAAACCAGTTCGACCCAGTTATTTCCAGTCCAGTCCAGCCTGATCCAGTCAAATCCAGCTCAGTCTCGTCTGATCCAGCCAAATCCGGCTGAAACCATTTGGCCTTTCAGATTCGTTCTGACCCAACAGGGGAACGTCGGGTAGGCTCTGGAGTGTCTCCAGCTTCACTGTACATCGGCAGGGAACCCTCCAATTCCATCATTACACCGCTGTCCTCATCCATCCAGCTCTCCTACTGTCTGCTTGGGGTTGAAGTCGTAATCGAGCAAGGAGTCAGCCTGGAAACACAACATTGAAAGGTAGCATTGGTTGGTGTCATGTGTGGGTTGTGTCATGAAGCTGTCGACGATGTACATGATGACACAGCTTTGAAGACGTGTTTAGGAGAGTGGTTACTAATGCCCCTCGCCTCCTTACCCCTCTCTGTCACTCTCTTGCCCTCCCCCCCTCCCCCCTTTCTCTCTCTCTCTATGGCTGTACATGTCTGCCTGTCTGCCTCTATTTGTTCATCTGTCTTGTCTGCCTCTCTCTCTCTTTCTGTCTCTCTCTCTCTCCCTTGTGTGTGTGTGTGTGTGTGTGTGTGTGTGTGTGTGTGTGTGTGTGTGTGTGTGTGTGTGTGACTGAATGTTTTCATATCTGTATTGGTCGCCTTAAGTGTGAAGTCGGCATTTAGAATTGTACTAAGCTAATGTTAAACCTCCATCACTATGAAGTAAGGTCTCTCCTCTCTCTCTCTCTCTCTCTCTCTCTCTCTCTCTCTCTCTCTCTCTCTCTCTCTCGCTCGCTCGCTCGCTCGCTCGCTCGCTCGCTCGCTCACTCTTCCACCAACACACATTGCCTGTCATTAAAGACGGCGTACACATTCCAACAAAATCATGATGCATATGCACACCAATACCTTCAGACATACCAACACCCACACACACACACACACACACACACACACACACACACACACACACACACACACACACACACACACGCGCGCGCGCGCGCGCGCGCGCCATACACCAGAGGGAAACACTCACTCACTCACACAAATGCATACATCAAAACATGCTCGTATACAGCAGTACTATTCTGCCTCCCTGTCTGTCTGTTTGTCTGTCTGTCTGTCTGTCTGCGGTCCATTCGCCCCTGACTCCCAGAGAACACTCACGTCCACATTGTGGGCATCGGTGACGTAAGGCGACGGCGTGCGGTACCCGGCCAGAGCGCTGACAGTGGGATGCATGGAGATGATGGACACAGGCCGTGACCCGGCGTCTGCCGGGGCTTTCTTCGGAATATGCTCACGGGGCGGGACTGCGCTTTTGGGGGGCCCAGGGGTGTACATCATGCGGTAGTTTCGGTCTCCCTGTTGAAGAAGCAGCAGACAGAGATGGAAAGTTAGTGTCTTAAGCATACAGTATTGGTGTTTTATTTGGTGAAAAAGAGTCACCCGGGTTTCTGGTCAATGATGTTTTGCGTAGGAGAAGGGAGATTTGAATTCAGAAGTCTTTAGTTTTAGGTTCAGAAGGAAGAGAGACAAAGAGACACAGTCAGAGAGAGAGAGAGAGAGAGAGAGAGAGAGAGAGAGAGAGAGAGAGAGAGAGAGACAGAGACAGAGACAGAGACAGAGACAGAGACAGACAAACAGACAAAGAGAGAGACAGAAATACACATCCAGAGACAGCAAGACAGACAGAGAGATGTTCAAAACTTTTCATCTGTGTGTATAGCATGTATGTATGTATGTATGTATGTATGTATGTATGTTCATACCAATGTATCTACCTTTCTATCTATCTATCTATCTACCATCTATCTATCTATCTGTCTATCTATCTATCTCTTTTTTCTCTTGTCTGTCTCGTCCTTAGTGAACTTTTCCACCCTTGACCTTTCCCTGCCCTCGCCATCCCTCTTCCGCCGTTCACTGCCGCCCCCTGTTCCCCAGCTCCGACAGTCCCCAGGGAGCAGCCATGTGACCACTCTCCTCAGGGACACAGCCCCGACAGTCCCAGGGAGCAGCCATGTGACCACTCTCCTCAGGTGACACAGCCCCGACAGTCCACAGAGAGCAGCCATGTGACCACTCTCCTCAGGAACAGCCCCGACAGTCCCAGGGAGCAGCCATGTGACCACTCTCCTCAGGTGACACAGCCCCGACAGTCCACAGAAAGCAGCCATGTGACCACTCTCCTCAGGTGACACAGCCCCGACAGTCCACAGAGAGCAGCCATGTGACCACTCTCCTCAGGAGACACAGCCCCGACAGTCCACAGAAAGCAGCCATGTGACCACTCTCCTCAGGTGACACAGCCCCGACAGTCCCCAGGGAGCAGCCATGTGACCACTCTCCTCAGGTGACACAGCCCCGACAGTCCACAGGGAGCAGCCATGTGACCACTCTCCTCAGGAGACACAGCCCGACAGTCCACAGGGAGCAGCCATGTGACCACTCTCCTCAGGTGACACAGCCCCGACAGTCCCAGTGAGCAGCCATGTGACCACTCTCCTCAGGTGACACAGCCCCGACAGTCCACAGAGAGCAGCCATGTGACCACTCTCCTCAGGAGACACAGCCCCGACAGTCCCCAGGGAGCAGCCATGTGACCACTCTCCTCAGGCGACGCAGCGCCTTTGCCCGAATCACTTGGACAGTGTTGAGTAGTACCTGTTCTGATCCAACATACGTGGGACGCCACCTACAACTCCCCGACTGACAACCATTATTATGCTTAGTAGTGGATCCGGTGTGCGTGTGCGTCTCCCTCCGGATGGCTCCACCACGTCTGTCCAACGACAGTCCCCATGACATGTGCATATGCCAAAGACTTTAACAGGAGTGCATAGCGGTCATGGATTTACAGATGATTCTCCTTTTAATGTTCAGTGAGGTTGAAGATGATGAAAAGGCTGTCACAGGGTTCCGTTCTGGTCATATACTTCATGCCAAGGCTGTATTCTACACTCCGTTTCGTAAACTATCTCAGCGACAACCAGACCTGCGAGATACAGACACGTGCATGGTTGGTCAGGTGATTGGGCAACAATCTCCCTGAGAGGGTGAAACTCGAATATTTAGTTCCAGTCTTCCCATTTGAGCCAGTGGCACACTCAGATCTGAGGAGGACTGGAACCCTATCTGGAACTGAAGCTGGAGCCCAAATATCCGACAAATAAATGCCTTTGATTGAAATAGAACCTACGACCTACCAGCCTGCGAGCTGGCAATGCTAATCACCGCACCCAGCCGGCTGATTCTGAATATGTGAATATATAGGTACCTTTCCATTAATTTTAAATATAAAATGAATCCTGGTTTGCTTCATGTGGGGTAGGACAAATAAAAGAAGTCGTGAAGCTTATTCTTCAACCTTCAATAAAGACATTTTTGACATGACTTGATTCCATAAGAAAAAAGGTTTTGATACCCACAAGAAAAAGGTCCATATTAATTTGCTGATGTATGTCATTAATGTGAACGAACAAGTATCTGAACTCTGTCTGTCTGTCTGTCTCTGTATGCGTGCCTATAAATGTATACATGTGTGTGTGTGTGTGTGTGTGTGTGTGTGTGTGTGTGTGTGTGTGTGTGTGTGTGTGTGTGTGTGAGAGAGAGAGAGAGAGAGAGAGAGAGAGACAGAGACAGAGACAGAGACAGAGACAGAGACAGAGAGACAGAGAGAGAAGAAGTAGTATGCCGGCTTGTTTGTGCGATGGGAGAAATGGTGTGTGGAAGATAGGAGAATGGAAGGGATGGAAACTGATTGTTATTTGTATGGGATAAGCAAGGGAAGTGCACGACAATGTGTATGTTTTCCGAGTGCAGATATGTGAACAGTTAATCAATCGATACTGTAAAGGGTCTTGTGGTGTCACGCTATGGAAATGTCACGTTGTTCGTAGTAGTAGTAGTAGAAGTAGTAGTAGTAATAGCTGCAGCAGCAGTAGAAGTAGTAATAGTAGTAGTGGTAGTAGTAGTAGTAGTAGTAGTAGTAGTAGTAGTAGTAGTAGTAGTAGTAGTAGCGATAGAACTAGTGCTGTTTAACAGTGGTAGTAAGAGTAGTAGTAGCAGCAGCAGCAGCAGCAGTAGCAGTAGAAGTAGTAGCAGTTGTAGAGCATCAAAATAGCAGTTTTATGACACGATTACTGTTGATTCCCCCCTCCCCCCTTTTGTTGTTGTTGATAATGTGTATTTTCTTCAGGGAAATAATTAGAACGTGGAAAACCACGTGCAGGCAAACAATTCCTCCATCATTGTGACATGACCTGGCTAAGAGTTTAAAGCAAGAGGAAGGGTGGAGGGAAGAGGCAGGAGAGATACAGGAGAGGGGGTTTAAGAGTAAATGTTTAACCCCCTCATTAACCTCACATGGGAATCATCAATTTCTGTCTTGTGAGAAAGAAAAGTTGTTTGCTACGAGCCTCTGTGATCAAATCACAAATTCAGTCAGTGCAGGGTAAAGGCTTGGTTTTAGTAATATAGCTGAATTGTAAGGAGAAGAAAATCCAACTGGCAGACCTTCACAACTCGCAAACAAACACACAAACAGCAAACGCACAGCAAAATAATCTTTGGGTGACCGGAATATCTACCATCCACGACAACACTTATCACACCTTTTGTATCTAACACAAACCAAACACTCGATGGATTCAGAAAGGTTCGTAAACATGTGAAAATACAAATACAGACAAAAAAGAAGTACAGAGTAACGCTTATTTAGCATACATGCGAAACAGACGTAGAATTTTCCACAGGTATGTCTTCTTCAGACTTGGCAAAAATGCACTCAAAAGTTAAGTACTCTATAAGTGTCCGTAAGCAATCTGGAGAGTACCTGTGGCGCGATTTTTATGTGTTATCAGTCACGTTTGAACAAGACATAATTGTTCGTCGAAAATGCGCTAATCTCTTTCGTATTGTACGTTATGTAGGCGTTACTTTGCTCATTTGGTTTATTTCTTTGTCGCTTGTATCTTTCCCTCTTTGGCTTGATTCTTTTTGCTTGTCTCTTTCGTGTTGCACGTTATGTGGGCGTTACTTTGCACTTCCTTTTGTTTCTTTGTTGCTTTTCTTTTTCGTACTGCTTCCTACATTGGCTTTGCTCTGCTCTCCGTTTCCTTTGTTTCGCTGTCAAAAGTCACAGTGCCATCTGTTGCACTATATCATAAACGTGTTGGTGGATGGAACACGCGACCTGATTGGAAGCGAGAGAGAACCAATGGGAAGCAAGCTTACCATAGCACTGATGGGAATGCCGTCGGGGCCGACCTTGGAGCTCAGGGCACGTTTCTTGGGGAGGTAGACTCTCTTATAGTAGTAGACGCCTCCGATGACGCCTGCGATGATCAACAGCAGCAGAATGACGACCACGGCGACGATGATGGCGGTGTTGTCAGTGCTGCTGGATGAGGGCGCTGGTCAAAGAGATGGGTTAACCAGTTACTGTGTTTCTATTATGGACAAAGTGCCTATGACTATCAGCTATTTAAGAGGCTGTGTGCCTATCATGTCGCAAGACTAATAACAATAATGTATTGAAGATTTTTGCTTTTATGTCTTTCTTGAAAAAAAGAAGCAACAACACACAACAAACGCCAACAAACAAATAAACAAACAAATACGATGATAAAAGTCAGAAAAAGTTGAGGAAAGAAAATGATCAATACCAATTTCAATCCTAAAAAAATCATTAACGCAACAACAGTTGTGTAAATTACCTCTTCTACAAATCTTAGAGTGACCTTTTACTACAGCAAACTGTTGTGTGTCTAATCATACACATGACACATTTGGGATTTCAGTTGATGTTGATCCTATCCTTTTTCCTTGTGTGTGCGGGGGAAAGATATGCATCGTACACAATGAAATTGATAATAATGATAACCATTATCGTAGTCACATCTTCCGTCACTATGCTTTCTCTTGTGTTGGTTAGTTTGCTTATTTGTGCGTCTGTTGGCAATATTATCAACAGAAACCTACCGAACTTGTTTTAACCAAGGTCAGAGGGAAACGTCTGTTGGCAATATTATCAATAGAAACCTATCGAACTTGTTTTAACCAAGGTCAGAGGGAAACGTCTGGTGGCAATATTATCAACAGAAACCTATCGAACCTGTTTTAACCAAGGTCAGAGGGAAACGTCTGTTGGCAATATTATCAATAGAAACCTATCGAACCTGTTTTAACCAAGGTCAGAGGGAAACGTCTGGTGGCAATATTATCAATAGAAACCTATCGAACCTGTTTTAACCAAGGTCAGAGGGAAACGTCTGTTGGCAATATTATCAATAGAAACCTATCGAACCTGTTTTAACCAAGGTCAGAGGGAAACGTCTGTTGGCAATATTATCAACAGAAACCTATCGAACCTGTTTTAACCAAGGTCAGAGGGAAACGTCTGTTGGCAATATTATCAACAGAAACCTATCGAACCTGTTTTAACCACGGTCAGAGGGAAACGTCTGGTGGCAATATTATCAATAGAAACCTATCGAACCTGTTTTAACCAAGGTCAGAGGGAAACGTCTGGTGGCAATATTATCAACAGAAACCTATCGAACCTGTTTTAACCAAGGTCAGAGGGAAACGTCTGGTGGCAATATTATCAACAGAAACCTATCGAACCTGTTTTAACCAAGGTCAGAGGGAAACGTCTGGTGGCAATATTATCAATAGAAACCTATCGAACCTGTTTTAACCAAGGTCAGAGGGAAACGTCTGGTGGCAATATTATCAACAGAAACCTATCGAACCTGTTTTAACCAAGGTCAGAGGGAAACGTCTGTTGGCAATATTATCAACAGAAACCTATCGAACCTGTTTTAACCAAGGTCAGAGGGAAACGTCTGTTGGCAATATTATCAACAGAAACCTATCGAACCTGTTTTAACCAAGGTCAGAGGGAAACGTCTGTTGGCAATATTATCAACAGAAACCTATCGAACCTGTTTTAACCAAGGTCAGAGGGAAACGTCTGTTGGCAATATTATCAACAGAAACCTATCGAACCTGTTTTAACCAAGGTCAGAGGGAAACGTCTGTTGGCAATATTATCAACAGAAACCTATCGAACCTGTTTTAACCAAGGTCAGAGGGAAACGTCTGTTGGCAATATTATCAACAGAAACCTATCGAACCTGTTTTAACCAAGGTCAGAGGGAAACGTCTGTTGGCAATATTATCAATAGAAACCTATCGAACCTGTTTTAACCAAGGTCAGAGGGAAACGTCTGTTGGCAATATTATCAACAGAAACCTATCGAACCTGTTTTAACCAAGGTCAGAGGGAAACGTCTGTTGGCAATATTATCAATAGAAACCTATCGAACCTGTTTTAACCAAGGTCAGAGGGAAACGTCTGTTGGCAATATTATCAATAGAAACCTATCGAACCTGTTTTAACCAAGGTCAGAGGGAAACGTCTGTTGGCAATATTATCAACAGAAACCTACCGAACTTGTTTTAACCAAGGTCAGAGGGAAACGTCTGTTGGCAATATTATCAACAGAAACCTATCGAACCTGTTTTAACCAAGGTCAGAGGGAAACGTCTGTTGGCAATATTATCAACAGAAACCTATCGAACTTGTTTTAACCAAGGTCAGAGGGAAACGTCTGTTGGCAATATTATCAACAGAAACCTACCGAACCTGTTTTAACCAAGGTCAGAGGGAAACGTCTGTTGGCAATATTATCAACAGAAACCTACCGAACTTGTTTTAACCAAGGTCAGAGGGAAACGTCTGTTGGCAATATTATCAACAGAAACCTATCGAACTTGTTTTAACCAAGGTCAGAGGGAAACGTCTGTTGGCAATATTATCAATAGAAACCTATCGAACCTGTTTTAACCAAGGTCAGAGGGAAACGTCTGTTGGCAATATTATCAACAGAAACCTATCGAACCTGTTTTAACCAAGGTCAGAGGGAAACGTCTGTTGGCAATATTATCAACAGAAACCTACCGAACTTGTTTTAACCAAGGTCAGAGGGAAACGTCTGTTGGCAATATTATCAACAGAAACCTATCGAACCTGTTTTAACCAAGGTCAGAGGGAAATTTATATTGATGACACGTCATAGGTTTTACATCATCAGTGGACACAATTGATATTGAAGATATGTGCTACATGTTACATCATCAGTGGTTGATCTCTTCATTTTCATGGCACGAGTTACATGTTATATCATCAATGGTTTGATCCCGTCACATTAATTGCACGTGTTACATGTTGCATTATCAAGGGGTCGATCTCTTCATGTTCATACCACGTGTTACATGTTACATCATCATTGAGTTATTCTCTTCATTTATATGATACATGTTATATGTAATATTATCAAAGGGTTGTTCTCTTCATGTTCATTGCATGTGTTACATGTTCCATCATCAATGAATTGTTCTCCTAATTTTCATGACGCATGTTACATGTAACATTATCGATGGGGTTGTTCTCTTCATGTTCATCACAAGTGTTACATGTTACATCATCAATGTGTTGTTCTCTTAATTTTTATGACACATATTTCCTGTAATATTATCAATGGGTTGATATCTTCAATTACATGGCATGTGTGACATGTTACATCATCAATGTGCTGTTCTCTTAATTTTTATGACATATGTTTCCTGTAATATTATCAATGGGTTGATATCTTCAATTACATGGCATGTGTGACGTGTTACATCATCAATGAGTTGTTCTCTTGATGTTCATGACATATGTTACATGTAATGATATCAATGGTTGATCTCTACATGTTCATGGCACGTGTTAATTCAACATGATTAATGGCACGTCTTCATGCTCATGGCACGTCTTAATTTTACATAATTAATAGGTTGATCTCTAAATATTCATGGCACGTGTTAATTTCATATAATCAAGGGGGCGATCTCTTCATGTTCATGACACGTGTTGACATTACATAATAAATGTTAATGGCACGTGAAAACTTTACATAACTAATGGGTTGTTCTGTACATGCTCATGGCTCGCGTTAAATTACATAATCAATGGATTGATCTCTACATGTTCATGGCACATGTTACTTTTACATAATTAATGAATTGATCTTTTCATGTTCATGGCTCGCGTTAAATTACATAATCAATGAGTTGATCTTTTCATGTTCATGGCTCG
>CM065720.1:61362781-61365281 GCA_033310375.1 Conus canariensis | reverse complement strand
CCCTCAATTTCTCTCTCAGTTTTCTGTCTGTCTGTCTGTCTGTCTGTCTCTGTCTCTGTCTCTCCCCCCTCCTCTCTCTCTCTCTCTTCTCTCTCTCTGTCTCCCTCTGTGGTCGGCTGGAATATCAATAAACCAACGTGATACTCTCTTTCAGCCTTCCTTAGCATCCCTCATCCAGTCTCTGTGTATACTGTCCAACCTTTGGGACTCAAAGACTCGGGATCTCACCATTTCTGACCAGGACGCTGATGCTGTCTGCAGAATACGGGGTGGTGGCATCACACACGGTAGCGGAGTCCACGGGGTAGGCGATCGGGTAGATCTTGTAGTTTTTGTCAGATGCCGAGGACAGTTTGGCTGGAAACAAAAATCACACAGAGAGAGAGAGAGAGAGAGAGAGAGAGAGAGAGAGAGAGAGAGAGAGAGAGAGAGAGAGAGAGAGAGAGAGAGAGTTTATTTTGAACGGGTGAGAGCAGATCGGTGATATGACATAATTGTGTGTGTGTGTGTGTGTGTGTGTGTGTGTGTGTGTGTGTGTGTGTGTGTGTGTGTGTGTGTGTGTGTGTGTGTGTGAGAGCGCGCGCGTATATGTATTAGTCTGCGTCTGTGTATGTATGTGTGTATGTGCGTATGTGTGTGTGTGTGTGTGTGTGTGTGTGTGTGTGTGTGTGTGTGTGTGTGTGTGTGTGTGTGTGTGTGTGTGTGTGTGTGTGTATGCGCGCGCAGGCGTGCATTACGTGCATATGTGTGTGTATGCGTGTGTGTCTATGCGCGCGCGCGTATGTGTGTATGTGTGTATGTGTATTCATATAAATGAATGAGAGCGTGTGTATGTGGTATGGTATGGTAAGATGCGGTGTGGAATGGTGTGATGTGGTGTGGAATGGTGTGATGTAATGTGGAATGGTGTGATGTGGTGTGGAATGGTGTGATGCGTGTGGAATGGTGTGATGTGGTGTGGAATGGTGTGATGTGGTGTGGAATGGTGGTGGTGTAATGTGGAATGGTGTGATGGGTGTGGAATGGTGTGATGTAATAGTGGAATGGTGTGATGTGGTGTGGAATGGTGTGATGCGGTGTGGAATGGTGAGATACGGTGTGGTATGGTGTGATGCGGTGTGGAATGGTGTGATGGGTGTGGAATGGTGTGATGTGGTGTGGAATGGTGTGATGCGGTTTGGAATGGTGAGATACGGTGTGGTATGGTGTGATGCGGTGTGGAATGGTGTGATGTGGTGTGGAATGGTGTGATCGGTGTGGAATGGTGAGATACGTGGTGGTATGGTGTGATGCGGTGTGGAATGGTGTGATGTGGTGTGGAATGTGTGATGTGTGTGTGGAATGGTGTGATGCGGTGTGGAATGGTGAGATACGGTTGTGGTATGGTGTGATGCGGTGGGGGAATGGTGTGATGGTATGGATGGTTGGTATGATTGGTGGTGTGGATGATGGTATGGAATGGTGTGATGTGGTGTGGATGGTTGGTGATGGTATGGTATGTATGGTAATGGTGTGGATGTGGTTGATGGTATGGTTGTATGTATGTGGTATGGTTGTATGGTGGTATGGTATGGTATGGTATGGTGTGTGGTATGGTATGGTATGGTATGGTATGGTATGGTATGGTGTGTATGGTATGGTATGGTATGGTAGGTATGGTATGGTATGGTTGGTGTGGTATGGTATCGTATGGTATGGTATGGTATGGTGTGGTATGGTATGGTATGGTATGGTATGGTGTGTTATGGTATGGTATGGTATGGTATGGTGTGGTATGGTATGGTATGGTATGGCATGATGTGTTATGATATAGTATGGTGTGCTATGGTATGGTATGATATGGTATGGATTGGTACGGTGTGGTACGGTATGGTATGGTGTAGTATGGTGAGGTATGGTATGGTATGATATGGTATGGATTGGTATGGGTGGTATGGTATGATATGGTACAGCATAATATCATATGATATGAGACGGTATGATATGGTATGGTATGGTGTGTTGTAGTGTGGTATGGTGTGATATGGTAATGTACGGTGTGGATTGGTATGGTATGGTATGGTATGGTATGGATTGCATGGTATGGTATGGATTGCATGGTATGGTATGGTATGGTATGGTATGGTATGGTATGGTATGGTATGGTATGGTATGGATTGCATGGTATGGTATGGTGCGATGTGATATTGTATGAAATGGTGTGATATGGTATGGTATAAGAAATGGGTAGTGTGTCTGAAAGTATATACATCCATATGTGTGTGTGTGTGTGTGTGTGTGTGTGTGTGTGTGTGTGTGTGTGTGTGTGTGTGTGTGTTGTGTGTTGCGCCCGCGCGCGCGAATGTGTGTGTGTGTGTGTGTGTGTGTGTGTGTGTGTGTGTGTGTGTGTGTGTGTGTGTGTGTGAGTGTGTGAGTATACGTGTGAGTAGACATATGCAAGTACAGACGTACGAGAGAGAGAGAGAGAGAGAGAGAGAGAGAGAGAGAGAGAGAGAGAGAG
>CM065720.1:61355281-61360281 GCA_033310375.1 Conus canariensis | reverse complement strand
ACAGACAGGGAGTTCAGGAGGAGGTTGGAGAAGAGAGGAGTGAGAGTGGCCAACGATCTGACACGACGACAGGCGGGTATCGTGGCACAGGCCAGAAAAGACGGCATGTCGGCCTATTTTTCAAAGGGCAGGCTGACAGTCGGTCCCAGAAGATACGCCGAGGTGACAGCAAGTACGACAACGACGGCGACAACGGCAAAAAGGATTGTGGCACAGGGATCAACGTGTGACACGCCCCCAGTCATCACACAGCGAACCGAACGACACAGAGACAACACGCCGGAGAGGGGAGGGGATTCCCCTCGCTTGAACCACGTGACTGGTACGCCCAACCAGCGATCGCCTCCTCAGCGCGCAGCGAACACAGGGCCAACGACTCGCTCGGCTGCAGACCGTGTCGGCAGGGACAGAGACGGTCGCAATCGTGGTGCACGTGGCACATCGGGTGGGCCAAGCGGGGGGCGACAGCAAACGGGTTTACACAATCACCTGAGTGCCAATGACAGTACACGGAAGAGTGAAAATGCAAGAAATCCCCGTTCAAACAATAATAATAAATAGCATGAGGCAGACCATCGGACACTGAACCTAAATTTTTTAAATTACAATGTGGAAAATCTGTATAGTAAATTACAAGATGTTTCTTTTGTCAACTATATTAACTCGTTCGATTTTGTATGTTTAACGGAAACGTTTACAGACAGTTGTTTTGAGTTTGATGGAATGTTTCAAAATTACGTTAAATTTCATGCTCCTGCCAAAAAACTATCTATTCGTGGCAGAAATTCAGGTGGAGTTCTTTTACTAGTGAAAAATTGCTTTGAAAAGTTTGTCGTTCAAGTTAGACTGGGTTGTGATAATGCTGTTGCTGTCAAGATAAGAAAAGATCTGCTGAACATTGATAAAGATCTACTGATGGTTGCATGCTACATTGTTCCTGAGGGTGGGCCTGCATATGATCAGCTAGAATTAAAAAATGGCATACATATATTAGAAGAGAACTTGTTACAGTGTATAGATAAGGATGAGGTATATATGATGGTGTGCGGAGACTTGAATGCGAGAACGGGATCAGAGCAAGTGCGACTGGAGAGCATGATCAGTTTTTTGCCCAGTGATGAAAGTGAGGATAATGTGAAAGAAAGCGGTGGGCGTGTTTCAAAGGATTTGGTTGTGAATAATTTCGGTAAATCACTTTTGGATTTTTATTTCTTATTTGATTTGAGTATTATTAATGGGTCTTGTGTCAATGATCAGAATGGTGAATTTACGTTTGTGTCACCCCAGGGAAACAGTGTTATCGACTATTTTATTGTTTCAGAAGAGTTATCGGACATGTGTAATTTGCAAGTTGGGGAGAGTTTATACTCTTGGCATCTACCAGTCGAATTGTCCTGGAGAAATTGTTTGAGTGAAGGTTGTGTGCCCCAGTTACCGCAGTCTGAACACATAGAAGAAGAAAAGATAGTGTGGTCTGAAGAGTATTGTGGGTTGTACAAAGAGGAAATGGAATCTGATGAATTTAAAGAGTGTTTGAACACAGCACGACTGATTCTTGCCACGGATGTTAACAGGGCGACCGACATTTTAATAAGTGCAATGTATGGGGCTGCAGCGTCCATGGTCAGGAGGGTTGGGAGAAAGAAAAAACGGTGCAATGATTGGTTTGACTTTGAGTGCGAACAGAAGAAAAGGACTGTCATACGATTTCTGAGATCTCTTCGGAGAGCAAAATTACCTGA
The DNA here is from genome assembly GCA_033310375.1 of Conus canariensis. NCBI lineage: Eukaryota > Metazoa > Mollusca > Gastropoda > Neogastropoda > Conidae > Conus > Conus canariensis. Next base: position 61,358,539 of record CM065720.1, on the reverse strand, counting down.
ATACAAAGCACTGCAAAAAGAAGCTTACATAAAAGAAAGGAAAGAGTATGGTCAATTGAAAAGAGAGAAAAAGAGGTTGTCTAATGAAACGAAAATTAAGAAGCTTAAAGACTCGATCCACGATCCAAGGTTTTTCTGGTCAACAATAAGAGCTGTTAGCAGGAAAGGCATGGTTTTTAATAAGATTAGCAGCCAACAATGGTACGACCATTTCTCCAGTGTTTTTAGTGACTTCGAAAGTACACCTGTACATGAAGTTACTGAACACGAGGAGCTAGCGGAGGGGGGAAACGAAGAGCCACTCTTTAATGATCCAATCACTAAACAAGAGGTCGTAAATGGAATAAAACACCTGAAAAGTGGAAAAAGTCCTGGTCCGGACAAAGTCATAGGTGACATGTTTAAACATTCAAGCGCAGTGGTAGTGGACTTTCTGGTTGAATTATTCAATGCTATTTTTGACAGTGGAATGTTCCCCAGAGAATGGTCTAAATCTATAATCATACCAATTCATAAAAAGGGAGACACAAATAACCCAGACAACTATAGAGGGGTGGCTTTAACAAATGTCATAAGCAAAATATACACAAATATTTTAAACAAACGACTGACTAAATGGGCAGAAACCGAAGAAACAATAATAGAAGAACAAGCAGGTTTTAGGAAAGACTATAGCACGATAGATCACATCTTTACTTTATACGCACTTGTCCAGAAGTATCTACTCCGAAATGCTAAATTATATGTAGCCTTTGTTGACTTTAGAAAAGCCTTCGATTCGGTGAACAGGAACATTCTTTGGAATATTCTGAGAAATAATGGCATTAACGGGAAAATGTATAAGGCACTTAGAGGAGTGTACGAATCTGTAGTGGCTTGCGTACGTGATAAGGGTAAATTATCAGATTACTTTGACTGTCCGCGTGGTGTAAAGCAGGGATGCTTACTAAGCCCTCAGCTTTTCTCATTTTTCATCAACGAATTAGCGATAGAGATCAACAAACGAGGCAGACACGGTATTCAAATGATACCAGATGCTATTGAAATTTTCCTGATGTTGTTTGCAGATGATGTTGTCTTGCTTTCTGATACGATAATTGGTTTACAAAACCAGTTGACAGCATTAAAAGGAGAAGCAGATCGGTTGCAATTAGCTGTTAATCTGGAAAAAACAAATATTATGATTTTTAGAATGGGGGGTCATCTTTCTAGACACGAAAAATGGTGGTACGGTAACACAGAAGTAAAAGTGACAAACAGTTATAAATACCTCGGTCTGATATTCACAACCAAGCTCAGTCTTAATGCAGGTTTGACAGAAATGTGTAGAAAAGGAAAGAGAGGGGTGATCGAAATTCTTAGAACATTGAGAAAATTAGATTCAGTTGAACCATCGATTTTCTGGAAACTTTTCGACACTCAGATAACACCCATATTAACATATGCAGCAGAGGTGTGGGGGGTGCCGGTTAACAATGAAATAGAAAGTGTCCATACATTTGCAATCAAGCGCTTCCTTAGTGTTCCCTTACATGCTTCTAACAAAATGGTTTATGCGGAAACTGGAAGGTATCCTTTATATATACACACCTATATAAAATGTATTAAATATTGGTTGAAACTGTTAAAACTACCTTACACAAGGTTATGTAAACAGGCGTACAAAATGTTGTTACAACAACATGAGAATGGCAAGTTTAACTGGGTATCCAATGTAAAGAAACTGTTGACTGAAAATGGGTTTGGCATTGTCTGGCTAAGCCAAGAAGTAGGAAACGATAAATTGTTTATCTCAGAATTTAAAGACAGATTGATCTGTATGTTTCAACAAAACTGGCACTCTCACATGAAGGAAATGAAAAATACAGATGGTTTCTTTCATTTAACAGTAACCTGCAACCTGAAAAGTATTTATCAGTGGTAACAGATAGATGGCACAGAAGCGCACTGGCAAGATTTCGAACAAGAACATTAGGTCTTTTTGCCAACAAAAAATGGTTTATGCTTGATACAACAACAGTAAATACTTGTCCAGTCTGCAAAGCAAACGCCACTGAAGATGAGAATCACTTTTTATACCATTGTGATGCTTACCGACATATTCGCGGAAAATTTAGCTTGTTTCAGGTGCCTATTGTACAAAATTGCAATCTGCTTCATATATTGACACTTGAAAACGAATCGCTGATCAAATCTTTAGCAAGTTATATTGCCGAAGCTAGTAAAATCAGAAAAAAGTCACTTCCAAATTGATTTTCTCTTGTAAACATTATTTTCTATTCAGTGCCTGGTGGTCATTGATTCTGTGACAATCAATGGTAATGTTTTATGAGATGCTGTTGTTTTGTGTTTAGCTTTTGTCCAACACAACTTTAAAACGTTGGACTTTGAGTGTGTGAGTGTGTACACAGATGTCTAAAAATTGTGGCCTGTTGGGTAAATTTTGTTTAGAAATTTTCCATTATGTGGGTAATAAGTTCACGCCCCCATGTCATAACGGCTGTACAGCTATTGACATTAAAATATCATTGAGTCATTGAGTCTCACACACACACACACACACACACACACACACACACACACACACACACACACACACACACACCCATCATCCACCTACCTAGCTAGTTCTTACACCCCATCCCTTACAAGGCCCCCTGTCGCCCCTATCCAAACCTGCACCCACTCATCTTGCGACGTAGCAGGAGTCCCTTGAACCAGTAAGCTCTTGATGACCAGCCCGTTGCTGACATGAAAAGAGACTAGGCACCTAAAGGTGAAAGCGCACGCCCAACCAATCCCCCACCACTCCCCACCGCCGCCACCCAGCCACCCCCCCCCCCACCTACCCCACCCACCTGGTCAGCTCTTTCACCTCCTTCCCACCTCCTCCCCCCCCAACCTCAGCTCCGTATCACCTCCACCATCCCCTCAACTCGCCACCCTCTCTCCGCCACACCTCCCCCACACCCCCATCCCACACCCCAACTCTTCCCGTTCCCCCAGCTCACCGGGCGATGTAGTAGGAGCCGTTGCTGAAATGGCACTGGAAGACCAGGTTGGTGAACTGCAGGGACTGGGTGTCCACGGTAAAGGGGTACACGCTGGTGGAGTTGAAGGTCAGCTGGCCCGTCTCGTGGGAGGTGTCGAACACCCCGTCCAGATCAGAAGGGAAGGTGCACCCCTGGCCACTGACTGTGACAGGTGGAGTTCAGAGGTGACAGGGTGAGCGAGGGTGGAGGGTGGGGGCGGTGGTGG
>CM065720.1:61335281-61350281 GCA_033310375.1 Conus canariensis | reverse complement strand
GTCGAGGAGAGCTTTTCACTCTGATATTAAAACAAGCCGAAGTCGGATGTGCTGGTCCTGACTTGTCAGGGGCATAACGGCAGCACAACGCATCCACACTCATATGACAGACAACTGAAAACAACCACAAGTGGTGCAGGTTCAGCACAGTTCGCGAATGGATACCCACAGCCCCATCCAAAAGCTTCACCGATGACACAGCAGTCCTTCCCGCCAAGGAAGATGAAACACACAAAATACCGAAGGAGCGACGAAAGGTCGTTGCTTCAGCAAGGATGTGTTTGAAAGAAAAGACTCTACCTCCGCAAAGCAGCTGAACGCGTTACGTTCACTGTAGCCAACCAAACGATTCCCGCAGTACCAGAAGAACCAGGCAAGAGCTGCGGAAAGTGGTAAGACGACTCTTTCAAGAACAGAAAGAGGGCAAAAGAAAACAACCAAACAGAAAAAGAAAGCCTGCAGGTAACAGCCCAGTGTGGCCTCCCTGGTAGATACAATGTCTGATGTCTGCATTTCATGCTGATTCTTAAGGCCCGCTGGCCTTTAGTGATGCACAGTGTCAGCTCCGGCACAGTGGAATCAATGGAGGCCAAGATCAACAAGTCCAGAAAGAAATGGCTTGCTGTCTCATCTGGTCTCAGTGACGTTTGACTCCACTGCTGCCAATGTAGGCTGAAGCTACCTCTGAAATCCACCCGGCAGAAGTACAAAGTGAACAAAACAAGAATACTAACCATGCGTGAGGAGTCCAGACACAAAGTCGTAACCGCGTCGATCATTCCAGCCCACAGTAAGATTGGTAGAGAAAGTCCAGGAAGCAGTGAACATGACAAAGGAAAACAGTAAGATCAGGGAAAGTACAGGACACACACAAACCAGCGGACGGACGCATGGATAGACAGATATGAAGTGGCGGTCGAAGGCAAGAGGGGAAAGCAGAGACAGACATGGATATACATTGAACTGAACAGAGTAGACGTTGAGTAAAGCAGGCAAATAACAAACAGACAAACCTCGGCATTGCTTCTGTTCTGACATAACCAGTCCTCCAGTAAAACAAAGGTCTAGTGATTAGACCCCTTGTAGTAAAAATCAGCATAGTGTCTCTTTCTCCTTCTACTCCATTTTCCTTTTTCTTTCCTTTTTTTCCCTTAAGACATATTATGCCCATAGCCAATAGACGCGCTACAATACACACACGCTGAAGTATAAGTGCACTTGGAGGAGTACAGATTTCCACTAATGTCGAAGTCCTGAAATTTCCCTTAACCCGGACACGTACCAGAGTACTGCATCAAGTTTAAATAACAAATTTGTCGAGCCATCTTCTGTCTTTTCACAAAGTTGCGTTAAAATCGGTTCCGTTGTTTTGGCGTAATCTTGCTTTGAGACCACCAGACCAAGAAAGGTGGTCGGTCGCATTCGCAAAAATCACCCCACTGGAAATTTAGCCTAGGAGCAACAGGGTGATGGAAAAAAGAAAAAAAAACTTTCTTCACGTTTTCGCCCACGCGATTTTTTTTAATGTCATTACCTGATTGTCCCATTTGTAGCTATGTAACTGTCATAGTGACCATCAATGAAGAGCCATGTAACTGTCATAGTGACCATCAATGAAGAGCTATGTAACTGTCATAGTGACCATCAATGAAGAGCCATGTAACTGTCATAGCGACCATCAATGAAGAGCTATGTAACTGTCATAGCGACCATCAATGAAGAGCCATGTAACTGTCATAGTGACCATCAATGAAGAGCCATGTAACTGTCATAGTGACCATCAATGAAGAGCCATGTAACTGTCATAGTGACCATCAATGAAGAGCTATGTAACTGTCATAGCGACCATCAATGAAGAGCCATGTAACTGTCATAGCGACCATCAATGAAGAGCCATGTAACTGTCATAGTGACCATCAATGAAGAGCCATGTAACTGTGATAGGGACCATCAATGAAGAGCCATGTAACTGTGATAGGGACCATCAATGAAGAGCCATGTAACTGTCATAGCGACCATCAATGAAGAGCCATGTAACTGTCATAGCGACCATCAATGAAGAGCCATGTAACTGTCATAGTGACCATCAATGAAGAGCTATGTAACTGTCATAGTGACCATCAATGAAGAGCCATGTAACTGTCATAGTGACCATCAATGAAGAGCCATGTAACTGTCATAGTGACCATCAATGAAGAGCCATGTAACTGTCATAGTGACCATCAATGAAGAGCCATGTAACTGTGATAGGGACCATCAATGAAGAGCTATGTAACTGTCATAGTGACCATCAATGAAGAGCCATGTAACTGTCATAGTGACCATCAATGAAGAGCCATGTAACTGTCATAGTGACCATCAATGAAGAGCCATGTAACTGTGATAGTGACCATCAATGAAGAGCCATGTAACTGTCATAGCGACCATCAATGAAGAGCCATGTAACTGTCATAGCGACCATCAATGAAGAGCCATGTAACTGTGATAGGGACCATCAATGAAGAGCCATGTAACTGTGATAGGGACCATCAATGAAGAGCTATGTAACTGTGATAGGGACCATCAATGAAGAGCCATGTAACTGTGATAGGGACCATCAATGAAGAGCCATGTAACTGTCATAGCGACCATCAATGAAGAGCTATGTAACTGTCATAGCGACCATCAATGAAGAGCTATGTAACTGTGATAGGGACCATCAATGAAGAGCTATGTAACTGTCATAGTGACCATCAATGAAGAGCCATGTAACTGTGATAGGGACCATCAATGAAGAGCCATGTAACTGTCATAGTGACCATCAATGAAGAGCCATGTAACTGTGATAGGGACCATCAATGAAGAGCCATGTAACTGTGATAGGGACCATCAATGAAGAGCCATGTAACTGTGATAGGGACCATCAATGAAGAGAAGAGTGGGCTGCACAACATTCTCCACTTTCCATGTTCTTTAACTTTTCCTGTGTATGTAACCTCTTTCATATCATCCATTTACAAGCGAGCGTTATTTGTTTCTTTGCTTGTTTGTTCGCTTGTTTTGAATTTCTGCTATAAACACTACTAGCGTCGATGTGTAAGTCACCACCTCGCTCTCCCCCTAACCCCCTTCTGTTCCTCCTCCTTCTTGTTACGGACAGCGACTTACCTGTGGTCCAGACGAAGGCAGAAATGAACAAACAGGTAAGGGTACAGGCAGGCATTTTTTCAGGTGTCTGAGGAAAAAAAGAAAGAAAAGTTGCTTTTGTTCGTTATAAGACACGTACACTTTCACAGAAAACACGACCACAATCAGGTTACATTTTCCCACTTTTTTTTTCTATTTTTCTTTCTTTTTTCTGTTTTTTTTTCTGTTTCTTTTTTCTTTTTTTTCTTTTCATTGTTTTGGGTTGCATCTTGCTGACAGCGTCTTATGTTCTCCTCTTCTTTCTTTCTTTCTTTTTTTTTCATCTTTCTTCTTCCCCACCACTCTCTGTTTGCTTCCTTTTCATATTACGTTCTCGGGGTGAGGGTAGGTGGGGGTGGGGAGGGAGGAGTCATAGTCCACCAACAGCAAACACTCGCTGACCCCTTCGCGCCCCCTCCCCTCACATCCCACCTTCCCCCTCCCCAAACCCGCCCCATGATACATGCTCCAGACAGTTTCCTGTTGCCAGTTGATGGGAGAGACGATTCATAAAATGTTACCGCAAATAACCAAGCAAGCTGAAAGACAGCATTTCAGTCACAGCCAGTTTTTCACTTGGCTCTCCTTATATTATAGTGTCTATTATGTATCTTCCCGTTGGTTTCTCTTTTTCTTTGGCTATTGTGCAAACGCCTCCACGTCCTCGTGTGTGACTGTGCGAATGGTGTAGCGTGTATATTTTGCATCTTCTTTCTTGCCCTCTTCCTCTTCTCTGTTGCGCGAACGCGTGAGCGCGCTTGTGTGTGAATGTATGTATGTGTGTGCGTGCGTGCATGCAAGTGTGTATGTGTGCCTGCGTGCACGCGATCGCGCACATACACGCGCGCTTGTGTGTGTGTGTGTGTGTGTGTGTGTGTGTGTGTGTGTGTGTGTGTGTGTGTGTGTGTGTGTGTGCGCGTGTGTGTGTACATGCGAGTGTGTGTGTGTGTGTGTGTGTGTGTGTGTGTGTGTGTGTGTGTGTGTGTGTGTGTGTGTGTGTGTGTGTGTGTGTGTTGTGTGTGTGTGTGTGTGTTGTGTGTGTTTGTTATTGATATCATTATTGATTTCATTGCGTACTGGACTGTGTTTGCAGTTTACCGTTTCTCATCCTCCATTATTCACCTCCCGAAAACACCCTCTACCCGTGCCCTCTCCCCCTACCCAACGTCCTGGCATACAATATCTCTCTCTCTCTCTCTCTCTCTCTCTCTCTCTCTCTCTCTCTCTCTCTCTCTCTGGTCGAGTCAGTCTTAAGGTGCTTTTTTTTTTTTTTTTTTAAACCTTACTGCATTACTCCTGTGCGTGAGGTGAGGACATAACGAAATGTTACGAATTTATTTGTTTTTGTTAATTTTGGATTTGATACACACTAGGAATGAAAGTGTACTATTTGTTTGCAGGAAAGGAAGAGGGAAATGTTTTTGTTCTGTTACCTCTCCCCCCTTGTCAAAAGACCTCTTTGGTAATGACAATAAAATATCAAAGTGTCAAAGTGTCTCTCTCTCTCTCTCTCTCTCTCTCACACACACACACACACACACACACACACACACACACACACACACACACACACACACACACACTTTTTGATTTTGACGGAACCGTAACTACATGTCATTCCAGTATCATCCTCCTCTTTATAAAGCATGATTGTTGAATGAAAAAGATTCACCACCACCACCACCATCACCACCACCATCACCACCACCGCGCTTAACCCGTTCCCCCGGCCTTTTAGAAATATCACAGAAACATGTATCTTACCTTCCAATCCAAAAACTGAACCACAATGCCACTGTTTTCTGTTGCCAGGAAGAAAAATAGCCAGCTAGGGGATAGATACGTCGAAGACAGTTCCTTCTTTCAGAAACAGTTGACTCAAATCCCTTTGCTTCACGACAAAGGGGTAAAAAAGATGACCAACGTCAGTTCCTTGTCTGGAAAGAAAATAAGTAAACGCCTTTTTGTTGTTGTTGTTTTTTTTTTTCCTTTTTCTTTTCTTTTTCTTTTTTCTCATCAACAATAGGACTGAAACGAACCACAGAGAGGGGAATGTGGAGAGAACTCTGTAATGTTCACCGTGTGAAAATTCCCTCCCTTTTCTTTCCTTTCCCTCCTTTCCTCGCACGAAGAGACGCTGTTAGGTGAGGGCCATCCCTGCCTGGCCAGTGGAGGGCGGTTTCTGAATGCAGGTCAGTCAGACCACTGGAGTCGCCAATTGTGGCCGCCGCAGTTCCCTAGCTAGTGGACTCACAGGGTCAGGGATACACACACACACACACACACACACACACACACACACACACACACACACACACACGCACACACACACACACACACACACACACACACAACACACACACTCACACTCACACATACTCACTCTCTCTCTCTCTCACTCTCTCTCTCTCCACACACACACACACACACACACACACACACACACACACACACACACACACACACACACACACACACCTTGGCATACGTTCTGAGTGGTGTCCTTTCGCTGGCAGAAGCAAAATCCGCCACGTACCGTCGTGGTTTATCCCGTCAATCAATCGGACGGAACCACACCCCCACCCACCACCCGTTCCCCCACCTTATCCTCTCTCGCAACCCCCACCCCACCCCCCCACCTCACCAAATCCCAAAGGTTAATCTGCTCAAGCGGCGGTTGCTCAGAGACAAAGCAAGCTGTCAGGGGTAGTAATAAGCTCCCCTTGCCGTGGCACTAGGTAGACCTTGCGCAAGACGTTCTGCAGTGAGAGACCCCTGGGTGAGTGAGTGAAGCTTTGGACTGGCAGGATCAAGTGGTTTGCTCCCTTCATTTACTTCCTGACTCGAAGACGCACTGTCAAAGAGACTATATGGCAATCATGCGAGATACTCAGTTCGACCAAAGATAGTTCGCCCTACAAAGAAGCCGTTTTGGGGAAACGGTACTGAACGTGAACTAAGAGAGAGAGAGAGAGAGAGAGAGAGAGAGAGAGAGAGAGAGAGAGGACAGACAGACAGACAGACAGACAGACAGACAGAGAGAGAGAGAGGGGGGGATCAGACAGATATAAAAACTGAGCCAGCCAGCCACCCACCCACCCAGCCTGCCAGCCAGACGGACAGACAGACACACAGACAGACAAACAGACACACACACACGCGCGTGCACGCACACATAAACACACACACACACTCACACACCGACACACCGACACAGACAGAGAGAGAGAGAGAGAGAGAGAGAGAGAGACAGACAGACAGACAGACAGACAGACAGACAGACAGACAGACAGATAGAGGTATATACAGACAGACAAACAGGCAAAAAACAGAGAGAGAGAGAGAGAGAGAGAGAGAGAGAGAGAATTTCGGATTCGGATTTGGATGGTTCATTCCCATAGGCCTAGGTTTCTTATGAAGGGGTATGGATATAATACATCTGAAACAAATATACGCGACATGCAACAAACTATAAGCTTATATTAAAACACAAAAACATTGAGAACTGTAAAGAGTAGCCATTTCTCTAAATTCAAATGCCTTCTTCAAAAGCAACGAAATCTTTCGAAAAGTTTCTGTTGAGGTTGATGACGTCAATATCGTCAATTTGAATATGGAAAATTGTCTATAGAATGTACGCTTAATTAATTTATTTCTAATGATCAAAAGGACTGGACAGCAAAGAACAAAATGCTTTTCGTTTTCTTGTGACTGTACGTAAAGTGGCCAAAACAATTTTTTTTTTATGAATACTGGTGCTGTTGGTAAATTTATATGTCTTACTCCTATATTGCAAGTCTAAATTTTTTGCCATGATGTTTTCAACGTGTTTATCCATTTTTAAGTTATAGAAGGTTTCAGATCATACAGAATTACCAATCTTTCTGCAGAAATCAAACCTTAAACGATATGCACAAGGCTGAACCATTTTTGCCAACTGCAGTCAATCAGTCGTTGACGAAAACAACATAAACTGTCACAATTATCAAACGTCTTGATTCAGCCATATGAAACCAAAACTATACAAAAAGACACATACGTATTTTTCTAGCCTAGCTACATTTTCCCTTTAGAATCTAGATCTTAAAACATAGTATAGGCTTTGCCTGGTATTCTGTATTCTTTCCTTTTATTTCTTAGCTCGTGTGTTAATTGGTATCTTCAAGAATGGGGCTCAAATCTCATTTTTTTTAAAACTTTAAAATGCTTCAGCTTAGGAGGCCGCCGGCCCATATTCCCATGAAAAGCTTTTGGGGCTCCCTGGATCAAGACCCTCCCCTGCATCCCATGCCACCAGCCCTTCCTCACAATTGTCCAGGTCTGGCGCCATACGTGTTGTATCACCACATCGTGGACCACTTCGAATAAAAGATTAAGCTATAACGTTTCTTTAGCACATTCTTTCGCCAGGCCACCAGTTTATCCTTTCGCCCTTCTCTGAACTTGTTTGCTATCAACAGAAAGATTTGCTCCTTCTTCTTCTTTTGCGTCTTCCGCCTTTCTTCTTCTTCTTGTTCTTCTTCTTCTCCCCACCCCCTCTCTCTCCTTCTCGCCAGCTGGCACAACACCCAGATATGCAGTTCAACCCCCCCCCCCCCCTCCCAAGAGAGGAACAGCTCACATTGCAGAAGGCTTGTTCGCTCAGCACGTCGAGCGTGACGCCAGGGAAAAGGAAAGGGCCGCCTGCTGAAGGCAGTGTCAGGTAACCAACCAATGAAAGATAACAAGCCCCCTTCCCCACTGCCACACTCGACAAAATCCCCTTCCTCCACGCGCTATACCACCCATTGGAGCCATACCACTCTGCCTCCCACCTTCCCTGGTATGATCGCACTTCTCCATCCCCCCCCCCCCCCAATTCCCCTGATAACCATCCCTCGCTTGTTCCTCGTTCAACTGAACATCCCCCCTCCCTCCGTTCCCCTATCAACCAAATGGATGTAAACGATTTTCCGCCTCTGTTACGTTGTCACCACAGACCCCTACCACCCCTCTCCTCATTAGTACCAAACACTCGTCGCTACCACGTGACGATGAATGTCACTCTTGCCACACGCCACGATTAGGATTTTACACTACAACAATATATAATCCATGTAAGCGTTTTGAGGCCTACCGTAAATTTGAGCCAGCATTTAATGTTAAACTAAAAACTGGTCTAAAGAACAACTCCTCATGAATCATTACCCTGGTTTGGGGGGATCTTCACCGATGAAATCACAAACAATCTTCAAACACATGACCTTCCCCTTAGCTGACACACATTTCAGGCCTTTGCACTCACCAGTGACCCTATCTTTGCGCCAACTCCAGGACACAAAATAATTCCATTCCTTTGATTTTGATCTGTCTGCTTGGAGCCACCTGGCTTGTACCTTGATGGCCATATGAAAGAAAATGAGGAGAATCAACTTTCAGACACAATGAAAATTCTCAAAACAATTTAATTGCGCCAGTCTATAAATGCTCGACTCCTTAAGCAAGACCTTTGAGCGTTAATTTTTGGTGTGCAGCCTCTTATATGCCATCTGAGAGAATGCTTCCTCCATTTTATTCAAATTATTATCCCCCTTTTTCTCCGCGCATACCTTCCGGTTTTTGGCAGTGGACATACTGCATTGGCAGTGGACATACTGCATTGGCAGTGGACATACTGCATTGGCAGTGGACATACTGCATGTCTGTTTCTTGATCACTGCCCCCTGCTTTCTCAACAGGCATCCATGATGAACAAAGCCTTCTGGGAGCAATGTTCAAAACACATTGAAAATGCACAAGCAGTAGCCATTATAGAATTTAGAAAAGTTGTGCAAAGCAATATCAGAGGCGTTTAAACTTTCTTGAGAGTGTGGTGTAACATTTGCATACGTTTATGCAGGTATGCTAAATGCCCATGTGTGTAAATATGAAAGAATATTCACATGTGAGTTGGAAAACGGCAAGGGGAGGGAGGGGGAGGGGGGTGGTGAAAGACTGTGACAATTTTATTATACACAATGCTGACAATTGGAAAAGACACATCCTTTTGTTTGTCGAAGAAAGACACACAGTACAGTCACTTCAGTCCTCTTGGACCTTGGGCCGACACAGCACAAGGGAAAAAATGTTCGTGAGTGCAAAGTATGAATTGTAGACACTTTGCATCAGGGAGCAGGCTGGGTGACTATAACAGTTTTCTGTTATAGAAGCGGCAGAGAGGTGTTCAAGCTGGATCTGGTCAAGGAGGAACAAAAGTGAACTTCATAAGGCTTAATTTCCCTACAAATATCAGGTGTCCCTGTGGCTCAGTGGTTAAAGCGCGAGTCATTAAGTGGAAAATGAGCATGTCCAGAGGGTCATGGGTTCGAATCCCAGCCATGGCTCGTCCCAAGATGGGAAAAAAAAAGGGGCAGCAGAGGGACATCCGGAGTCATGAACCGGGTGTGGCCCAACCCCCCTAGAGTGTCAGGAGATAAGGGCCGAAACACTTGCTTGAAGGGGGCTTCTCTTCTGAGGACTCTCTGCTGCCACGCTCTCCACGAGTTTCTTTCTACTTTCTTTAAACACATTACATGTGACTGAGCATTTTCTCTCTCTCTCTCTCTCTCTCTCTCTCTTTCTTAATTTTTATGTGAAAGTCTTTACTTTATCTGAGTCGTGTGTGAGCACGCGAAATCTCCTGTAGTCAAGACAAAGGTTTGGCAAAACTCATCACAAGTGTGTTTCACAACTGTTTGTACATTTAACGTCTGCTTGTTTTTGTATTCATTATCCTATTGCATGGAAGATTGTTGTCTGTTTGTTTGTACTATACGGACACATTTGTGTTTGTGCCTCTGACCTTACGTTCGTCTTAGTTGCACAAATGGTGCAATCATCATCTGTATGGCCACAGGAAGACTGACTTCGTATTGGTCATCTGAATGTAAACCGTGTGCAAACCGGTTACATGAGGTACCAACTACACTGTATAATTAAGACAAATCCCTTCCTATATATGGCTTCACAAATCAAGATTTTCACATGTTGTTCCTGATAATACTGTCACAATCTCTGGCTACAATATTGTACACAGAAATCCTACCGAATCCAAATCTGCGGGCATACTTATTTTCATTCACGAAACATTAAATGCTCAACGTTTACATGAACTTGAAAGTTTTGGAACTGGCGCAGTTTGCTTAGTAATCAGGTTGAAGTGAACGAAACCAATCATAATTGGATTCGTGTGTGGAAACCTAGCAGAAACAGTTGATTGGAGGTCAAATTTACGGCCATGATGGATGCAGCATTGCATGTTGCTGCAGATCTGATACTTTTAAGTGATTTCAATATTGATCTGTTGAACTACCAAACAACGAGGTCAGCTGGACTTCTTTGTAGCACGTATTCCACATTATATACATGAACACCCGGTAACGCTCACCAGCAAAAGTTTAATTGAACACATGTATCTCTCTGAACCACGATCACATGACGTCATTGAGAAATGCATGCCTTTGAATAGACCCAGCGACCACTTTCCAGTGTCGCTTGCATTTCGCGGAAAGGAAGGGGAATCCAAATACCTAAAACCGGCCACATACATACCACTTATGGATCCTGTGGACAGTCCCACGAAGATGATTTTCTTACGGTCCTCATGAATTCTCCTCTTATAAATGGTTACAATTACACTGACCCAGAGAAAGCTCTAGAGTTCTGGATACACTCATTTAATTCTGTTTATGGCAAGCATGCACTGTTCAAAACGCGTAGAGTAAAACACAGCGCTCCACCACAGTGGACGACTGATGAACAACAAGCTGCTTGTTTCTTACGTGGCGATCAGCTTGAAATTGAAGGGACGTCGGGTAGATTTAAAAGGTAACGTAATGTAGTCAATTCACTCGGACGAGCAGTCAAAAAATGTTTTGTTTTTTTTGCTTTGTTTTGTTGTTCGTGAACTCGCATCCACTAAACAAAATTCGACGTCCGTATTGAAAGCTATGAATTAACTTATGAATAAAACTTCTCAGTGAGAGACTTTATCACATAACCTGTTTAACGACAAATTAACTCAACAAACACTTTACAACAATCGCAGAACACACTGTCAAAGAAAAAAAAAACGCTGAGTCAAATGAATTGAAAAACTTACAAAACAAAACAAAACAAAACAACACTTTTGCGGTACAAAGATTACTCGCTCAGCCCCATCTGCTCCCTCTGTGACAGGTTTCAGATGTCGCTGTCATTGAAGCATCATAGCTGTCTAATTAACCCTCTTAGCACTGTCTAGTATATTCCTATTCTAGAAAAGGAATGTTATACTCTCTCTCTCTCTCTCTCTCTCTCTCTCTCTCTCTCTCTCTCTCTTCGCGCGCCCGCATTGTAATGTTATATATGCATTTCTGGGTCATAAATAACCGTAGTTGTGGGTAGTATACAAACATTGAAAATGAAACGATTAATGAAGGCTCCCCACCACCCTGCCGTCTCTGTCTGTCTGTCTGTCTGTCTGTCTGTCTGTCTGTCTGTCTGTCTCTCTCTCTGATTTTTTTCTTTTGAATGACGGAGAGTGTATTCCAATGCCGTTCGTAATCCAGATCATGCGACATTTTTTTTTTTTAGCCTGGTCACTGTCCTCATATATCGACGTTCCTCCGATCATTCCGACCAGCCTTGGGCCTAAACTTGGCCACAGAATTATTAGGAAGTTTGTCAAGTGTAGCACGGCATGGCAATTAGTATCATTCTTTCTCGTAAGCACACAGAGTGAGTCTTAGCTTTGTCGTCACTGGTGGTGATATAATCATACACACATAGCCTACTGCAAAATAGAGGAAGTAAAATTCTGAAATGAAAGAAACAAAACAAACAAAGATAAAAAGGATCTATAATATCATGGATCTTTGTTACTCACTTCTGTGTTAGTCATACCAACAGCTCTGGCTACGTTACCATCTGTGTTGAAAGCAGTCAAAGGGACATAAATGTATGCCATCGACAAGTGATACTTAGATAGTCTCCCTTCACACATAACCACAGCGACTCCAATATGTGTGGGGAGAGGCTCCACACACACTTTCCCCTTCGCCTGCCCCCCACCCCCACCCCCAACTCCCCATCCCCAACCCCCCCTCCCCTTCATACACACATCACATCCCCTGCACGCCAGGTTCACAGTTCCATTTTAATTAATGAATTACAAAGGAAAAAAATCTGAAAATGCCCCGAGCATCGCATTTCAGGACCCAAATACAGGGTAAGAACAATTGTCATATTGTCCACATTACGTCCCCTCGCCCCCACTGCCCTTTACCCGCCTCCCCTCCCCCTCCCTCTCCCCCTCCCTCCTTGTCTTCTGTTCGCTCTTCTCAGTTACAGGGAAGACATCATCAATCTGCTTCATTCAGTACATGAGAATAGGTTGTGGCTGGCCTTACTCACATCCCCAACCCCATCTCCCCCCCCCCCCTTCCCACTTCGGCACAGCGGCGGTTTTATTTCTATTGTTAGTCATTTCTTTATCTTATTTGCATTCTTTATTTTGCATCATTCATTTCATTTTTTTCATTTATTTATTTATTTTATTTTTATTATTATGGGTGAGGGGGGGGGGGGGGGCGGGGGGGAGGGGAGGGAGGGAGGGGGGGGGGGAGGAGGGCATTTTAGACCCTTAAGAGCTAACCGGATCCTTCTCCCACGCGCTAACCTGCTCCGTCGTCTCCCTGTTGAGCAAAGGGACCAGCCGTTGCGAGTGCCATTCGGGTGAACGCTCATGTGCTGTGAATTTGTGTGACTGCAGTATAATAGAAGGTACGCAGGAGCTGGCGTGGAACACACAGAAACACAGAAACATACAGATATGTACATGCAGACACTGAACGCAGACGCAGACACAGACACACAGAGAATAGCTCAGTTGGTAGAGCGCTGGACTCGTAATCCTGGGGTTGCGGGTTCGAATCTCCGCCGGGCCGTTTCGGTACAGGGGGATTTTTCCCTCGGAGTTAACATTGGTTCTGACTCCTTTTCCCATACAGTCCTTTCGAATGAGACTATAAACCGAGGTTCCGAGTGTGAACGCACGCATAACATCTTGCACACACGTAAAATCCCATCAACAACTTTCGGAACAGTAGGCCAGTTTGGCCGTTGGTATGGATGACACGTTACACATAGCATGCACCCTGCGTGAGAAATGGAAAGAATGAAGGAAGTAAGGAAAAATGAGTGAACGATATTGAACGATATTGACTGGATGACACGGGAAACGACTGAATGAAGCGCCGGCTGGCAGCTCTTCAGTCGGAACTACACAGGTAGGCAGACGGTTGTGTAAACGAGTGTGGATTGTAAAGCGCTTAGAGCTTGGTCTCTAGCCGAGAATAGGCGCTATATAAGTATTCATTATTATTATTATTACAGAGACACAGATACACATACATACAGACAGACAGACACAGACATACATACACACACGCACGCGCATGCAGTTGCTTACACACACACACACACACACACACACACACACACACACACACACACACACACACACACACACACACACACACACACACACACACACATCCTACAAAACCCGATCGTGTCAATTAAAGATCCCTGGTCAGAGAGCGGATTCACTGAAGCATGATACGAATGCATTCAACCGCGATCAGCGCCCATGTGAAGTGCCAGTGAGAACCTGGCCAGATTTAGGCCTGAAGGTAACGAACGTCCAACAGAGCAGTTGTGGCAGTAATGCTGATAGTACATTACTTTCCTCGAGGGCTGCGTCTACAATTCCAGTGATTTAGAGCGCTTTGCATAACACACATGCAAACTCATAAAACTCTTTAAAGACAATTATGTAGATAGATAGATACATAGATAGATGAATATATAGATAGACAGATAGATAGGTAGATAGAGAGGTACGTAGGTAAAAAAGATAGGTTGATAGATTGATGGATAGATAGATAGATAAGTAGGTAAGAAGATAAATAGACGGATAGATAAATAGATATAGATGTACAAAATACATACAGACATCTAGACATAGATAGATAGATAGATATAAATATAGAAATTTGTATGTTTACATTAGTGTGTGTGTGTGTGTGTGTGTGTGTGTGTGTGTGTGTGTGTGTGTGTGTGTGTGTGTGTGTGTGTGAGTGTGTGAGTGTGTGAGTGTGTGAGTGTGTGTGAGTGTGTGAGTGTGTGCGTGCGTGCGTACGTGCGTGCGTGTGTGTGTGTGTGTGTGTGGTGTGTGTGTGTGTGTGTGTGTGTGTGTGTGTGTGTGTGTGTGTGTTGTGTGTGTGTGTGATGATTAGGCTCTTGATACAGATGCACACCGATGCCCTTCTCACTAACACACACACACACACACACACAACACACACACACACACACACACACACACACACACACACACACACACAAGCACACACACTTGCGTGCTGGTGCGCGCAAGCAAACGCACACACACATGCACACGCGCGCACACACACGTACACACACACACACATGCATGCATGCATATACACAGACGGACAGACAGACACATACTCACACGCGCGCGCGCGTGCACGCGAACACACACACACACACACACACACACACACACACACACACACACACACACACACACACACACACACACACACACACCATCCTCGCGCGTGTGTGTAGCCTAGGTGTTTTTGGAAACCCGGACACCAAATCATTAGTCCTGATCAGCGGAAAGAGGCGATCTCCATGTGTGGCGAAGTGGCTAGTGTCGCTAATTGTCCCTACAAGATCTCGGGTTCCAGTCCCAACAGAACAGTAACATCAGTGAAAGAATGCTCGGGCTTTAGCCGGTTGCCACCC
>CM065720.1:61330281-61332781 GCA_033310375.1 Conus canariensis | reverse complement strand
AGCCTCTTCCGGCACCGAGTCAATCCTTCAGGTGCCAGAGCTGGGGTAGGATCCGGTGCACCCAGGTCTTCAGCGGGTGGGAGCTTAGAGTCGCAGAACCCTAATCCTCTAAAGCCGCTTAACGCAGGAAAGCCCGGTCGGCCGAACTGAGTGGGACGTGTTGAGTGTAGCGCTACCTCCAAGGAAACACGAAGGATGAAGAAAACAGCTTCTTCAACACGTCCACTGCAGTAGAGCCCAGGCCATTTTCTCTTTCTGTCTCTACAACCTGAATTCCTTTCGTCAAAGAGGTCAGCTTTTTCGATTCTTCGAGACAATCCTTCGAGTCCAGGCAGAGCGTCAAGACTTCACACAGTGGTGAATGTTAAGCAGGCTTTTCTTCTCTTGTGAAATCATGTGATTTTTGGTGTTGTTATTGTTGTTGTTTTTTCTCACCTGGGTGCAAGAGGCGGGTTTGAGAGTATATCGGCCATCGACAAGATGGCGGCGGTGGATCTGATACTGACGCGAAAGATGACATCTTCCAGAACGGTCCTGTTTCAGCTCGTTTTGCTGTGTTTCCTAGCTTTTCATGGTGAGTATAGCTTATTCATGGAGTCAGTTATGACCTGCCATTCTGCTTGCGTGTTTCTTTGCTTTCAGTAGTGACCGAATCATGGAATCCATATACAGCAGCCCCAGTTAAACTCGTAATGTTCCTTTCTTTCAAGTCGGTTTCTTATTGAAATGATAATGATAACAGACACTGAAACAGAAAAAAAACACCTTCAGATGAATTTGCTTACTAATGTTTTGTAAGGTCTTGGTTTTTCTTGTTGATGTGATGTTACTGACTGATCGTTTCAGAGAAATTAATAGATAAGCTATTTAGACAAAGACGGGGAGAGAGAGAGAGAGAGAGAGAGAGAGAGAGAGAGAGAGAGAGAGAGAGAGAGAGAGAGAGAGAGAGAGAGAGAGAGAGAAGAGAGAGAGAGCACCTATGTGCTGAATAAATCGCCAAATTTCCTTTCACCAGTAAGCCACAATGAAAGGTTCAATCACAAGACAAAACTCCACACCTTTTAACTCCCATACGGAACACAACAAATTCTTGCTTTCTCAAAGACTTTCCCTCCGTTTCTCACTCCCATTTGGGAAAGCAATCCTGAGCCACAATGTCCTTTTGCACAGACAGACAGACAGACAGACAGACAGACAGACAGACAGGTAGACACACACACACAGACAGGCAGACAGACAGATATGAAAGCTGCCCAGCTGTTCTTGTCACTACAACCAACATTTCTACGCAAATCTCATCACTCACCCTTTCCCACCTGCACCTTCTCCACCTGCCCTTTCAGGCCCAGTAGTGGTGGTGGAGGGGCAGTGCTTCTTACCTGAGGACCTGAGGGGGACCTGGGTGGACTCGGTGAAGGGCACTCTGGAGTTTGACAACCACACCATCAGCGGCTACGGAATCTACACCTTTGGGGATTTCACTCTCACCTGCTACAGTCAGAATGCCAGCACCTTCATTGTGGAGTAAGTCTGACCAGGAGGGGAGAGCAAGGTGTGTGTGTGTGTTGTGTGTGTGTGTGTGTGTGTGTGTGTGTGTGTGTGTGTGTGTGTGTGTGTGTGTGTGTGTGTGTGTGTGGTGTGTGCGTGGCGCGCGCGGCGCTGCGTGTGTGTGGTGTGTGTGTGTGTGTGTGTGTGTGTGTTGTGTGTGTGTGTGTGTGTGTGTGTGTGTCTGTTTGCGCGAGGTACGAGCGTGCGCGCGCGCGCGCGCGCGCGTGTGTGTGTGTGAATGAGTGAGTGAGAGAGATGAATGAGAGCCAGAGAGACTTAGAAGGCTCACACACACACACACACACACACACACACACACACACACACACACACACACACACACACACACACACACACACACAAAAATATAGACACAGAGATAGATAAGTAGATAGGTAGAGGGTGGATAGATAGAGATAGCATAAATAAATTTATGCACTGAGAGAGAGAGAGACACGGGGGGTTGGGGACTGGAAAGTGCAGATAGAGTAGATTAGGTAGAGAAAATTAGAGGATGAAGGGGGGAGCAAGGAAGAGAGAGACGACAGGAAAGAATGGGGGGGGGGGGGGGAAGGGGGTGGAGACAGACAGACAGACAGACAGACACACAGACACACAGACACACGGACAGATGATAAAGGGATTTAAATGGGACGGAGAAAGAGAAATAGAAAGGAACAGACAGTAGGGTGCGTGCGTGAGATGGAGAGGGAGAAGGGAGAGAAGAAGGGGAGAGAGAGAGAGAGAGAGAGAGAGAGAGAGAGAGACAAAAGACAGATGACAGACAGACAGCAGGCAGACAGAGACAAGCAAAGAGGAGGGGGAAGGACAGATAGAAAGGGTGAGGAGAGAGAGAGAGAGAGAGAGAGAGAGAGAGAGAGAGAGAGGAGGAGAGAGAGAGAGAGAGAGAGATGTGGCGAGAGATCTCTTGCTAAAGCCAAATTGCCTTTAC
>CM065720.1:61322781-61325281 GCA_033310375.1 Conus canariensis | reverse complement strand
TGTGTGTGTGTGTATGCGGTTTGTTATGCTGCACTGCTGTTATTCACATACAGTATGTTCGCACGTATGCACAGGTGAGACGGAGCGAGGCGGGAGGAAGGGAGGAGGTATGGGGCACGGAGGAAGGAGAGAGAGAGAGAGAGAGAGAGAGAGAGAGAGAGAGAGAGAGAGAGAGAGAGAGAGAGAGAGGGAGAGAGAGAGATGATTTTGACGGGGTGGGTGGAAAGACGGGTGGAAGTGCAGTGCGTCATCTGGCCATGATCTGTGTATGCGCTTGACAGTGTAGTCACCGCATACGTCCATGTGCTGATGCTTACCTTTGCGAGCACGTGTCTGCACAGCCTCCGGCTCGGTGAGCTGCCTCCTGGACATCGTGAGCGGCAGTGTCACCTACATGACGCTGGTCAACAACGACGCTACCGTGGACAGCAACTCCACCTTCGCCTTCACCTGCATGGTAGGGTCATGCCCTTGGGTCACTCACCTAACGGATTAGCTTTCATGACTTGACACATCTAGGCCTGTCGAGGGTGTGGACAAACTGGAGAGTATCTCGAAGACTGTGGTATGATTGAGATCAATAATCATTTAGATAATAAACCCGAGTTTCATTCAAAAACTGCTTATTATATAATTTTATCATTTGCTGTCGTTTATTCGTTAGAAGTGTAGGGTTGTCTTAAAGATTGTTGTGGTGTTTCGGTCATTGATAAACCGGAGTTTATCTCCAAGTTGTGTTACTTGAGTCCTTGATCGTTTACTGCGCCTTTACCTGATTAAATAAGTACATTTATTGGCTAATCAGATTGTTCTTTGTTTATCTTTTTGATGTTTTGATAGATAATTATACCCACATAATGTAATGAGCTGATAATATCAGACGGTGTGATGAGACTGATTTGATCAATGCATGAAAGAGTCAATAGATGGGTGTAATCAGTAGATGTATCTTTTCAGTGAGAATAACTGTACTTAGAAGGTGAAGATGATGAATGCAAAATATAAAGATAAAAAGATCAGGTTATGATCAGAATAATGATGATGACATGATGACGATAATGATGACGATGATAGTGACGATGATGATGACGATGATGATGACGATGATGATGACGATGATGATGACGACGATGATGACGATGGTGATGACGATGATGATGACGACGATGATGACGACGATGATGACGACGATGGGCCCTATCGCAGATCATCGACAGTAGCAGCTCCCTTACCAGGCCGTCCAATACCCCACACAATGTCCAGATGCCATGAACACCACTTACGTCACCGGTCCTGGTGCTTACGTCACTCTGACTCTTTCTGGTGAGTGGTTGAATGTAATCCAACTGAAATAATCCCAAACTTCTTTATGTTGCCACTCCTGGTTGTTAGGTGTTTAGGTCAAATTATAGAAACACGAAACTTTGAGCTAAGAATAAGGTTTCGTTACGCTATGATGGTAAGTTGTGCGTGTGTGGGGGCTGGTGGTGGTGGTGGGTGGGTGTGGGTGTGGTTTCATTTTTATGAAGCTTAAAGAAGACACGTATCTATGCCCCTCTCCCTTCCCGTCTCTAACTGTCACTGCCTTCTTTTTTTTTGCGCCCCTCACCCTTCTCTCTTCTCTCAGACACACACACACACACCACACACACACACACACACACACACACACCACACACACACAACACACACACACACACACACACACACCTCTTTGCTTTTGACTGTAAGAATATTTATTCGGTTCCTATTTTTAAGTCGTATTTTTCTTTTTTAGAATTTACTCAATTTCACATTTCAATAGTTTTGAATGATGTTAAAAGTTTGAATTCTTATGTGTCTGCTGTCTGTTCTGGGGTGAGAGATATCTAAAGTATTAAAAAGATCATCTTTGATAAATAAATAAATAACAAACATGATACATGATCTTTTTGTTGGTTTTAAAACATTTGAACAAAATCTTACACAACAGTGCAAGGTTTAATAGACCCATATGCACGGTTTTGTTTTTGTTTATGTTTTGTTTTGTTTTGTTTTGATTGATTTATTAACTTAATCATTAATTTTTCGTTCATTTATTCATTTATGGAGGGTATCAGATCTACTCGTGATCAAACAGGTGTGCAGAATTTTTTGTGTTCATGATAAACATTTGTCTGATACTAACCTGAAAGGAAATCTTGAATGAGGCAGGCAATAGCAAACAGTAAATGACGAACATGAAGGGTAACTCTTTCTCTCATGATGAAATAATTACACGCCCAGAACTCTGAACGAATGCTACGTAACAACACCAAATCGCCCAAGAGAAATTCCAACACAAAGCACATAGAACACACAAACAGACCTCCCCCCCCCTCTCCCCCAAAAAAGGATGTTCCAAGCTTGTCTGTGTACCCTGCACCGGACACATCAACAGCTATGATGAGTTATCATATTAACTCTTTTCTTTTCTTTCTCTCACAGGGACCTGCCCAGTATGTGAGTATTGAACTTTGTC
>CM065720.1:61312781-61317781 GCA_033310375.1 Conus canariensis | reverse complement strand
GTGTTGTGATTGGCTGGCTGGGCGGAGCAGTAAGCGGCGTCGTGTGTGGGTGATTGGCGAGGACGGCAGCGTGGTGAAGGAGTGGAAGGAACCCAAGGACGGCAAGGACTCGCCCGACAGCGGTGTGGAGGTCAGGTCATCACCATGACGACGATGACGACGATGACAACGACGTCAACGACGACGATGACGATGATCAATAATGACCGTGATGATTATGATGACGATTCGTACTTTCGTTCTCACGATATTGATGATAATGATAGCAGCGATGATGACAATTATAATAACAATTCTAGTAAAGATGGTGATGACTATGTTTTCAGATCGTCACATTGATGCTGCGGGTAGAACTAATTGTTGCTGACTTGTTATCGCGATAAGTATTACGGAGGACAATTACAAAATCATTTCATATACGTAACACAGACTATTCAAAACTGCGAATGTGTGTTAGTAAGTTTGAGGTAAAACGTAACTGTCAAATTGTAGTGATATAAGAGGTATTGAATGCAAAGAAACATTTTGCCACCAAACCGCAAACAGAATAAATTAAGCTTTTTACCATAATGACCTCGTGGTGTTTTTTCTTCTTCAGATAATGCAAAAATGTCAGACAGGAAAGGAGAACAAGAAAAAAAAAACGTGACTTAGCGGATTTTGCAGTAGAGCATTGTGATAATGATCAGTGATATATATTATATATATTATATATATATATATATATATATTATTAGTGTGTGTGTGTGTGTGTGTGTGTGTGTGTGTGTGTGTGTGTGTGTGTATTCATTCTCTGTCTCTTTCGCTTGCACTCTTTCTGTCTGTGGCTCTCCTGCGTGCAAAACCATGGTGCCATAAATGCTATGAACTGGAACAGATCATTATGAGGTTGAAAGAAAAATGGATGCTGAAGCGTGCCATCAGTACGCCATGGCCTCTCATGATAACGATGACATCCTTCGTCAGATGACAATGGCAAGATTGCTGGTGATGAAAACCACGTTAGTCGGTGATAAGTGTGAACACAATAATAGTGATGTGAAGATAACGATAACATCCTTCGTGAGACGAAAATGGCAAGATTGCTGGTGATGAAAACCACGTTGGTCGGTGATGATAAATGTAAACACAATAATAGTGATATCAAGAAAACGATACCATCCTTCGTGGATATGAAAATGGCAAGATTCCTGGTGATGAAAACGACATTGATCGGTGATAATAATTGTGAACACAGTAATAATAAGTGTTGGCTTTGTCGGCACACACTCTGGCGTGTGAATGCAGATGTCCTCCCTCCTCCCCTTTCATTGCACGATTGTTTACTGGTTTATTTGATATTCATTCTTTTTGCTCATTGGCTTTGTCATTTCTAGGTCTCTTCCCGGGTGTGTTTTCAAACATTTATTTCAATGATTACTCAGGATGAAGAGGAAGCGGGCGAGAAAGGGAAGAACAAGACAGCCATCAAGTTTGCGCCAGCGACCGTGGACATTGAGGTCAGTATAGTGAGTGCGAACTCGTGGCAGCCAGTGCTCATCTGTCTGTCTGTCTCTCTGAGTAGTGAGCGTGCATGTGTGTGTGTGTGTGTGTGTGTGTGTGTGTGTGTGTGTGTGTGTGTGTGTGTGTGTGTGTGTGTGTATGTGTGTGTGTGTGTGTGCATGTATGTGTGTGTGTGTGTGTGTGTGTGTGTTGCGTGTGTGTGTGTGTGTGCGTGTGTGTGTGTGTGCGTGCGCGCGCGCGCCCTTGTATGTGTGTGTGTGGTGTGTGTGTGTGTGTGTGTGTGTGTGTGTGTGTGTGTGTGTGTGTTGCGCGTGCGCGCATCTGTGTATGTGATATGGAGAGAAGGAAAAAGAGAAAGAAATACAGAGAACGGCAGATAAACAGACAGACAGAGATAGAGCAAAAGAAAGAAAGGGAGACAGTGAGGGAAAGGGGGTAAGGTGTGTGTGTGTGGGGGGGGGGGATAGGTGTACATGGAAGGGAATGAGAAGTGGGGGTATTTTTTTTAATATAGCTCGACGTGAATCCGTACATGTGTATATGTCTGCGTACAGACGTACATGTATGCGGGCAGATGGTGGTGTTGGTATATGTAAGTATTCGTGTTGAGCGATGGAGTGTGTGTGTATAAAGAGAAGAGAAGGGAACGGGGACTGAAGGACAATGGAGGAAGGAGGAGTGTGGGAAAGGCAAATGTAGAACGGGAACGAATGAAGGTTAAAAAGTCAGCAGAGGATTGGAGGCCGACAGGAATAATCCTGGTGCTAGTTGACGGTGGATTCCAAACGCTTCCGTCCTGAGGCTGAAGAGTGGATTGGCCAAACAGCACTGATTATAACACGGGACCAGCTGAGGCCATCACTGTTCAAATCAAAATGTCCACTGATGTCGCACAGGACAGCTGAATGGCCCTTGGGATACGCTGCAAAGTTGAGGTTTGTCTCCCCTCCACGTTGAGAGTTTGGTACAGAGGCTGCACCTCAGTACATACGTGAAGTTGGAGGACTTGCAGATGACATGGGAAAGATCCATGAATTTTTTTCACTGGTGCGAGTCATGTTGTGGCGTCAGCCATGAACGAGCAGGTTGGACATCCCAGTGTTCACCACTGGTGATTTCCGGACTGAAATCTTATTGTGAAGTCGGTTGGAGAGGTGGGGGGCGGGGGTGGAGGGGGAGGTGGTGTCGATCACATACGCTTGTGTCTAAAAAAATTTTTTTGAATATCACGTCAGATTTCTCGTTTAAGAAAATACAGTTTGTCAATGTTTGAGGCATCTGATTAATTCCAAAGGCAAATAAGTACATGAACATAGGCCTTCCTCTCAAACTTGGCTGTGGACATTGTGTAAAGACAGACAAATAGCGGGAACTGTCACAAAGGGAGTTTACAAAAGCACGCACACATTGCTCAGAGTATTAGTTCAAAGCTGTACTCTACCATGACAGCTGTTCACAAACACCCTTCTTTCGGTCTTTCATGGATCTGTTATATTCACATTTCTCTTTCTGAAACTGCAAAAAAAAAAAAAAAATATCCCTAGCGACTTTTGAGAAGCAGTACGCACATCTGCAAGAGAGAATTCGCCCACCAATAGACGCACGTGTGAAAAGGGACACCTATGTAAAGGGGTAGGGGCGTGAAGAGCACTGCCTGTCTGTACACAGAAGGAGCAGAAGGACTTCCAGAAGCAGTACGGGCGGCAAGACGTGAAGGGGTCTGGGGAGCTGACGGAGAGAGGAGACATGAACACCTCCAGCTCCAAGCTCTTCTCCAAGATCAAGAGAATGGCGGGTAGGTGGACCGGAATCCAGTCACTCATACAGGGTTTCCCAGAGGTATTGACATGTTCCACCTTAGGTTCACCCAGTTGTCGTCTTCTTCTTCTTCTTCTTCTTCTTTCTTCTTCTTCTTCTTCTCCTCTCTCTTCTTCTTCTTCTTCCTTCCTTCTTCTTCTTCTTCTTCTTCTTCTTCTTCTTCTTCTTCTTCTTCTTCTTCTTGTTCTTCTTTTTCTTCTTCTTCTTCTTCTTCTTCTTCTTCTTCTTCTTCTTCTTCTTCTTCTTCTTAATACCTTACGAGCGTCTAGTAAATGCGAAGGTCAAAGACTTTTTGAAGTTTCGGTGATGCATTTTTGTCAAGAACTGTATTTCGTTTGCTTATACAGACGACACTTTCTTGGCAAGCGTGGAGAAAATAATTGTCACGTTCGAAAAGTTCCTGGAAGAACCACAAGTCCAAAGGGTAGTTCTCATTCTGCAGGCACTGCACGTGCCATGGTGTTTACTGTTGTGATGAAAGTTCGATGTGGTGAAGAAATCGAATGATGAAAGTGGCAAGACGGCCCCAGAGATTTAACGACTGGACTGGAAGAGGCTTGGTGAAACGGTCCGCTTCAATACGTACAGAATGATATCAGAATATCAAATGCAGCTGATTGAGAGGGAAAGCCTTGTTGTGTCCAGACAAACTGTTTTAAATGAACTGCACCAGACAGGCTAGGAAAATAAAATGCCAAACCGACTCTAGCACTGAGCAACGCACAGGATTTTTGGCGATTAAACTGGCGCATATTGTCGTCAGTCTATAAACAATTTAACTGGAACAATGGTTTTCATGGACGAAAGTCCTGTTTAGCTGCATCCCGTTTTCAAGCAGAAGTTGATCAAGTTAGACGAAAAGACAGTTTTCGAGTGGCCAAAAAGCCGTCCGAAAGTTTACATGTGGTCGAGGTGTGGGAGGAGGAGAGATGGGTCGGTTGGGGGGGGGGGGGGGGGGTTATTCTTAGGAGAGACCACTCCAATCTGTGCATTCCTGAAACAAAAGCTTGATCAAAGAGTTCTTTGTCCGCATTTTGAAAGGCCATCTCTTCCCGACTGCACAAGTTTCCACTGAAGATGTTTGCAGCAGGACAAAGCACGCCGAGCTCACCGCAGCCTGCACCAAACAGCGGCATGTCATTTCGAGTGGCTGAGCGACAGTCCAGTTCCAAACCTGATGGAGAACTTTCAGCAGCACATGCTACGCAGGTCGTACCAGAAGAAACTGAGCAAATAGTGAAGAAATGAAGCGCGAGGTGACCAAACTGCGGGACAGCATGACGCACATTTGGTACAAAGTATCGTCACAAACATGCCGAAAAGAATGATCGGCCGTCTTCAGCGCAGGGAAGGAAAGCTTCTGTACTAACCGACAGGTTGAAGTCCGTGTATCTTTGCATTTAAGGATAGGTTGCCCTCTATCCATTTAACCGTATATTTAGCGAGATTAATTATATCAGTTTCGATATTTGGGGCAAACTGTAGGTGACTGCAAACATGGGGGGAATATTATTTACATATGTTCATTTAGAGAGAGACAGACAGACAGACAGACAGACAGACAGACACATACATACAGAGAGAGAGACAGGAGAGAGAGAGAAGAGAGAGGGAGACAGAGAGAAGAGAAGAGAGACAGAGAGAGAGAGACGAGAGAAGAGAGACAGAGAGAGAGAGAG
>CM065720.1:61275281-61282781 GCA_033310375.1 Conus canariensis | reverse complement strand
TGTGCAAGGTGTGTCCCAGCAGCTAGTGACATGACAGGTCAAAGACTGACAGGGCTGTGTGCAAGGTGTGTACAGCAGCTAGTGACATGACAGGTCAAAGACTGACAGGGCTGTGTGCAAGGTGTGATACAGCATAGTGACATGACAGGTCAAAGACTGACAGGGCTTGTGTGCAAGGTGTGTACAGCAGCTAGTGACATGACAGGTCAAAGACTGACAGGGCTGTGTGCAATGTGTGTACAGCAGCTAGTGACATGACAGGTCAAAGACTGACAGGGCTGTGTGCAAGGTGTATACAGCATTAGTAGTGACATGACAGGTCAAAGACTGACAGGGCTGGGTGCTGTGTGCAAGGTGTATACAGCAGCTAGTGACATGACAGGTCAAAGACTGACAGGCCTGTGTGCAAGGTGTGTACAGCAGCTAGTGACATGACAGGTCAAAGACTGACAGGGCTGTGTGCAATGTGTGTACAGCAGCTAGTGACATGACAAGTCAAAGACTGACAGGGTTGTGTGCAAGGTGTGTACAGCAGCTAGGGACATGACAGGTCAAAGACTGACATCTTCCAGGAAGATCACACGATGGATTTTTGCTGATAGTGTTTCTCCCAATCCGCTTGACTTTTCTCCCCTGCTTAAACCATGAAACGAATGAACGAATGAATAAATGTATGAAGGAAGGAACTAATGGATGAATGGATGAATGAATGAAAGAAAGAAGGAAGGAATGGATGAACGAATGAAAGAAGGAAGGAATGGTTGGATGGATGGATGAATGATTGAATGAATGGATGAATAATTGAATGGATGAATGAATGAATGCATGAAATGGTAGATTGATTGATTGATTGATGAATTGATGAATGAATGAATAAAAGAATGAATGAATGAATGAATAAAAGAATGAATGAAGGAAGGAAGGAAGGAAGGAAGGAAGGAAGAAGGCGAAAAGACAAAGAAGATACATAAATTCAGAATACAGTCAGTTGCCACATTCACTCTGAGTGCTGTTTACGCTGCCCAGGTACCATACTCACTCTGAATAGTGTTTACAGCCTCACTATTCGCCTGTCTCATTTACTCTCAGGTGCTCAAAGTATAACTACCCGGTTACAGCATTCACCCTGAATAGTTTTAGCGTATTGTGACCCAACTGCCTGCCACATTCGCTGTGAATAGTGCTCACTCACTGTCTCTACCTAACGGCGACATACACCACGAATAGGGTTTTTCAAGTATCACTACTTAACTGCCATATTCACTCCTTATTAATGTTTACAGTACCGCTACCCGGTAACCATATTCGTTCTGAATAGTGTTTACAGTATCAGTAGCCTGTAACCATATTCATCGTGAATAGTGTTTACAGTATCACCACCCAGTTGTCATATTCATCCTGACTAGTATTTACAGTATCATCACCCAGTTGTCATATTCATCCTGAATAGTGTTTACAGTATCACCACCCAGTTATCATATTCATCCTGAATGGTGTTTACAGTATCACCACCCAGTTATCATATTCATCCTGAATGGTGTTTACAGTATCACCACCCAGTTGTCATATTCATCCTGACTAGTATTTACAGTATCATCACCCAGTTATCATATTCATCCTGAATAGTGTTTACAGCGTAACTACCAAGTTATCATATTCATCCTGAATAGTGTTTACAGTATCACCACCCAGTTATCATATTCATCCTGAATAGTGCTTACAGTATCACCACCCAGTTATCATATTCATCCTGAATAGTGTTTACAGTATCACCACCCAGTTATCATATTCATCCTGAATGGTGTTTACAGTATCACCACCCAGTTATCATATTCATCCTGAATGGTGTTTACAGTATCACCACCCAGTTGTCATATTCATCCTGACTAGTATTTACAGTATCATCACCCAGTTATCATATTCATCCTGAATAGTGTTTACAGCGTAACTACCAAGTTATCATATTCATCCTGAATAGTGTTTACAGTATCACCACCCAGTTATCATATTCATCCTGAATAGTGCTTACAGTATCACCACCCAGTTATCATATTCATCCTGAATGGTGTTTACAGTATCACCACCCAGTTATCATATTCATCCTGAATGGTGTTTACAGTATCACCACCCAGTTATCATATTCATCCTGAATACTGTTTACAGTATCACCACCCAGTTATTCATATTCATCCTGAATGGTGTTTACAGTATCACCACCCAGTTGTCATATTCATCCTGAATAGCGTTTACAGTATCACCACCCAGTTATCATATTCATCCTGAATAGTGTTTACAGTATCACCACCCAGTTATCATATTCATCCTGAATAGTGTTTACAGTATCACCACCCAGTTATCATATTCATCCTG
The DNA here is from genome assembly GCA_033310375.1 of Conus canariensis. Taxonomy (NCBI): domain Eukaryota; kingdom Metazoa; phylum Mollusca; class Gastropoda; order Neogastropoda; family Conidae; genus Conus; species Conus canariensis. The sequence continues at coordinate 61,280,411 of CM065720.1, read as the reverse complement.
AATAGTGTTTACAGTATCACCACCCAGTTGTCATATTCATCCTGAATAGTGTTTACAGTATCACCACCCAGTTGTCATATTCATCCTGAATAGTGTTTACAGTACCACCACCCAGTTGTCATATTCATCCTGAATAGTGTTAACAGCGCTACTCAGTCGCTACATTCACTCTAAATAGTATTTACGGCATCGCGACCTAACTGCCACATTGTCTTTGAATAGCATTTACCTGTCACTACCAACTGACCCCATGGCCCCCTCACTCAGAACAGCACCTACACAATCACCACCAATCTGCCACATTGACTCTGGATGGTGTTTCCAGCGTCACTTCCAAACCGCCACTTGCACTCTGTGTGTGTGTGTGTGTGTGTGTGTGTGTGTGTGTGTGTGTGTGTGTGTGGTGTGTGTGTGTGTGTGTGTACAGAGAGGAGAGAGAGAGAGAGAGAGAGAGAGGAGGGAGGGAGGGAGAAGAGAGATTCAGACAAGTTGATAGATCGATAGATAGATAGGTATAGATGTGTATATAGATACATAGATAGACATTCAGATAGATAGATAGATAAATAGATGGATAGATAGTAGATAGATACGTTGTGTGTGTGCGGTGTGTGTGTTGTGTGTGTGTGTGTGTGTGTGTGCGTGTGTGTGTGTGTGTGGTGGTGTGTGTGCGCGTGCGTGCATGCGTGCGTGGTGTGTGTGTGGGCCGTGAGAGGAGAGAGAGAGAGAGTGAGAGAGAGAGAGAAAGAGTGAGAGAGAGAATGTCTTTATAGGCGCCTAGATCAATAGTAAGGTGCTGTGTGAATTCCACTCGTTGAAAATAAGAGAACAAAGTGTAAAGATTTTACAGAATCAAAGCACATGGCCTCGAAGGCTGAAAACAAAGAGTGGACGACGGCGAGGAAAGATTCTGAAGCCAAACAACAACAACAACAACAAAAGCACGAGTCAAAGAGAATGGCTATGAAGACTGAGCAAACAAGAGTCCAAGGGAATGACAGCATAAAAGGAAATGAGCGCTGTGAACTACTGCAGTTAAGGGGCTGGAAACCCCCACCATCTATTTTCGTGCGAACCGTCTTCCTGGTCAGCGCCAAAATCGCACTGTGTTGTTGTAGAATAGAGTAGAAGATACGAAAGGCTGGCGCAGCAAACACTAACTTTCCCTTCCACAAAGTTTAATCCCAAGTTGGAATCATCAAATGATGCGTCATCAGGAAGGAAATGAGCCGAGGGTTTTTAGTGTGGAGTAATGATGCTCTGTCTCAGGACAAATCATCAAAACACGGCGCAGGTGCTACAGAACTGTGGTCCCAACGAGATCTCCCCAAGACAAGCATGGGGACATTCCTCACGCGTTGATAATCTCGGTGGAAGCGATGAGTGCCCCTCCCCCCTTCCTTCCTAACCCCCCCCTCCCCCCGCTTTGCAACACTTCCATGTTACAAACACCGCCCCCTCCCCCACCCCTTCATCCCCTCGCCATGTGGCACTTCCCGAAAGCATTCACTGAAACTCCAGAACAGTTACCGCAAAGGGACCTTCCACGCAAAGAATCGCTATCTACGAGTGTGGAACTTTTGATACCCCTCTCCACCTCCCTTCATCACCTCCACCACCACCACCACCACCGCCACCTCCCACCCCACTACATCCCTCATCCTGTGCCCAAGTTTCACCACTCCCCCTCACCCCTCTACTCTCGCCCTTCTTCCCCTTCTCCCTCCCCTCCTCCCCATGCTCTTCCGTGCGCGGTCCATTTTCTATCCTCGAGGTGCAGGTCGCAGGGATGGCCGGGCAGTGCAGAGGCTTATCTGTTCGTGGCTCACTGAGTGAGCTGCACACACACACACACACACACACACACACACACGCCGCTCATTTATCTTCTGAACGGTTCAGCCCAGCGCAGTTCAAAGCGCTATTCCTATTGTTGGGAAGACTGAAAAATAGACTCATGCCGGTGCTAGGGAAAACAGCGACCCCCCCCCCCCTCCCGCCCCGACAGTTTTCAGCCCTAGGACTGTATTGCAGACGAAACCATTGTATTTTTTTCTAACGCCACATGCTCCCCGAATTGTTTTTGAAAAGAATATTTTAAAGAGAACCTTGACACAAATGAGTATGTGAGTATTCTTGCAAACATCTCGAAAGCTACGAGTGAGTAGTGCATTTTCTTTTGTTCGGAGACTAGGTCTAATTCTAGGCAGCAATATCTCGGAACTACCTTTAGAAAAATTCTAGGGTCATTGAAATAAGATTCGCTTCTCAACAGAACACATCTAGATTATCGAAGTGGAAAATAATATCCCAAATACATCATTCCAATCATCCCAAATGAACATCCTTTTACGCTTTCAAACCCAGCAATATAATTGTTCTGTTTCATAATGCAACAGAATTCACTCTTGCGCATGCAAAATCATTCTGACAAAGGACCCTCAGAATACGCCATAATTGTCCGACATTCTGCTCCTTCAGTACATACCTATGACAAAAACCGAGTTGAACTAGTCGAGCTGATTTCAAATACACGCCCCAGCTTAGTTTTAGGTCCACTTCCATCAAGGAAGGGTCTCTCCGTGGGACTGTATACGCTACACCACGTCTGTTAGGCCACAAGGTCATAGCGTGCGGGGATCTCAACCAGACGACTAGCGAAAGGAACAAAATGAAAGGACTTCGGACCAGGTTCTCATGGACAAGACTTAGCAGACCTCCTCAGTATAAACCCAGCAGGATTTAACTCGATGCAGTGTCGGGGGAAATCTTGTTGATAAGTTCTGTGATGCCTGCAGGGAACGTCAGAATCCATCATGGAGGATTTTACAGACTTTGTTCAGTGGGGTGTCATCAAACTTCATCACTGGAGGATTTTACAGATTTTGCCTCGTCAGGTGGGGGGAGGGTAGAGGTAGGTATGTGCGTGCGTGTATGCTTGCGACGGTGTGTGTGTGTGTGTGTGTGTGTGTGTGTGTGTGTGCGTGCGTGCGTGCGTGCGTGCGTGCGTGCGTGCGTGCGTGTGTGTGTGTGTGTGTGTGTGTGTGTGTGTGTGTGTGTGTGTGTGTGTGTGTGTGTTTGTGCGTGTTTTGTGTGTTTGTGTGTGTGTGTGTATGTGTGTGTGTGTGTGTGTGTGTGTTGTGTGTGTGTGTGTGTGTGTGTGTGTGCGCGCGCGTACGTGTGTGTGTGTGTGTGTGTGTGTGTGTGTGTGTGTGTGTGTGTGTGTGTGGCATTAGACAGAGAGAGAGAGAGAGAGAGAGAGAGAGAGAGAGAGAGAGAGAGAGAGAGAGAGAGAGAGAGAGAGAGAGAGAGAGAGAGAGAGAGAGAGAGAGAGGAGAGAGAGAGAGAAGAGAGAGAGAGCTCCTACAAAATTCCCTCCAAGTTAAGATCTTAGAGTAAGCGCAGTGGATTTCACAGATAAAAAAAAAAAAAACATGAGGAAAAAAAATCCCCGAAAGAAAACCTAAACAATGTCCCTAACGGAATAGTTTCACATGAATCATATTCAGGAATTTTTGTTATGATTTCAAGCACGGGATTTTCAGGATCCTTTCCATCAAGATTTGAATATCCAGTGGATTAAAGATTGTACATTTCTGCCGTTTCTCTGATGGCTATGGTGTAAACACTGAAACCGCCGACACCATTTTTCATCGTCTCACTCAAATTCGTACTATATTGGAAAAAAAACCCAACAACTTTCTTTTTGATGTGTAAAGAACAATAGCTTTCCTTCTGTTTTGCAGTTTTTTGATATTCACTAATGTAGTGTTTCTAAAGCAGAAGAAGACAAGATGAACAACAACAACAACAACAACAACAACAACAAACAAGAAGAAATTAGAAAAAAAAAAAAAAGAAGAAGAAGAGAAGGCAGAAGAACACAAGAATGAAGATGCGAAGAAAGTAGAAGAAAGAATGAAAGAATAGAGAAGAAGACATGCAGAAGAAGAAGAAGAAGAAGTGAAAACCGAATGACATAAGAGAGGATATAAGAAGAGAAAGAAAGAGCGAAGAAAGGAGAAAAGACAACAGAGGAACAGAAGAAACAACAGGCGAAAGAAGAATACAAAAGAGAAGAGAATAAAAAGAAAAGGGGGACAGGCGAGGAGAAAATAAGACAGATGAAATGGACAAAATACAGAAAAAAGACAATGTGAAAGACAGAAGAGGAGATGGCAGGAAAAAAAAAAAAAAGAAGGGGGAAGAACAGAAGAAGAAGAAAGAGGACGAAGAGGAGATGGCACAGGTCAGTCACGAGTGGGGAGGGAGGAGAGAAAGAAAAGCGATATCCATAATAAAGAAGTTGATGTAAAAGAAAGAAGAAAGAAAGAAAGAAAGAAAAAAGTAGAACGAAAGTAAGATCAGAAAAACAGGAAGAGGAAAGAAGCAGGGGGAGGGGGAAAGCTTACGAGCAGGAAGGGAGTAGAGAAAGAAAAGCGACATTCATGATTAAAAAAAACTTAATGAGAAAGAAAGAAAAGAAAAAAAAAAGAAAGAAAGAAAGAAAGAAAAGGTAGAACGAACGAAAGAAAATGAAAACAGGAAGAGGGAAAAAGGAGGGGGAGAGGGGGAGAACACTTATGAAATAAAGGATGAGAAATGAGGATGTTGAATGGACAAGGGGGAAGATGGACTTGAAGAATGGGGGCTGAGGAAGAGTGGGGGGGGGGGGGGGGGGGGGGGTGAAGAAGTTGGAGGATGACGAAGAGAAGGACGAGGGAGAGCAAACAGGAAAAGAAGGATGAAGGAGAGAAGGATGAGTAGGGGGGAAAAGGTGCTTGAGCAAAGGAAAAAGACAGAGGAACAGAATGAAAAGAAAGAAAGAAAAGAAAAGAAAGAAAAGAAAAGAACAGAAAGAGAGAAGTAAAAGAGAAGAAATAAAGAAAAAGAAAGAAAAAAAAAACAGAAGGAGAAGAAAGAAAGACAGAAAGAAAGGAAGAGAAAGAAAAGAAGGAAGATAGAAAGAAGAAGAAGAAGAAGAAGAAGAAGAAGAAGAAGAAAAAGAACGAACGAACGATCGAACGAACGAACGAACGAAAGAAAGAAAATCAGCTACAAATTTTCAAGAGTTCCAACGATTTATCCCGGAATTGGCTGGGGATAGGAAGTGACCAGTGGCAGCATAAT
>CM065720.1:61265281-61270281 GCA_033310375.1 Conus canariensis | reverse complement strand
ACAGAGGAAAGAAAGAAAGAGGGGAAAGAAAGAAAACATGAAAGAAAAAAGCAGAAAGGAAGAAGGAAAGAAAGAGAGAGAAGGCAGAAAAGAAGAAAGGAAAGAGGGAAGGAAAACAACAAAGAAAAGAATGAAAAGAAAGAAGGAATGAAGAAAGAACGAATTAAAGAAAAGAAAACATGGAAAGAAAGAAAGGAAAACAGGAAGAAAAAATAAAAAGAGGGAAGGGAAAATGAGAAAGAATGAAAGAGGGGGGTGGGGGTCGGGGGGAAGGGGGGGGGGGAGAGAAAGAAATCAAACAACAGATAGGGAAGGACAGAGGGAAAGTAAAGAAAAAAATGAAAAGAAAGAAGGATGGAATGAAACGAAACAAAACAAAACAAAACAAAAGTAAAGTAAAGAAAGAAAGAAAGAATGAAAGAAAAGAAAAGAAAGAAAGAAAGAAAAAAGAAAAAAGAGAAGAAAAGAAAGAAAAAGAAAAGGAAAGAAAGAAAAGAAAGAAAGAAAAGAAAAGAAAGAAGAAAGAAAAAGAAAAAAAGACGAAAGAGAGAAAATGGAAAGAAAAGAAAGAAATGAAAGAAAGAAATAACAAGAAAAAAAAAGAGAAAAAAAAGAAAGAAAGAAAAAAGAAAGAAAAGAAGAGAAAGAAAAAGAAAGAAAGAAAAGAAAAGAAAAGAAAGAAAGAAAAGAAAAGAAAAGAAAAGAAACAAACAACAAACAAAGAGACAAAAAAAAAAAAAAAAACCAAGCCAAGTACAAAAAGCAGCTGTCTGACCTGGAAGATGGCAACAGGAAGCATGAGCACAGCAGCGAGGATCCAGCAGACGACCAGGCAGCGGTAGGCATGGGACAGGGTCTGCCAGGTCCGGGAGTGCAGAGGTCGGCAGATGGCAAAGTACCGCTCCAAAGAGATGGCCACCAGCGTGAAGCAGCTGGCCCCCACCGACACCGCTGTTGGAAGGACGGAGTGACAGACGTTAAAGGATGAATAAGTTGCTCCGATAAATGAATGAATGAATGAATGAAGAATGAACGAATGAAGATGAGTGAATGGATGAATGAATGAACGAATGAATGATGAATGTATGTATGAATGAATGAACTAATTAATTAATTAATGAACAATGAACGATAAATGAACGAACGAATGAAGATTAGAGGACCCTTCAATACTGGAAAAATTGAAAGCAGTTTAGGTTTTTTTTTGTCTGTGTGTAGTCGAGAAAGGTTTATACAAACAACTGTTAAACATGTTCTCATTGTTTTTTCTGTTGGCCACAAGATCCTCCCACGTTTCGCATCCACCATGGTGTGTTTGGGCACTTTTCTACCGAGAGGGAACATTTTGCAGTCTCTGTTTGGAACCATCGCAAGACAAGAGATGAATAGACCTGTTCAGGAAAAAGTCCGTGGAAGATAACCCCTGTCTTTCCCTTTCCCACCAGAGTTATCTCTTCCTAGTTTATGGGTCAAGCACATAAAACCAGTATGTCATAGATTTGGTCTGAGGCGCTCGCCAGGATAACAAAAAGTACGTCGAGTATCTCCATTACAGGCCATCCGGGTCCCTTTCTCTGTCTGATTGATGTGTGAAGCAGACTGATGGACACAATTGCCTTGGGCGTGACCACCAGCGGTATCTGTCCCATGAAAAAGGTGGGGCTACTCTCGGTGAACGTTAATTCTGACACAGATTACCTTCCTTGAAGATTTCTGAACATCGTCTACACCACCGGGTCTTTCTACCAGTCAAATGAAGGTTTACTAATGAAATAATAAAAGAGGCAGAAATTAAAATATAAAAAGACGAAGTTTACACAGTCTTCTTTCCAATTCAGATAATTTTCGGTCAAAATCCTTGCCATCTTCAATACAGACAAGTCTTGAAAGACTACAGGTCAAAAAGAAACTTTTTCCGATCATGTTTTGCCATCGTTTTCCTCATGCACTCAGTAAAGTAACGCTCTGTTAATAGGAGGCAGGGCTACAGGAATTTCAACTCTTTGGTCTTTGTGTGTGTGTGTGTGTGTGTGTGTGTGTGTGTGTGTGTGTGTGTGTGTGTGTGTGTGTGTGTGTGTGTGTGTGTGGTGTGTGTGTGTGTGTGTGTGTGTGTGTATGTGTGTGTGTGTGTGTGTGTGTTTTGTGTGTGTGTGTGTGTGTGTGTGTTTCTCACTCCGCCTGTCTACAAAACATTCAGTGGTGGTCGGAGTGCCAGTATCTACGATGAAACGATAGACCGAGGTCCCCTGCCTTTCATGCGCTCAGCGTGCGTTACAGAACCAACGGCAACAACTGAATTGTTCCTTCCAAATCGGAAACTCGACTTTGACGAGGAGAGAAGGGTTAAAAGCGGGCAGGACGACAAATGGGTGGCACTGCACTGTGGGGACAGTTCATCCCGGAGACGACCGCTTCGACTTCATACAGAGAAATTTGTTGTGTGGATGAAGTTGTGCAATGCAATACAAAGCAATACAATGCAATGCACTGCAATACAACACAACGCAATACAATACAATATAACGCAATACAATATACTACAATGCAATACAAAGCAATACAATGCAATACAACACAATACATACAGTGCAATACAACACAATACAATACAATGCAATACAATAGAGCACAACATAATACAATACAATGCAATGAAAGGCAATGCAACACTCCACAATGCAACGTAATACAACACAGGACAATACAACATAACACAGTGCAATACAGTACAAAACACCACAGCACAATCCATACAGTACAATGGAAAAGCAGTGCAATGTCATGCGATGCCTTTCAACACAACGCAACGCAACGCAAAGGCAAGACAACGGAATGCAACATAATACAACACAGCCCACTGCAATATAACGCCATGACAGACAATACCATGGAGTGCACCATGACAGACAATACCATGGAGTGCAAGGCAGTTTGCACTACCATGCAATGCCATGCAGCACAGCACAATAACACAGTACGCCATAACATACTGCAGTATAGTGCAACATAATGCGATACGATGCAATGCAATGCAATGCAATACCATACAATGCCTTGCAACACAATACAACACAATACGAGACAAGACAGTGCAACAAGACACAAGTCAGCTCAAAGCAGTGCGTTTCAGTGCAATAGCTTACAGCACACAACAAAAGTATAAAGTGCGATGCAAAATATTCCTGTGCTATCCAGTAAAATGCATCTTCTTCTTTTCTTTCTTCTTCTTCTTCTTCTCTTTCTTTTCTCTTTTCTCTTTCCTTCTGTCTTCTTCTTTCTTCTCTTCTTCTTCTTCTTCTGTCTTCTTTCTTGCTTCTTCTTCTTCTTCTTCTTCTTCTTCTTGTCGTTGTTGTTGTCGTTGTTGTTGTCGTTGTTGTTGTTGTTGTTTTTTTGTTGTTGTTGTTGTTGTTGTTGTTTTCTTCTACATCCTGTTCTTTAAGTTCTTCATTCGCCGTCATCATCATACTTATTTCTATCCTCTTGCCATCTCCCTCCCTCCCCCTCTCTCTCTCTCTCTCTCTCTCTCTCTCTCTCTCCTCCAGCCTTTTTTTATACCCCCACTTCTCTCCTCGTCCATATCCCCCTCCTCCTTCTTTCTTTATGTCTTCTTCTCTCTCACCAAATTTTCCCCGGTTACTGTAAGAGCCAGGGGTTTGTGCGTAAGTGAGGTTCAGGAGTGTGTGCAAGATCCCCAAACTAAAAAGAAAAAGAAGAAACTGTCACGGAAAATGCCATTATGTATTTCCGGCCGACAGCCACGCCACAAGAGCTTGTAGACCCTCTGCGAAGAAAACAGAGTCCATCAACAGAAGTGCCAGAGACACATGTTTTCTGGTACTAGCTCTAACCTTGTTAACCTGAGCCAATCATTTTCACCTTGCTAATGCCCCGGGTGCCGAAAGTGTGACATTTACCTTAACTGATACCGGCTTCCAGAGTTGAAATGACAGTTTGTTGGGAACATTAAGAGAACCTCTCCTCCTCCTCCTCCTTCGTCTTTTTTGTTCGTTCGTTCTCCTCCTCCTCGTTCTCCTCCTCCTCCTTCCTCCTCCTCCTCCTCCTCCTGTTCCACCTTCTCCCCCTACTCCTCCTCGTCGTTGTCCTCCTTCTCCTCTTCCTTACCTTCTTCCTCTGACTTCACCACCTTCTTCTTTCTTTCTTCTTCTTCATTCTCCTCCTCCTCTTCTACTTCCTCCTCCTCCTCTTCCTCTCCTCCTTCTCCTTATTTGCCTTCCTCTCCCCCTTCTCTTCTTGTTCCTGCTCTTCTTCGTTAAATGAACGCTAATTACAAAGTGATTTACAAATACACGCATTCACACTAAAAACAACAACAACAACGTCATTAACAAAAGACAGAAACAGACCAAACAAACAGAATCCAACAGTACACAGTATTCCCCAACAACCTGGCTGACGACTGCAGAAGTGGATGTTCCATACCACCAACATTGTGATTCTGACAGCGTATGTTGCCGTACATTCAGCGCTGGCGCAGTTATAGCGATAGGGAAAACGCAACGTTGATGCTAATTCCGTTTGGGAGTCTGGCCACTGTTAGACTGACGTGCAGGATTGTACAGTTTCTGAGGGCACAGTGCTATCTGTTCTGATGATTCCAAGCGTCAACGGTGTCAGGAAAGAATGGTCCATACTGGACGCTTTGAAAATCACATGCTGCCGTCAAAACGAACTTTTTTCGACGAATTGCCCCCTCCCCGCCCCCCCCCCCTCTCTCTCTCTCTCCCTCTCTCTGTTCCGTGCGTGTGTGTGCGCGCACGCGCGGGCGCGTGTATGCGCAGTTAAAGGACATGACAGGTGGATGAACTAGGGTGATGTGTTGAAGCGAAGATATGAATCTGTTTCATTCAGGCCTTCCAGATCAGAAGGTGTGCTACAGCAAGCATACTGCCCCCTTCAACATTACTTTTCCTTCTAAGGCCGAGGGAACAAAGTGTAAGTTACAGGAAGAAATTGAAAGGTATACAGAATACAGAATACAG
>CM065720.1:61252781-61260281 GCA_033310375.1 Conus canariensis | reverse complement strand
AATGCAAACTTGAAAGATCTTGCCTCGCTGAGGTTTTCTGTCCTGTCTTTCGATTGTGACACAAAGCGTATTGCTGATAAAAATGATGGTACAGCTGTTGTTTTCAAGAATTCGTTCCTGACGAATGCTTCCTTCACCAAGTACAGTCAACGCTTAGCCACCTGACGGTCGAGTCTCGTGCCTTTTTTTTTTTTTTTTTAGACGAATGCTAATGGTACTAATGTCCATTTTGTTCTGTATTTACAATACTCCTGTCGTGAAGACATCTTGTTTACAAGTGCCATGTTCTTTTGATCAGTTTTTCTTATATTTGTAATTTGTTGGATATTTTGCATGGAAAGATATATTTAGTGGTGAACATACTTATCCATTCTTACACACACACACACACACACACACACACACACACACACACACACACACACACACACACACACACAGAGAGAGAGAGAGAAGAAGAAGAAGAAGACAGACAGAACAGACAGACAGACAGACAGACAGGGGCCCTAGAGATAGAGACATAGACAGAATCAGACGAGGCGGCTCTCGAACCATTTTCAATTTACAGCTAAAAACAAACTGTACAAGTGATAAAACAAGTCCCTCCACTGGGAGACGGGTCAGTGGCAGTGAGGCTGCTGGCCCAGAAAATGCAGCTTGATGTGTAATTGAATTCAAGAGAGATAGGATGTCGGAGCCTGTACCGGGTTCTTTGGCGTGAAATGTAATTAAAAGACAGGTGTCAGAGCCACAATCCGGAGGTTTTCTTTTTTTTTTCACCCCTGAATGAAACGAATGGAATAATACGCATTGAAACCTGGACACAACTGTGTTCTGAGAGACACAGGAGTTTCCCTGCGGTGAAAAATAGGACTGCGTTACAACGAACTGAATGTGGGTGGAGTGTGGGGTGTGGAGAGAGATGAGAGGAGAGAGAGAGAGAGAGAGAGGAAGAGAGAGAGAGAGAGAGAAGAAGGAGAGAGAGAGAGAGCAATTACTGGGATACTGAACAGGCCAGCCCTTCCCGCTATACCATCAGGAAATAACAAAATAGAGAAAAAGACAAAGAAAAAAAATGATCAGCGATTGAAAAAAAAATTAGATAAGGAATACATTGCCCATCGCTTGACAAGTAAGGGAATACCCCCCCCCCCACCAACTCCTCTCCTCCCCCCTCTCACCCCTCCCCCGCGCCGAAAAATCGTAGATGTCTAATTAACTAGGGTTTTTAAACAGCTGCCTGTTTTCTACGATGACACTCGAAAACTTGTTTCCCTTTTCATCTATGGAACGCTGGCATTTCGTTTCTTTTCCCTCCGTGAGACAGGAATGCACTGGCAGCTAACGTTGTTTTCCTCTGACAATCGGCTCCCTATCTCTGGAAACTGGCACATATATCCTAAGAATACAGACAACTGTCTGTCCTAGGACGTCACAGACAGACAGACAGACAGACAGACAGACATACAGACAGACAGACAACATATACACACACAAACACACAATGCGCTCGTGCGTACGTGCGTGCGTGCGTGCGCGCGCGCGAGCATGTAAGTATGTATGTAGGGATGAGAACGATGGCAATGATCATGATGATGACAATGGCGCGACGTGATGGTGATGATTATCAATGCAGCGCATTGAAGAGAATACCATATAAATGAAGCAAATCACGATTGCAGCAACCATGGAAACGAGTGACCGACCACCTATCCAGACAGTCATCCAGACACACAGTCAGCAAAGGCGCCAATGAGCCAACCAACCAACCAAATAACCGGTAAAATAGCCAGCCAGTGAGCCAACCAACCAACCAAATAGCCAGTGAAATACCAGCAAGTGGGCAGACCAACCAACCAATAGCCAGTAAAATAGCCAGCAAGTGGGCTGACCAACCAACCAAATAGCCAGTAAAATAGCCAGCAAGTGGGCTGACCAACAACCAATAGCCAGTAAAATAGCCAGCCAGCGAGCCAACCAACCAACCAAATCACGAGTAATATAGCCAGCCAGTGAGCCGACCCACCAATCAAAATTATCAGTAAATTAGCCAGCCAGTGAGCCAGCCAACCAGCCAGCCAGCAAGCAAAGTCAATTGCCACTAAAATAGCCATCCAAACAAAAACGCCAAGAAAACGTCAGTCAACCAACTAACGAACCGACAAAGTTATTTGTAAAATAGCCACCTGCTACCTAACCAACAAGCCAACTAACTAACCAGTAAATCAACAAAAAAAAACAAAACAAAAAAACCAGTCTGTAATCAGCAAATTACCCAACCCACCATCCGGCTAACCAGTTAGGAACAAGCCAACCAATCGACCAACCAACCTGGTAGCCAACCAGCCAACAAGCCCGTTAGCAAGCCAGCAAGTCGAATTTATCGACCAGAACACCTGGCAATTGATCATGCAACTGGTGAAAACATTTTTTTTTATGTTCTCATTTTAAACCGCACTCATAAACAACGCCAAAAGAATCAGGAAACATAACTTAAACAATGTAATCGATGCCGCCAGAAATCAACGTTCAAAACGCGACACTGAAATGAATCTGACGCAACACGAGAAAGACATTACGAAACTTTACTACTCCGTTCCCAGTCAGATTCTCTCTCTCTCTCTCTCTCTCTCTCTCTCTCTCTCTCTCTCTCTCTCTCTCCCGGTGAAAACTACCCTCTCTTACACCATCGTGGAAACAGCTCTTGCGTTTGATTGACGCACTCCGGGAGGGGAGGAGACCAGACTTTCCAAGGGAGAGAAACGCCCAAGTTATTGTCTGTCGTCGTCGCCGCACATAAAGGCGGCCATCTTCACGATGCAGTCAGACCTACTGCTCATGGTTTCTGGTGAACTATAGGCTGTTTTTGTTCTTGTTTGTATTTTCTGTCGGCTTTCAGATATGGTGACTGAGTTTAGGATTCGAAATGTTGATTCCTTTATTTCTTTCCCTTTCTCTTTTTCTTTCGTTCTTTCTTCCTTTACTCAATTTAAGTTTGAGTGTGTTTTCTTGTGCATCAGAAGAGAGAGAGAGAGAGAGAGAGAGAGAGAGAGAGAGAGAGAGAGAGAGAGAGAGAGGAGAGAGAGAGAGAGAGAGGCATAAACGGAATAATGAAGGTGTTAGCGCTTGCCCCAACACTGAACCCCAATACGAAGCAGGAATAAAGAAAGAGAGAGACACGTGAATTAATGATGGACATATTAAATAAATGCATTACGAAGGTGATGGATAAAAAGGCACCTAAAATACAAAACGAAACCAAAAATAAATAAATAAATAAACAAATAAATAAACCAACGAATGAAACACATGTCGAAACCTCGATGGAATTTTTAAAAGGAAAAAAGACTGTGTCAAAAAAAAAAAAAAAATGGAAGCAGTTTTTTTTTCTACCATGTCTTCAAGCACTTGCTGTAGTCTCTTTTCATTTCAGAAGACAGGCATCCGTCAGCAGTTGTCATGGTTTTCCTCCGACACTCTTCTCCCCCCCCAACCCTCCCCCGTCTCTCTCTCTCTCTCTCTCTCTCTCTCTCTCTCTCTCTCTCTCTCTCTCTCTCTCTCTCTCTCAACTGGCACACGTCTCCTGCAGAAAGTAGAAAATTCTCTTCATTTTTGGATGCCACAAACACACAGGCAGACAAAAAAAAAAAATAGACCAGCAAGCAAATCAACACACAAAAACACACCAGGCTTAATAATAACAACAAGGATTGTGATGATGATGATGATAATGATGATGATGATGATGATGATGACGACGACGACGACAACGATGATGATGATAATGATGATGATGATGATGATAACACACACACACACACACACACACACACACACACACACACACACACACACACACACACACTACAGAGGCAAGCTCGCCCACACACGCGCACGCACGCGCACGCACAGAGAGAGAGAGAGAGAGAGAGAGAGAGAGAGAGAGAGAGAGAGAGAGAGAGAGAGAATAGTTATGATGATAATGCGCCAGCGCTTCTCTGTTATGAGGAAATGAAAAATAGGGAAAAACAAAACAGAAAGCAATAGATACAAACAACTGAATAAGTATACATCAACATAAACATATACAAAAAAAATGATCAGATTAAAAAGCACTCCGAAAATACGAAAAATAAAACGGCAACAAAACAAGAGCAACCGTCCATTAATATGTCAAAACACGTGATTATGTTTTATAATAGTATTCAGAAACAGTGCATACCTTTATTTTCAAACACTTACAGTTAGTTTCTTTTCATTCTAGAAAACAGCACTCCATTAGCAGGTAACACTGTTTTCCTCTCTCAGTCTTCCTCTCTCTGGAATATGACACACGTCTGCCTAAGAATGCAGGCATTTTGTTCAACTTAGAACGTCAGACAGAGATCAACAGACAAAGAAACAGACAAGCCATTCGGCGATGATGATGATGGTGATGATGATGATGATGATGATGATGATGATGATGATGATTGATGATGACAAACATGACAATCACGACAGTGATGACGTGATACTGACGACGACGACAATAATAATTATGTTGGTGATGTTGGTGCACCTCAACAGAAGAATCAGCATATGAACCAAGCGATACATGAAGGAAACAAACAAAGGAGCAGTTAGCCAAGCATCCAGCCAGCAAATCAAGCAAGCAACCAACCAACCGAAGAGTCAACCAACCACCAAGTTACTCAAATTTCCAACCCGCTAACAGATCAACCATACAACTATTCAACTAGCCAATTAACCAAACAAGCAAGTCAACCAACAATCAGCCAGCAACGTAGCCAGCCAATCAGCCAACCAAGCAAGAAGCCAAATTAGGAAAAGAAAACATCCCATCAAATTAACCAATCAATTAGAGAATGGGCCAACCGATCAACCGATAATCCAATCAACCAGCCAAGCAGCCATCAACCTAACAACGAAGCAATCAGCCAGCCAACCAACCAAGAAACTAAGCAACCAATCAATCAGTCAATTAATCAGCCTACGAACTAAACAACACACCAGTAGCCAACGACTAACTGGTCTGTTAAGTAACCGCCAACCAACCAACTTAACAGCCGTCAAACCAGCCAACCAAACAGCCAACCAACCAACCAAACAGTCGTCAAACCAACCAACCAGACAGCCAACCAACCAAACAAACAGCCGTGAAACTATCCAACAAAACAGCCAACCAACCAACCAAACAGCCGTCAAACCAACCAACCAAACAGCGTCAAACCAACCAACCAAACAGCCGTCAAACCACCCAACAAAACAGCCAACCAACCAACCAACCCCATTAGCCGACCAACCAACCAGTCAACCAAACAACCAATTGCTCAAAATTTTATTGTAAATTCTCTCAGTGAAACGGACTCGCATTAAAACAAAATTTAAAAAAAGCAACAAATCTACGTACACCGCTGGAAATCGACATTCCAAACACGGCATTGGAATTCAATCCGACGAAACACACACACCCCAAAAAATCGCCGGTCTCACTAGCTCTTTCCCAATCGAATTGCCTCCCTCTTAAGAATCCTTTTTATGTCGTAAAAACAAGTTTTGCATTGCCCTTTATTGACGCATTCAAGGGGGGAGACAAGCCTTGTAAAGGGAGAGAAACGCCCCAAACATGGTCTGCCGGAGCCACACATAAATGTGGCCATTCTAAAGCTGCAGCACGGTATATGCACTCTGAAGTGCGGTAACCTGTTCTATTTCTGCTGGGTTTCAGGTACAGTGAACAAGTGTAAAGATCAAAATACATAGTGATCGTTGTTGCAAATCTCTTTCTCTCTCTGTCTGTTTGTCTGCTTGGCTCTGTCTGTCTGTCTGTTTGTCTGTCTGTTTGACTGACTGTCTGTGTGTGTGTGTGTGTGTCTGTCTATCTGTCTGTCTGTTTGACTCTGTGTGTGTGTGTGTGTGTGTGTGTGTGTGTGTGTGTGTGTGTGTGTGTGTGTGTCTCTCTCTCTCTCCCTCTCTCCGTCCCTCTCCCTCTCTCCCTCCTTCTCTCTCTCTCTCCCCCTTTCTCTCCCCTCCCTCCTCTCTGTCTCTGTCTCTCCCTCTTTCTCTGTCTCTCTCTCTCTTACTCGTTTTAGGTTTGTGTATATTTGCTTATTCCTGATTGAGCGAGAGAGAGAGAGAGACAGAGACAGAGACAGAGAGACACAGACAGACAGACAGACAGACAGACAGATATTCAGACAGACAGCAAGAGAGTGTGGAAGTGGGGAGGGGGTCGAAGGGGAAGATGAAGTAGAGAGGCGTGAAGACTTAGGAGGGGTGCTGGAATCGAGAAGCATCCTCCCCCATCCCCCACTCCCACCCCCAACCCACACCCACCCCCGCCCCCGGTTGAAACGCCATAATGGACACTTGAGTCAGAAAGCAACATGTTGGATCAGGCCAGGCCTAGATGACGAGCGAACCATGTTGTCCTTTGTCGTGCAGCGGGCTGGAGGAAAAAGACAGGTTGCTGGGATGCCAGACGACCGCCAGACTTCCCTGGAAGAACCCCACCACTGGAACCACGGCACTCTGGCATGCTACGCGCGTGCAGAAAGCGTGAAAGACCCGCATCACGTCTGCAAGCGTGTGGGACTTCCTAAGGCTCATGGAAGTGATGAACTCTGGTTTGTGGAAGTGAGCATCACAGACAAAGGTCACAAGATCTGGTTGTAGGGGAGATGACCCCAAACACCAGCGTGAAAAAGACTTTCTTGTAAAGAAAAAAAAGAAGAAAAAAAGCAGAAAAAACGGCCATCATCGGATACGACTTGTCAGATTATGGTAATGATGTTAATGATCATCATGAGGTGAGGAGAAGAAAGAAGAGAAGGGGAGGAGAATGAGGAGAAGAAAGAGGCTGGGGGTTGGGGGGGGGGGAGGAACAACAGTTAGCTGAAAGTGAAGGGCATATTCTAGTGCATGTTGTGATTGTACGACCTGTGTTTGAATCCAAACGTGATGGTTTGATGCTTAGGTTTGGTTTGATGCCATTCTGACTCCAATATTCAGAGAGAGAGAGAGAGAGAGAGAGACAGACAGACAGACAGACAGACAGACAGACACACACACACACACACACAAGACGAGAGAGAGAGAGAGAGAGAGAGAGAGAGAGAGAGAGAGAGAGAGAGAGCAAGTGTATCTCAATGTTGTTTCAACCGACACCATAAAACGTTTCCCTAAACCGGGAAAAAATGAAAGATGATGTGTCTCATGTCTAGACAGAAGACGACATTCATACCGATGTGTGACCTTGTCATAGTCACTCAAAATGAAATCTGCCACAGCCATCTGTCTTTCTGGTCTTTTAGTCTCATTTAGAATCAAGTTGTAAGGCTTAAATCTGTATGGTCACACTTGGTCTATTTGTAAACTAAACCCAACTTGCTCGAGGAAATTTGTATGGTTAAGGGAGGGTTAAATGTCAGATACGCATATCAGTTTTTTTCTTAATGTCGTTGGCTCATCAAATGCTAACCGACGTGCGTTAGACAG
>CM065720.1:61225281-61242781 GCA_033310375.1 Conus canariensis | reverse complement strand
GAGAGAGAGACAGAGACAGAGAGAGAGAGAGAGAGAGAGAGAGAGAGAGAGTGTGTGTCACGTCAATGGGACGTGACGTTCTCTAAGAGAGAGAACGAGAATGCCCGCAGACAAGAAAATTTATGATCAAAGAAAAATCCAGCGCCTTTCACCTCTCTGAGATACTCAAATAACTCTGATTTGACAAATAACAAATGATTTATTTTCTTTTGTATTTATGACTGTGTGTGAGTGGGTTTGTTTTTCTTCATGTAGTGAGTGATTCCTGGGCGTGAACAGAATGTCCTTGCAGCGGCTCGCACTGTACTCATCTGTCGAGTTGAATACTGCAAAGACGAGTCTCAGGAAAGGTGCTCCCCGGCATTGATGAAGGCAGGACAGCAAGAAGACAGGGTCACAGGGTGGCAGGATCGGAGCAGCAGAAAGAGTGGCACAGCAAAACGGCAAAAAACAGCAAAACGGCAGAACGGCAGAACGGCCAAAACGGCAAGATGAGTAGCACAGCAGAACGGTAAGATGAGTAGCACAGCAGCAGGGTACCTGAAAGTTACATTCCCTTGGGTAATGTCCGCCTTGTGGCAACATAGGAAACACGCCCAGGCACAATTATGTCTGTATGTTAAAAATAAAAATCTGTATATGTCGACATACAGACACACAAATGCATAACTTTCCTAGTGTGATGTGCGGTGTTTATATGCCTAACTGTGGGCACAATGATTATCTATATATAGGCGCAGATGGAGATGAAACACTGATGAAGATGACACCTTTAACAAAGATAAACCGATCCGCAACCGCATCGGATCTCCAAACCTGTGACGAAGGAAAATGATCAATTCCTTAACCATGATAATAGTCACGTTGATGACGTGAACAGAATAACATCAAAACTGCGGTGATGGCGCAGGTATAACCTAGAAGAAAAGCTTTACATAATGACACTGATTATTGCATATAGTAAATAAATATATCAAAAAATGGATATATCTTCTGTGGGGACCTACCTCGGAATATACCCTGCTGGTCCAACAGAGAGGCCTGGCGAGCGTTGGTGTCAATCACTCGTTCCGAGGTCCTAGGAAACTCTCTGTTGTAGTGCTGAGCAGAAACACGGTGAACAGGACACAAGACAGACTCAACAGATGACAAGTACGAAGATGATGCAGATGACTTTCTTCCTTTCTTTCGATTATTGCTCCTTGGTCGACTTCGCCTGGGGATCTCCCAGTATGGCGTGATGGTTTTGAAGGTGATGTTCGACGATGGAAAACTAAATATAAACAACACTCCACGGAACGTGCACAAAGACGATGTCCTGCTCCAACTGAAGAACGATGACTCCCCGCGACCGTTTTGGGACCCTTAACAACCGACCCGTATCCAACTCATTCTGCGCACAAGCTCTTTGGGATTCAAAAACTGTTTCAGATTTCATTTTTTTTGTTTCTGTGGCAGAAATATGTTTTTTTTGCTTTTCTTTTAAAACGATGAAGATTTCGAGATTTGACCAAAACTGCAATTTATAAAACATATCATTTAATTTAGAATTTCTCATTGGTACTGACGCAATGATGCGCGTTTCGAAGATGCTACGTAATTTTGATTAAAGCAGTGACGTTTCGTTGCTAGAGCAATGCAGAATGCGATAGCACTGGTCTATGCTTTGTTAGTGTGTGGGGTACGTCAAATAATTAAAAAAAATTGATTTGTGTTACAGAGAGAGAGAGAGAGAGAGAGGAGAGAGAGAGAGAGAGAGAGGAGAAGGGTGGGGAGGGGGATGGAGGGAAAGAGAGAAACAAACAGTTATACAGCAAACTGACAGACTGAGACAGAGACACTAGAGAGGAAAAAAGAGAGACAGAGAGAGAGGGAGAACAAGAGTGAAGGAGAGGGAGTGGGGCAGAGAGGGAGAGTTTTTCAGAGAGAGAGAGAGAGAGAGAGAGAGAGAGAGAGAGAGAACTTTCCAGAGATAGAGAGAGACAAGCAGATTACAGACAGAGAGGGAGAAAGAAAATGAGAGAAAGAGAAAAGGGAGGGGGGGGTTGAGGTAAAAAAAAAGGAGGAGAGAGAGAGAGAGAGAGAGAGAGAGAGAGAGAGAGAGAGAGAGATCTTTGGCTGGGTTAATAATGTGCCTGCGCCGCTTGTATGTCCTCAGGAAATGGTAAATAGGGAGGAAAAACCGGAAAGACACAGAAGAAAAGATCCGAATCAAATCTAATTCATCAAACAAATATAACAATACAAAATAATGGACTTTACAGTCCCACAGCCCTCCTAGAAGAAGAAGAAGAAGAAGAAGAAGAAGAAGAAGAAGAAGAAGAAGAAGAGAAGAGAAGGAGGAGGAGGAGGAGGAGAGAGAGAGAAGAAGAAGAAGAAGAAGAAGAAGAAGAGAAGAAACAACAACAACAACAAACAACAACACCAAACCACAACACCAACAACAACAACAATAACATCAACCGAAAACAGTTAACGTTTTTAAAACAATTGATTGCGTTCTTCAATAATACTCGGAAACACTTGTTTTCCTTTCATTTCAGAAAAACTTACAGTTAGTTTCTTTTCATTCCAGATGACAGAAATCCATAATCAGCTCTCATTTGTACAACACTATGTTAATCTGACAGTAAATGGTTTCAGTCAGTCAGTTAGTCAGCTCTCCTTATTTTCCTCTGACAATTCTCCCTCGCTCTGAAAAACGGCACACATCACCCTAAGAATGCAGACACAGTTTCTTCAGCTTTGGGAGCCACAGAAAGACTGACAGACGCAAAACAGACAGACTAACAGACAAGAAACAGACACCCCTACAGAGAAGCCAACTCACAAACACATACTGTAAGTTTATGTATACTAACGATGGCGATGATGACGATGAAAGATGATACTTACGACAATGACGTGATAGTGACGACGACGAAGATGATATGCTGCTGCTGATGATTAGTGCACCACAGGAAATAGAGCCATCAACAACTAGACCATGCAATGAAGGAAAGTAACAAGCAAGTGAGTAACCAGCCAACCAACCAGGCAACAAGCCAGCCATCAGCTAGCAGATCGACCATTCAACCAACCGACAAGCCAACTATCCAAGTTGCCCGCAATCAGTCGGCAAAGCAACCAGCCAAGTTACCAGTAAATCAACACGACAACCAGCCAGTTAGAGAGTACAACCAAGCAACTAATCAACCGATCAACCAACCAACCGACAAACCAACCAAGCAAGTTGCCAGTTAATAAATCGACCTGCATACCAACTAATTAGGCAACCTGCCAACGATTAGCCAGCCAGTCAAGATACTTATCAACTATCCAACCAACCAGCCTAGCGATCATCTAGGCAAGAAACTAACCTACCAACCACTCAGCCAACCAGTCAACCGGCCAGCCAAGCAACATTCAGGCAACTAACCAGTCCGTCAACCAACCAGCTAAACAGCTTTAAAAACAAAACAAAACAGCAACAACAACACAAAAAACAAAACACAGCCAGCCAAACGATCAGTTAATCAAAGATTCTGTTTAAAATTTTGTCTTTCAAACTGATTCGGATAACAACGGGAAGAAAATAATTTGAAATTCGAGAGAAGTCAATATTCCAAATATGGCACTGGAATTGAAAATGACGCAACACGAAAAAACAAAACAAAAAAAAAACCTTGACAGTCTCACCTGCTTTTTCGCAGACAAATTAGCTTCTTCCAATCAATTTTTCTATTGTCGCTTCTCTTCTCTCTCTCTCCTCTCTCTCTCTTCTCTCTCTCTCTCTCTCTCTCTCTCTCTCTCTCTCTCTCTCTCTCTCAAAGATACATCTTTCTAAGCCAGAAAATTTCCGTTTTACCGACAAGCATTTCAATTCTATGGATCGATGAGTACACAGTTGTCCATGTCGAAAAAGAAACTTCTTTGCATTCGGTTCTGTAGATCTGACAGGTTGGAAGAGATCACAGCATCAACGTCTGTAAACAGCAGCAGAAAGATGTATCAGTTCAGGCAAAACTCACTATCCAAGCTTTTTTACTTCTGTGACCTTTCCCAGTCACCTCTGTTCTGATCGAAGCGATGCCCACGCTCTTCGTTTCTGCACTCAAGTCCAGGCACTTCAGTGATAGAAAGGAAAGAAAGGATGAGACATTAAGCAGCCCTTCTTGAGGTCGTCTGATATTCCAAAATGTCCGGATAATCAGAGAGAGAGAGAGAGAGAGAGAGAGAGAGAGAAGAGAAGAGGACAGAGAGACAGAGACAGAAGAAGAGCAGAAGAGACAGAGACAGAGAGAGAGAGACAGAGAGAGAGAGGAGAGAGAGAAGAGACAGAGACAGAGAGACAGAGACAGAGAGCAGAGAGACAGAGAGAGAGAGAGAGAGAGAGAGAGAGAGGGGGGGGGGATGTAGGACGAGAAGACTTTACGAGAGGTGATGCAGTCGACAAGCATTCCCTCTTTGAAACGCCATGAGGGACATTCAGTCAGAAAGTAGCACTTCAGATCGGACCGCGCCAAAATTAAAAGCGACCAAGGTCTCCGTTGCAATGCAGCAGGATAGGAGTCAAATGTAGGTCACTGGGGCATTACACTACCATCAGACTCCCCAAGGAAAACGTCCTCACTGGAACCTGAAAGCCTGGCACGCTGTATGCATGCAACCGATGAAAACGCTGACTCACCGTGTCTCTAAATGCGTGGGACTTCATAGGGCTAACGGAAGGGGCGAAGACGAAATTGGCAACGATCGCCACTGTCAAAGGGGCTCACAGAAGGGGCGAAGACGACATTGGCAACGATCGCCACTGTCAAAGGGCTCACAGAAGGGGCGAAGACGAAATTGGCAACGATCGCCACTGTCAAAGGGGCTCACAGAAGGGGCGAAGACGACATTGGCAACGATCGCCACTGTCAAAGGGGCTACAGAAGGGCCGAAGACAAAATTGGCCCAAAGTTCCCATGTTCAATGGGCTACAGAAGGGGCGAAAGACACATTGGGCAAACAGATCCCCAGAAAAGGCTCAGAACAGAAGGGGCGAGCGAAATGGCAACTGATCGCCACTGTCGAAGGGGCTTCACGGAAGGGGCGAAGACGAATTGGCAACGATCGCCACTGTCAAAGGGGCTAACAGAAGGGGCGAAGACGACATTGGCAACGATCGCCACTGTCAAAGGGGCTCACAGAAGGGGCGAAGACGACATTGGCAACGATCGCCACTGTCAAAGGTTACAAGATCTGATTTCCGAGTTAAGGACTCCAAAGAACAGCATAGAATAAGCTTGGTAATAATCACAGAGAAAATTTCCTCTGCTATCAGTTGATCAGGCTATGATAAGGAGGAGGAGGAGGAGGAGGAGGAGGAGGAGGAGAGGAGGAGGAATAGGAGCAGGAGGAAGAAGGAGGGCATAGAGAGGGGAGAGAGGAGGAGGAGGAGGAGAGAGGAGAGGAGAACAGGAGCAAGAGGAGAAGAAGGCGGAGGACACTAGATAACTGACAGTAAACGGCATATCCTGATGCAAGTGTAAGGCGTGTGTTGGAATCCAAAAGTGTTGGACTGAAGCAGAATATATGATATGTTTCATACCCGGCCCTTTGTTTCTGTTTTGCTTAGATATTATTCTTTCACACACACACACACACACACACACACACACACACACACACACACACACACACACACACACACACAAACAAACACACATACACACACACACACACAATGAGAGAGAGAGAGAGAGAGAGAGAGAGAGAGAGAGAGAGAGAGAGAGAGAGAGAGAGAGAGAGAGAGAGAGAGAGAGGTGTCTACTGTCTAGACAGCAGACGACATTACTGTTGATGTGTGACCTCGTGATGGTGAAACATCACGAAACCTGCCTGTCATCAACTTTTCACTGGCCTCTCAATCGTATGTGGTTTAATGTATAAGGCTCAAAGGTCACAAATAGAGCTGTAATAGTGTCAGAAAATAAAAGGGGCCTCTTTTTCCAAAGTAACTGACGCGTTAAGATAGGGTGTTGCTTCTACATCCATGGGGCTAATTATGAGAAATGTATTGATATAAACAAAGTGAGTAAAGTCGTCAGTTCACTACTGGTAATAAGCGTGCTTTGAGACAGAACCGGCACCACTGAACACCACTAAAGTAATCAGGCAACTACGAAGAGCCTCGTTTAGGGGGGGGGGGGGGGGGGGGGGGGCTATAAACGATCCTGAAGGTGTTCACTGTCTAGAGGACTTCGATGCTGGTGACAAAGTCGCTGCACAGAATGTTGAGAAGGCTCAGGATGCAGAACTGAGGAATACGTTTCAGGTGAGGAAAGGTGGGGACGATGGGTGATCGTCGAGTGAGCACTGGTCAGCACTGCGGTCCTGATCCTGTTTCTTGTTTCAGGATGGAGGTACCTTTGGTCTGTATGCAGAGTCTGTCGTAGGCGTCAGCTGTCTCTGGTGATCTGCCGTCCACCATTTTGTCATTCTAGGCAACATCTCAAATCATGTAGCATAAGTAGCGGAACTGGCGGGCTGTTTTTAGGTGTATGTGATTGATGGAGATGGTGGGCAGACGATATTATTCTTGTAGTGCAGATCGTAAACATCAACTTCAGTTTTCTTGGAGATGACATACGGTCTGAAAAGCTGAACAATCTTTGCGAAGCTCTACGCTTTGCGCGGCGATGCTGAATGATGTAAGGACAGCAGTACCATCTGCAAACAACAGCTCTGTGATCAGATGCTTCATGGTTTTTGGTGGGCTTGCAGACGTGGTAGGTTGAAGTGGCTGCCATCAGTGGTAAAAGTGGACGTACACGCCGTCTCGTTATCAAGATCATTCAAAGCCTCATGCATAATCATGCAGAAGATGGTGAACAGTATGGGGTAAGAACACTACCCTGTTTGACGCTGTCAATGACTGGAAATTGCTCGGGGGAGATCGTTACTTGGCCTCGCCAAGATGATCTTTGTGCAACTCAACAAACATTACGGTACATTTGATGGGCAGGCCAATTTTTGACGGATTGTTACGGTACATTTGATGGGCAGGCCAATTTTTGACGAATTGTCAAGGTACATTTGGTAGGCAGGCCAATTTTTGACGAATTGCCAGACTTCTTTTGCTGGCAGTAACAAGTCGTAAAATCATCAAAAGGTTGCATACACTTCCCAGTTTTGCCCATGGTATTACTTTCAGGCTTACCCCATGGCAAGCACTATGTCACCGGCGCTCCTTCTGCCCCCCAAACCACAAAATGTGCTGCTGCCATGGAGAACTAGTCGTTGACGACGTATTCAGGAGAGAATTGCTGTTTTAGATTAATGCCTACTGTGGCGACGGAACAACATCGGTAACAGTCAGTGACAGTCATAATACTAAATCATTATTTCCATCTTTTTGCTTTATCGTCCCCATCGACTGCACACGCACACACACACACACACACACACACACACACACACACACACACACACACACACACACACACAAACAAACACACACACACACACACATACACACGCGCGCGCGCGCGCGCGCGCGCGGACAGACAGACAGACAGACAGACAGATAAAGTCAGTTGGTTTAATTTAGCTTCCATTTTTCGGCGGGAGAAACATAGAGAACCGTGAACTAGAACATCCACAAATTCTCCTCTGGAAGTTTCACTTACAACTACAAGGAAACTCTGGAAGCGATGAAAACAGTAAGGGTGGGGGGTAAGGGATGCTCCGTGCCTGGTAAAGTAAAACAAAAACAAAAAACAACAACAAAAAACAAACACACGCAAGAAACAAGAAAAAGCAAACAAACTAATAAACTAAATCACAGAGAAGAGGTCATCCTTTGATGTTTTCTTCTTGTGTATTTTTTGTTATTTCAGCTCCAGAGTAAGCAACGAGAGAGAGAGAAGAAGAGAGAGAGAGAGAGAGAGAGAGAGAGAGAGAAGAGAGAGAGAGAGAGAGAGGAGAGAGAGAGAGGAGGAGAGAGAGAGAGAGCACGCTAAGATCAGGAGAGGGGACAATGCTGCTGTCCCCAATCTGTGTGCCCTTGCTGCACCCTCAAAACCTCACGCTGTCTTCTGTTATCTCTATATACTATTCCAAATGTCAAGGGGGTTCAAAGCTGACCGTGGAGGAAGGCTGTAAGCCGCAACGGCCACAGTTGTAGACATGCCAATAGAGGAAAATAGAAAAAAGACTAAGCAAGGAGGAGCACACTTCCTGTACACTGAAAGACAAGGAACGAATCTTCTCTCAGTGCACATTTTGTTTCGTTTAGGTCAGATTGTTTTCCTTCAACATTCTGTCAATTTTGTAAATGTAACTCTCTTCTCTCTCTCTCTCTCTCTCTCTCTCTCTCCTCTCTCTCTCTCTCCTCTCTCTCTCTCTCTCTCTCTCTCTCTCTCTCTCTGGGGCACTGAGTTGAATTCGCCAAGGTCAGCTGCACATTTGTTGTTTACCTCCGACAGATAGCGGAATTAATCGGCATCGAGACTGACTACTAAACACAGAGTATGCAGACCAGTTCCTGTGGCGCTATGCCCTCTGGGCAACTTGTTTTAGGGCACGTTGTGGCTGTTTTGTGACAGTATTTGTTACTTTCATGTTGAAAAGAGCTAAAAATTGAGCCGCCATGGGACAGAAAACATCGAAGCTTAGGACCGTGGCAGACAGTGTTACCTTTGGCTACCTCCTAACGCTTTTGTTCTGGGGCAATTTTTTTTAATTACAATGCGGCGAAGTAGATTTGAATCCAGGGCCACAGAAAACCTCTCTGCGACAGACCAGCCTAACTAGTGGAGACCGCAGGGAGAGTGTGGACAAGCCCTCAGGACGTACGCCAACCAGTTCTTTAGGAACGACACCAACCACCAGACATCCTTCATATTTCGATTTCTTTTCTATGCTCCAACTGCTAAACACAAAATTTGATGAAATGAAAGGCGACGTGAAGGACTTACGTGATGGATTCGCTACCCTTCAGGGTGAGTTGGGATCTCCGCACCAGCAACGACAGCCTACAGCAGAAAATCGATTTCTTGGAGCGAAACAATCTGAAATGTCACGGACTTTTCCATAGGGAAAATGAAACCCAGCAAGACTGTGAAAACCTTGTCCATGACTTGCTTGTGGACAAGCTGGATATTGCTGGAGACATCCATTTCGACCGAGTCTACCGCCTGAGTTCAAAGAACCCCTCACTGCTCATCACTTGCTGCACATTCTTCAAGGACAAAGCTAAGATCTTGAAAGCAAGACATAAGCTCAAGGAAACACAGGTGTTTATAGGGAAAACTTCTCACTTAGAGTCAGACAGGTAAGGAGGAAACTAACCTCTCATCTAAAGAAACTAAAGAGTGAGGGAAAACATGTGGCCTTGATCTTCGACCATCTACTTATCGAGGGGAAAAGTATGGACAGTGATGACAAAACCTCAAGGAAACAGTATAGGGGGGAGGCCGCCCTACGGTGAAACCGGTTTTTCCTGTGTGGTGTACACAGAAAAATCCTGTGCAGAGAAGGAAGTGTGCGGTGGTGACAATGACGCTGCCACAGTGA
This sequence comes from Conus canariensis, assembly GCA_033310375.1. Lineage (NCBI taxonomy): Eukaryota > Metazoa > Mollusca > Gastropoda > Neogastropoda > Conidae > Conus > Conus canariensis. The sequence goes on along the minus strand of CM065720.1, from coordinate 61,233,241 downwards.
GTGAACATTCTGCCTCTGACAGTGTAAACCTGGGTTCTGCGGTGGCGCCGGGGTATGATTGTTTGTAAACAGTGATGGAAATGTGTCGAATAACCATCTTTCAAATTTGTTCCTTCTGATCATGATAAAAGGTATGGTTATGAAAGTGAAAAATTGGCACGATTTTCGCCATATGACTTTGACACAGCTGACCAGAGAACTAGGGATGATTTTGATGTAGAGCAGGGACATATCTTAGTGAAAGCATGTGGTGTTACAGCGGATAACAATAGGGGGCGGTCATGGGAGAAAAAGTGTAGCAGTGATGACAGAATTTTTATGTCTGTGTCTGTCTGTCTGTATGTGAGAGAGCAGTCAGTGTCGGGTCCCGGGGGACGTAACGAGAATCGTAACAAAAGTAAACATATTTTGCACGACAAGAGTCATGAAATAAATGATGCACATTCAAAATATTTCATGTTCTTACAATGGAATATCAATGGGATTCTTTCTAAGATTCACACTAAAAATTTTCTTTCTTATTTATCCAGTTTTTATCTGTCTTGTCGAGACTTTTGTGGAAAATCTTGAATTTAATGTGTTTACAGGTTATACTGTGTTTAGCAAACCTGCTATTAAGTTTACTAGACAAGGCAGACGTTCAGGGGTGTTAATATGTCTGATTAAGAATGATTTTGTGCCCCATGTCACAGAACTCCAGCTAGATTGCTCAAATACTCTTTTCTTTTTGATTGACGGAATTTAGTTTGATTTAGCAGAAGAGTGTTTATGTTTGTGCATACATGCCTCCTGAAGGTTCACCGTTTCATGCTTATTTTGATATTGATATTTTGATATTGACAATGGTATATGTTATCTTGAAGAATGCCTTACTGATTGCATGCTTGATTTGAGCAATATACATGTTTTATTTTTTCATGAGCTCATTATAAGTATGGTGTTGATTTAATCAGTTGCTCTAATTTTTCGAAAAGAAAATCTTCCGACAGTACAATCAATAGCTATGGAAAATGTTTGTTGGATATGTGTACTTCGCTTGGATTGTGTATATTAATTGGAATATGTAACGGTGACCTCGATGGGCACTTCACTTACATATCAGAGTCAGGGTGTAGTGTAAATGACTATTTTCTGTTTTCTCGAGAATTATTTTCACTTGTTTTATCCTCTTGCAGCTTATTTGTATCAGACCGATTGGAATCTGACCATTTACCCGTCGAGCTTCATTTTGTGTTGCTGAATCTAAACCCTGTGTCTTTGACCGTTAAAAAGAAATGTGAGGTTATTACAAAGTTTGTGTGGAATCCTTATTTTGAACATACTTACGTCAATGCAATGCATTCGGATGCAGCATTGTCATCCCTGGACTGTGTTATTGATATGATTGATTGTGACTGCAATGAAGCCTTGAATATGTTCATCACATGTATTAAAACTTACTCTTCTTGCATGGAAAAACAATTCTGTTTGAACAAGAATAATGAACAAAAAGACTGATTTGACAAAAAATGCAAACAGTGAATGGAAAGCAAAAGGATTGCTACACATATTTCAGCAAACGAAGGATAGTTCTGATCGTGATACTTACTGCATAGCTAGGAGAGAGTATAAGAATTTACTAAAATTTAAAGAAAAACAACAAAATGAGCAATTGTTAGGGTCGTTAGTTGATTCTGTAAGTGATCAAAGGGAGTTTTGGGAAAAGGTTAATAAAATTACTTCAAAAAGAAAGCAACCACGTAACAATATAACAATTGATGATTGGTGTCAACGCTTTAAACACTTGCTTGAAACAAATTTAGAAACGAATTCACTTTGGTATCTAACGACAATATTGACGGTATTGTTGATGAATATGACAATGATGGTTCCATGAATCGCCCAATATCTAGAGAAGAAGTGTTACTGGGAATAAGAAAGTTAAAGAACGGTAAATCGGCTGGTCCGGATGAAATTATTGGAGAGTTGCTGACTTCTTTGTTAAACTGTTTAATACTTTGTTTGATAAGGGAGTGTTTCCAGATAACTGGACAGAAAGTATTGTTTTGACCTTTACTTGAAAAGGGTAATGTATACGATCCCGGTAATTACAGAGGGATATCACTATGTGACACAAGTAGTAAACTTTACAGTTCTATAGTAAACAATAAGATTCAAGAATGGATTGAGCTGCATATCACACGGGAATATCAAGCAGGGTTTAAAAGGGGATACTCTACCATTGATCACATGTGCACATTATTAGCTTTGATAAAGAAACAGTTTTGCTTTAACTGTAAACTCTATGTTGCCTTTATTAACTTTGAGAAAGCCTTTGACTCTATAGAAAGAAACCTAATGTGGCCTATTCTGGTAAAAAATTGTATTAAAGGAAAACTCTTTCAGTGTATTCATAGCATGTACACTACCGTCAGAGCTAGAATTCGTTCTGGTGCAAAATTGCCAGACTATATAAACTGTACCGAGGGGTAAAGCAAGGGGATGTTACAAGTCCGGTGCTGTTATCTTTATTTATTAATGAATTAGCAATAGAAGTGATTACAAATGGGAGGCATGGTGCAACATTTTAGCATGATTATTTTGAATTATTTATATTACTTTTGGCAGATGACGTTGCTCTTCTGTTGGAAACAGTACTTTGGCTACAGACGCAACTTACTAGTGTATATAGGGCAGCAACAACACTCCATCTAAATGTGAATACGAATAAAAGTAATATAGTTGTAATTAGGAAAGGTGGCTACTTAGCAGCTAGCAAACATTGGACTTACAATGGAATTCTTATGCCTGTTGTTAATCTTTATCAATATTGAGGCATCTATTTCTTTACACGGTTGAGATTTACTGTTTCGTGTCAGAACGTTACCTGCAGAGCGAAACATGCGTTGTTATGCATATTGCAAAAATTGCGTGAGTTAAAATGCAATTATCTCGCTGTATAAACTATTTGATGAGCAGATACAACCAATTGTTCAGTATGGTGCTAATTAATTGTGGGGATTAAGTAATGCTGCACACCTCTGTCAAAAAAGTACATCTCTTTGCTCTGAAAAAGTTTTGGGAGTCCAAATACAAACACCAATGATCTGATATATGGAGAAACAAATAGATACCCTATTTACATAAATTCTGCCGTTAGGTGTATGTGCTACTGGTTAAAGTTAACAAGAATGGATGAGTCACAATTACCGCAAAAAGCATATAGAACATTATTTGAAATAGATTCTCGTGATAAGACAAACTGGGTATCTGACATTCACTGTAAGTTATATATGTATGGTTTGGGATATGTGTGGTTAAACCAAGGTGTTGAGGGAGTGGAACAGTTTCTTCCTGACTTTAAAGAAAGACTAGTACTTTGCAGATGGCACGAATGGGATTTTCATGTCAAGACCAGTGACAGATTTAGTATATATAAGATTTTTTGCACAATAGCAGTCGATAATATTCATTTAATGGTGAATTTCGACAGACATCTCAAGATTATTACAGCAAGATTCAGACTGGGTATTTCAAATATTGCTGTATATAGATATCGATACAAACAACATACCTCTGTTGATTTCATGTGTCCTTTGTGTAAAGAAGAGAAAGAAGACGAAGTGCATTTGTTCTGTGCTGTCCTTTACTAATGGAAATAAGGGAACGTTATAACACTTAAACTAATATAGATTTCTGAGCCTTTTCAGATTAAGTTTGCTTCTAGCTTCCGATAACGAACGAACAAGTAGAAACCTGTCCATTTACTTATGTAAAGCATTTAAGTTATGAACTGTTCTTGTTTCTTAATGTATGTTACTGAATAAATTTTGACCATTTAAGATACCTGAATGATTTCCAGGTGCACGCCTTCAGAGGGGCAATGGCCTGTTTCTGAATAAAATACCCGTATCTGTATCTGTATCTGTATCTGTATTTGTATCTGTATCTGTATCTGCATCTCTCTCTCTCTCTCTCTCTCTCTCTCTCTCTCTTTTCTCTCTCTCTCTCTCATGACTTGTGGATTGGCTTCAGCGCAGTTACAGCCCTGATATGGCCCTTTGCGGTCGGCTGGGCTATAAGCAACATTACCTCTCTCTCTCTCTCTCTCTCTCTCTCTCTCTCTCTCTCTCTCTCTCGTTCGTCTCCCATGGCCTCTTTGGCATGGATCCCATGTCGCTCATATAGGTCACCCTCACACAGCCACACTCGGTCTGTCCTGGCCCAGCCCAAGTACCTGCAGTCCGTAGGAAGCAATTCATTTTAGGTCTCTACGAGGCGACCCACCTGTGGAGACACAGCAATGTCTCCGAGTCACGTTGATAGTGTTCAGTCGTCGTATTCAAACAAAAATATACACAGGAAATGTTATTAAAAAGCACCCTGCTGATAAAATAAATCACCAGTTCGTACAGCGACCTTCTCGATCAGGAGGGCGAGAGCACAAATATCCAGTACCAATCCTCGTGATCTTCCCAGTACAGCAGACATCGACACGGACTAACCATAGGCACTGGCGTGAACAGGCCATGGAAACTAATTCACTACCAGAGCAGGACGTGAACGCACACAGAATTTTAATACTTTTTATTGTGATCAATGAGGAGAAAGAGGGTGAAAATGATGCAAAAGAGTGCCATTGTCTTCTGGGACTGCATGACGGTGTATGCCATACTCCTACTCATAACAATCATATTCCTGTCATCAACCAGACCGGGAGATACAGACATCTGCAGTGTTGGTAAGAAAATGTGAGCGATACAGGTAGAGACATATCAGTGTGTGTGTGGTTCCTGTCTTCCATTACAGACATCTGCAGTGTTGTAAGAATGTGAGCGATACAGGTAGAGACATATCCAGTGTGTGTGTGGTTCCTGTCTTCCATTACAGACTCTGCAGTGTTGGTAAGAAAATGTGAGCGATACAGGTAGAGACATATCCAGTGTGTGTGTGGTTCCTGTCTTCCATTACAGACATCTGCAGTGTTGGTAAGAAAATGTGAGCGATACAGGTAGAGACATATCCAGTGTGTGTGGTTCCTGTCTCCCCATTGGAACCACTGGCACACTCAATTGTGGGAAGCAGGTGGTCGGGGCCAAACCGTTCCCTCAAATATAGACCCTGCCACCATGTTATCAAGTGCGAGGAAGTTCCTGGCCGATATTTGCAGGTTATCTTGCAACAAACACACACAAACAGGATCGAAAAGAACACCCTGTACCCTGCTCCACAGTAGTATGACAACGTGCAGGGTAACAATATGAAAACACCATACCCGTAAACACCACCCTGAAGAAACTATACTGTTTGCGAAGAGCGTATTCTGTATTTCAGATGAAGTTTTGCCGTCAGCCAGGATGACGTCAGTCATAGTAGCGGTGGCAGCGTAGCGTGATGTTGTACAATGGGAGTGATAATGGCCCCGGCCATATTCATGGTAATCATGGCAGCAGAAACGGTAGTCAAAACAGAAGCAGCCAGTAGCACCTTATCTTTAATGAGGCCGATACCAATAAGAATGTCAGACCGCGGTGTTCATGAATTGTATGAAGTTGTTTGAAGACGGAACGAGTGTGCTTACGTGGGATGCAAAGAGAGCGGGCCTTGGAATATTTCCAAAGCTAAAAAACGGAAAAGAAAAGAAAAAATCAAACGAGCAAAATTTTCGGAGATTTTCGACAGATTTAAGCCAAGCCTGACTCGGGTTGAAGAGAAAAGGGGTGTAGATGCAGCAACAGATGATTGGCAGACGAAGACAGTGGTGTTTATTTCAAGAACAAAAGTACAGATTGCAAGCTTTTCACATTTGTTGAAGACTTGGAGCAGAGACTTGAAGTCACAGTTTTACACATTTCAATCTTACAATGAAAGAGCTACGAAAGCATGCTCTGAAGGACAAGGTGATGTACAAAGCAATAGCTGTGTCTGTAATTTCTTCGGGCTTTAGATTACTCCCAAAAAATGAGAAGCATCATCTATCATCGAAGTGACATGATTTGTCTTTTTTTTTTTCAACATTAAAAACTAGAACCCCAGAACGACATCGTGTTTTCATCGCTAGCCATCACAGGCATGATAAAAAGTTCAGATTCTGATCCAGAAGATTCTTCATGTGTTGCTCTCATGGTGACCTGAATTTCCATGACCTCACAATGATGAGTTCATGACAACATCTGCGATGTCGATAGATTTTTTTTTATTATGGTGGTGGCAACCTTTAACCTTCAGCGTGGCTTGGACACTCAGTGACCTTCAAGGTCTCTGCTGGAGGTTTAGTGTAGGGGATGTGCTGCCTGTGAGAGGTTTAGCAGATGATGTCTTGATTTTGAGAGGTTCACTAGGTGATGTCTTGCCTGTGAGGAGTCAGGTGGGTGATATCCTGCCTTTGAGAACTGGCACCATCCAGCACCCAGCATCATTAAGATCACTCCACACCGGCACAGTTTTGTCTGTTATGAGCGCCCCCTTTTGACCTGACATTGACGGCTCTTCGGGGACCTCCTGGCATTAATGCGGCGACAGCACCAGCCTGGATAAAGCCGTTATGGAGGATCAGGGATGAGCGATGTGGGCGTAATGCCACTCACTGGACACTGAAGAAAGGGGATGATCTTTTCGAGAAAAGAGGGGAAATTTGGAGGGATGAAGGAAGAGAGGAACTCTGGGTTAGGTTACGTGTCTGTCTATTAATCTCATCATAGATTTAGAGCGGGGAGGACAGGTATGACTTTCCCTCTTGCCAGTTAAAGATCCATTGCGCATGCTGAAAGCATTCGCCACTTCCTGTTGAGATGATTGGCTTCCCGTCTGCCCAATGGCCACTCGCTAAATGTTTGTTCACCACACTTTGCCTCTGATGACGCTAAACTGTCGAGCGTGAAACACACACACTGCGATTCGCGTGCAGGCAAAAGCTAGCGCCAGGGAGTTGGTGATGTGGTTGAACAGTAGACAACTAGTAGTTAACTGACAGGACCACTCAGCCAGCGGAACAATTCTCCAGTGGAACGCTGTGACTGTGGTGCTAAGAAGTAATTATGACCGGCCCGACCGAACAGGACGCCGACAAAGGCGAATGGTGAGGCCGTGAGGCGAGATACTTATCCTTCCTTCCTGCATCTTTGTTAAAGTGCATTCTCCTAGAAATCTGTGGAACTATTTCAAAAGAGGACACGTGTGAAATTACAATTCTATGCCCTGTAGGATGCCAAAGTCACAGTCGGCCATTTTGATCAGTAGACTGAATATAAGGTCTCTTGTCTGCCTGAAAAAGTCGGAGGCTTCGAGGAAACAAACCGACGGACTTCATAAACTTCAGACTTTTCTTTGATTACGACAATGGAAGGCCTCCGACCACAGAGGGATGAAAGGCATTCCTGTGCGATTCATCTGAGCGTCGTCAGCTTTAATCCTGATGGAGAGACAGCTGTAAGTCTTCGTCATTCTGGTGAGACTTGAAAGTTTTCACCACACCAGACACGCGCTTTGGGCACACTGGGTGCCCATGATCTCTGTATGTGATGACGACCAAAAGGCTGCTCGGCAACGGAAAAGCAAAACCACAACTATTTAGAAAACTGTTGCCAATACAGTGACTTGATGGCAATCTTACGAAGAGAAGATGGCCTTACTGGCAACAATAACAGCATCGACAACAGCAACAACGGCAGCACCAGCAACAACATCACCAACAACACAGAACACACACACACACACACACACACACACACACACACACACACACACACACACACACACACACACGTACACAAACACACACACACACACTCTCTCTCTCTCCTTCTTTCTCTCTCTCTCTCTCTCTCTCTCTCTCTCTCTCTCTCTCTCTCCCCCCCCCCCTTTCTCTCTGTATACACAGTCATATATATATATATATAGTCTTCAATGATCAGTCCAAATGATTTGCTGGTCACCACTCCTCCCAAGTATACTTCTGGGGTAAAAACTTTGAGTAAAATAA
>CM065720.1:61187781-61192781 GCA_033310375.1 Conus canariensis | reverse complement strand
TCTCGCTGTTAGACATATGTAACTGAGTCAGGTTTTAAACAATTCTCTCGCTGTTAGACATATGTAACTGAGTCAGGTTTTAAACAATTCTCTCGCTGTTAGACATATGTAACTGAGTCAGGTTTTAAACAATTCTCTCGCTGTTAGACATATGTAACTGAGTCAGGTTTTAAACAATTCTCTCGCTGTTAGACATATGTAACTGAGTCAGGTTTTAAACAATTCTCTCGCTGTTAGACATATGTAACTGAGTCAGGTTTTAAACAATTCTCTCGCTGTTAGACATATGTAACTGAGTCAGGTTTTAAACAATTCTCTCGCTGTTTAAAGTAGAAACACAGGAAACAGTTGTGGTGGAAAACTGCCACATGCCATTTTTTCCCATCAATGGTCTCCCGAGACCTCAAACTCTGAGTATTGAGTGAATTGAAGCAGATATTGAACATCGATGAGGAGCCTTGGTCAGGTCTTTTTCTCTACTTTGGCGTCGAAAGGGTTAAACAGGCATGGTAGCTTTAAGTCACAAAGTAGCACGATATAAAACGCTGAGCCGATGTTGCCTGCGTTACCATTCACCTAGTAGACATGTGAATAGGAGGCACACGGAACAAACAAGGGAAGCATCCTACGCTTTGTTTTTAATCTGACGGTCCGCAAAATGGCAGGAAGGAAGCTACCAAAGAACAAACTCACCACCGACTTCAAGACAGGATGACTTTTAAAACAAAAGCTGAAGCGTCGCTGAAAACGAGCCAAAATATCAGTAAACACACAAAGACAAGGTGCTGAGTATCTTAAGGTGGGGGGGGGGGGGGGGGGGGGGGGGTAAGGGGTGGTGGTGGTTTTTATCCTATACTATGGCTTCACTTCAGAGAGCCTAGTAACATTGCTGTCATTGTAATGAATACGGGTGATGGAATCCCCTCCCTTTTCCTGCAATCTCTTCCTTCCTGCTACACTCTCCCCACCTCTTCCTTCTTCTTTAAAACATGCATTGCATTTATATAACATTTCATTCCTTGTGACCCGTAGAATCCATGTTTCAAGTCAGTTTGCGACCGGAATAATCCTTTCCTTTTGTTAATTTGTGATCCTATAATCCATGTTTCTCGTCACATTGTAAATCGTGTGATTCATAGTTTCTTGTCAATTTGTGACCAGTGTAACCCATATCTTTTTGTGAAACATGATTTATTGACTTGTGGTTCTGGTTACACCACCACCTCCACAACAACAAAAGCAACAACGACAATAAAAGCACCAGTTGGTGATGAAAGTGTAAATGCGTTTCCATTTATGACAAGCAGCCCTTGAGCCTTGCTTCCTCTAGTTGATCAGCCATTGTCACCAGACGGGAGAGCCTGAAAGCAGACACTCTGTATTATCGTCGTGCCAGTGAGATGATCGATCAGTGTGACACGGGCTTTAAGAGGCTTTGGCTATGTTGATCTGGCACCAGGCCCCTGTCAGGGTCACCTGTCTGGCTCCCACTCTGTTGGTCTCTGGTGAGAGACGGCATTGTCTGGAAGGGTCAATACCGGTGTCACAGCGGCTCCTACGTCCTCTGGAGAGTGGAATGGAACTGTGTCGTCCCTCTTCTGTTGGTTGCCATTGTTGCTGATTGTGAGTGCTCGCTGGTGTTTCTTGAGTATTGAAGTTTCCTAGCATAAAATGTGCCAACATATTAAAAAAAAAAGAGGGCGTAAGAGAGAGAGGAGAGAGAGAGAGAGAGGAGAGAGAGAGAGAGAGAGAGAGAGAGAGACAGAGACAGAGAGAGAGTGAGTGTGTGTGTGTGTGTGTGTGTGTGTGTGTGTGTGTGTGTGTGTGTGTGTGTGTGTGTGTGTGTGTAAAGTACGATCCGAATTCTAGCAGTGAACAATAAAAGAATTGTTCGCCTGGTTGTGTGCTGTGTAAAACAGACCTGTTGTTGCCAGCACGTTAGTTCTCTTTCTCCCCGTCTTGTGTTTCAGTCTGCCTTTCTTGTGGTCTGTCTTCGTCTGTTTGTTTTTGTTTGTTGTGTTTTGGCGTTTCTGCTTGACTCCAATCATTTCTTTCTTCATTTCTCTATAGGCAAATTTATCGTTTGTTTTCTTGTTGGATGGTAACATGCTCGTTTGACACCAGAGTGTAAAGTAAAAATGTGTTATAATGTTCGTCAGGTCAACTGTGAAGAGCAATGCGAATAAGCAGCGAAACCTCAAGGGACGGGAAAGAAGGAAAGACGTAAAGGAAGATAGGAAGGTAGAGGGAACCCACGTGCTCATTAACCTACAAACTCTGACAGTCACTCACCCTTAATAGAAAAAGTAGTGAACATGCAGCGAATAAAACAAAAACTAAATAAACAATAAATATCATAATCAATAAATTAACGAACTACCTTACACGCTGGCAAGTGACCGACCATCCTTGGAGTGACTGACTGGGAAAACGGTGTCATAACAAACAAACTGACTGACTGACTGACTGACCTATTGAGGGATGACTGACTTACGAATAAAATGATTTCACTCCTAAGCTCTTGGGAAAAATCGCAACGTCAAATTTTCTTCGGCTTCCTCACATCAAAATGACCATACATGTATCTGCAATCTGACCACATCTTGTCGCTCCAGAATAAAGCAACGTAATACCAGCCGTGGTGGTGGTGCAGTGCTCAGTGTCGTGGTTTCCGAGCTGGGAGGTCGTGGGTTCGAATTCTATCAGAAGCATTCAGTTGTGAGATTCCCCTTCACCCCCCCCCCTCCTCCCCCTCCATCTCTCCCACCACCTCCTGCCAAGAGTTCAGTGTAGGCCTACTATAAATAATGTCATAGATTCGAGTTTCATCCCCTTAATGGATGCGTTTCTGAGAGTGTTGTTCCAATTTCCTGACCAACACTGCGTCTGTCTGTGACGCTAAGGCCTGGTGGATGTCTGGATACATTATGAAAGGAAGCGAAGAGTAGAGGAAGCGAAGAGTATGTCATTGTCATGAAGTCTTTGACCAGAATGAAACGCCATTGTGTCATCTTCATCATCCTCATCATTCTCAGTGATCGTTACAAAACGCAGTCTGAAATGGTGTGGTCCTCCAGTTCCTGCTTTTGTTGGGAGTTCGATTTTCCTCTCCCTCTTACTGCCTGTGGTGAGGCTGAGTGAGATCTTGGATGGCGGCACATTCATGGAGACTGTCGCTGAATGGACGAGGTGGCACCCACTAGACAGGGAGGGGTTGGGGTGTGGAGGTGGGATGGGAGGTGGGTGGGAAAGGATGGGGTGAGGTGAGGTGCGGTGCTCTCTACAACTGACTCCGCCACAAAGCAAATGTCAGAAAGGGGGCTTAGTAAATGGTATTCTGCATATGTTATATCAGAACATGTACCACTGATTACCATCGAAGTGATTCAGCAGCGGTGCAGTGTCTCCTCTGGTGGGTTGCCTCACAACAACCTGATTTTGATTGTTTCCTTCGTAGTGTCTGTGCTGATGCTGCTACAGTTTGACGCTGGGTGTGACTCTCCATGTGGAAGGCTTGAACGACGCTTTGGCCTCTTAACAAGACACAGCGGCCGTGCTAAAACAAACCACCAAAGAACTGCTGAAGAAGGAAGGGGAAAAGGAAAACAGAACAAAAACACGATAGACTGACAACATTGCAGAGGAGACGGGGATATCATCTGCGGCGACCGATCGAACTGAAGGAACCTGGTGAACTGTTCTTCACTGTGGTGACCCAGTGACTCCCCACAGGGCACACAGAGAGGAGATATGAGGCAGATGAAACGTTTGACTGAACAAAAGTTCTGGGAATGTAAGCAGGCAGACCACTTAAAAGAGGATAGAACAAATAGGACTTTTTTTTTCCTAAGGGACTGGGCACGGTGTGTGGATATGCCATGGTATGAGCATTAAAGAGGTATTCGTCGCAGAGTTTAAGGGTAGAAGAAAAAGATACACTCGAAAGTGTAAAAGAGACCCAGAGAGTTATTGTACCCAACTGCCGAACCAATGGAAGCAATTGTGCACCACCTTTGGAAGCCTGCGCTTCGTTCACATAGGCTGCAAGCACACGCAGGGCACTCCATTAAGACGTCAAAGGACATAAAACCTGCCTGGCTGATGACATAATAGAACCTCCACAGGAGCATCCTCATGGGTGTATCAGCCCCTATTTCATGACTGCAGCTCCCACCGGCGAAAGACTCGACAGTCAAGCAACTGCCGTGTGCATACCGCAGCCTCACTCATTGCTGTTCCGCTGATAGATGAACACAGCACAACTCCAGACACAGCCAAGTTTTTGCAACGTGTCTCTGAAGAGGATCCCGGAAAAGATAATCCAGGAGAGAAGAAGAAGATAAGACACAGATAAAAAGTTTAAAAGAATACAAACTTCCGATGCTTCGGTATAGTAAGCAGGCAGACCTCTTAAAATTAGGCAGAAAAAGGGGGCTGTTTAAACATTCTTTGTTTTCTAAGGGACTGGGCATGTTGTGTGGATATGCTATGTCATAGGCCGTAATGAAGCGTTCGTTGTAGAGTTCATGGGTAGATTGATACCTTTTTGCTAGCTAGATTGGCCTAGTAAATTTATAAAGCACGGGGAAATTCTCATTTCTTCCCTTTCAAAGTGTACATCAAGGAGAAATTTATAGTGCTGGTAATGGCTAATACGTAGCTTCAAGTTTGATCTTGCTATTTTCAGGTAATGATCATCAGAATCTAATTGCCAAAAATCCCTGTCCAGTTCAATCATACATTCGCTAACCCATTGTCCCGTGTCCAAATGCTCCATAACAGTCTTCTGAATGGCCGGTAAACAACGATTTCAGGATCATCAGGTACAGATGGCCGGTAAACAACGATTTCAGGATCATAAGGTACAGAACTGACAGGCTGAAGTGCATCAGCAAGATCTATATCTATATTACAGAATGTTCAATTTGAATTTGAAAAATGTCTGGTAAATCTCTCTGATTATTTGGCATAATGCTTTAATGAAAAAAAACAACTGTATT
>CM065720.1:61180281-61182781 GCA_033310375.1 Conus canariensis | reverse complement strand
TGAGAAACAAAGTTGCGAGATCAGTCAAACTCAAACTATAGACTGGTAGGAAACGGAAAGTTCAGAAGGCAGTGGACGTGGCAAAGGAACGCCTCAAGATCAGGGAGTTAAGGGGACATACATAGACCAACAGAGAGGGGCTGATTTCAACAGAAAGGAAGTGGTGGTCACAGGCAAAGGAAAAGCAAAGAGAGACATGGTAATAGTGGAGTTGAAGGAAGAAGAGGATGTCATGAGAATCCAGAAGGCAGTCCAGAAAGGCCGACAAGGGCGGTGGACTACGTGGGCAAACGCACTTCAAAGATGTCTCAGCTAGAATGCAGTATGACATGCGGTTCCTCTAATGATCAGCTTCATTCTCCGGTCTTTAGATTGCCTCTCGCCGTCGATTCAAACTTGGTAATATAGAGGGAAATCAGTTCACCCTACCCGTCCGTTCTATCAGAGCCAACTGTGAAACATGTCCTGATTTATCTAAAGTAGTACTAACCCAGGGTAGGTACACATAAGACACAACCAGGTGTTCAAAGAGATCGTATGTGTGGTCTAGCGCTGCCAGAGGAAACACTACTACAGAAGTTCAAGCAAAGACGTGTTACATGATAGGAGACCACAAATCATGGCCTGGAACAGCGATGACCTCAAGAGCATGGGAACGGAGTTTACTAGATGGAGTGGATGGCTGGAGGAGCACAGCAGACATGCCAGACAGGGGAAAGCATCCAGAGGTCTCCAGGAAGAGTGACCAAAGACCAGATATGATACTCATCTTCATCAGAACAACATTACTCTGATTAAGCTCACTGTGCAATATGAAAGCAGTGTGGAGCAAGCTTACATCCACAAGACCCTGAAGTACGCCAGTTTAGCCAGCAGTTTGAGGGGATCGGCCTTCCCGGCCAAAGCCCTCTCCATAGAGGCTGAAGCAAGAGGGTCTCTAGGCTCATCAGACAATGATCTCATGAAGCTCTCGATTTCCGGAAAGAAGAGGAGCAAAACCTTGAAGGCAATGGCAAAAGCAGTTAAAAAGGGGAGTTTCAGCTGGATCTGGCGAAAAACGAAAGCGAGCTCCACAAAACTAAAATTTCCTCACTTATCACAGGTGTCTGTCCGAGATGTGGGTAAGACACCCTTCAAAAAGAGGCATACCATGAGACGCCCAATCCACCCAGAAGGTGCAGGTTTGAATCCCAGCAGCGCCAAAATATTTCAAACAGCTGCTGGACATCTAGGAGCACTGACCTGGCTACGGCCTGGCCCTCTTAGAGTGTAAGGAGTTCAGGGTCAAACAGGTTGCCTGAGGGAAGCGGGGGAGGGCAGCAGGTTCTTCTCTGAAGACCCTCTCTTGTCAAGTTCTCTCTGAAAGTTTCTTCCTGCTGTCCAGACAGCAATGATCAGGAAAATCACACCTGTGAGACATTCAGGGAGTTCCTAATTCCGTGCAGGTTTGTATTGTCTGGATGGAGAGAGAGAGGAGAGAGAGAGAGAGAGAGAGAGAGAGAGAGAGAGAGAGAGAGAGAGAGAGAGAGAGAGAGAGAGAGAGATGGAAAGTTTCTCTAGTTTTGGGGTGGAGGACTGAGGAGTAGTAGGGATGGAGGGGGTAAATGTCAAGAGTGCGCGCGCGCGCCGTGTGTGTGTGTGTGTGTGTGTGTGTGTGTGTGTGTGTGTGTGTGTGTGTGTGTGTGTGTGTGTGTGTGTGTGTGTGTGTGTGTGTGTAAGAGAGCGAGAGAGAGTAAGGGGATGAAAGGGACAGACGGAGATTTACAGAGCCACAGACGTAGATATTGACCATTCATCATAGTGCTTCATAACCACACACACATACACACACACACACACACACACACCACACACACACACACACACACACAACACCACGCACGCACGCACGCCACGCACGCACACCACACACACACACACACACACACACGCACGCACGCACACACGCACGCACACACACACACACACACACACACACACACACACACACACACACACACACACACACACACACACACACAATCTCGAAGAATAATTCATCAGGTACTGCAGACGACGGAATTGTCTGTGATGTCAGTAACTGTTTGTGGCCATTTTCCAAGATTGATTGAAAAGCGTACAGTTCAGGAGTGACTGAATGAGTGAGACAGAGAGTCAGCTGGTTAGCTGGCGATAGACTGATTGGTTGGTTGGTTGGTTGGTTGATCGTGCAACTGATTTCTTGGTCAGCTGGTTTGTTGGGAGATACACCGGCTGGCTCTCTGTTACGCTTCTGTGATTTTTTTTTTTTTGCGTACACAGGTTGATTCTCCTGCGGACATTCCCTGTATAGACAGGCAAGGATTAATCCCATCTACCCGACAAAGGGAGTGGAGTTTTGTGTGTATGACCGTTTTTTTAACCCGCCATTAAGACAGCCATACTCCAGCTTCGGGGAAGGTGCATGCTATGTGTAACGTGTCATCCATACCAAAGGGGCCAAACTGGCCTTCTCTTTCGA
>CM065720.1:61167781-61170281 GCA_033310375.1 Conus canariensis | reverse complement strand
GGTTCGGGATGGGACGGAGTTACACGTGTCACAATGTTCACAGACTTAGCGAATGATGCAGACGTGTCCTGCGACATTCAATCTGTCAGTCATTCAGTTTTTCATTTATAATTTCATTCTTTCGGAGCATGTCCAACGGCCGAACTATCCTTCTCTTCCGAAAGTTGGTGATGGGATTTTGTTAAGTGTGTGCAAGATGCTACGCGTGCGTTCATACATGGAATCTATGTTTAGAATTTCATTAGAAAGACATTTTGGGAAGTGGAGAAAGGACTGATGTTAACTCTGATAGAAGAATTCTCTTGTGAAAAAGCCCGGCAGGGATTCGAACCTTCAACCCCCAAACCACTAGGATCACGAGTACAGCGCTCTGCCAACTGAACTATTCCAGTCCTTCATCTACCATCCTTCCGCTGACGTAGCCACGTGCAGAGGTGACAGTCCATATAAACGATTGTTGTCGTTTCTGTCAGTCAAGAGGAAGGTATACTGTAAGCAGCTGTTCTTGTTCTCGCACTGAATTGATCGATAGTATATAGTATATAGTATAGTATAGTATTATACTGATACTTGTTGTTGCCTGTCAAGATTTTATACAAAGTTTCGGTGTCAGTAGAAGAAAAAGAAAAAGAAACACCCGAAGGTGCTGGGGAGGACCCAGAGAAGCACTGTCCTCATCTGCCTTTAGAGCAGTCCTGTACCACCCTTGGAGGCCTGCGCTGTGTTGACGATGGGTACAGGCACGCGCAGGACACTCCATTAAGATATCAAGGGACATAACTGCTCCTGAACAGAGGTAAATCAGACTACAGGATGCAACTCATAACAGCCTTAAAATAGCATCCCCATGGGTGTACCAGCCCATATTTCATGACTGCAGAGCTCACCCGCAAAAGACACCACCCTCCAGCTGCCGAGCACACCCCACAGACCCAACCACCCCTGCCCACGGACAGATGGAGACAGTGCCACTTCAGACACAACCAAGCTTTCGCCATACGGTCTTATGTGCCCTCAAGAGAGAATCCAAAGTTGTAGTCTTTCCCACTGTCAACAGGACTTTCCCTGTGGTCAGTGGGTCTTTCCTCAACGTCACTGGACCTTTCTCCAGGGTCAGCCTAGTTAAGGCAAAGAAGAAAAAGAAACACCCGAAGGTGTATATAAGTATAAGTATAATGTGTCAGAATTTGTCCCTCCCTTGTCCTCACCTTCGTATCAAGCATCTCTCTTCTTCTTTCTTTTCCTCCTCTCTCACTAGTCTTTCTTTCCTTAGTTTCCATATGTTCTTCCTCTATCACCAGACATTAAAAAGTCATCACAGTTGCCAGTCATGCTGTCCATCCATCAAGATAACAAGAAACAGTCTTCAGACATCCCCAGGAGGTTATTAGCGACGACACATTAATTGTTTTAGAGGTGACTGGCATTTGTCAGAGTTGGATAGGAAAAATCTGTGAGAGGTGTGGGAAGAGAGAGAGAGAGAGAGAGAGAGAGAGAGAGAGAGAGAGGGAGGGAGGGAGGGGAGGGGGAGGGAGGGAGAGAGAGAGAGGGAGGGAGAGGGAGGGAGAGGAGGGAGGGAGGGAGAGGAGGAGAGGGAGGGAGGGAGGGAGAGGAGGGAGGGAGAGAGAGAGAGAGGGAGAGAGAGAGAGAGAGAGGAGAGAGAGAGAGAGAGAGAGAGGAGAGACATAAAAACAGACGAAAAGACACCGTGACAGCCAAGTAAACGACAGAAGTATACACAGACACTCACATCATTTTGAGATTGAGAAACAGAGAACATGACAGACAAACAAAGACAGAGATAGAGACAATCAGGCAGACAGACAGACAGAGGGACAGACAGAAAGCGGCAGAGGCAGACAAATATTCAAAAAGAGAAAAGACAGAGAGACATACGAACGCACAGAGAGAGAGAGAGAGAGAGAGAGAGAGAGAGAGAGAGAGAGAGAGAGAGAGAGAGAGAGAGAGAGAGAGAGAGAGAGAGAGAGGAGAGAAGAGAGACAGAGAGACGAGAGAGACAGAGAGACAGAGAGAGAGAGAGAGAGAAGAGAAGAGAGAGAGAGAGAGAGAGAGGAAGAGAGAGAAGAGAAGAGAGAGTGTAACAGACAGACAGAGACAGAGAAAACGGCAGAAGTATAGACAGACACTCACACTTTGAGACAGGAAAGAGAGAGACATGACGCAAAGAAGACAGACATACAAAGACAGAGACAGAGACAACAGACAGACAGAGGACGGACAAAAAGTGATAGAGGCAGAGACAGATACACAAAGAGGGAAAAGATGGAGAGACATACGAACGCACAGACAGACCAAGAGAGAAAGAGAGAAAGAGAGAGAGAGAGAGAGAGAGAGAGAGAGAGAGAGAGAGAGGTAAAAGAGAGAGGGTTAACAGACAGGATGACAGGTAACAGACAGACAGACAGACAGACAGACAGACAGATAGATAGATAGATAGATAGATAGATAGATAGATAGATGATAGATAGATAGACAGAGA
>CM065720.1:61150281-61155281 GCA_033310375.1 Conus canariensis | reverse complement strand
CGATTTTTACAAACATTTTTTATGATGTGCGAACGGTAGAGGGACAGTGCATGTTTTCTCAAAGCAAAGCGAAAGATGAAGAAGGCAATCTGCATGGCAACAGTATCCTGCTTGGTGGGGTAAAAAATATGACAGTTTAAACTTTTGAAGGCAGGATCAGGACAATGTATAGCAATGCCCAAGCTTGGGAAAGGTCAATGAAGCTGACAGTTGACACGTCATTCGAACTTGCCAACAATACATTGGCAGTTTTCCACAGTGGGTAATTAATCACAAACAAAGAAAAGGACGAGGCACACTTTTGTTCTCCGCGTAGGCCTGGTTCATCTCGTACATGCGTTCTTTTCAGAACATGATTCAACAGGCTTTTCGTTCTGTCTATGAAGAAGTCACAAACTGGCATATGATTTGGACAACATGACTCAACAGGCTTTTCTTTCTGTCTATGAAGAAGTCACAAACTGACATATGATTTGGACGACTGACACTTTCCATTATGCTCAACTTAAAAAAATTCCATAACAACGCATTACGTTAATGATCTGGAACAGGACACGCGGACTCTACATTTTGTGGTGCTGCAGTCGGTGCCAACATGACGTGGACACCTTTCCTGCATCTGACTACTGGATACACTTTCACAGTTAACTTTTAGTTTCACAGCTGATCTTTAGATAGAAATTAGCTGTCTTTCTTTGTCTGCTATATGTCATAACGTGTGCATCAACAAGTCGGTTACAGAAACCATATTGGTATTGTTCCGTTATACATTTCACCTAAGACACAAGCTGATGGCTTTTAATTGTCTCAGTATCAGCACAATTCATGGAAGAAATTTCTTGATGTTCAATCTAGATATTGCACAGTCTGAGAGTCGTACACTTTAACGCTGAAAATTTCGCAGCTTTCGGTAAAGTAAAAAGAAGACAAACAATTCTATCATTTACTAAAAATTCCAGTGTGTTGAAATCCACCAGAGCACTGTTCTGTTACTGTCAGACCAATATTTAGCGCACGTCTCTGAACATCCAGCGCTTCTGGAAACGAGGATTCAGTTCAGTTCGTATGGTTTGTAGACCAGCCGACCGCTAGGGCTGTCTGAAAACGAGGAAGTTTCTGTCAAAGAGGCATATTTTCTTTTAAAAAAGAAAGAAAGAAAGAAATGTAATGAAATAGATAAATGAAACAAAAATGAATAAACAAAATATAAACAAATAGTAAAAAAAAAAAAAAGCAAAGGAAAGAAAAGGGGGAAAATTCCACGATGGCTGAGAAGTATGTAGTGAAAACCGTGGTTTTGTGGGTTGTTCTTACTTCTTGGGTTGAAGCGAAGGTGCCGTCAGAGTGAACCGGGTTTTTTTTTTCTTGTCTTCTTTGTCGGTGCTGGACTGCTGCGATCCTCTGAAACACACAGACACAGTGAAGGATGGGTTCCCAACCAAAACAACGACGTGTGCGTATTGTATCCACACGTCAACCAGCGTATAAAATGAACATTAAAGAATTTGTGTTCGAGGGACTCTTTTCATTAACACATGTGAATGATGATGCATTCTCAAACTCCGTCACTCCTACACATACGTCCATAACTACTCTGGTTTTTAATAGCCAACATGCGTTGCAGTGACAGTTTCTTTTAAGAGGATTCGTCTAGTGCGAACGAGTTTATATACACCGCACCCACACCTAAGAATCCAAGAGCTCACAAGACAGGAATAAACAAATCCTTGTTTCACATAAAACATATAGAACAATTAATGGTACTGAGATATTGAAACTTAATGAATTATTCATGCCCATCACCGACTTACGTCATCGTTTTCTCCATTGTTACCTTTTCATGTTAAAACTAGACTGCTTCTTGTGCTTATGCCACAGAGACAGGGATCTGGAAACAGAACGAAAGGTTGACATCTCGTGTTCATTGATGTCATGGAAGTGATGAATTGTTCAACGGGAGGTAGACTGCTACGTCTAACACTGCACCAATACCACCAGAAAGACTACAGAGAAAATTTAGAAGCATGTGGTTTGTACACCCCCCATGCCACCAGAGCGATAATTCCAATGAACAGAGATGTCTTATACCGTGCTTAATACCATGACACGGATTAACACACCACGCCGGGTCGAGAGAACAGAAGTAGGGGTCTTCGTTAAAGAGTTGTTCATGCATGTCCCAACCAGTGTGTGAATGTTGACTGAAAATGTCACCATACACATACACTTCGTCAAAGAGTTGTTCATGCATGTCCCAACCAATTCGCAACTGTGTGAATGTTGACTGAAAATATCACCATACACATACACTTCGTCAAAGAGTTGTTCATGCATGTCCCAACCAATTCGCAACTGTGTGAATGTTGACTGAAAATATCATCATACACAGACACTTCGTCAAAGAGTTCTTCATACATGTCCAAGCCAGTTCACTACTATGTGAATGTTGATTGAAAATGTCATCATACACAGACACTTCGTCAAAGAGTTCTTCATGCATGTCCAAGCCAGTTCACTACTATGTGAATGTTGATTGAAAATGTCATCATATACAGACACTTCGTCAAAGAGTTCTTCATGCATGTCCCAAGCAATTCACAACTTGTGAATGTTGACTGAAAATGTCACCATACACAGACACTTCGTTAAAGAGTTGTTCATGCACGTCCTAACCAATTAACAACTTTGTGAATGTTGACTGAAAATGTCACCATACACATACACTTCGTCAAAGGGTTGTTAACGCATGTCCCAGACAATTCACAAATGTGTAAAACGTGGATTGAAAAATGTCATCATACACTTGCACTTAGTCACAGAGCTGTTCATGCATGTTTCAAGCCAGCTCACAACTATGTGAATGTTGACTGAAAAAGTCATTATCTAACACCTCCTGTTTTTTCTCCCACTCAGTTCCATCATCCCACCTGGAGACAGGAACGAGGAGGATGGTCCCAGTCACAGAGTCTAACCTAACACCAGCAGCCAGACTGAAGCACTGGGGGCGGCACTGGGCTGGAACCTTCACCACCTGTCTGCTGATTTCACCTGGCTCACTGAAGCACCAACGTGGACGGTGAAGCAAGACATCTTATGACAGGAACTCCGGCAAACACATTTAGGCACGTAAGGCTGACGGAGAAGCGAGAGCACTGTTTCTTTTGAAGGTGGGAGATGAGGTGTTGGGCGGGGTGTGAGGAGTGGGGTGGAGGTTAGGGGGTGGGGGGTGGGGGGAGGGAGGAGTGCGTCCGTATGTGGGAGAGGGTGGGTGGGTTTGGTGGGTAGGGTGGCAAGTTGGCGTGAGGGAAAGAAATGTGGTGATGGCGAGACGGAGTGTGTGTGTGTTGTGTGTGTGTGTGTGTGTGTGTGTGTGTGTGTGTGTGTGTGTGTGTGTGTGTGTGTGTGTGTGTGTGTGTGTGTGTGTGTGTGTGTGTGTGTGTGTGTGTGTTTTACGCAGTCCATGGACAACTGGCAATGCGTCTTCTGTTCGTTTGGTCGTTTTGTTTTGTTTTGTTTTGTTTTGTTTTGTTCTCTCTCTCTCTCTCTGTCTCTCTCTGTCTCTGTCTCTGTCTCTGTCTCTTCTCTCTCTCTCTCTCTCTCTCTCTCTCTCTCTCTCTGTTATTTGCCTTTTAATCTGTAAGCATACTTTTTTCTGGTCGTTCATGTACGTTTGTGGAGGTGCATGAATGGTCTCTCTCTCTCTCTCTCTCTTCTCTCTCTCTCTCTCTCTCTCTCTCTCTCTCTCTCTCTCTCCTCTCTCTCTCTCTCTGTTATTTGCCTTTTAATCTGTAAGCATACTTTTTCTGGTCGTTCATGTACGTTTGTGGAGGTGCATGAATGGTGTGTTGGGATGGACGATGGGACTTGGGATGGAGAAGGGTGTATAGAGAAGAAACAGTGCAAGTCGAAGCGTTATACGCTTCTTTCATGAAATCACAGTGTGTGTGTGTGTGTGTGTGTGTGTGTGTGTGTGTGTGTGTGTGTGTGTGTGTGTGTGTGTGTGTGTGTGTGTGTGGTGGTGTGTGTGTGTGTGTGTGTGTGTGTGTGTGTGTGTGTGTGTGTGTGTGTGTGTGTGCGTGTGTGTGCTTTGGTGGATGAACCAGGTCCACATTAATAGCGTTATTAGTTTAAATGTGTGTTGTTGTCTTTCTTGTATTGCGCATTTACTTTTGAGCTGATTGTTTCTGTTGATAGTTCCCCTCTTGGGCGAGGGCCGAATGTGAAAAAAACCCCATGAACCTGCCACTCTTTTACCACCGTTAATAAAGAGTTTGTCTTGTCCTGTCTTCTTCTGTCGTCGACCGCTCTTGCTTCAGTGACACACAGTTCTTTGTTTGGTCTGTGTTCACTTATTCATGAACAAAGTAGGCACACCCTTAATGCTCTAGTTACACCCTTAATGCTCTAGTTACACCCTTAATGCTCTAGTTACACCCTTAATGCTCCAGTTACACCCTTAATGCTCCAGTTACACCCTTAATGCTCTAGTTACACCTTAATACTCTACCACTGTTTACAGGTTCGGGTTTTATGTTGTCGTCCTCGTTGTTGTTTTGGTCATTGTTGTCCTTGTTATTGTCGATCTCATCGTCGTCGTCGTCGTTGTTGTTGTCGTTGTTGGTGGTGCTGTCGTTGTTGCTGCTGTCGTTGTTGTTGTTGTTGTTACTGGTGCTGTCGTTGGTATTGCCCTATACTTGTGTAGCAATGTCAACAGGCAGCCTGTCTATCCATCATCACCCTGCACCAGCAGACCGGAGACGGACGTGAGTTCCCCAGATGGACCTCAGCTATGTCCCCAGGCTGTGTCCGTCCATCATCTGCTGCCCTCGTGTAGCCTTCCCTCCACCCCGCAGACGATCAGACATCAGGGTCAATGATCCTATGATCAGGGTCAGCATTTCGGTGGATCGTAGAACAGCACGTGACGGGACAAGTTCAGAGGACGGTGGCTCCCGCCCAGATTTCCCTACTGACCAATCGCACGGCGTGATAAACATTCA
>CM065720.1:61135281-61145281 GCA_033310375.1 Conus canariensis | reverse complement strand
AAAAAAGAATAGTGACTCGCTCTGTAGCTATGTTCATTTTAAAGCACTTAAACGAAGAGAAGAACTGTTATCAGTTGACACACAAATGCCAGAGTAATTTCAGGAAGAACATGTTGTTATGCAAATATTTTCTTTCGTGATTTTCAGTATATGCGCCGAGTACGTGTGTGGTCTATTTTTTGTTCTTGACCTCACTCTAAATAGGTCGGTGGCCATTGCAATCAAACTATTTGAGTTGAGTTGACTTGAGTTGAGTTGAGTTGAGTCTCTCTCTCTCTCTCTCTCTCTCTCTCTCTCTCTCTCTCTCTCTCTCTCTCTCTCTCTCTCGTCAAACATTCCAGCCTGTCAATGTCACCATCTCAAACAATTTTTCAGACCCAAAGCAAGGCAAACATTTCCCGCTGTGACAGTTTGCCCAGTGTTATATTTTCTGATAAAACGATTCACTGAGGTCGGACGTGCACCCTTCACTGTTCACACATGATATGAAACAAACGAAAAAACAAACAAACAAACAAACAAAAAAACGTTTGGAGTGGAAAAAAAATTGGCGTCGGCAAATTTCTCTCGCGGAAAAACACAATTCCAAAAAGAAATCCAGAGCACAAGGTACACATTTCACAACTTAAAAATAAGGAGAAGAGGACGGAGGAGGGGGGGGGAGAGGGGAAGGGAGGGGCAGAAAGGGGGGGGGAGGGAGGGGGGTGGCAAGGCAATTGCTGTGGTGCGCAGGGTCAGTGCCTTCTTCGGGAACATCAACAACAGCTTGAATAGAAAACTCCAGACTACTCCTCTGGCTGAAAATTGCTTGGCAGATTTACTGGAAATGAAATGTTGATTGAAACAACCTTGCGGCTGTCAACAAGGTACACCTTCTTTAGCGTTCACGTTTTCTGAAGTTAGGATTTCCATCTGAATAAGTCAACACTTTAATCACGTTAATACAAAACATATGGGGGGGGGGGGGGGGGGCAGGAGGGGGCGGGGAGGAAGGGAGGGACGGGGAGGGAGTGATGGGAAGGAGATATAGAGAAGATATGGGAGAAGACAGGAGGATGAAAAGGGAGGGGGGAGTTGAGAGGGTGGTGGTGGGAGGGGGGGGGGCAGGGGGGGGGGGGGGGAGGAGGGAGGGACGGGGAGGAGGAGGGAAGGAGATATAGAGAAAGTATGGGAAGGAGAAGAGATGAAATAGGGAGGGGGAGTTAGGAGGGGGTGGGGGGGGAGGGGGGCTATGAAACTGCGCCGTAAGAGCATGCTCTGCCAAGGGAGAGCAATCGAGTCCGACATGGAAAATGGTGGTGGGACACGTTAGCGCAGGGCACTTGTTTAGCGGCGGCTTGTATTCACCAATGATTTCCTTCCCCATGGTCAGCATTTAAGACGGCTCAAAACATGGCTAACAATCGTATTGCTTCGGTAGATACTATATGTCGAAAATGAATTTTCCATCTTTTGGACAAATAGAATTGTTATCCTGATCCTGTCATCCTGTTATATAGCATGAAAACAGATGTGATGCGTGGAAAACAAGGGGAAAATAAATCTGGATTGCTCTTGTATGTCGTTGTTTTTGTTGTTGTTGTTGCTGCTGCTGCTGCTACTGCTGTTGCTGCTGCTGTTTTATGTGGTGGGCGGGAAAAAAAACAAAAAAACGGGAAAATAAGCCTATAAGGATGACGAGTGCTCTTGTATGTTGTTGCTGTTGCTGCTGCTGCTGTTTATGACCGAAGTTTTCGAAAGATGGAAGACACGCACAAGTTAGAAAGGCCAAATAGATTACATAAACAAAGAATGAAGAAGGGTTATTCACATATAAACGATGTGTGAACAACATAGCCTTCGTAAAAGGTCCAAAGACCAGCGTAATCAGAAACTGGAAATACAAACAGAGTTAGGAAAACAAAGAAATTCACAGAAGAGAATTGAGAGATGAAATAAACGAAAGGAAGGCGGTATAAAGGAAGGCGGTATAAAGGAAGGCGGTATAAAGGAAGGCGGTATAAAGGAAGGCGGTATAAAGGCAGAGCAAGGAGAGAAACTTGAAGGAACAATAAACAGACAGACAGACAGACAGACAGACAGACAGACAGACAGACAGACAGACACACACACACACACACACACACAAACACTCAGAGAGAGAGAGAGAGACAGACAGACAGACAGACAGACAGACACACACACACACACACACACACACACACACACACACACACACACACACACACACACACACACACACACACAGATACGGATACGGATACGGATACGGATGTTTTATTCATACAGGCCATGGCCCCTAATGAAGGGGGTGTTGAGATCAAATCGTTTCAGACAGAAATAAGCAAATCATCAAACATCTAGGCATCCACAATTAAAAGCATACACGATATGAAACAACATACAACAACCAATGCCTAACTACATGCTATACTTCGAATTTTAAATGCCTTGTACAAGAAAATAGCAAAACGTTTTACAGTAGTTTCATTTGTAGATGCCATTAGTAATGAAAGTCGAAATGAAGAAGGATGTCTACAATATTTTTGATGAATGAACTGATTCCTCAGGTCACTTAGAGCGGGACAGCACAACACAAAATGAACTTCATTTTCTTCGGCACATTTACAAAGCGGACATGTCAGATCAAGTTTGTTATGCTTCTTATAACGATAATAATGAACAGAAAGATCAGAAATACCTAATCTGAACTTTGTCATGATATACTTTAAATGATTATCCATTTCAACAGATAAATACACCGGCACACAATGTATAGATCTGAACTGTCTATAAAAAGCAAATCGATCACTTTCATGAACGTGACATGACCATTCTTGCCATCTGCAATCTATCAATCTATTCCGAAATGCACGTAGAAATCCATTTATGTCCCCAACGCTCTGTTGTAGCCAAACATAGCCAAATCCAAGTTTATGTAATTTAGTCCTCACGTTAGAAACCCAGTTTCTTTTCCCTCTACCATCCAAATCATACAACATATTATATGCTTTCCTGGGCAACCTTGAAATTTCCATTTGTGTTATTTTCAACCAATAACGTATGCAAGCTGTCGCAGAATTCAAATATATTGGATATCTGTTTACTTCGCCGTAGACTAAATCGTTAGGTGTTCGCATGCTCACTCCTAGAAACTTTTTCAATGCAAATAAATGGACATTTTCACAATAAACAGCAGAATCATAAAGACCCCAGATTTCAGCTCCATACTGAGCGATAGGCTGTACCTGAGAATCGAACAATTTTATAAATAATTTCAAAGACTGGTTTTCTAATTTTGATAAGTGTTGCATGATACATAGTAGTGCACGCTTAGCTCTACTGGCAAGATCCTTGCATGCAAAAGTAAAGCTTAATTTCGTTGAAAAATATATTCCTAAATATTTATATACGTTGACCACAGGCATAAACACTCCATTATAAGTCCACCTTTCTCTAATTCCTAAAAACCCACCCTTTCTAAACACAATTATATTGCTTTTTAACATGTTAATTGTTAACTGAAGTGAAGATGCAGATCGTGATAGATTATTTAGTTGAGTTTGCAAGCCAATAATAGTTTCAGACATCAGAACAACATCGTCTGCCAAGAGAAGAATAAACAACTCAAGAGCATCGCAAGTAAATTGTGCACCATGTTTTCCATTTCTAACAACCTCTGATGTTAACTCATTAATGAAAAGAGAAAAAAAACAGGACTGCACACATCCCCTTGTTTTACACCAGATGTACATTGAATGTAGTCAGTCATATTTCCTCCACACCGAACCTTAGCTTTAACACAGGAATACATGCTAACTATGCATCTAAACAGTTTTCCATGAACACCAGCTTTTAAGAGAATAGACCACAGAATAGTTCTATTAACAGAATCAAATGCTTTCTCAAAATCTATAAAAGCGACATACAGCTTACGATTTAAAGAAAACTGTTTTTGCACCAAAGCCATCAAAGTAAATATATGATCAACAGTTGAATAATTGCGCTTAAAACCTGCCTGATATTCGCCAGTGATATTATTATCTTCAACCCATTCCTGTAAACGGCGATTGATAATAGTGCTGTATAATTTACTACTAGCGTCACTTAAAGAAATTCCTCTATAGTTATTAGGATCATTCACGTTGCCTTTCTTGTACAGTGGTAGAACAATACTTTCCGTCCAATGTTCAGGATAAATTCCCTTATCAAATAAAGAATTGAAGAAGGTTACAAAAAAGTTCACAATCAGGTCAGTTTTACAAGCATACCTCAGCAGCTCACCAATTATACCGTCTGGTCCAGGAGCTTTACATTTCTTAATTTTTCTTAGAGCAAACATTACTTCCTCTTTTGAAATCGGACGACTTAAATAATCATCCTCTCCTTCATTATGATCCAGTTGTAACCCGCTGTTAGGATCTACGTCTTTCGTTAGAAGTGACTTAAAATGTTCGTACCAGGTTTCAATACTGATGCTGTTCACTGGTTGTTTTCTTTTTAATGAAATTCGATGTACATTCTTCCAAAATTCTTTCTGATTTTCCATAGATGCAATTAGTTCTGTCAGCAATGCGTTGTTAAATTGCTTCCTTTTAATCCTTTGCAAGTGTTTGTACTCGCGTCTTGCCCTACAATAGAAATCACGATCTTTGTCGTCATGCGTACGTTTAAATTTTCTAAATAAATTTCGGACTTTCTTTTTATTGTCATGACATTCAGAATCAAACCAATCTTTTGATTTCGAATTATTAATTCTTATTTCTTTCTTCATACACTGTGCTGCATCTTTGATGCAGGTGTTGAGAACATTCAACGCCTCATTTACATTGACATCAATAACACTAACTGCATATCTGATTTTTTCTTGAGTCTGTTGCGTGGAAATATTACTCATAAACACATCAGCACGGTCTTCATTCCATATAAACCTTTCCAATGTAAAACTGTGTTCAGGACTTATCTCCGAGTTGACATTACCTCTGCCGTAACTCAAATGAAATTCCACAGGCATATGATCCGAATCGAATCTCTCAGACACTCGTAACTCACATGAATCACATAATAATGCAAGCAAATCACACGACATAACAAAGTAATCATTTACACTGCATCCATGGTCTGAAACGTACGTGTAGCAACCTTGACGGTCGCCATGACACATACCATTAAGAATACACAAATCCAGTGCAGTACACATATTCAACATCATTTTGCCGTAATTATTCAGTACAGAATCCTCAGATAATCGATTAGCGTTGATTGGATGACTTGCATGTTGAAAATCGAAAGTACTTGATACTCCTTGACAATAATGTGAAACATTACCCGTTCTACTGTTCAAATCCCCGCACAACAATACGTATGCATCTTTGTAAACTAGTAAACAACTGGACAAATAGTCTTCCAATAATGCAATTCCATTTTCAGAGTCAAAATATGTATAATAAGGGGAGCCTTCTGGAGGCACATATGAGTATACATACAATACATCTTTGTCTACACCAAACAATGTTTTATTAATAATAAGTGCACCAAAAATATTAGATTTTATTTCAACTTGTTTGACATAAGACGCATACATATTCTTAACTAGACACAAAATTCCACCAGATCGTCTCCCTTTAATCGTCAGTTTTATCGCAGGTAAACAAAACAATTTGTACGCAGAGAATACATCAGATTTAAATTCATCAGTAAATGTTTCTACTAAACAAATGAAATCGAAGGACCGAAGAAAGTTAACAAAGTCATTGTCTTGTAATTTTGATAGTAAACCATTGACATTCCAATGCAGGAAAGATAACGATCTACTTTTGTCATGTTTATGGCTAGTTACATCTTCCAAGCGCCTGTGTTCACAGCGATCAATCACAGAAGCACACAGAGAGAGAGAGAGAGAGAGAGAGAGAGAGAGAGAGACAGACAGACAGACAGAGAGACAGAGACAGAGAAGGAAACAAGGATAGAAATGAGAAAAGAATACCCCCACCCACCCACCCACCCACCCCCGCGTCAAAAAAAAAAAAAAAAAAAAAAACAGAGAGAAAGAAAGTAAAGCATGAAATGAAAGAGAGAGGAAGTGAAATCCAAAAGAAATTAAAACTAAAACAAAACAAAGAGTATGAGCGAAAATAAAAGCAGAACAAAAACAAACAAGGTCACTCCACCTCCACCAAGATCTAAGACAACATGTTTACTCAGTGTAATGAATTCTCAAACTAAATATTATTTTCTCAAAGACCGTAACATAAACAAAACGCTCGCCTGATGAGACCAAAAAAAAAAAAAAAAAAAGAAAGAAAGAAACGGCTTCACCATCCCTCAGTTCCAGACAAGTAAATCAAAAAAAAAAAAAAAAAAGAAAGAAAGAAACAGGCAGACACTGACAACAACATAAGCTTCTTGGTGAAGACGTCAAAACAAAACGCAACAGCAAAATCGAAAAACAAAAATCTGGCTTAACCGACATTTTGCACGAAAATGAAAAGGGCAATATATGAAGAGAGTTCAATGAATCTAGATGTAATAAGACATCCCTTTTAGCAACTGAGTTTGCAACAGTTCACATAACATCTACATTATCATTCTCTTCCCTACCCCCACCACCACGTCTTTTTTCATCACCCCCCCACCCCCACCCCACATACACACAAGCGGCCCCACACGCACGCACGCACGCACGCACGTACATACACATACAAGCATGCATGCACGCAGATACATACACGCACCTCTGTCTGTCTGTCTGTCTGTCTGTCTGTCTGTCTGTCTCTCTCTCTCACTCTCTCTCTCTCTCACTCTCTCTCTCTCCCCTCTCTTTCTCTCTGTCTCTCTCTCTGTCTGTCTGTCTCTCTCTCTCTCTCTCTCTCTCTCTCTCTCTCTCTCTCTCTTTTAGTTTAAACTATTTTAAAACATTTATGTAATACTCGACATGTCTATTTATTTATTTATTTATTTCTCTGTTTATTTATTCATTTACGTGTTTACTTCTTCATTCATTTGTGTATTGATTTGTTTGTTTCTAAGTTACTTTCTTGATCTATATTTATTCATTTATTGTCGTTCCTGCATGAGTCGATAGATTGACTAACACCGGCAACGGCCGTGCAACCTTTCGTATTGTTTTGGGTTCGAATCCTGGCTCATCAGACTGCATCAATTAAGTTTCAAAACGGAGTGACTGAGGGCGGAAAGTGAAGCAAACTTTAGAAAAAGAGGGGGTTAGTTACCGCCAAGGACACAGACAAATGAAATACAGGAGGTTTCCGTCCGGCGGCCATTTTGATCGTGCGCAAATATGAGAAGATATGTGGTTTCTCGTTCTTCGTTTGCACTGTCCTAAACGTTATTTGTTTTTGCCTGAAGAAGACCCAAGAGGTCAAAATGCATTGTGTCTTGTCCTGTACTTCGTTTTTCTATGTCTTTGGCGGTAACTAACCCCCTCTCTTTCTAAATTTTGCATCTATGAAGTTTTTATTGCGGGAGACTTGATAAACCACTTGACGGGACTGGAATATGTTTGTTTACTTTTGGCTGGAATCATTGTTTTACTTTTGGCTGGAATCATTGTTTTACTTTTGGCTGGAATCATTGTTTTACGTTTGGCTGGAATCATTGTTTTACTTTTGGCTGGAATCATTGTTTTCTTATCAACTTCTTCAGCTTTTTCGTTCCGATGTCGCTCGTTAAATAGGGTTGAGATGAACAAGGACTCTGATGTGATGTGGTGTGCGCGTAGCGGCAGAGAGAGAGAGAGAGAGAGAGAGAGAGAGAGAGAGAGAGAGAGACAGAGACAGAGACAGAGACAGAGACAGAGACAGAGACAGAACAGAGAGAGAGAGAGAGAGAGACAGACAGACAGACAGACAGACAGACAGACAGAGAGACAGAGAGAGAGAGAGAGACACAGACAGACAGACAGACAGACAGACAGACAGAGAGAGAGAGAGAGAGAGAGAGAGAGAGAGAGAGAGAAGACGAACAAACGAACGAACGAACGAAAAATTCTAATCAGTATAGGCCATGGCCCCTTCTGATGGGGGCACAGTATAATAACCATCATTCATACAACACGGCGATCTTACAACGTCTGACAGAGAAGCATATCCAACATACATAGTAACTGTAACAGCTAAGTTCATTCAACTGGGCAAAATTGTGCGCCTCTTAAAGGCTTTGTATAAGTACATGCACATGTTCTTTAAAACTCCTTCTTTTTGATTTGCCATAAGTAAATCAGCTCGAAGTGAACAAGGGTCTTCATAAAATTTCCTTGGAATATGTTCACGCCCTAAATCCTGAAGTGCAGAACAACAAAATAGAAAACATAACCTATCTTCACATTTGCCTCTTTGCATAAGGGACACAGCATATCAATGTTATGAGACTTTGTATATCGGTGCTGATGTACGTTGATATCCGTAATTCCGAATCGAATCTTGTCAAATAACTTTTAATATGCCTATCAATATTGAGAGAGAGAGAGAGAGAGAGAGAGAGAGAGAGAGAGACAGACAGACAGACAGACAGACAGACAGGGAGAGACAGAGACAGAGAGAAACAGATACAGAGAGAGACAGAGAGAGACAGTCAGACAGACAGGCAAACAGACACATGTGGTGTGTGTGTGTGTGTGTGTGTGTGTGTGTGTGTGTGTGTGTGTGTGTGTTTTGTCTGTGTCTGTGTCTGTGTCTATCTGTCTGTTTCTCTCTGTTATCTGTCTATCTGGGCTTTTCCCTGCACGGCCGTGGTGGTGCTTGTCTGTGACAGTTTGGGCAATGTGCAAAATAGCAGGATTTATTCCAGGGTCGCGCCAGATTGCTATGAGATCATGCAGCACGGAGTAGCTGGCTAAACACCTTAGCCTCGGTGCGATGACCGGGTCAGTCTGTGTGTGGCCAGGGCGCTATGGATGGAGGTCAGCAGGTAGAACCAGCTCCTTCCTGGCTGAGTCATCCTCTCTCTCCCCAAGTGCGACTTAACCCCCCAGTGTGTGTGTGTGTGTGTGTGTGTGTGTGTGTGTGTGTGTGTGTGTGTGTGTGTGTTTATGGGAGCGTGCGTGCATGCATGCGTGCGTGTGCGCGCGCACTGCATTGCACTGTATTGTAGTGTACTATACTCCATTGCTTTATATTCTATTCAGCTGTATTGCATTGTATTATACTGCATTGCATTGTCTTGTATTGCATTGCATTGTGTCGCACTGTATGATATTACATTGAATCGCATTGTATTCTGTTGTATTGTACTGCCTTGCATTGTATTGTACCACACTGTATCATATCATTCATTACTGCTTGGTATGTCCAGTCTTTGTCGTCATAACAAAGACCGGCTACTCCAGGACACCACCGTCTTCATTTTCCTTTTTTTTTCCGGTTGTCATATCTTTCCGCCAACCAATCCTAGTGAATTTTTTTTCAATAGAAGTTTCCTAGGAACAACGTCCTCGTCATCATGGGTTCTTTTACGGTGCGCTAACCACTTGCCTCCACACGGCATCTCGCAGTAACGGTCCATCCCAATGATGACACAGACGTCCTGCTTCAGGCTGTTCATGCTGTGACGTCATCAAAAGGTACATTGGGCTCGGTGGACTCGCAACCGTGAACAGTCTACATCGAACTGAGGGTTTAAACCAATTTCAGTCTTCTGATCCACGTCACCAGTGTCGGCACTACGTTGTGGGAGCTGAGAGTGTACAAATTGTATGAGAAACGCTGTACACACACACACATTCCTTGGTTGTTTATTTATCCAGTCAAGCTTGGTTACTGCAAGTTGACTTCAACGCGGTGAAAGCCTTGCTATGGCCCTTTGCGGTCGGCTGGATTATAAGCAATATTACTTACTTAACTGTCCGCCACGACAACCAAAACGATATGTTCAGGTCTAGACGAAAGCATGTCGAGTTAGAAAAACTTTGACATTGACTATACACCAAGCATAAGTCACGACATATACGAGAGAATAACGAAATAGAAAGATTAAGGAAAAG
>CM065720.1:61127781-61132781 GCA_033310375.1 Conus canariensis | reverse complement strand
ATGCGACATTGTTAAAACGCCTGCAGAGTTGTAAAAAGCTGACCAAAGGGAGGCTGTTTTATCCAGACAGAGCACCACCTGAAAAATTAGCAGTGGTCATCATAGCACTGTGCGATGGTGGCTTCCAGGTCATCTGCCACCCACCTTACCCCTCCGACATGCCACCGTCTGACTTTCATCCTTTCTCAAACCTTTAAGAGGAGTCGGCTGCTCAAGGGATTCTCGGACGGACAATGAGGTCATGACTGCACTTTTTAGGCCTTTTTTTCTTGAAGAGATCGAATCACAAGAACATATGTATAGAGTTGGAAGGTGATCGTGCCAAGAAACGAAATGAAAACAAAAAAACCCAATTGTGATTCCTTCATAGGTAAACCCACAACTTAACATGGCAACTGTTGGATCTACGTCACGGTCTGTCCGTCTGTTTCTGTCCGTCCATCTCTCTCTCTCCTCCCTCTCTCTCTCTCTCTCTCTCTCTCTCTCTCTCTCTCTCTCTCTCTCTTCCATGGCTCATACACATTGTTCGTAAGAAATATCAACAATAACAACAACAACAACAACAACAACAACAACAACAACAACAACAACACACACACACACACACACACACACACACACACACACACACACACACACACACACACACACACGAGAGAGAGAGAGAGAGAGAGAGAGAGAGAGAGAGAGGAGAGAGAGAGAGAGAGAGGAGCGAACAAACACACCAGAGAAAAATGCCCCTATTCCCATAACCCTATCCATCACTACTACCAAAAAAAAAAAGAAAAAAAAAAGAAAAAAGAAAAAAAAAAAAGAAAGAAAATCAATAGTGCTAGCGCTTCAGCCGTAATCCACTGCAGACCCTCCAACCCCCACCTACCTTCCACCCTCAATCCACGTCGTACAACAGGGAACGGAACCTGCGGTCCCTTGCAGACCTGCATCACAGCCTGTGTCTGGAATCAAGAGCTCTCACCTCCTGCCTCCTTCAGCTTTACAACGTGACTGTATGAAGCCATCAAACGCCCAGTTCTGGGGCCGCATACCTCAGGGTCTCACGACTTTTCTGCATTGGAAGTGACGTTTGTGGTGTGTGCCGCGGGGGTGGGGGGGTGGGGGGGAGAAAGAGAGACGTTGGTGGGTGTGAGGGTTCCAAGCGAGAGTGCAGAGAGAAAATAGAAGAGATGTTGGGAGGGCAAAGATCGTAATTTTTTTTTTCTAGATTGGAACTGACGTTTCGGAGGTGAGAAAGATAGGGAGGAGAGGGGAGGGGAGGCGCTTGGGAAGAGCAGGGGAGGGGGGGGGGGGGAGGTAAAGAGAAGAGGAAGAAAAGGGTAAAGTGTGTGTGTGTGTGTGTGTGTGGTGTGTGTGTGTGTGTGTGTGTGTGTGTGTGTGTGTGTTTTGTGGTGTGTGTGTGTGTGTGTGTGTGCATCTATGTGCGTGTGTGTGTGTGTGTGTGTGTGTGTGTGTGTGTGTGTGTGTGTGTGTGTGTGTGCATCTATGTGCGTTGTGTGTGTGTGTGTGTGTGTGTGTGTGTGTGTGTGTGTGTGTGTGTGTGTGTGTTGTGTGTGTGTCGTGTGTTGTTGTGCTGTGTGTGTTGTGCGTTGTGTGTGTGTGTGTGTGTGTGTGTGTGCGGCGCGCGCGCGTGTATGTGTGTGTGTGTGTGTGTGTGTGTGTGTGTGTGTGGTGTGTCGTGGTGTGTGTGTGTGTGTGTGTGTGTGTGGTGTGTGTGGTGTGGGTGTGGACTGTGGTGTGTGTGTGTGGGTCGTGTGTGGGGGGTGGGGGTGGGGAATGACTGAGGTGATGAACCTGGGTGGGAGGGGGGAGGGGGGGGGGGCGTTGGCGACGGAACAGGGAAAGGGTCTCAGAAACATGTTAAGATTTTCTGTCAATGTTTTCAGTGAAAGAGGAAGCGAAGCAGACACACACATTCACCACAGATCAGTTGTAAGCTCAGTTTTCTAACGTTTTGAAAAAAAGGATAGATAGATAGGATAGATAGATAGATAGATAGATAGATAATAGATTGTGTTCTCTCTCTCTCTCTCTCTCTCTCTCTCTCTCTCTCTCTCTCTCTCTCTCTCTCTTGTTCATCTTGAAATGTGCCAGCAATTCAAGTAACGAGCAAAATTTCAGACAAGGAAAGCCAACGCGATAGGAAACAGAGAATATTCCAATGTCTTCAAAATCAGTGTCAGAAACACAGCACCTTTCACACTTTCCTGCTTAAAAATAACTCCTTGAGTTTTTAACCGGTCGAATCAAACCAAAACTGGAACAGAACGCTAATATTTGTCTGAAAACTCAGTATATAGTCAGCCTAGGGAGCATTCGTTTGGCAGTCTATGAAACCAGGTTTGTTTGTTGTCATTGTTTTAAGAAAAAAAAAATGTTCGAATTTATGACTATATTTTCCCATGAGCTTTGTCATTCATGAGGATGATGACTTACATGTGCAGGCGTCACTGTGATTTGTTATAAGCTGGGATTTGTTCTCACGTTAACGGTGTGTGCTGGTCACGCATGTGTATGTGTAGGTGGCTTCAAGCGAGAAAAGGCACTTCATTTGACACCGGTCGATATCCAGCCATACGGTTAAATTCAAAACGAGGTGACTGAAGGCGGAAAATGAAACAAAATTTAAAAAGGAAAGGGGTTAGTTACCGCCACAGATGCAGACAAACAGACGACAGGACAGCAGCCATTTTGCGCCGAATATGAGAAGATCAGTGGTTTCTCGTTCTTCGTTTTCACTGTCCTAAATGGTGTTTATTCTTGCCTGAAGAAGACCCAAGAGGTCGAAATGCATTGTGTTTTGTCCTGTAGTCTGTTTGTATCATACGGTGAGAATTCTGCTTTGTTGTCACCCAGTCCATCCAACAGCGAATAAACAGACGATTCCAATACATTTCAACAGGCAACAAACTCTACCACCAAAGATACATTGAGTAGCCAACTGAACGGTGATTAGAAGCTTCAACTAATTTTTTTGTGATGATTTAAGAACTAAGACGGAAACTTTCTTCAAGGTCATGTCCATTTTACAGTAGTGGATGGGTGATCAGACGTTTGGTTGAACCAAAACTCGAAGATTACCTTAACGTATGCGCAGAAAGTCCTTACTAATGATTAAAACCCCTTCTTAGTCCTAAACGCTTTACAGGCGGACAGTCAACTTGCCAGAGTTGTGTAGAAGTTAAAGACATCCTTAAAAAGAAAAAGAAACGGCAGCAGCAACAGCAGTAGTAGCATAGTAGTAATGTAACTGCTGTGGGAATTTGTATGTATGATGTATGATTGCACGCTTCGTGAAGAAAATGCGGTAGTAGTAGTAGTAGTAGTTAGTAGTAGTAGTAGTAGTAGTAGTAGTAGTAGTAGTAGTGGTGGTGGTGGTGGTGGTGGTGGTGTGGTGGTGGTGATGGTGGTGGGGGTGGTGGTCGTTCGTCTTTGTTATCGTTTTCCGTTCTTATTTCTATTTTCTTTCACACATGCCCCTCATAGTTTTCTCGAATAATGGATCTTGTCGTCCTTGTCTTGTGGTTGTCTGCGACGTCGTCATCATCATCATTGTCGTGTGATCATCGTCGTAGTCGTCACCGTTTTCAAAGCAATAATAGTATTTATCGTCATCGTCGTCGACGTAATAGTAGAGATACTAGCAGCAGTAGCAGCAAGGGCAACAGCAGGAGTAGTAAGTAGTATTCATGATAGTAGTAATGTTGATGTTGTGGAGAAAATTACGATTACGATGCATAAATAAACGTTTCGTGAAGACAAATATTCAACGTTGACGTCGTCCTTCTCTTTTTTTCTGTTTTCTCTTTCATTCATATGTCCCAAGGGGTTTTATTTCCTTAATAAAATCTGATGTTTTCCGTCTTCTTGTCCTTGCCATACCGTTGTGGTCCTCTTTGTAGCGGTACTAGTAATAGTAGTAGCAGCAACAGCAGCAGAAGCAGCAAAACCAGGAGGAGGAGGAGGAGGAGCATCAGAAGCAGCAGCAGCAGCAGTAGTAGTAGTAGTAGTAGTATGTTGTTGTTGTTGTTGT
This sequence comes from Conus canariensis, assembly GCA_033310375.1. Lineage (NCBI taxonomy): Eukaryota > Metazoa > Mollusca > Gastropoda > Neogastropoda > Conidae > Conus > Conus canariensis. The sequence continues at coordinate 61,128,733 of CM065720.1, read as the reverse complement.
TGTTGCTGTGCTGCTGCTGCTGCTGGCTATTGTTGTCGTTGTTGTGGTTGTTGTTGTGGTTGTTGTTGTCGTTGTTGTTGTTGTGCAGCAGTAGCAGCAGAAAACAGCAGCAGCAGCAGCATAGTAGTAGTAGTAGTAGAGTGTATCAGAGTAGTAGTTGTAATTGTAGTTGTTGTCACTGTTGTTGGTGTTGTAGCAGTAGTAGTAGTAGTAGAGTGGTGGTAGTAGAAGCATTAGTAGTAGTAGTAGTTAGTAGTAGTAGTAGTAGTAGTAGTAGTAGTAGTAGTCGTTGTTGTTGTTATTGTTGTTGTTGATGTTGATTATGTACTAGTTCTTGTGCTGTTGTGGTGAATCAACTATATTTCACGTATGATTGTGTTTTTCGTGAAAAAGTAGACCCGGCAGTCGTCGTCGTTGTCGTCGTCATCATCATCATCGTCGTCGTCATCGTCGTCGTCGTCGTCGTAGCTGTTGTAGTCATAGTAGTGGTGCTGCAATTGTTGCCGCTGTTGTTATAAAAAGTATAAGTTTAACGTTGTATAACCGCAATAACATCCAATACCTTTCTGCGTACTAATTAGGTACCAAGCGCTCCATAAGACTGAGATTTACGTGTGTGTGTGTGTGTGTGTGTGTGTGTGTGTGTGTGTGTGTGTGTGTGTGTGTGTGTGTGTGTATGAGCGCACGCGCGCGCGCGCGTGTGCGTGCGTGCGTGCGTGTGTATGTGTGTGTGTTTAGGTTCTGTGTGTGTGTGTGTGTGTGTGTGTGTGTGTGTGTGTGTGTGTGTGTGCTGGAAAAGTAAGCGTGGTGGACGTGGAGAGAAGGGAGGGAACCAGTTAATGTAGTTACCAAGTTAGGTCCCCTGTTAGAGGTCACACGTCAGTGTGGTCAGAGTGTGTACACACAGCGCCAACCAAACAGTTTACGTCAGACATGGGCTGGTTTTCATGCT
>CM065720.1:61120281-61122781 GCA_033310375.1 Conus canariensis | reverse complement strand
CATAGGCACACGCACTCTGTCACTCACATCGGGCCCGCACAAAGGTGACGGGAAACAAATAACATTCATGGAAAATAATCAACTTTTATTTAACTTGACTCCGAGCCCCCACCCGTCACTACACAACACACTTATCTGTATCATACAAATATGTAAACATCATACAGACAATCTCATAAATCGCATCCCCTGTTCTTCAGTTATTCTTACTTAACCAGGAAAGACAATATTCCACTAGCCTGTTTGCACACTTATAAACTTAAGAGCAAATAAAACGTCCATAACTTGCCAGCATTCCTTGGTTGACCAGTTTCTCTCATCGCACTGTGCGACCACGAACTGAAGCTGCCACACTGTTGTGTCCTCCCGATTGGCCAAATCCCAGCTGGGGAACACTGGCAACGTAGCTTGAGTCGCACCTTCACACCGAGTCCCCCGGACTCCACCGCACTTCGCCCTCTCCACAGAAAGGGCTCCTGTCGGCCTCTCCCACAGGTCTTCTCTGGCTGCAAACACCCCACCGTTGTCTGGCAGCTCCCTGTCTAGGCTCCAACAGGCTAACACGTCTTGCTGTCGACCGTCCCCACACGGAAGACAATTCTTCTCGTCGTCGGCTCCGAGGCTACAGCAACCTCCACTGTCTTACGTCCCCACCCAGGAGACAACGAGGCGACAGCAAGCCTCCACTGTCTTACGTCCCCACCCAGGAGACAACGAGGCGACAGCAAGCCTCTGCTTCACGCTGTATTTTCTTGAGCCCTCAGCAAGACGGGCGAGTTCACTTTCCCTTAAGTGAGTCACACACTTCCTGGTTTTCCAAGCTCCTTATATTCGTTCTCAAAGAAAGAGAGAACCCAAATTTAGCTGGTTCAACCAATGGAATCACTGGCACACACCCATCACACGATTTGTACCAACAGATCCCCAAGTTATTTTTATTCCGCCAATGGAATCATTAGTCACCTACACATACACAACAGCTGCTAGCGCCAACAAAGACTTGGGTACCAAGCAAGTTAATGCATAACCTCCTATTCAAACTCATGTTCGATTCCCCAAAGCTACCCATTGTACTAACAGCCTGGACTCCTCTACCAGCCAGGACTGATGCTTCAAGTAGTTACTACCTCTATAGACAACAAGGTGCGAACCACTCAATAGGCCGAAGCCTTCCATTCATTCCTCAGAACAAAGGACGACGGAATGGTCGCTATACTCTGCCTGCAGGCTGACGGTCACCTACCCGTGATGGTCACCTGACACGATCGCCTTCCTTTCAGCCCCACTGGAGAACCCACTGAATAGCCAGTGCTCAAAGTGGACACTCTCGTCTACCCAGGTCGGCATGTCGGCATGTTCTTGTTACTACCCCCCTAGACATGCGAAACACTTCCCAGTAATTGTCCCTCCTTCAGTATACGACTCGGCGTATTCCCCTCTGGTGATGCCTGAGTTCGCACACTTGAAGAACCCAAGGAACTTGCTCTCAACAACAGCAAAACTCCCCTTAATTTGTCTAAATGCTTGAGAACATTCGGCCGACTCATGACAAGAATTAAAAAAAAACCACCAAGGGAAAAACTAATCCATACATTCATCTAACAGACACAACGTCCAGACGGAGGGAGGCAAATTCACTGACATGAATGCCTTGTGCTAATTTCAGTGGGTGAATTTCATCACAAGACAAGAAACCGCAAAGATAACAAGCTTTACAATATACAGTTATCATACAATATTATTTTTCTTTCATTCGTTTTGAGGTATGGAGCATAATAACAATAGGCACACACACACACACACACACACACACACACACACACACACACACACACACACACACACACACACACACACACACACACACACACACACACACCATACCACACTCCACCACACCACGCCACATCACACTGTGAAAGTGTCTGCCTCAAGTACTTCCAGTCTGCCCACCCCCACCCCCCCCCCCCCCCCCCACCTTACCCCATTTCCTCCCTAACTTCTTCAGCTTTCCTGAACCCATCACTAACAGTCCTTCAGCAACATACTTCAAACATATTCCAGAGCTGCAGTGCTTCAACAGTCTGAAACTGACGAGACAGGTTGCGGGGGAGGGGGGTGGGGGGGGGGGGGGGGGTAGCATGGAGAGTGGAAAGAAGAATTAATGGTGTCTGCATATTCCGGCTTTCATTCATACTATACAAACTAAGTTTTGCTGTGTGTATGGATGTCTTCACGGCACTGTAAAACTAAAAAAAATGCGGTTCATTTGACACTGGTCGATGCCACCAAAAAAGAGCGTGATAATTCTACGTCTTCGTAAATTTGTCCAATCAGTAACAAATCCATGGATAATGCCGATACAACTGAATAGACGTAGACCATCGCCACTCAGGATACATTTAGTATCAAAGTACTTTTTTAAGGTAAAAATATGCTTACGCAATTTCAAATTCTAATGATAATGGCGTAAGACCTAAGACTGAAGGCTTCTTCAAAT
>CM065720.1:61110281-61117781 GCA_033310375.1 Conus canariensis | reverse complement strand
TGTTTTGCACACCTGAAACACATCATTACCTTCTGTTGGGCACCTGAAGCTGATGTGTTGCACGATATTACTTTCTTTTGCACACTGTTGCTGAAGTAATTATACGGCATACCCTGCTATGCACACACCCAAGCTCAAGGAGTGCACGGCATTACCTCTTTTGCACACCCGACGCTGAATATTACACGGCATGTACCGTCTTTGCACACATGACAGCTGAGGTTTAATCGACATTACTTATTTTGCTCACCTAACTGAAGTATTACTCGACATTACCAACTTTTGCACACACTGACGCTCAAGTATTCACGACATTACCTTCTTTTGCACACCTGACGTTGAAGTATTACTCGACATTACCTTCTTTTGCACACCTGGCGCTGAAGTATTGCACGGGATTACCTTCTTTTGCACATCTGACGCTGAAGTATTGCACGGTATTACCTTTTTGCACACCTGATGCTGAAGTATTGCACGACATTACCTTCTTTTGCACACCTGACGCTGAAGTATTGCACGGCATTACCTTCTTTTGCACACCTGACGCTGAAGTACTACTCGACATTACCTTCTTTTGCACACCTGACGCCGAAGTATTACACGACATTATCTTATTTTGCGCACCTGACGCTGAAGTATAACACGACATTATCTTATTTTGCACACCTGACGCTGTAGTATTGCACGACATTATCTTCTTTTGCACACCTGACGCTGAAGTAATGCGCGGCGTTACTTTCTTTTACACACTTGACGCTGAAGTACTGCACGGCATTACCTTCTTTTGCACATCTGAAGCTCAAAGATTGCACGGCATTACTTTCCTTTACACACCAGAAGCTGACGTGCTGCACGGCATGGCATTTGTAGCACACACACATCTAGCTAAGCGTAGCACACCTCCCCTCCCACCCATTATTTTTATCGTCAAAAATCAAGTTCAAGTGTTGCTCTTAACTGCCTTGTTTTGGACAATTCAGATTGTACTGATACATTGCGGTGCGGTGTTTCGCACGTTTAAAGTTGTATCGATAAGTGCACTGTCTCGTTTTGCCCATTTCAGGCTGTATTGATGCAGCGTATTGTCTCGTTTTGCACACTAATAGCTGTAGTGATGCGCTGAATTGGCTTGGCTTGCACATTTCAGTTTGTACCGATGCCTTACAAATGCCTTGTTCTACACAGTTCATGTTCTACACACGCAGTGCGTTGCCTTGTTTTGCACATTTAATGGTGTGCCGATGTATTGTATTGCTTTGTTCTACACACTTCAAATTGTACTGATGTATTGCATTACCTTGTTATACACTTTTCAAGTTGTACCGATGCATTGCATTGCCTTGTTCTACGCATTTTAAGTTGTACCGATGTATTGTATTGCCTTGTTCTACACACTTCAAATTGTACTGATGTATTGCATTGCCTTGTTCTACACACTTTAAGATGTATCGACGTATTGCATTGCCATGTTCTACACACTTTAAGATGTATCGATGTATTGCATTGCCATGTTCCACACACTTTAAACGATGTGCTTGCTACTTAGTAGATGTATTGCATTGCCATGTTCTACACACTTTAAGATGTATCGATGTATTGCATTGCCATGTTCTACACACTTTAAGATGTATCGATGTATTGCATTGCCATGTTCTACACACTTTAAGATGTATCGATGTATTGCATTGCCATGTTCTACACACTTTAAGATGTATCGATGTATTGCATTGCCTTGTTCTACACACTTTAAGATGTATCGATGTATGCATTGCCTTGTTCTACACTTAAGATGTATCGATGTATTTGCATTGCCTGTTCTACACACTTAAGGATAGTATCTTATTCTGCACCCTCAAGCTGTTTGGATGCATTGCCTTGCCTTGTTTTGTATATTTCTAGCTGTACTGATGCAGGAAGGAGCATCGTGTTGCACACTTCAGGCTGTAGAATGCACAATATAGCCTCTCCGTGCATTCTACAAGCCATACAATGCACAGTAAAGCCTCGTTTTACATTCACTAATGACATATAGCTCTTGCATCTACAGCCATACAATGCAGTAAGCTCGTTCACTCACAAGCCATACAAGCAGTACCTCGTTTTGCACTCTACAAGCCATACAATGCACAGTATAGCCTCGTTTTGCACTCTACAAGCCATACAATGCACAGTATAGCCTCGTTTTGCACTCTACAAGCCATACAATGCACAGTATAGCCTCGTTTTGCACTCTACAAGCCATACAATGCACAGTATAGCCTCGTTTTGCACTCTACAAGCCATACAATGCACAATATAGCCTCGTTTTGCACTCTACAAGCCATACAATGCACAGTATAGCCTCGTTTTGCACTCTACAAACTTTACTGATGTTCGGTATTGTTTTCTTATGCAACGGGTTTATATTCATCATTCCTAGTTGCACGTTTCTGTTTGACGATCACGTGAGCGGATAAAAAGTTGAAGGAAGTGTGAGGATGGATAGTGAAGGTGGAGGTGGAGGTGGAGGTGGAGGTATTGTCTAATCTCATCGCATGATTGTAAGCCATTGTTGTGGAATTAATATCTCAGAGTGTGAGTGGTGCAGTTACCGTCATATCACCCAGAAACTCAAAGGCAAGATGAGTTTTACAGTCGGCGTGTGTTCACAGGTTAGCACTGAGGAAGATATCATCAGAGGCTTAAAGCATGATGCTTTACGTCGCCCCTCGGTCCTCATCAGAAAGACATCATGTGGCATGTCATAAATGCCGTTCCATCATCATGGCGGGAAAATCATCATGGCGGGAGAATCCCAGTTCATCGACTTTTCAAACCTGCAGTCTAAGTGGCTCCGTGAAATTAGAACGAAAAAGTATTTACAGCGTTAAGTCTACGATGAAATGATTTTGTTCGAGAAAATCAGTAATATTTGGGGGGGGGGGGGGTTGTTTGTTTTTGTTTTTTGTATTTTGGGGGTTAAAGTTCAGCTTCACGAATGGAAGGCAATTCTGTGAATCTGTATGAGTATCAGTTCCAAGAAGCCATGCATATCAACAGGCCGAGAGTTGTGTACAGTTCTTTTCTGTCCCCGAAGAGATGCAGTTCCCAACTGCCTGACTGGATAGATAACCTGAGGAACTATGTCAGGAAGAGTGTCGTCCAAAATTATAGCAAGCAATGACGGTCGTCCACATTCAAACTGTTACAGACAAGATTCCGATTCACCTACTTGGGTGTCCTACACACACACACACACACTCTCTCTCTCTCTCTCTCTCTCTCTCTCTCTCACACACACACACACACACACACACACACACACACACACAACCTTAAACACAAGGTCGTAAACGCTGATTCAGTGACGGCGACTACAGCCGAACCCACATTTCCACCACGCCTACGCAAATAGATGCGGAATAGAGGGAGAGGGGAGAAGAGGAAGGGGGTGGCGGGGAGGAAGTAGAGGTCGGAAGGAGGGAGGGTGGCTGGGTGAATGAGACGTCAATGTCATTTTCTCCAGACGTGGACTTGTGGCATAGCAACAAGTATGATATGATAATTACTTTTTAAGAAGGACGTGCATGCTTTCTTGTTAGAATTAGACATCATCAAGTCTAGGAATGGAACGGAGATTCGTCTTCAACAGGTCTTAAGTCTGGAAAACATCATCATGAAGCAAAAGAAAGAGAAAGAATATTCCAACGCTAACGGGACTTTTAATTTGGATATAAGCCCTAAGGCTGAAAAAAAATATACGATAGTGTCAGGAAAGAAAACATGGGCGATAATTGTTTATCCTGAAGATCAAGAAATATAACATTATTCTTGATTACGACACCAGTACAGATCATAATAAATCCGTTGTTACGATTTTTTTTTCAAAATGATTAAGTAGCAGAATTATGATTCGTGTAAGACATATCTAAGAAGACAACAAAATGGACGACAACAAAGTGTTTCTTCCGAGAGTGCCAAGGGCTAGTGTTGTCAACTATGCATCATCCATATCAGTACACAGGAAAGAGCATAGGTATAAGATGCGACCCTTTGCTGACGCATTTAGTCCATACGAATAACACAAAGCAACAAGCTGGCATAAATCCACTCTCTCTCTCTCTCTCTCTCTCTCTCTCTCTCTCTCTCTCTCTCTCTCTCTCTCTCTCTCTCTCTCTCTCTGCTCCTCCTCCTCCTCCTCTTCCTCCTCCCGTTTCCAACACCTCTCCACCGCCATCACATTTCTCTCTCTCTGTCTCTCTAACTCTCTGTCTCTCTCTCTGTCTCTGTCTCTCTGTCTCTGTCTCACACTCTGTCTCTGTCTGTCTGTCTCTCTAACTCTCTGTCTGTCTCTCTCTCTCTCTCTGTCTCTGTCTCTCTGTCTCTGTCTCACACTCTGTCTCTGTCTGTCTCTCTCTCTGTCTCTGTCTCTCTCTCTCTGTCTGTCTGTCTCTCTCTCTCTTCTCTCTCTCTCTCTCTCTCTCTCTCTCTCTCTCTCTCTCTTCTTTTCTTCTTCTTCTTCTTCTTCTTCTTCTTCTTCTTCTTCTTCTTCTAATTCAGTGTTACCGTAACATTGGTTGTGTTCAGCGTTAACTTTTTCATGTTCTTTTCATTTGACAACAGATGACACACATGTTGGCTTTTTGGCTTTTTAGATATTGAGCTTTCTTGATCTTCATTTGAACAGGTGTTGACGAAACATTGTCACAGTGCAAAGAATCTTCAGAGTCTGAATAACAACCCTGTGGACGTTTTTTTTGTTTTTTTAATGTTTTTTTGCCCTGTAAAATTCAGTAAATGTTGATGTGTGTGTTAGTTCATGCCAACGTTTTCCCCTGTGATGTCATAGCTGTCAATGTACCTACATTAGTTAATGATGGTTTTTCATAGGTTTTTTTTGTTTTTTTGTTATGTTACAGCTAAAAATACACCAGCACACACGCCCGCGCAATCACACACACACACACACACACACACGCGCGCGCGCGCGCGCCGCGCGCGCACATGCACGCACACACACACACACACATACACACACAAACACACACACACACACGCGCGCGCGCGCGCGCGCGCGCGCGCACAGAAAGAGAGAGAGAGAGAGAGAGAGAGAGGCGCGCGCGCAGATGGTTGGAGGTGGAAGAAAAAAAAGAGAAAGCGACCGACAGAAACGGAAACGGAGACAGATAAAAGTAGAGAGAAAGAGAACGAGAAAACGAGAGAGAGAGAGAGAGAGAGAGAGAGAGAGAGAGAGAGAGAGAGAGAGAGAGGCTGGCTGGTAGCAGACAGGCAGGAAATCACACCACCATCCAAACAAATACAATGAAAAAAATGACATGATTTTTCTTCTTTTCTAAAATGTCTTTAGACGCAAACACGGAACAATCAAAACGTTTGGATAATACTATTTCTTCTTTTTTTTTTTTTTCTCACGAAGAAATCCGCTGTTTGGTAAATAAATCGCTTGTCAGGGAAGGGCAGTTTGGGTACGCGGTTTTATCTTTTGTCCACAGAGTTGTCTTTCCTTGCCTGGATCTTGTTAGTGGAGCTGAAGCAAGGAATGGGCCCCACGTAATTAGCCCCAACTACTGGTGCTGCTGACCATTGATTTTTCGTCCTGGGGGCTGCCTTTATTGCTCTCATCTCTTTCCCTGTGTCCGTGGTTCTGTCTATCTGTCCGTCTGTCTGTTTCTGACTCTCTCTCTCTCTCTCTCTCTCTCTCTCTCTCTCTCTCTCTCTCTCTCTCTCTTCCAGTTTTGCAAAAGCCACCAAAAGAAGGAAACACAAGAGAAAGATAAGAAAATCAACACAATTAGGCCTACGACACGTTCCTTAGTTTCAGTACTTCAGCGATACCTCCACTGCAGACCTCAATCCACGTCGTACAACAGGGAACGGAACCTGCAGCCCCTTGCAGACGTACATCACAGCCTGTACCTGGATTCAAGAGCCCTCACCTCCTGCCTCCTCCAGGTTTTCAACATGGCTATATGAAGCCATCAAACTTCGAAGCCTTTGGTCGCACATATCATGATCAGGTGACTTGTCTAGATTGGAACTAGCATTTGAGGGATGAGAAAGAGGGGAATCGGTGGCAGTGAGGGTTTCCAGAAGGGCAGACGGAGAGAAGATGCAGAGAAGGAGGAAGTGGAGTGTGTGAAAAGCAAGGCGAGAAGGGAGGAACGGGCGGAGGAGACAGGGGTTGGAACGGGGAAGGATTTCAGAAAAAGTGTGTTTCGATTTTCAGTCCTCATTCTGTAGTAAAAAAGAAAGGGGATTTTTTTTTTAAAACAAAAAACTTACCATTGGTCACGGCATAAAGCCTGTTGATTAATTCCACAAAAAGCCTAGAGTACTGCAGACGTTAAGGCGTGTGTGAATGAATGCGTACATAAATCCTGCTTCTCTCTTTTTTGTGTGTTTGTCTTGAAACGTGTCTGAAAATGAAGAAACGAAGCAAAGCATGAAACAGTCAACGCTAACTACTACAGAGAATTCTAGACACCTGTCACGATCAGCACGGAGAAAGTATGTCTTCCAGTCAACGCTCAATACAGCAGAGAATTCTAGATACCTGTCACGGTCAGCACTAAGAAAGTTCCAATCAAACTAACGTTGGCACGGACCATTCGCCTGAAAATTCAAACATTGCGATTCTAGAGTGCATTCGCTTGTCAATTCATTGAAAAGAAAGAGTCTATTTAGAATAAGGAAATATTTGAATTGATAAGCTTGTTTTTGTTAACGATGATTGCAATATATATTACAGGCAATATACATGTTAATTGCAATATATATATATATATTACTTGCTCTGTCGTTCGTTTGGATTTGCTCGTACATGCTCGTTGTATGCTGATCAGTTAGGAGCCATGCAAACAATTAACCAGTCAGAGACAGAGTGTATGTAGTCCTTTACGACTGATTGAGTGAATAACAGACACCTATTCCATTGTTTCATCAAAACAGTCTTTATTCATTTAACTACAAGAATCATCCAAAAGTGGCTTCTAATTTAAATAAAAAACTCATTTAAAGAAATGACCTGAAGTGTGGTTCACAGAAAACAATCCCTCAGTTTCTCGGCAAAGACGGCTGCAAATCAGAGTTGTTTGCTCTTCTCGTCCAGCTTTCTACTGGCCATCAATGAAACCATAAAGAAAACCCTATCTAGATGAAAGACTCGTATCCACAGGAAACTTCAGAACTGCCAGAGATCCGGAAGTTGCAGACGACTTGGCATTGTCGTCTTACAGCCAGGAAGAGGAATGCAGTAGAACAAAGCGAGCTTACAGCCATTTCGTCATGAGCTGGTCTCTAAATTCTCAACGAGTAAACCAAGATTACCAGATAAGTTAAGCTTTCAGGTTTGAAGTTGAGTTACACCGTTGACCTTGTTCAGAGCATGAATGACAGTCAGCTCAATACTATTTAACCAGCATCCCCTGGAACTGAAAATGGAAATGAAAGCCTCACATTCTACAGATCTGTTAGGGGTCACGAACACGCATCAATGAAAAA